>PVHT021183634.1:30525522-30561336 GCA_004024745.2 Catagonus wagneri | reverse complement strand
GACTTCTCCTTTGTCATTTCTAATTTTATTGATTTGTGTCCTCTCTCTTTTTTTCTTGGTAAGTCTGGCTAGGGGTTTATCAATTTTGTTGATCTTTTCAAAGAACCAGCTTTTAGTTTCGTTGATCTTTTCTATGGTTTTCTTCGTTTCTGTTTCATTGATTTCTGCTCTGATCTTTATGATTTCTTTTCTTCTACTAACTTTAGGTCTTGTCAGTTCTTCCCTTTCTAGCTGCTTTAGATGTAAAATTAGGTTGTTTATTTGAGCTTTTTCTTGTTTCCTGAGGTAGGCTTGTATTGCTACAAACTTTCCTCTTAGAACTGCTTTTCCTGCATCCCAGAGATTGTGGGGTGTTGTTTCTTCGTTGTCATTTGTTTCTAGGTATTTTTTAATTTCCTCTTTGATTTCTTCAGTGATCCATTGGTTATTTAGGAGCATGTTGTTTAGTCTCCATGTATTTGTATTTTTCTTGCCTATACTTTTTATTTCAGAATGCCCGCCAGGGCATACATTCCAGCCACAGTGGCAAAGGCGTCCACCAAAGGGACAGGTGAGCGATATGGGAATGCAGCATAACACGCTCCCCCCCCCCATTTTTAAAGGGTACTATTCCAAAGAATAATGTTGCACTGTGGCACAACAGGATCGATTGGTGTTGTCTATGCAGCACCAGGACACAGGTCTGACTCCACGCCTGGCACAGTGGGTTAAAAAGATCCAGCGTTGCCACAGCTATGACTCAGACCTGATCCCTGGCTCCAGAACTCCCTAAGACCTGGTGCCGGCCAATGCATACTTACATACCAACCTAAGTACATAATTAATCGATTAAAAAAGCAACGTGGTCACCTCCAGGGTGGCGGGGTGTGGGCAAAATAAAAGGATATCTATGAAAGGGGGAAAAAAAAAAACAACAAAGAAAATAGTCCTTCAAGGAGTTCCTGCTGTGGCTCAGTGGTAATGACCTGACTAGCTTCCATGAGGCCTCGGGTCAATCCCTGGCCTCCCTCATTGGGTTAAGGATCTGGCATTGCTATGAGCTGTGGTGTAGGTCCCAAATGCAGCTTGGATCTGGCGTTGCTGTCGCTGTGACTTAGGCTGGCTGCTGCAGCTCCAATTCGTCCCCTAGCCTGGGAAGTTCCATATGCTGCAGGTACAGCCCTAAAAAGACAAAAAAAAATGTAGAAGAAGAAAATACTCCTTCAAGGATATGTCATCTCTATTATTTAAATATTATGGATTTAACATTGCATTAGAGAATGAATATTAAATTTCCTAAAGAAAAGCCAATGTAGTAGGGAAAATAAGAAAAAGGCATGATAAAAATATCAAATCATTACATTGTATATTTGAAACTAATATAACATTGTAAATCAACTACACTCCAGTTAAGATTTTGTGTATGTGTGTTATATGACCAAAAAAAAATAAGAAAAAAGGCATGTACCTATGGTAAATAATGTTAGGGTATAATTGATTAATAAACCTTTTTACACCAATTATGAGCTATCTAAAAGTTCAGAGGAAAGGGCATTCTGCATAAAAAAGGTGAATTTATTAGGATGGGACATGGAAACTTTTTTTTTTGGTCTTTTTTAGGGCTGCACCTACAGCATATGGAGGTTCCCCGGCTAGGGGTCCAATCAGAGCTACAGCTGCTGGCCTATACCACAGCCACAGCAACACCAGGTCCAAGCTGCCTCTGTGATCTACACCACAGCTCACGGCAACGCCAGATCCTTAACCCACCGAGCGAGGCCAGGGATCGAACCTGCAACCTCATGGTTCCTAGTTGGCTTCATTTCTGCTGTGACACGATGGGAACTCTGCGGACATGGAAACTTGAACAGAGGATTATACACTTGCTTTGGTTTCCCCAAAAGTTTTCTCCTCTGGAGAAACGTTTCATAGAGAAGGCTTGGCTTAGCTTTCTCTTTCATTGCCAGTCATCAAACGAGCATTTTTAGACTATCAACCTGAGGGACACAGAGAAGAAAGGCATAATCCTTTTATCAAGGAACTCACTGCTAGGTGGAGAGACAGGAGAAAAAAAGCAGATGATTAGATATCTCATAAATTCTACGATATAATAATGCACATAGGCAAGGCTGCCAATCCAGATTGGCAGAGAATAAAGGCAGGTTCAAAGAAAGATTCTCAGAAGAAATGGGCTACAAATTGAGTCTTTATATTTAAAAAATGGGAGCAAACAAGATCAATAGCATTCTACGCTGAGTGTAGTAGACACTGTTTACTGAGTACACAGGAGCCATTCTCCATAATTTAGAGTTTAACATAGCCTAGTTTTTGTGGGGCACAGCAATGTATCTAGTCCCAAAGAATAAAATCTGAACCTATTCACCTTTGCTGAATATTATGATAACAAAATTTTTAGCTTCTTTTGTAAGGCCGGTACATTCCACATAGGATCTTGACTTTTCCCCCGCACATAAAATGGAATAGAATCTTTCATGAGGAGAAAACCAAGTTTTCTGACTACTTTCCTGCTTATAATGCTGGCATGTTGACTTAATGCCTGAAACTGCCATAACCATCTTGTAACCTTTAGGAAGAGTCAGGAAATTACAGAAATGTCAATCCAGTCTCTTCAGTCAGAAACTCCACTGAATTTACAAACTAAAGCTGGAACCACCTATCTCCAGATCTGTTACATGAGAGATTAAAATGCTTTATGTTGATGGTGTTTAAGCCATGGACAATGACTTTTCTGGAAAGATGGACAAAATATTCCCAATGGTTTCACCATGTTTTTAACATGAAGCACATGTTAAAACTCAGAAACAATGCATTTAGGAAACAGGCAGTTCTTCTTTACCTGAGCTTAGAGAATAAGACAGGAGGTAGCAAAATAAGGCTGGAAAAGAAAAAAAAACAGCTTGACAGGGAATGGCTTTGAAGAACATTCTAATAACTAGCAACCTTGGTTCTTGTCCTAACTACAGAGGAGAATCAGGACAGATTTTAAGGAGAGGCATAAAATAAGGAGGAAGAACTATGCAGCTGTCAGACTGTGGAAAGTTTTATCTAATATGCTGCTAGAAGCCTGAATTTTATTTACCTGAGAGACAGCTAAGCAAATGAGTAAAGTAACTGTGCTCTAGAAAAACCAGTCTTATGATTCTGCCTTGTAAAAATGGAGGCAAAAAAAGTTAAGATTTTTGGCAAAGGTGAGAAATGATGGTACCTGAACCAAGCAGCACCACTGCGGGTAAAAAAGAAACATGTCCACAAGCTATTTATGAGCATAACACGTACAGCTCCCAGCCATCAATTTGGTATGGGAGAGTAGAGGAAAAGAAGAAGTTAAAGAATTTTTTATTTTATTTGTGTTGTTGTTTTGTTTGTCTTTTTAGGGCCGCACCTGCAGCATATGGAGGATCCCAGGCTAGGGATTGATTTGGAGCTGTAGCTGCTCGCCTACTCCATAGCCACAGCAATGCCAGATTCTTAACCCACTGAGCGAGGTCAGGAATCGAGCCTGCGTACTCATGGATACTAGTCAGATTTGTCTCTGCTGAGCCACAATGGGAACTCCTAGAACTTTTTTTTTTAATGATATAAGATAGAGCTTTCATTCTCCTCAAGCACTGGCCCCATGCAAGGACAGTTTCAGAGTTATATCTATTCTAAAGCCTCAACTGATTTTCCGTATTTCCTTACAGGAAAAAAAAAAGACATTTTATTAAGAAGTTTTTGGTTTTTTTCTTACTACTTAGAAAGATATGATTGCATGTACCACTTGTACCCAGTTGACAGAAATGTGAGAAATGCTTGGAGTTCCCACTGGGGCACAGCGGGTTAAGAATTTGATTGCAGCAGCTCAGGTTGCTGGGGAGCATGGGGTCAGTCCCTGGCCCACTGCAGGGGGTTAAAGGATCTGGTAATGCGGCAGCTGCAGTGTAGGTCACAGATGTGGCTCACATTCAATATGGCCTGAGAATTGCCATATGCTGCATTAAAAAAAAAAAAAAGCCGCCATTAAAAAAAAAGTGAGAAATTCCCAGGGTAAAGGAAAATAATGAAACAAATTTCTGAGTCATATATACTCTCCATTTTCTACTGCATATATTAAGAATAGCTTAAATCAACTCTGCCCCCTCCTTTGGGTTAAAAGAAATTTTCAAGCTCTCAAATTCTATGCCTTAATATAAAAGATACAGAGTCACAGTTATGGCAAGGAGAGATGACACCTCAGAATAGACCTGGTCATGGAGGATAAAGTAAAAGCAAGTATAACAGGAATGAACAACAACAACAAAAATAGGTGAATCAGATATATGTGGGTTTTATCTAATTTATGTCTGGCCTTTGACAGAAAACTAACTCTTGTTATAACTTCTGCCACCAAACTTGGAATAAGGGAATTCAGAGTCCTTAGAAAACACTTCAAATCAGCAGATGAAGAAATAAGACTTGCAGGGAACTGAAGTAACTGAGGTCAGTCCTCTCGCAGACCAGACAGTGTGAAGGTTTAATGGAAATACTCAGAGAAATCTGGTTTTAAGGCCTGGGTTAGCCATAAACTAATTATCTATGTGACTGTGGTAAAGACAATGATAGAAAAACCATGCAATACCTACAAAGGGAACCAGGCTAAGAAGCTGAAAATTAGAATCACATAACTCCTTCATTTTTCATCTAAGCCAAGTAGAGGGCTAGTACACTGATAGCAATGCCTTTTTGACAGTTCAAGGACAATGCTATTATATGCATCAAAAAGAGCTGTTAAAAATTTAGTGCATCGGTAGATTATCAGTAACTGTTGTTCATTTTATGACTAAATTCTGATATTCTGGTGATTCTTACACAAAAAAGAATGTAGTACAGAGACAATTTTACTTAGATCAATTCTTATCAAGAAAAAAATATTAGCAATAAAGAAGGGCTAATATACATCAACCCTCTTATAACAGCAAAGCACTTTTTTAAATTTAAAGAAGACATGTGGATTAGAAATTAGCATGGCATTATGTTTAAGGCTTCTCAAGTAACTAAAAATTCAGACCCACTCTTCAAAGAAATATAGAATATCCATTAAGAACGGTGATTTAATTATTATCAGAGAAGGTGATAATAATAATTGCTCAGACTTATTGACTATTTAGTACTGTCAGTTACTCTAATAAGCACTTGACTTCTATTATCCCCTTTAATTTTCACAATAACCTTGTGAAGTTGTGTCACTATAATATTATTTAATAGATGAAGAAACGAGGATCAGGGTTCTTAGTAACTTGCCCAAATTCCCAAAGGGAATGGGATGGAGCAACCAAATTCAACCCATTTCTGTCTGAATCCAAGATGGACACAAGATAACATCCTATGCATTTTGTCTTTCTGAACAACTAGATGTGAAATAAATTATGTGAATAATATAAACATGTAATAGACTTTCAAGTTCACTGAGGAAGAGTCATACCTAGAAGTTAAAGGAAGTCACAGAATATTGTGGTTATTAAAAAATAGGGAATGAGGAGTTCCCATTGTGGCTCAGTGGTTAATGAATCGACTAGGGACCATGAGGTTGCGGGTTCGATCCCTGGCCTTGCTCAGTGGGTTAAGGATCCAGCGTTGCCATGAGTTGTGGTGTAGGTTGAAGATGTGGTTCAGATCCCGTGTTGCTGTGGCTGTGGTGAAGGCTGGCAGCTACAGCTCCTGTTAGACCCCTAGCCTGGGAACCTCCATATGCCACGAGTGTGGCCCAAATAAAGCAAAAAGACCAGAAAAAAAAATAGGGAATGAAGCCTACTGAAAAAGCAAAGATTACCTTGGGATGTCTCAGGAGAAAGTTGACAGCTTCTTCAAAATACTCCAAATCTACTTTCTCTAGTTGGGGAGGCAGGTCTTCATAGTTACAGTAAGCCAAGGCAAAGGCAGCAAAGCCATGACTGGCCAGGAGACTGGCCCGGGTTTCAATCAGTCCACCAAAAAATTCCAAACAAATACCCCTGGGAATCAGCCCTCTCCTGAAAAGGAAAAAAACAAACAAAAAACACAGGAAACACCTTTATCTGTTAAAGGTGGGGAGGGGTACAAACATGGGGTCCAGAAAGGTGCGGTTTTCTTCTTGTTGGCCTTGCTCAATTATCTATATCAGTCCTTGTCCAACAGGGGTTCTAGGGTTGGAAATGTCCGATAAATTTTATGGTTTCTTTGCTCTTTTCTTTCCTTAGATTAAGTCACCATTCCTCTCATTGCATTTTTATCAGTTGAGGCATGGGCTAGAGATATGCATTTCCTATAGTAAAGTCTGTGGGGAATGCATAGTACAGTTTGAATGTATTCAATGTCACTGTATAATTCAGCATATAGTCACCTAAAATGGTTAACATGATAAATTTTATGTTTTGTCCATTTACCACAATGAAAAAAAATGTCAGGATCCTCTGCAAAGTTTTGTTCATAGAGTTTCAAAAATTAAATAAAATTAATATGGAATTCATTTCTGTTTCAACTCTAGTAATATTAATATTAATATAGTTTAATTTAATCTAATCTGAAATGTTTCTGATTTTACTGATATATAAAATGCCAAAAAAAGGAGCTCCCTGTAGCACAACAGGATTGGTGGTATCTTGGGTACACTGGAATGCAGGTTTGATCCCTGGCCCAGAACAGTGGTTTAAGGATCTGGTGTTGCTGCAGCTGCTCCTTGGGTCGCAACTGTGGCTTGGATCTGATCATTGGCCCAAGAATGCCATATGGCACAGGGTGGCAAAAAAGGAAACAAATGCCAAAAAATATGTATGTGAAAAAATTATTTGAATTGCAACTGTCCACTACAATATAGATGAGATACAATATACTAAATATTAGTAAAAATCCAGGTGTCTTCAAAAAAAATACCAACTCCTCGCAACTGTGGTTCGGATCTGATTGCTGGCCCAAGAATGCCATTTGCCGTAGGGTGACCAAAAATGGAAGAAAATGCCAAAAAAGGTATGTGAAGAAATTATTTGAATTGCAAATGTCCACTACAAAATATATGAGATATGATACAGTAAATATTAGTAAAAATTCAGGTTGTCTTTTAAAAAAAATTACCAGGAACAATGTAATACCCAAGACAGAGCAACTAACTTTTAGAGAAGAGGTAATTTCTGTCCTAATTAAACTACTACAAGAAAGAAGGGAAACTTTTGAATTCTTTTTATGAAACAAGTATGACATTGATATAATATTTGACCCCCAAAACACACACACACACACACAAAATTGGTTTGCTATAATTTACTGTTAATTTAGAATATGTCATGATCAACAAACTTTTGTTCTATAGATGTAAAGATGATTCAATACTAGAAAAATAATTCATCATATTAACAGATCTATAGAGAAAACCATAAAGTCATTTCTAGTGAGGCTGAAAAATCATTTTTAAAAAATCCCAAAGAATATAGATGCAAAAATTCTCAACAAAATTTTAGCCAATCGAATCCAACAACATATAAAAAAAAATCATACATCACAACTAACTGGGACTCATCCCAGGTTCACAAGGATAGTTCAACACACACAAATCAATCAATGTCAGACACCACATTAACAAAAGAACAGTCAAAAACAACATGACTGGAGTTCCCATCATGGCACAGAGGTTAACGAATCTGACTAGGAACCATGAGGTTGCAGGTTTGATCCCTAGCCTTGTTCAGTGGGTTAACGATACGGCGTTGCCATGAGCTATGGGGAAGGTTGCAAACACAGCTCGGATCTGGCATTGCTGTGGCTGTGGCCAGCGGCTACAGCTCCGATTAGACCCCTAGCCTGGGAACCTTCATGTGCCATGGGTGTGGCCCTAAAAAGCAAAAAAAAAAAAAGAAAAAAACCATCACATGATCATCTCAGTAAATGCAGAAAAAGCATCTGACAAAGCCCAACATCCATTCATGATATAAAAACTCTTACCAAAGTGGGTATAGAGGGAATATATCTTAACATAATAAAAAGCCATTTACAATAAACACACAGACAATGTAATACTCAATTTAGAAAAGCTGAAAGCCTTCCCACTAAAATATGGAACAAGACAAGGATGCCCACTCTCACCACTGTTATTCACTGTTATAGTATTGGAAGTCCTAGCCACAGAAATCACACAAACAAAAGAAATAAAAGCTATACAAATTGGAAGAGAAGAGGTAAAATTGTCACTGTATGCAGATGACATGGTACTGTATATAGAAAACCCTAAAGACTCAACCCAAAAACTACTCAAACTGATCAACAAATTCAGCAAAGTAGCAGGATATAAGATTAACATTCAGAAATCAGTCACATTTCAGTATAGTAACAGTGAAATACTAGAAAAGGAATATAAAAATGCAATACCTTTTAAAATTGCAACCCCAAAAAATCAAATACCTGGGAATAAACCTGACCATGGAGATGAAAGACTTATATGCCAAGAACTAATAAAACATTAATCAAGGAAATTAAAGAGGATTCAAAGAGATGGAATATAGTCCATGACCCTGGGCTGTAAAAATTAATACAGTAAAAATGGCCATACCGATTCGTGAGGAGAGATTGGATTAAGATGGCGAAATAGAAGGACTGGAGCTCAACTTCTCTCCTGAAAAACAGCAAAACTACAACCAAATGCCAAGCAGCCTTCAACCAAATGGACTGTAAACTTCCAAAAAAGATACTCTGCTCCAGAAGACAAAGAGGAGACCACATCAAGAGGTAGGAGGGGCGATTACGTGATAGAAGCAACCCCATAACTCCTGAGTGGGAAGCCCCACGGACTGGAAAGTAACTGCATCACAGAGACTCAGCTACAGGACTGAGAGTTCTGAGCCCCACGTCAAAACCCCACGCCTGGGGATCGGGCACAGGGAGAAAGAGCCCCTAGAGCATCTGGCTTTGAAGGCCAGTGGGGCTTGTGTGCAGGAGCTCCACAGGACTGAGGGAAACAGAGACCCCATCCTTGAAAGGCACACACAGACTTTCACGTCCACTGGGTCCCATAGGAATCCGGGTGGAACCTGACTGCAATTACTGGAGGATATCCTGGGAAAACGGGGGTGACTGTGGCTTGTGGTGCGGGAAGGGCATTGGAGGTGAAGCTCTCAGGAACATTCATCAGCCTGCATTTCTCTGGAGGGGGCCATTTCTGGGAAAATCTGGACCCTCCCATCAGCACTGAGAAGCCCCAGGCCAAACAATAATCCAGGTGGGACCTCAGCCCCACCCATCAGTAAACAGGCTGCCTAAAGACCCCTCAGGCACACAGCCAGCCTCTAATCTCATCCAGAGTCAAAGCCCCACCCATCAGTAAACAGGCTGCCTATAGACACCTCAGGCACATAGCCAGCCTCTAATCTCATCCAGAGACAAAGCCCCACCCATCAGAGGGAGAGGAATCAACCCCACCTACTAGTGGGCAGTCCCTCCTATCGGGAAGCCTACAGCAAGCCCCGCCCATACCAACTTTAGTAGCAGGGGAGGCAAATGCCAGAACTAAGAGAGGCTACAACTCTATTGTTGGCAAAAAGGTCACCACACCAAAAACCTATAAAAATTAAAAGACAGAAAACTATAACTCAGATAAGGGAGAAAGAGAAAAGCAAAGAGAAACAGCTCAGTGACGAGGAGATTACCAGCCTCTCAGATAGAGACTTTAGACTGTTGATGCTGAAGATGATGCAAGGAATTGGAAATAAACTGGAGGCAAAGATTGATCATTTACAGGAAACACCGAGCAAAGAAATACAAGCTGTAAAAATTAAACAAGAAGAGATGCAAAATTCAATAACTGAAATAAAAAATTCATTAGAAGCAGCCAACACTAGAATACAGGAGGCAGCAGAACGAATCAGCGAGGTGGAGGACAGATTAGTGGAAATCACTAATGTGGAAGAGAAAAGAGATAAAAGATTGAAAGGAAATGAGCTGAGACTCAGAGAACTCTGGGATAATGTTAAACACACCAATATCCATATTATAGGGGTGCCAGAGGGAGAAGAGAGAGAGAAGGGGACAGAAAAAATATTCGAGGAGATTATAGCCGAAAACTTCCCTAATATGGGAAAGGAACCACTCACTCAAATCCAGGAAGCACAATGAGTACCATATAAAATAAACCCAAGGAGGAACACCCCGAGACACATATTAATCAAAATGACCAAAATTAAAGACAGAGAAAATATTTACAGCAGCTAGGGAAAAGAAACAAATGACATACAAGGGAACCCCAACAAGGCTATCAGCAGATTTTTCATCTGAAACTCTGCAGGCCAGAAGGGAGTGGCATGATATACTAAATGTGATGAAAGGAAAAAACTTCCAACCAAGATTGCTTTACCCTGCAAGGCTCACATTTCCATTTGAAGGAGAGATCAAAACCTTTACAGATGAGCAAAAGCTAAGAGAGTTCTGCAACACTAAACCAGCTTTACAACAAATCTTAAAGGAACTTCTCTAGTCAGAAAAGAAAAGGCCACAACCAGAAACAAAAACACCACAAATAACAAGCCTCACCAGTAAAGGCATATATACAATAAAGATACTAAATCATCCATGCACAACTGTGCTACCAAAATCAGAAATCGTGAGAAGAGAGCACAAATGCAGGTCACTGGAGATGCACGTGCAATTAAGAAACCAACAACTTAAAAAAATCTCATTTATATATAGACTCCTATATCAAAACTTCAGGGTTAAAAAAAAAAGCAACAAAAACCCCAAACAGTTAATACAATGGCAATAAGAACATATATATCAGTAATTACCTTAAATATTAATGGACTGAATGCCCCAACCAAAAGACATAGACTAGCCGAATGGATAGAAAAACAAGAAAACAACCAATGGATCACTGAAGAAATCAAAGAGGAAATTAAAAATTACCTAGAAGCAAACGACAACAAAGACACGACACTCCAAAACCTCTGGGATGCAGTAAAAGCAGTTCTAAGAAGAAAGTATATAGCAATACAAGCCTATCTCAGGAAACAAGAAAAAGCTCAAATAAACAACCTAACTTTACATCTAAAGCAGCTAGAGAGGGAAGAAGCCAGGCCATGGAAACAACCTAAATGCCCATCGACAGAGGAGTGGATAGGGAAGATATGGTATATACACACAATGGAATATTACTCAGCCATTAAAAGGAACTGAATAACAACATTTACGGCAACATGGATGAACCTAGAAATTATCATACGAAGTGGAACTAGTCAGACAATTAGACAGCAACACCCAGTACTACCGCTTACATGTGGAAACTAAAGAGACACAATGAACTTCTTTGAGGAACAATGACTCATAGATTTTGGAAAACCTTGGTTTTTCAAATTAGACAATCTGGGGGGTGGGGGGATGCACTGTGGGTTTGGGACACAAAATCTATCAAATTGACTTATGATCTTTGTACACCTATAACTGAAATAAAATTCATTGTTAATAAGAAAAATAAATAAAGTCTATAAAAAAATGGCCATACCACCCAAAGCAATCTGCAGTTTCAATGCAATCCATATCAAATTACCCATGACATTCTTCACAAAACTAGAACAAACAATCCAAAAATTTATATGGAACCACAAAAGACCCAGAATTGCCAAAGCAATCCTGAGGAACAAAAACCAAAGCAGGAGGTATAACTCTCCCAGACTTCAGGCAATATTACAAAACCACAGTAATCAAGACAGTATGGTACTGGTACCAAAACAGACATACAGACCAATGGAACAGAACCAGAAATAAACCCAGACACCTATGGTCAATTAATCTTCGAAAAAGGAGGCAAAAATATAAAATGGGAAAAAGGCAGTCTTTTCAGCAAGCAGTGCTGGGAAAACTGGACAGTTGCATACAAATCAATGAAACTGGAACACACCCTCACACCATGCACAAAAATAAACTCAAAATGGCTTAAAGACTTAAACGTGTAAAACAGAACACCATCAAAATCCTAGAAGAGAACAGAGGCAAAACATTCTCTGACATCAACCTTACAAATGTTTTCTCAGGTCAGTCTCCCAAGGCAACAGAAATAGCAGCAAAAATAAACCAATGGGACCTAATGAAACTACAAGTTTTGCACAAAAAGGAAACCATAAAAAAAAGAGCAAAAAGAAGACTTACAGAATGGGAGAAAATGATGCAACTCATAAGGGCTTAATCTCTAAAGTATACAAACAACTTATACAACTCAACAGCAAAAAAGCCAACAACTCACCTGAAAAATAGACAAAAGACCCGAATAGACATTTCTCCAAAGAAGAGAGATGGATGGCCAACAAGCACATGAAAAAATGCTCAACATAACTGATTATTAGAGAAATGCAAATTGAAACTACTATGAGGTACCACCTCACACCACTCAGAATGGCCATCATTAATAAGTCCACAAGTAACAAAAGCTGGAGAGGGTGCAGAGAAAAGGGACCTTCCTGCACTGTTAGTGGTAATGTAAATTGGTACAACCATTATGGAAAACAGTATGGAGGTACCTTAGAAAACTATATCAGAACTACCATATGGCCCAGCAATCCCACTCTTGGGCAAATACCTGGACAAAAACTTTCCCTGAAAAAGATACATGCACCCATATATTCACTTCAGCACTATTCACAGTAGCCAAGACATGGAAACAACCTAAATGTCCATCAACAAATGATTGGATTAAGAAGATGTGGTATAATATAAAATAAACCCAAGGACGAACACCCGAGACACATATTAATCAAAATGACCAAAATTAAAGACAAAGAGAAAATATTGAAAGCAGCTAGGAAAAAGAAACAAATGACATATAAAGGAACCCTGATAAGGTTTCAGCAGATTTTTCAGCTGAAACTCTGCAGGCCAGAAGGGAGTGGCATGATATACTTAACATGATGAAAGGAAAAAACTTCCAACCAAGATTACTTTATCCAGCAAGGCTCTCATTCAGAATTTGAAGGAGATATCAAAACCTTTACAGATAAGCAAAAGCTAAGAGATTTCTGCAACACTAAACCAGCTTTACAACAAAAACTAAAGGAACTTCTCCAGGCAGAAAGGAAAAGGCCACAACCAGAAACAAAAACACCACAAATGACAAGGCTCACCAGGAAAGGCATATATACAGTAAAGATATGAAATCACCCATGTGCAATTGTGCTACCAAAATCAGAAAGCGTGAGAAGAGAGCACAAATGAAGGACACTGGAGACACACATGCAATTAAGAAACCAACAACATAAAAGACAATCTCGTTTATATATAGACTCCTATATCAAAACTTCAGGGTAACTGCAAACCAAAAATCTACAATTGATACACAAACAAATAAGAAAAATCAACTCAAATACATTAAAGATAGTCATCTTGTGAGAGGAGACAACAAGAGAATAAGGGAAGAAAAAAGAGCAACAAAATCCTAAAACAATTAATAAAATGGCAATAAGGACATACATATCAATAATTACATTAAATGTTAATGGACTGAATGCCCCAACCAAAAGACATAGACTAGCTGAATAGATACAAAAACAAGACCCACATATATGCTGTCTTCAAGACACCCACTTCATTTCTAGAGACACATACAAATTGAAGAAAATATTCCATTCAAATGGGGACCAAAAGAAAGCCAGAGTATCAATATTCATATCAGACAAAAATAGACTTTAAAATGAAGAACATTTTAAGAGACAAGGAAGGGCACTACATCATGATCAAAGGATCAATCCAAGAAGAAGATATAACAATTTTAAATATCTATGCACCCAACATAGGATCACCACAATATATAAGGCAACTGCTAACAACCTTAAAAGGAGAAATCAACAATAATACAATCATAGTGGGGGACTTTAACACCCCACTTACAGCAATGGACAGGTCATCCAGGCAGAAAATCAATAAGGAAACACAGGCCCTGAATGAAGCATTAGATCAGATGGACTTAACAGATGTTTATAGGACATTCCATCCAAAAGCAACAGAATACACATTCTTCTCAAGTGCACACGGAACATTCTCTGAGAGTGATCACATCCTGGGCTACAAATCAAGCATCGGTAACTTTAAGAAAACTGAAATCATTTCAAGCATCTTTTCTGACCACAATGCTATACGACTGGAAATCAACAACAAGAAAAAAATGGCAAAAAACACAAACACATGGAGACTAAACAACATGCTACTAAACAACCAATGGATCACTGAAGACGTTAAAGAGGAAATTAAAAAATACCTACAAGCAAATGACAACAAAGATATGACACTCCAAAACCTCTGGGATGCAGCAAAAGCAGTTCTAAGAGGAAAGTTTATAGCAATACAAGCCTACCTCAGGAAACAAGAAAAAGCTCAAATAAAGAACCTAACTTTACACTTAAAGCAGATAGAGAGGGAAGAACTGACAAGACCTAAAGTTAGTAGAAGAAAGGAAATCATAAAGATCAAGGCAGAAATCAATGAAATAGAAACGAAGAAAACCATAGAAAAGATCAATGAAACTAAAAGCTGGTTCTCCGAAAAGATCAACAAAATTGATAAACCCCTAGCCAGACTTATCAAGAAAAAAAGAGAGAGGACACAAATCAATAAAATTAGAAATGAAAAAGGAGAAGTCACAACAGACATCACAGAAATACAAAAGATCATAAGAGACTACTATATGCAACTATATGGCAACAAAATGGAAAACCTAGAAGAAATGGACACATTCTTAGAAAAGTAAAATCTTCCAAAATTAAACCCAGATGAAATAGAAAAGATGAATAGACCAATCACAAGTTCTGAAACTGAAACTGTGATTAAAAACTTTCAACAACAAAAAAGTCCAGGACTAGATGGCTTCACAGGCAAATTCTACCCATCATTTAGAGAAGAGCTAACACCTATCCTTCTGAAACTCTTCCAAAAAATTGCAGAGGAAGGGATACTCCCAAACTCATTCTATAAGACAACCATCACCCTGATACCAAAACCAGAAAAAGACACCCCAAAAAAAGAAAATTACAGGCCAATTTCACTGATGAACATAGATGCAAAAATCCTCAACAAAATACTGGCAAACCGAATCCAACAATACATTAAAAGAATTGTACATCAAGATCAAGTGGGATTTATCCCAGGGATGCAAAGATTCTTCAATATCCGCAAATCAATCAGTGTGATACACCACGTTAACAAACTGAAGAATAGAAACCATATGATCCTCTCAACAGATGCATAAAAAGCCTTTGATAAAATCCAACACCCATTTCTGATAAAAACCCTTCGTAAAGTGGGCATAGGGGGAACCTACCTCAACATAATCAAGGCCACCTATGACAGACCCAGAGCTCACATCATTCTCAATGGTGAAAAGCTGAAAGAATTCCCCCTGAGATCAGAAACAAGACAGGGATGTCCACTCTCACCACTACTATTCAACATAGTTTCGGAAGTCCTAGCCACAGCAATCAGAGAAGAGAAAGAAATAAACGGAATCCAAACTGGAAAGGAAGAAGTGAAACTGTCACTATTTGCAGATGACATAATACTATACCTAGAGAACCTAAAGACTCTGCTAGAAATCTGTTAGAGCTCATCAGTGAATTTGGCAAAGTTGCAGGATACAAAATTAATACACAGAAATCAACTGCATTTCTATACTAACAATGAAAGATCAGAAAGAGAAAATAGGGAAGCAATCCCATTTACCATGGCATCAAAAAGAATGAAATACTTAGGAATAAACCTACCTAAAGAGACAAAAGACTTGTACTCTGAAAATTATAAGACACTGATGAAAGAAATCAAGGATGACATGAACAGATGGAAAGACATACCATGCTCTTGGACTGGAAGAGTCAAGATTATCAAAATGACTATACTACTCAAGGCAATCTACACATTCAATGCAATCTCTATCAAGTTACTAAGGACATTCTTCACAGAACTAGAACAAAATATTTCAAAGTTTGTTTGGAAGCACAAAAAACCCAGAATAGCCAAAGACATCCTGAAAAAGAAAAACAGAACTGGAGAAATCAGCTCCCTGACTTCAGACTCTACTACAAAGCTACAGTCATCAAAACCGTATGGTACTGGCACAAAGACTGAAATATAGATCAGTGGAACAGCATAGAAAGCCCAGAATTAAACCCATGCACCTACAGTCAACTAATCTATGACAAAGGAGGCAAGAATATACATTGGAGAAAAGACAGCCTCTTCAATAAGTGGTGCTGGGAAAACTGGACAGCCACATGTAAAAAAAATGAAACTAGAACACTTCCTAACACCATGCACAAAAATAAACTCAAAATGGATTAAAGATTTAGATATAAAACCAGATACTATAAAACTCTTAGTGGAAAACATAGGCCAAACACTCTCCGACATAAATGACAGCAACATCTTCTCAGATCCACCTGTCAGAGTAATGACAATAAAAAGAAAAATAAACAAATGGGAATTAATTAAATTTAGAAGTTTCTGCACAGCAAAGGAAACCCCAGACAAAATGAAAAGACAGCCCACAGAATGGAGAAAATATTTACAAATGAATCAAATGACAAGGGATTAATCTCTAAAATTTACAAACAGCTCCTATAGCTCAATACCAAAGAAACAAACAACCCCATTAAAAAATGGCAGAAGATCTAAACAGACAATTCTCCAAAGACATACAGATGGCCAAAAAACACATGAAAAGATGTTCAGCATCACTCTTCATTAGAGAAATGCAAATCAAAACCACTATGAAGTACCACCTTACACCAGCCAGAATGGCCATCATCAAAAAGTCTACAAACAATAAGTGCTGGATAGGGTGTAGAGAAAAAAGGATCCCTATTACACTGTTGGTGGGAATGCAAATTGGTGCATCCACTGTGGAGAACAGTATGGAGACTGCTCAGAAAACTAAAAACAGAATTACTGTTTGATCCAGCAATCCCATTCTTGGGTATCTATCCAGAGGAAATCTGACTCAAAAAGACACATGTACTCCAGCATTCATTGCAGCACTCTATACAATAGCCACGTCATGGAAATAACCTAAATGCTCATCAATAGAGGAGTGGATAGGGAAGATCTGGCACATATGCACAATGGAATATTACTCAGTCATTAAAAGGAATGAAATAACAACATTTATAGTAACATGGATGGACTTAGAAATTATCATGCGAAGTGAAACCAGTCAGACAATGAGACACCAACATCAAATGCTACCGCTTACATGTGGAAACCAAAAAGGACACAATGAACTTCTTTGCAGAACAGATAGTGACTCACAGACTTAGGAATATCTGTGGTTTCCAAATGAGACAAGCTGGGGGGTGGGGGGATGCACTGAGGGTTTGTGATGGAAATGCTATAAAATTCAGTTGTGATGATTTTTGTACAGCTATAATTGTAATAAAATCCATTAAAATTTCATTTAAAAAAAAAGATGTGGTATATATACACAATGGAATACTACTCAGTCATAAAAAAGAACAAAATAATGCCATTTGCAGCAACATGGATGGAACCGAGACTCTTATAGTAAGCGAAGTCAGAAAGAGAAAGACAGGACTTCCCGTCATGGCTCACCAGAAATGAATCTGACTAGCAACCATGAGGTTGCAGGTTCGATCCCCGACCTCGCTCAGTGGGTTAAGGATCTGGCGTTGCTATGAGCTGTGGTGTATCTTGCAGATGCAGCTCAGATCCCACGTTGCTGTGGTTGGGGCATAGCCCGGCAGCTGTAGCTGGATTAGATCCCTAGCCTGGGAATCTCCACATGCCATGGGTGTGGTCCTAAAACAACGAAAGACAAAAAAAAAAAAAAAGAAAGAGAAAGACAAATACCATATGATATCACTTATATCTCGAATCTAATACAGTGCACAAATGAACATTTCCACAGAAAGGAAAATCATGGACATGGAGAACAGACTTGTGGTTGCCAAGGGGGAGGGGGAGGGAGTGGGATGGATTCGGAATATGGGGTTAATAGACGCAAACTATTGCCTTTGGAATGGATAAGCAATGAGATCCTGCTGTATAGCACTGGGAACTATGTCTAGTCACTTGTGATGTAGCATGATAATGTGAGAAAAAAGACTGTATACATGTATGTATGAGTGGGTCACCTTGCTATACAGTAGAAAATTGGCAGAACACTGTAAACCAGCTATAATGCAAAAAATAAAATCATTATAAATGAAAAATAAAAAGAAGTATAAATAAATAAAATTTCAATAGACCCTCTACATTTTCAGTCTCGTATCTGGGTCAGAATTAAAGCTGATTGAATATAAAATGGAGCATAATATCCAGAGGTTTCATTGGCAGCCATGTTCATTGACATGTTTAATCTCTGCAGTTAAGGAGAACTGTGGACCCATGAGTCATTCCTATAATGCTGGAGTAAAGAAAGCCATAAATTAGGTCAGGGCCTCAATCTATAAAAAGGTACTCATAAAGGCTCCAGTAAAAATGAAGATCTTGAAATTATATGCAAGCTGTACATGCTTATATATGCATTTTACTGAGAGGGCCCACAGATTTAATTGCGTTCTCAAAGAAGTATATGGCTTCAACAAAAAGGTACTGAAATGATTATGAGTCAAAATCCTGATTTAACACTGCTCTGTTACATTCATTTAACATCATACAGTGATGAAATCTTATACCAAAAGTAGAGAGAGTAAGAGTATCATTCTACACTCACTGTTTGTATAGGCAGCTTGCTTCCAAAGAAAGGGTAGCCTACATGCTGAAAGTAATTTATGATGTACTTATTGGATATTCTATTCTTGCATAAGTGATTTTAGCTAACGAAGACTGGCCCTATCCAAATTTAAAAGAAGTGACTTGATTTAAAGGGGTATTGGAAATTTTCAAACAAAACATCGCCTAGGTTTCCTCACCTTTAAAAAAGAAGAAATAAAGTGATCCTGAATGTAGCTTTTTTTTAAGTTTTTTTTTTTTCCTTTTCTAGGGCCACATCTGTGGCATACGGAAGTTCCCAGGCTAAGGGTCCAATTCAAGCTGCAGCTGCCAGCCTACACCACAGCCACGGCAATGCCAGTTCCTTAACCCACTGAGTGAGGACAGGAACCCGCATCCTCATGGATCCTAGTTGGGTTCGTTACTGCTGAGCCACAAGGGGAAATCCTGTAGCTTGGTTTAAAAATACTATTTGAGGAGCTCCCATTGTGGCTCAGCAGTAATGAACCCAACTAGTATCCATTAGAATGGTTGCTGTGAGCTACAGTGTAGGTCGCAGATGCAGCTCGGATCCAGCAAGCTGGAGATATATATATCTCACTTGAGTAGATGAACAGGGATGTTTTTACATCGTCTGGATGACAGTACTTAAGAGTACTGAACATCTCATCTTGGGAAAATATTGCCATTGAAAACTTCTTTGAGAACTTACTCAACCCCTTTTGGCCCCACACAACACACTTATTTGTACCCCTACAGAACAAACTCAAATTAGGAGACCCAGCACACGCAGTGTCCAGGAGGGTTTACAAATAGCATACCCAGCACATCATCCCAAGGTGAAAGGCTTACACTAACACTCAGATTCAAAACTGAGATGGGTAATAGAGGCACAGAAGTTTGTGCCACTTCTTTCTTCACGCCAACACACATTACACACAAAAGTGCATGGGTCATGGTGTATTAGGAAAGGGAAGATTTTTTTTCCTTCTATATTATCTAAAACTCAATGTTGTCAGAAACCATCTCTAACACATCATGTTTCCTTAGCTAATTTCAGTTCTAGAATGCAACTATTTAAAGAAAAAAGAAAGAAAGAAAGAAGGAAAGCAGAATGAGCAGGAATAAATCCTTATGATGTGGTGGCTGGTCAAGGCATATGTTCCAGGTCAAGGCATATGTCTGAATAAAGCAACCTAAGACACACCTGAAATCTGGACCTACTGAGGGCTATTTCTAGAAAATTAAATTTGCTTCATTCAGTCCCACAATAAACTCTGAGAAATGTACCAATAAATGTTTTGAATTACTTATTGGTATGGGGAGATCACTGTGAGAAACTATGAGTGTTTTGGTAAGTTTTATAGCCATTAGGGAGCTTGTTATATTAGCTGCTGATGTATGGAATATTCCATAGATATGCAATATTTGTGGAACTAGAGAGTATAAAATTTCTTTGCATCCTCTGTATTTGTTAACATGTTTCAATCCATCATATCATCAGCTTAGTGTGGCAATCATGTAATGACCTATGCCTGAATTAAAACTGAGACATGACAGAACAACCAAAAGAGCTGGGACATAGTTCCGTATCAGGATGTGGGCTTCAATGCAAATGAGTGCCACATAAATCCAAAGCTATGGAAATCCTATAATGCAGGGATTCCCTAAACTACTGTCATATCCTTAGACAAGTTCCAGAATTGTTGAGATAAATGTTGAGTTGGAATGGCGTTATTACTATCTTCTTGTTCTGATGCAAAGTTAACACCGATTCTAAGCCAGGAAAGGAATGCTCTAAGTTTTATCCATATCCAGGCCAAACTTCTAGAAGGATAAGGCATTCAAAAGAGGAAAATCAAGATGACAATCAGCAAGGTAATTCTACTCACCTGGAGGGATAAAACATGCTCCCCGAAAGCGGGCTTCTTTGATTTGGATCCGGGTGACACCAGGTGCTACATACCACCTCTCTAAAGTCAGGCAGACCGTTGGAGAAGTAAAGGCAATGTGGGTCATCTGGATAGTTGAATCTATCATAAACTTTTAATTGGACCTGAAAGGGGCTATTCATCACATCTCCTTTCAAGAGTTTAATTCCTATCTTCTCAGATTTCAGGGACCAGAGGAGACCCATGGGGTAGACTCCTATATAATCACCTCCAAGAGAAGCAGCATGCTTCAGGTCCACCTCACCAAGTTTGTTGGCCTTATAGTAGGCGTGAGAATGAAATATGTTTCTCCTTTCATCTTCCAGTGATGCCTGAAGCAGCACTATCTGAAATGGAGTCAGGCCTGTAACTCGGATATGCACTGGCTCATCAACAAGTGCAGTCAGAGGGGTAGTTGTCAGCTGAATCATTGTTACAGTGTGGCACCTTTGGTTATTCTTCAGTAATGCCTTCAGTGGACCTCAACACATAGAGAAATAAGAGAGAAGGAAATACGGAGGGATAAGGTTAATGTAAAGTGAACTGGACCAGGAATCAGGCTGCTTGGGATTCAGCTCTAATTCTTTAGTTAGCAAATATCCTTATATACTCTTCAACCACAAGATCCCTAGGAGCATTCAACAAATTTCTAGAAGATAGAAAGCCAGGTGATATGTTTTATAACAATAATGAACCAGGGTTGTGGGAATAGCAGCCAAAACATGCTTCAAGGATATCAACACATCCAAGGAAGAAATTACAATCTGCCATCTAGAACACTTGAAAAATCAAGGGCAGTGGAGAATTGGAGTGAGAGGTGGGGTTGAAAACAGAGAAATGTTGCTGAACATCTCTATGTAAGGAACAGACAACTCCAGGACTAACCCCCTCCCTGAATCCTGTAAACACACTGCCTTCGCATCTAAAAATTTACCTAAAAGTGAGCATAAAAAAATAAGGATGTTGGGAGTTCCCATTGTGGTTCACTGGATTAAGAGTCCAACTGGTGCCCATGAGAACGTGGGTTTGATCTCCGGCTTCACTCAGTGGGTTGGGGATCCAGCCTTGCCACAAACTGTGGAGTAGCTTGCTGATGAAGCTCAGATCCATTGTCACTGTGGCTGTGATGTAGGCCAGCAGCTGCAGCTCTGATTCCACCCCTAGTCCGAGAACTTCCATATGCTATAGGTGCAAACCTTAAAAAAAATAAAAAAGAGAGACAAAAATATGTTTATATAAGGATCTTTTCAAAAGAATAAAATAAAATTTCTATGAAGAACAAGGAGGCTGCCATATATATTGCTCCCTCAGAGGGAAAAAAATTCTCCTAACTTTGTAGTTAGGATTTACCTAGTCCTCAGCAAAATTAGAAGCTGACAAGACCTTCAGGTACACAGGAGTATTTTTGTTTTGTTTTATTAAACTCATTAGATTGCCAAAACTGCAAAGAATCTAAATGAATATAACTTTAGTAAGTGGAAAGCTCTTCATACAAGAGAGGAAATTGTGTATGATGACTCTTCTTTATGATGACTCTCGGTAGATGAAGCAGTAGCAGCAACAATAAACCCATAGAAAAAATAAAGGGAAAGCCACATAAAATTTAATGCATTTTTAATGGAGGTGTGTAGACTGGCTTGACAGATTAGAATTCTGAACAAGTCTGAACAAGTCTTTCTCCAACAGCCAACTCTTTCTATGCGTTCAGGGACAATATATCAAAGTCTGAGCTGAGAGAGATCCTTCTGAGGCTTTGCAGGCCTTTATATGAAGGCAGATAGCGAGGCAGAGTGGCAAAATAGAGATGCTTCCCCTGGTTGAGGAAGCCAGGAGTTGGATGACAGAGCAAAGAAAATTCCTTACTGACTTCCCTTCCAGAAAGACTGTAAATCAGAGAGAAATATCCCACAGTTAGAAAAGCTAGCAACATGACAATAAAATACAAAAATATCTCCAGAAGTTCATCAATGCTTAGGCTCTTCTTAAATGAGAAAGACCTAATTCCTAAACTATGTGGAGCCAGCGGGACACTGCATCACATAAATCTCCAGCAAAGCCCAGATCCAGCCCAACTACAGCTCACCTTGATTCACCCCTAATTCTAACATTTTGACAGAATAGGAGTATGCTCTTTTCTTGAGGTAAATATTACTTTTTATTTTATTTTGTTTTTTTACTTTATTTTTTATGGCTGCACCTGTGGCATACTGAATTACCCAAGCCAGGGAATGAATCCAAGCCACAGCTGTGACCTATGCCACAGCTGCAGTAATGTCAGATCCTTTAACCAACTGTACCAAGCCAGAGATTGAAACCATGCCTCTGCAGTGACCCAAGCCACGGCAGTTAACCCACTGTGCCACAGCAGGAACTCCAAATATTACAAATTTTATACAAAATATCCAAGATACAAAAAAAAAATTACAGGCACAGAATAAGCAAGAAAATTGATCCATGATCAAGAGAGGAAACAATCAGTAGGAGGAGACACAGAAATATTCCACAAGTTGGAAATATCAGATTGGAATTTTGGTACAACTACAATAGAATGCTATTCAGCAAGTTTTTAAAAAAAAGATTGAATTATTGATATATGTAACTTGGACGGATTACAAGGGAATGATACAAATTTTAAAAAGTCAGTCCCAAACTATTACATACTGTATGATTTCATTTCTGTAACATTCTTGAAATGACAGAATTACAGAAATGGAGAACAGATTAATGGTGGCCAAGGTTCAAGGATTGGGGTTGGGGAGGAGATGGCTATAGAAGGGCACTGAGAGAGTCCTGTGGTGATGGAAATATTCTTATCCAGACTGCATTGATCTCAATATCCTTGCTGTGATACTGATAGGGACAGAGTAAAGGGCGAAAGTAGTGATTAAAACAGTTAACGCCACTAGGGGATTTAAGTAGAAAAAAAGTATGGGAGACCTCTGTGAATTAATGATCACTCAAGAAAGCAGGCTTACTTAACAACAAAATCATGCAACAGAAGCATGGAACGTGCCCCCAAACAATAAAACAATGGTGGAATGAGACCCACATTCTGCTCAGTGAAGTTAGTAAGTTAATGATTCCTAGGACATTCATCTCTGCACACCTTAAAAACATAGAGAAAGGTGATATTATACTGAAACCTGAGATGATTTACTATATTTTCATAAATATTAATTTTTGCTCATTTCAAAAAGGGTACCCGTTTGACCATGGAGGAACAAGAAAACTTCCCTGCCTGACATGGAGAAGAAGCTGATAATAGAAGTTTTATGTCTAATCAAGTATGAGGAAGAAAGTAGTCTTCTTCCCTTCCCCACTTTTCCTTTGATTATAAAACTGTAACCCACTAAGTTCTCAGGGAACAGCCTCCCTTGCCTGCCCGCTTATCTTTCACCAGTATCCTACACTAATAAACTCTTTCCTGACCTGTCACTCTACCTCTCACTGAATTCTGTGCCAAAACATAAAACCTATGTTCTGCGAAGTCCCAAAACCTGTTCTGCTGGTTTCAATACTGAACTACAGTTTTGCAAGTTTTACCATTGGGCAAAATTCAGCAAAGGGTCACTAGTTCACTTTGTAGTGGTTCTTAAAACCAATGTGAATCTACCATTACCTCAAAATAAAAGGTTAATTTTGGAGTTCACGTGTGACACAATAGGTTAAGGATCCAGCACTGTCACTGTAGCAACTCAGGTTGCTGCTGTGGTGTGGGTTCAATCCCTGGCGGAGAACCACCACACGCCATGAGTGTGACCAAAAAAAAAAAAAAAAGTTAATTTTCAAAATAACTATGATTAAAATATAAAGATTCTAGTAGGAAGGCAGACAAAATACATGAAGAGACTGAGAATTTCATCTGGCCATGGTAACTATAAAAAATAACCAAACAGAAAAGCTAGAAATAAAAAATGAAGTATCAGAAATGAAGAATTCACTAGATAGATTTAAGAAAAGATGGAAAACAGCTGAGTAAAGGACCATAAACTTGGAGTTCCCAATGTGGCTCAGCAGGTTAAGAATCCGACTGGAATCCATGAGGATCTGTATATGATTCCTGGCCTCGCTCAGTGGGATAAGGACCCACCCAGTGTTGCCACAAGCTGCTGTGTAGGTCAAAGATGTGACTCGGATCTGGTTCTGCCGTGGCTGTGGTGTAGGCCAAGTTGCTGTAGCCTCTATTCAACCCCTAGCCTGGGAATTTCTATATGCCACAGGGCGGCCCTAAAACAAACAAACAAAAAGGACCATAAACTTAAGGACATTTCAATTGAAAGTACCCAAATTAAACCACAAAGAGAAAAAAGGGTGTAAGAGAACAGTGCACTTGAGATGTGTGGAATAATATCAAACACTCTATCTAATATATGTGTAGATGGTGCCTTAGAAAGAGGGAGATAGGCACAGAAATGTTTCAAATGTTCCAAAAAACAAAGGTTGAAATTTCCCCCAAATCGTTGAAAAACATCATGCCACAATTTCAAGAATCTCAGCAAAACATGAAGAGGATAAACATTAAGAAAACTACAACCGCAGCATTATGGTCAAACTGATAATAATAAATATAAAGACTAAATCTTAAAAGCAGCCAGAGGAAATGGAAACATTACACACAAGAGAACAAACAATACAAATAACATTTGAGAAAGGATCGAGGTGGCAGAGGAGTAAGAGGTGGCGCTCACCTTCTCCCACAAACACATAAAGAAAACATCTACATGCAGAACGACTCGCACAGAACATCTACTGAACGTTGGCAGAAAACCTTAAACCTCCCAAAAGGGCAAGAAAACCCTCCATAAAACTGGGTGGGAAGAAAACGAGAGAAAAGGAATCAGGACAGGACTGGCATTCTTGAGAGGGAGGAAAGGAAACCACACCCTGGGAAGCCACCTAACTGCTGATGGGGAGATTGGCCAAGACGGAGGGAACTCAAAGTCGAGGAGAAAAGAACAGCAGCTGGGTGGAGGAGGGCAAAGCAGAGACAGAGGTGCAAAGACCATCTGCACAAGCACCCTGGGACACCACAGCCTGAGATGCTAGGGCAGGGGCTGGGCACTGAGACTTAGGCTCCAGAGGTCAGCTCCTGAGAGAGGACTGGGGTTCACTGTGTGGAGATAGCCTGAGGGGCTAGGGAGCAGTGTGCCATGGGCTGGGGAACTGAGTGCCACAGCACCCAGAACTCGGGAGGAGGTCTGGGCCTGCAGGAGAAACGAGTGGACTTCCTGAGTGTGGGGTGCCTCTGGCGCAGACTACAGGTGGCCAGTTGGGTGGGCTCCAGGTGACACGGCACCTTTTGTGCAGGCTAAGGGCAGCAGGGGGCTAAGCGAGACCCCTATCCTGGCAAATTCCATAAGCCATAGATGCAGCCATAAAAAATACATACATACATGAAGAAAAAAGCTAAAATTCTTTATCTAACAAAAATGCACTTTAAAAATGAAGGCAAAAAACAAAGAAGAAAAGGGGGGGAGGGAAGCAAAAATGACGGTATTTCCAGGAAAAACAAAAAAAACCCAAAGCTGAGAGAATATGTCTGCAAGAGACCGGCACTATATGAAATGCTAAAATGTTGAAGGGAAATGATACTAGGTAGACACCAATTCTATGGAAAAGGACAAAGCCCATATAAACAGTGATTATAAAATCCCTTAAAAAAAAAACCTTCACAGAGTTCCCATTGTGGCTCAGCGGAAACAAATCCGACTGGGAACCATGAGGTTGCGGGGTCGATCCCTGGCCTCGCTCAGTGGGTTAAGCATTAGGCGTTGCCGTGAGCTGTGGTGTAGGTTGCAGATGTGGCTCGGATCTCGTGTTGCTGTGGCTGTGGTGTAGGCCGGCAGCTGTGGCTCCAATTAGACCCCTAGCCTGGGAACCTCCACACACCGTGGGTGCAATCCTAAAATGGCAAAAGACAAAAAAAAAAAAAAACCTTTACTATGTATACACACATATGTGCATGTATTTAAAGACTTTAAAACAAAATAATACAAATGCAATGTGGAGCTTATAGGATACATAGAAATAAAATATAATGACAAAAAGTTGGGAATGGGGTAAACAGAATTACATTGTTGAAAGATTATTACTGTTTTTTAAGTAATGCAAGATTATTTGCAGGCAGACTAAAAATAAAGGTATCGTCAGGAGCTCAGGTGAGCTGGAGGAGACACAGAACTGAACTGCCAGGTTTCAGAGCAGCTGATTAAAATAAGAAGCCCACAACAAGAGTTAAGTTTTTGAACACATACCAGGATGGCAGAAAGTGCCTGGGACAAGTCCAGGACCAAGGAAGGTCGGTGGATCAGCCAGAAATGGAAGTGATCTCACTGTTGAGGGAGCCCCAAAGGATCCAGCAGTTTGAGGTCAGAAGAGAGTAAGGGGAAAGTGTTAGGAGTGAAAAAGAACTGGATGCTGAGTAAGCCTGGAAAAAAAGTGTCTTGAAGATTCCCTCCTCCTTAAATAAAAGGCTAGTAGAGATGTCAAAAGACCTTGGACATTGAGCAAAGGCAGAGATAAAGATCTAAAAATAATGGCTCCTGGCCAAGGAAGGCAAATGCAAGAAATGTACAATGAATCAGAGTGGCCTGAGTCATTGAACTTCCTTCAGGGACTGTCATGCACTGGCAGTGCCCCAAGTCTGATGTGGGAGAGCAGCTTTCCCCCATGAGCCTGCCAAGAAAAGACTTCGTAATTGCCTATGGTCAGGTATAAAATCACACGCAGGTTTTTAACAGGGAGCTGGACTCAAGTATGTACTGTGAGCATACACCCAAACGCTTTAACTCATGAGGTAGCAGATGTTCCAACTGCTATGGTTGTGTAACAAGTCACTCCAAAATTTAGACATGTGCCACAGTAATTTATTACGTTCATATAATCTGTGGGTAAGGAATTAGGACAGGGGTCAGTGGGATCAGCTTGTCTCCAGACCATGATGTCTGGTATCTCAATGGGAAGATCAAAGAAGGGGTAAAAATCATCTGACATGTTTGAGAATTGATGCTGGCTTACAACTGGTGGCATAATTTTCCCTATACGTGGGCCTAAGAGAAGGTCTCTCTGCCAGGGCTAGTTTGGACTTCCTCATAGAATGCTGGCTGGATTCCAAGGGTGACCATCTCAAGCAGGACAGAGCCAGGTAGAAGCTATTCTTTTTATATCCAAGCCTTAGAAGTCATGTGACATAATTTTGGCCATTTTATATTGTAGCAGTTACAAGTCCTCATCAAAATTCAGCTGAAGAAAACACAGACCCCCCTCCTTACAGTGGGAGAAATATGTCACATTGCTAAAAAAAATAAAAAACAAAACGTGGGTCACACTCCTGTGCAGGATGCTTAAATAAGACATTTTAAATAAGTTACATTACACATTAAAGGGGCTGCTTGAATAAAAGAAGTCCTTAGCATCTTATAGATTACAATATAACATGTAGCAGGACTTGCTAAAAACCAATTAGTTTCTTACAGGAACTTGATGAGGAAATAACTAAAGTGGCATTTCCAGAGATTGCACATATTTCTCCATGATGTCTGGTATAACGAACCTACTCTACAGAACAGAATGAAATTTGTGTGTAAGCACTGAAAGCTAAGCCCCAGAGAGACATTCAAAGGTGATTTTCTTTATCTTGAAAGCCATCGGACTGCTCCATTGCCACATTTCTACTGTAAGGTTTAAAGAAAAACACTTTTTGACTACATAAATCAGCAAACACATGGAAAATTATTAGACATAGCAATATAAATGAGAAAATAAATCTCCAATCTACTTCTGAAAATATTTAGAAAGTATCTTGTTTATGTAGTACCAAAGCTCAGTTTGTGACTGCTTCAATTACATCACCTCCAGCATTGAAATCATCTTCAGCACTGTAATCTTCAAACACAGTAAATAAATTTCTATTCAGGACAACCAGAGAGAATAGGATCAACCTCACCATTATCAGAAACATGTTCTGACACATCTGGCCAAAAGTACCTCCTCCTCCAGGTGACTTAGTGAAAAGGGAATGTACATCTGGTTATGCAAAGAAAGAGCAGAGCAAACTCATCAGCAGTATAACAACCAACAGTGTCCATAAATGACTGCCTGCAGTACAATGCTAAATCTTTATCAATAGCCTGTGACATTTAAAATATATACGTGTAAAACTAAGTTAAAATGTTGATAAAATTCTACACCATTTTGTTATCTTCAACCTGTAAATGCTAATATGTATCTTCCAATAAATATACTGATTTTAACAACAACAACAACAAAAAAAAAACGTGGGATGGGACACGTACACGTGTTTGTGCAGCCATCTTTGGGATATGCAATCTGCCACAACAGAAAAGAAGGAATAAATAAATAATGAATGGGATGAATAAAAAACATATGACAAAATGAGAGACTTAAATCCCACCATATTAATGACTGCATTAAATAAAACAAACTAAACATTCTAATTAGTTAAGATGCAGATTGTTAGACTAGTTGAAAAAGCAAACTGCTGTTTTTTTTAAAAAAGATACTGTCAAGATAACCACATAAACTGAAAATAGAAAAGAAGAAAAATATATGTGACACAGATGCTGAGTACTAAGAAAGTTAGTGGGGCTATATTTGTATCAACTTTATATCAATTTATATCAAGACTATATATAAATACACATACTTATATCTATTTATGTCCAAAGAGTATCACTAGAGATAAAGTGAGATATTTCGTAATAATAACGAAATCAATTCATCAATAAAAAATATTTTTAAATGTACAATCTGTAATAACAGAGTTTCAAAATACATGAAGCAAAACTGAAAGAACTTAAAAAAAAATTCCACTCGCAGTTGAGAATTTCAGCAACTCTCAGTAATCTTAAAATCAAGTAAATTTTTAAAAATTCATTAAGATTCCAAAGATTTGGACAGTACTTCCAACCAATTTGATCTAATAATTGACATTTATAAAACACCAAATGCCAAAACCGAAATATTTATAGTCTTTTTAAAGAAACCAGATACCAATATCTGCTTAAATGTAGGCAGCTGGAACAAGTGTCGTTCCCATCATAAGAAACTGCGAAGATCTTCAAAATCATAACTGAACTAGGACCTATTAGAGAGCTGAGGCTGCAGGACAACTATTTAGCCTGAAATCTAAACAAAGAATTGTGCTTTCAAGGAAAGATGAAACAACCTGGTAAACCTGCAACAGAATAGAAGGTGGTGCCTCCACACAAGCTTATATTAGAACTCAGCTATATTTTCAGTGAGTTGCTAAAGGCTAAGCATGAGCTAGCATAAACACAGAAAACACCTGGAGGATGCAGACACAAGAGAAGTTTGCACCCAATAGCAGGCATTCTCATAACCAATTGGTTATGAGAAAGATTGGGGTAGGGTAAGAAACTGGAAAAATGTTTCCTGACTTGTGCAGGTCTGAAGAAGTGTAGCAGTCACCTCTGTGGGAAAGGTGCAAAGCCCCACCTGGACCTTTTTTCACCTTGGGAATTAAAATCTTCAAGCCACTGGAGAGAGGATGACCAATTGAGCCAGTTTTTTGGGACTGACACTTTTCCCAAGAAGCAGGACTTCCAGTGCTAAAACAAGGACAGTCCCAAAAAAATCAGGAGTTGGCCGCCCTACTGGAGAAAACACCAAATCCTGTCATTCCCAAGGCATAAGATAAGACCTACTGTTGCTGGGGGCAGGGAAAGTGAATGGAAAAACAAAAAAGAAAGAAAAACCCCCTCCTCCTGGAGAAGGATATGGATCCATCCTGGACTCAAATAATTAGAGGTCTCCTAGCACTAGAAGAGGGCAGGATCACTGAGAAGTCTCCACCCCACACAAAGGGGCACAGGTCCTGTCAAAGACGAAGGCTCAGCCAGGATGATAGAAAACCATCAAGGGCCTCCCCATCATCAGGTTAGTGAGCACCAAATAACAAACAACAGCAGGCTACCATTTAGGGTGTAAAAACATGGAAAGAGACTTTTTTTTTGATCTTTTGTCTTTCTAGGGCCACCTCTGAGACATATGGAGGCTTCCAGGCTAGGAGTCGAATCAGAGCTGTAGCCACTGGCCTACGCCACAGCCACAGCAACGCCAGATCCAAGCCGTGTCTGCAACCTACACCACAGCTCACCACAACGCCGGATCCTTAACCCACTGAGCACAGCCAAGGATCAAACCTGTATCCTCATGGATGCTAGTCAGATTCGTTTCCACTGAGCCACTATGGGAACTCTGAAAAAGACACTTTCTAATGTGCAGGCACATGGGAAAGGCCTAAAGTTGAGAATGTGGAATGCAAACATTGAGAAAAACCCTCTAGCAAATCTACATGCTTTCTAAACACAGAGTAACAACAAAAGATTTTGAAGTTAGTAATACAGTGAATATAATCATAGCAAAAAAAAAAAAAAAGGAGCTCAACTCTGACTAGATTGAATAAACTATTAGATCAGCAGAGGAGGTATTTCTTGCTCAAGATTTAAATATTTATATTAGTTTTTACTGTTTTACATACTATGTCTGACAGTAATGAGAAACAACTCAATTACAAAAACAATCTGATTAAAAAATGGGCAGAAGAGCTGAACAGCTATTTTTCTCAAAGAAGGCAAACAGATGGCCAACAGGTACACAAAAGGCGGTCAACATCACTTTTCACCAGGGAAGTGCAAATCAGAACCACACATGCTAGGATAGCTGTTATTATATATCAAGTTTTGACGAGGATGTGGAGAAAAGAGAACTCTTGTGCAGGAGGAATGTAAACTGGTGTGGCCACTATGGAAACCAGTGTGGGGGTTCCTCCAAATATTAAAAACATAACTTCCTTATGATTCAGCAATTCCATTTTTGGGTATTTATCCAAAAGAAATGAAAACACTAATTCAAAAAGATATCTACACACTCATGTTCATTGCAGCATTATTTATAAGACCCAGATAGGAAACAATTTAAGTACCCAATGATGGATGAATGGATAAAGAATAAATTCTATCTATATACAGTGAAGTATTATTCAGTAAAAAAAGGAAGAAAATTCTGCCATAAGTGACATGTATGGACCTTGAGGGCATTATGCTAAGTTAAATAAGTCAGACAAAGACAAAAACCATATGATCTCACCTTTATATATTATCTAAACAAACAAACTCATAGATACAGAAAACAGACTGGTGGTGGCCAGAAGCAGGGGGTGGAGGGTGGAAAAAATGGGTGAAGGTGATCAAAAGGTACAAATTTCCAGTTATAAAATAAGTCCTGGTGAAGTAATTCACAGCATGGGTGACTACAGTTAGTACTACTGTATTGTATACTTGAGAGTTATTGAGAGAGTAGATTTTAAATATTCTCATTGCAAGAAAAAAATTTAAACTATAGGTGTTTAAATGGATAGTGGCTGGCTTACTGTGGTAATCATTTTGTAATATATGCATGTATCAAGTCACTATGTTGTCCACCTATAACAAAATATAATGTATGTCAATTGTATCACAATAAAAAAGAAAAAAAGCCGAAATTCAAGCACAGGATTTGATGGTAAAAGTAGCTGACTGCCAACAAATGTTCAACCAAGTCAGGCATGTCAAGTTCAAGACCAAGCCTGGAAAATGAGATGAGGACATCTAGTGGGTGCTCCCAACAATTTTCACATTGTAGAAGTTTCTTAGCTTTCTGGACTCACTGTAGAGACCCACTCTTTGCCCACTAAGGGTTCCCTCTCTCCCCTTCTCCCAACCTAACATGAATAAAGACCATATAGAGATCTTCCCCCATTAAGGCAACAGGTGCCCTTAGAAGCTATCCTCATTCTGGCTACCAGGCCTGTAATCAAGGTTGAGTTACAGCATAACCTGGCTGGGACTTTGCAGGGCTTGATGGAAGAAAGAATGTCAAACTTGCCACATAACCCAGCTCCCGCCCCCCCAAAAAAAGAGTTAGCCACACAAAAAAAGCAAGAAAAAAAATGGCAAAATACAAAGCAATCAATAAAACTAAACTTGGAAATGCCCTAGATAGAACTATCAGAAAGAGAACTCAAAATAATTGTGAATAAAATTTTGCTACTGACTGAATGTGTGTACCCCTCCAAAAATCCATATGTTGAAGGCCTAATTCAAATTGTGATAGTATCTGGAGGTAGGACTTTTGAGAGGTGATGATGTTTACATGAAGTCATGAGAGTGGAGCCCCTATGATGGGACTGATGTTCTCATAAAAAGATAAGGAGGCCAGCCCAGAAAAAAAGGCCCAGCATGTCACAGGACCCTGGAGCTACCCGGAGTCACTAAACGGTAAAACGTAGACTGGTCTGTTTCTTTGCTGGGCAGGACCAAGGTTAACGTCACCTCAAAGATGTGAGGGGTTCAGGGCGGAATAGAAGGACTGGAACTTAACCTCTCTCCCAAAAAACAGCAAAACTACAACCAAGCAGCCTTCAACCAAATGGACTATAAACTTCCAAAAAAGATACTCTGCTCCAGAAGACAAAGAGAAGACCACATCAAGAGGAAGGAGGGGCGATTACGTGATAGAAGCAACCCCATAACTCCTGGGTAGGAAGCCCCACAGACTGGAAAGTAACTGCATCACAGAGACTCAGCTACAGGACTGAGAGTTCTGAGCCCCACGTCAAAACCCCATGCCTGGGGATTGGGCACAGGGAGAAAGAGCCCCCAGAGCATCTGGCTTTGAAGGCCAGTGGGGCTTGTGTGCAGGAGCTCCACAGGACTGAGGGAAACAGAGACCCCATCCTTGAAAGGCACACACAGACTTTCACGTCCACTGGGTCCCATAGGAATCCGGGTGGAACCTGACTGCAATTCCTGGAGGATATCCTGGGAAAACGGGGGTGACTGTGGCTTGTGGTGCGGGAAGGGCATTGGAGGTGAAGCTCTCAGGAACATTCATCAGCCTGCATTTCTCTGGAGGGGACCATTTCTGGGAAAATCTGGTCCCTCCCATCAGCGCTGAGAAGCCCCAGGCCAAACAATAATCCAGGTGGGATCACAGCCCCACCCATCAGTAAACAGGCTGCCTAAAGACCCCTCAGGCACACAGCCAGCCTCTAATCTCATCCAAACACAAAGCCCAACCCATCAGAGGGAGAGGAATCAACCCCACCTACCAGTGAACAGCTATCACTCCCTCCCATCAGGAAGCCTACAGCAAGCCCTGCCCATACCAACTTTAGCCACAGGGGAGGCAAATGCCAGAACTAAGAGAGGCTACAACTCTATTGTTGGCAAAAAGGTCACCACACCAAAAACCTATAAAAATTAAAAGACAGAAAACTATAACTCAGATAAGGGAGAAAGAGAAAAGCCCAGAAAAACAGCTCAGTGATGAGGAGATTATCAGTCTCCCAGAAAGAGACTTTAGACTGTTGATGCTGAAGATGATGCAAAGCATTGGAAATAGACTGGAGGCAAAGACTGATAATTTACAGGAAACACTGAGCAAAGAAATACAAGCTGTAAAAATGAAACAAGAAGAGATGCAAAATACAATAACCGAAATAAAAAATTCATTAGAAGCAGCCAACACTAGAATACAGGAGGCAGAAAAAAGAATCAGCAAGGTGGAGGACAGATTAGTGGAAATTACTAATGCAGAACAGAAAAGAGATAAGATTGAAAGGAAATGAGCTGGGTCTCAGAGAACTTCTGGGGTGCCAGAAGGAGAAGAGAGAGGAAGGGGACAGAAAAAATATTTGAAGAGATAATAGCCGAAAACTTCCCTAATATGGGAAAGGAACCACTCACTCAAATCCAGGAAGCGCAACAAGTACCATAAAAAATAAACGCAAGGAGGAACACCCTGAGACACATATTCATCAAAATGACCAAAATTAAAGACAGAGAAAATACTGAAAGCAGCTAGGGAAAAGAAACAAATGACATACAAGGGAACCCCAATAAGGTTATTAGCAGATTTTTCAGCTGAGACTCTGAAAGCCAAAAGGGAGTGGCATGATATACTAAATGTGATGAAAGGAAAAAACTTCCAACCAAGATTACTTTATCCAGCAAGGCTCTCATTCAGATTTGAAGGAGAGATCAAAACCTTTACAGATAAGCAAAAGCTAAGAGATTTCTGCAACACTAAACCAGCTTTACAACAAATCTTAAAGGAACTTCTCTAGTCAGAAAAGAAAAGGCCACAACCAGAAACAAAAACACCACAAATGAAAAGGCTCACCAGGAAAGGCATATATACAGTAAAGATACTAAATCATCCAAGCACAATTATACTACCAAAATCAGAAATCATAAGAGAGCACAAATGCAGGTTACTGGAGATGCACGTGCAATTAAGAAACCAACGGCTTAAAACAATCTCATTTGTATATAGAGTCCTATATCAAAACTTCAGGGTAGGGAGTTCCCTTCGTGGCTCAGTGGTTAACGAATCTGACTGGAAACCATGAGGTAGCGGGTTCGATCCCTGGCCTTGCTCAGTGGGTTAAGGATCCGGCGTTGCTGTGAGCTGTGGTGTAGGTTGCAGACGCGGCTTGGATCCCATGTTGCTGTGGCTATGGCGAAGGCCGGCAGCTACAGCTCCTGTTAGACCCCTAGCCTGGGAACTTACATATGCCGCGGGTGTGGCTCAAATAAGGCAAAAAGACAAAAAAAAAAAACTTCAGGGTAAAAAAAAGTGCAACAAGCCCAAACAGTTAATACAATGGCAATAAGAACATACATATCAGTAATTACCTTAAATGTTAATGGACTGAATACCCCAACCAAAAGACATAGACTGGCTGAATGGATACAAAAACAAGACCCATATATAAGCTGTCTTCAAGAGACCCACTTCCTTTCTAGAGACACATACAAATTGAAAGTGAGAGGATGGAAGAAAATATTCCATGCAAACGGGAATCAAAAGAAAGCCGGAGTAGCAATACTCCTATCAGAAAAAATAGACTTTAAAATGAAGAACATTTTAAGAGACAAGGAACGGCACTACATCATGATCAAAGGATCAATCCAAGAAGAAGATATAATAATTTTAAATATCTATGCACCCAACATAGGATCACCACAATATATAAGGCAACTGCTAACAACCTTAAAAGGAGAAATCAACAATAACACCATCATAGTGGGGGACTTTAACACCCCACTTACAGCAATGGACAGGTCATCCAGGCAGAAAATCAATAAGGAAACACAGGCCCTGAATGAAGCATTAGATCAGATGG
>PVHT021183634.1:30282159-30525422 GCA_004024745.2 Catagonus wagneri | reverse complement strand
GTTTATAGGACATTCCATCCAAAAGCAACAGAATACACATTCTTCTCAAGTGCGCATGGAACATTCTCTAAGATTGATCACATCCTGGGCTACAAATCAAGCCTCGGTAACTTTAAGAAAATTGAAATCATATCATGCATCTCCTCTGATCATAATGTTATACGACTGGAAATCAACAACAAGAAAAAAATGGCAAAAAATACAAACATGTGGAGACTAAACAACCAATGGATCCCTGAAGAAATTAAAGAGGAAATTAAAAAATACCTAGAAGCAAATGACAACAAAGATACGACACTCCAAAACCTCTGGGTTGCAGCAAAAGCAGTTCTAAGAGGAAAGTATATAGCAATACAAGCCTATCTCAGGAAACAAGAAAAAGCTCAAATAAGCAAACTAACTTTACATCTAAAGCAGCTAGAGAGGGAAGAAGCCAGGTCATGGAAACGACCTGAATGCCCATGGACAGAGGAGTGGATAGGGAAGATATGGTACATACACACAATGGAATATTACTCAGCCATTAAAAGGAACAAATTACCAACATTTATAGCAACATGGATGGACCTAGAAATTATCATGCAAAGTGAAACCAGTCAGACAATTAAGACAGCAACACCCAATGCTACCGCTTACATGTGGAAACTAAAGAGACACAACTTCTTTGAAGAACAGATTACTCACAGATTTTGGAAAACCTTGGTTTTTCAAATACGACAATCTGGGGGGATGGGGGAATGCACTGTGGGTTTGGGAGACAAAATCTATTAAATTGACTTGTGATGACCTTTGTACACCTATAATTGAAATAAAATTCATTGTTATAAAGTTTAAAATATATGTATACTTTTTTTCTTACATTTAATCCTCCAAGTGGTAACTAGCTCTCTAAAACTCACTTGCTCATTAAGTTCATACCAGTCACTGGGGACTATTTCAAGAGAGCACTTGAAATAACTGCCCTAAAAATTCATAGTTCAAAGGGAAACGGGAAGGTGATTTTTGTTTTGTTTTGTTTTGGCTTTTTAGGGCTGCACCCTCAGCATATGAAAGTTCCCAGGCTAGGGGTTGAATCAGAGCTGCAGCTACCAGCCAGCACCATAGCCACAGCAACTTGGGATCCGAGTCATGTCTGTGATGTACAGCACAGTTCACAGCAACACTGGATCCTTAACCCAGGGTGAGGCCAGGGATCAAACACACAGCCTTAAGGATACTAGTCAGATTTGTTTCCACTGAGCCACAAGGGAACTCCAGGAAGGTATTTTTAATTGGATGACACTGAAAACAAATACATCAAAATTTGTGTAAATTTTTTTTGAGGGAGGTTACCAGATTTATCCATAGACTTTCCTAATATCAAATTCAGGGACAACATGAACTTCAAGCTTATTCTTTGTGCATTCTAACCTGTCCTTTTCTCTGCTTTACAGCCAACTTCTCCTCCCAATTCTCCACCCTAGAGTTTCCAAGTCCAAAACTCCATTGCCAGATGCAAAGACAACTACCTTTCAGAGGCAGTTAAACCAGCTCCCACAATGGTGTGAAGTCAAATACTTACTAATTGTATTATCAGTGGAGTGGGGGGAGGGGGGAGCTAGTAAAAAGTTATTTATTGTCAGTTGATATTTTAAGCAAGTCAATTTCTGAAATTGTTATCGGATATACCACATGCTAATCCTTGCACATTTTTAAAGAGAGATTTGGTGACATGGCAAAGGCAGAACCTGGTAAGAGTAGGGCTCAGAAATGAACATAACAGCTTAACTATATTCAAGAAAGAGGAGAGAAATAGGGTGCTAGTTATTTAAAAAGAAATAAAAAAGTCAAGGAGGAGTTTACTTTGTGTCCTACTTTGCATTCCTCCAGAAGTCTACCTTGACGTAAGAACTCAGGCACAAGTAGTTTATCTTGAGGAAGTGCCCGGACACATGAGTGGAGAAGAAAAATGAAGAAATATCCAATAATAGCTGAGGATTGCTCCTGATAGTGGTGGGGGTGTGTTAATTTCCCACCACTTCTAACCTGCCATGTTGAGGGGTAAAGCTGACTCTGGAGGCCCCCAAAAAACTATCAGAGAGGAACGCAAGTTCTGGATGTTTTGAGTCAGGCCTTTGCACTAACCACTGATACAGATATGGGAAGGCAATGACAGGATCTGCTAACTTTGTTCTTTGTTTTTAATGTGTATGTGTGTGTATCAGAGAGAGAGGGGATATGAGATGACAATCACTGGGAAATTAGATACAGTCCCTAAAGGTGTAGTATTCCTTGCATACATTATCCATTCTACTTATGTATCATATATATCAACCAGTGCGCCCGCACAAAAAGAAACTGACTGAAAAGCCATTTAGCGTATACTTCTTTCCAAACGTCACTTTATCCTTCATTCCTGAAGTGTATAAACATGTGTGACAGTCAACCTTCAAGAAATATTTTCACAGAACATAATTCTAACGTCACTGGTCTTACATTAAAAAAAAAAATCATCCTTCAAACAAAATAAAAACAGAACCACACCTCAACTTTCCAGACTTGAGAATTTCTTCTGTAATATTCTAGGGAATAGCTTTTAAAATGAAAGAGAAATTATAAATGGGAATGGGGGAGACAGAATGAAGAAAAGTTAATTTCAGACAGACTTTCATTTCCCCTTAGAAATATCAATTCTAGCTTGATACCCTCATAATTACAAGTCCCCACTGATATCTTTCTAAACAAGATCCAAATGAAAAGACATACCCTTAACCTGAACACTCTCAGAACTCCACAGTTCTCTGGGACTATAAATGAGTGAAAAGACTATTTGTCCTAAATTCCAAACACTGGAGGTAATAATCAGATTTACTTATCATTTAAGAGCTGAGATTTTAACCCACCTTTCAATAAACCCAGAAGAGACAACCCTGATTACAAGACAAAGTACCTGAATTTGTTTTGTTTTGTTTTTCTCCTAGCAGTAAAGAATGACACTACTTACTATGGTCAAAACCTCAAATGTGTCTTTTGAGTTTAACTGAGCTAAGGTAAGTGAAGTACCAGACTAACTACTGTCCACTTCTTGCTCTAGTGCCCTATTAACTTTTAAAATTTATGGATGAAATAATGTCCTTTGCAGCAACACGGACATACCTAGAGATTATCAAAAAGACAAATACCATGATATCACTTAACATGTGGAATCTAAAATATGATACAAATGAACTTGTCTATGAAACAGAAACAGACATACATAGAGTACAGACTTGCAGATGCCAAGGGGGAGGTGGCGTAGGGGAGGGATGCACTGGGAGCTTGGGACTAGAAGATGCAAACGATTATTTACAGAATGTATAAACAACAAGGTCCTATTATATAGCACAGGGAACTATATTCAATATCCTATAATAAACCATAATGGAAAAGAATATGAAAAATAATATATAATTGAATCACTTTGCTATATAACAGAAACAAGACAGAACACAAGTAACAAATACCCAAAGCAAAAGAGGGATTATCATTTGCAGATCATGGCAGCCATTAAAAATAAGAGAATATTATGAACAACTTTATGCCAACTGATTTGACAACTCAGATGAAATTGATAAATTCCTTATAAAATACAACTTACTGAAGAATTGTTTCAAAGTAAAGATTAAATAGACATGGTAACAAAAAGTAAAGCAGGAACCAGAACTAGATCCTGGATTGGGGGTGAAGTTGCTATGGAGCTCATTACTGGGACAAGGATGAAATCTGAATACGAATAGTATATGGTAACTGTTGCATTGGTGCTAAACATTTTGAATTTGATACTCCCTGATGGAAAGAAGCAGAAATTTGATAGTAGCTGCAGTCTGCTCTGGAACAACTAAAATTAACATTGGAGTTCCATGGAATCATAAGTTAACTTCAGAAGCTACCTTTGAATTCAGAAACCATTCAGGCAACCTTCAGGAATTTGCACTGTGAAATAACCTAATAAAAATGAAAGATATGTAACTGCAGATAAGTTCAAGGTACCTATCATTTTGTACTTTAGGATATACAGAACACATGCTAATGGGGTTACAAATCAAAGAAACAGGACCACACTGTCTATTATTAGGTTAAGGGTCAAGAAATTTACAGTGGAATGATTTCTATGAAGGAGTTTTACTCAAAGAACTAGAAGAGCCACATAAAAACATAATGATGTTGTTAGTCAAAAACTGGCAACAATTTAAAATCCAGTAATAGAATTTTGGTTGAATAATTATGTAACAGGCATTTACGGAATAAGATGCTATTATCAAACCTGTTATTCTTAAGGCTATGTAAAGATGAGTAGAAATACTCGTGATGTGAAGGGGTCAAGGGGACATGATGTCATAGAAATTTGAAAATACAAGAAAAAAGTGTTTTGTTTTGTTTTTTTGTCTTTTTACCTTTTCTAGGGCCGCTCCCGCAGCATATGGAGGTTCCCAGGCTAGGGGTCTAACAGGAGCTGTAGCTGCCAGTCTTCGCCACAACCACAGCAACGCGGGATCCAAGCCACGTCTGCAACCTACACCACAGCTCATGGCAATGCCGGATCCTTAACCCACTGAGCAAGGCCAGGGATCAAACCCACAACCTCATGGTTCTTAGTCGGATTCGTTAACCACTGAGCCACGACAGGAACTCCAAAAGTTTTTTAACTTGTTAATATACAAGAATGTTGGGGGTTATCTGGGTGATGAAATAGAAAAATATTTTTTTGTCTTTTCCAATTTTCTAAAATAAGTGCTACTTACATAGAAAATAATGATGTTTAAAAAAAAAGCGAAAAGTCCATTTTATGCTGCTTTTAAATACACACGGTTGTTAAAAAGGAGACAAGCCCAAAATAAAATCATTTGGTTAGGCCACGAGGCAGTAAATATCTAACTTAATTATAAGATAATATCTAACCTAATTACAGATTCAATGTTTTCTAGGAATGTGACCTTTAACCAGCCAACCTAGAATTTCCCTGGTCAGCACTAGGAAATTCAGAGACTCCATCCAGTCGCCTTATGGAAGGTGTTGACCTTGCCTAAAATAATGCATTTTTGCTAGTAATTTCTTTTTTTCTGCTCCTTCTCTGCCTTTGAAAACCTTTCCTTTTCTGGAAGCTCAATAGAACTCCTCTCTTTTGCTGGACGGATGCAAAAGAATCCGTCTGATTCATGAATAATTTAATAAGCCAGTTAGAATCTTCAAATTAATCAGCTGAATTGTTGTTATTTAGACCATTATTTATGTAAGACCATTCTATTAAAACTGAATCTCTATTAGCAGTTTTTAACGCAAGCATACATACTGTGTTCAATAGCCCAATAGTGTAAAATTTTTAATACTTTTATGCAGCAACCATTTAATTTTTAAAAATGTAAACCTTTAATAATTACATCACGTGTTTTTAGTTACCTCAGTGAACAAGTTAGCAAACCTAATTTAATCTTCTCAGGAAAACTAAAGGTCATTATTCTGATATATGATACTAGGTTCTAAACCAGAAATACCCTCTAGTTAATGATAAGTACGTAGTTTACCTACTTATAGAATCAGAATCTGTATTTTACAAAGATCCCAAGTGATTCATAAGCACACTAAATTTTGAGAAACACTGCTCCAGGCTGCAAAGGAGTGATTTCTTCGGCCCTAATACTTACGAAGGCTGGTTTTAGAGCTCTCCAGTTGAAACCAAGTGTTTTTCCACACTGCCTTGACCATCCTTTACTTCCATCTTGCACTTTGCACATTTTTCTGGGTCTCCAGATTAGAAGATAAAAGTTGTGAGGGAAATGAGATAGTCAAAGCTTGTACGTAACATTAAAGTGTTTCCGCGCTGAATCCCTTTCACATAGAATCAGAAGGGACACAACAGCCCTAATGTTTAAGTTCTAAGGCTCCAGACACTTTGATATTCCAGATACTTTTGAAGTTCTTCAACCCAGAGGTTACTGAAAATCTTATTATCTGCTGATGACATTTATAGATCATAACTGTACTGTAACTACTTTTTCTAATAAACATACCGGAATTTATAAACTCAACTTATTTTTGCCCTCTTCAAAGGAGTCATCCTAGGAAAGAAAATAAATGCAATTTCCTTCATTTAACACCTATAACTTTTCTGTCAGAATTATTAGTTTCAAGATAAAATATAAGAAATTCCTCCTCCCTGAGTCATTACTTTCCAGCCGTATCTAATGTCTGAACAAAAATAATTCCTAATTTCATCACTTTCCATTTTTGTCATTCAGAACCATTCAGTTAATTCGCTATTTGAGTCATTCTCACAAATTAAGTACACCAAAGTCTACAAAGACATCACTGACAGCTGACAGGCACTCAAGGCCACTTTTTAAAAGTTACAGAAAAGAAAAAAGGCTTGAAACAAACATTATCTCCTTTGAAGAGAAAATCCATTTAGATGTAGAATCTGGTATATTTGTTACCCAAAAAAAGGTCACACCACTTAATATTTGGCACATATTCTAACTCTTTCATTTGTAATACGGAACAAAATGACACATCAGAAAAGCAAACTTCACATTAAATTAAAAAACAATTCAAGGAGTTCCCGTTGTGGCTCAGTGGTTAACAAATCCTACTAGGAACCATGAGGTTGCGGGTTCGATCCCTGGCATCGCTCAGTGGGTTAAGGATCCGGCGTTGCCATGAGCTGTGGTGTAGGTTGCAGACGTGGCTCGGATCCCGCGTTGCTGTGGCTGTGGGGAAGGCCAGCAGCTACAGCTCCTGTTAGACCCCTAGCCTGGGAACCTCCATATGCTGTGAGTGCAGCCCTAGAAAAGGCAAAAAGACAAAAAAAAACAATTCAAGAGGGAGTTCCCCTCGTGGCTCAGAGGTAACGAACCCGACTAGTACCCACGAGGATACAGGTTCAATCTCTGGCCTCATTCAATGGGTTAAAGGATCTGGTGATGCCGTGAGCTGTGGTGCAGGTCACAGACGAGACCTGGATCTGGCATTGCTATGGCTGCGGCACAGGCCGGCGGCTGCAGATCTGACTTGACCCCTATCCTGGAAACTTCTATATGCTGTGGGTGTGGCCCTAAAAAAAAAAAAAAAAAAACTTCAAGAAATCTATTTTAATTTCAAAACAGATTAATTCATATTGAACAGTATCATTTTCTACTACATCCACTTGCACAGCAAAGGAAACAGTGAAAGAAACTCTCTTAATATACAACACAGATTTTCATGTTTCTTTTATAAATACCCATTTCCTCATTTGTATATGTAATATATATAATACTATCTTGGATTTCTGAGGTCTAATAGGATTAAAACATCATTCTTTTGCATCTAATATTTTATGCCTATGAAGAACAAAGACCACATCTGAACAGGTCTTAAACCCAAGATAATTACGGTGTCTTCCAAAGAATATTTTTGTAAATTATTACCTGATTCCATTACAAAAACAAAAGATTCAGCAAATACAAAAAAAGAAAATCCAGTGATATATCAATTCATGATGACAAAAAAGAAACATAATCCATTCTTCCACAGAAAAAGTGGGTTTAATGAACAGTTCTGATAGCATTTCACATGGTAAAGTATCAAAAATCTGATAAGCAACCTCCTTCTCAAGGGGAAGAAAATGTTTTCAATGCGTTCCTCTTCTGAACTGTTCAGTAACCCCAAGTGATTTTTAAGTTGGGAGGGAGATTACTGGCAATAAGTTCATCAAATTTAGATCTATCCTGAACAGGCACATTATAGAAATCAAGAACATCTCTGACTCTGCACATCTGGTGAAGCCTGGAGTTAGGCACTGCATGGCTCAAATCATTAGCTAACCGTGCCAAGAAGCTGAACTTCAGATGAATATCTTCCAGGGAGATATCCTGCCAATTGCTAGGAACAGATGAGCCAAAAACTTCTTTGACATGAGATTCGAAACGACTCTGGAGATCTTCAGGTGGTATGTATGTTCGACTTCGTAAGGGTGGACACACCAGGATAGGTTCTTTCTTTACCTCTTCTACTGTCTCCGCCACCACTGGCTGCTTCTCTTTTCTGGAATGATCACAAATATGTGAATCTTTAGTTCACTGTATGAACGAAGTTGACAAGTTCACAACACCAGACCTAATCTTGCCCATCAATCTTAATCAATAAATAATTGCACTGTTGAGAAAACAAAGAATAAGACAGATTCCAAGCGTTGGAAGCTTACAGCTGAACTGAACTGGCACAAAGAAAAAACAAAAGCTAAGTTCAAATTTTACATGCTCTAAGAACTCTCAAGAATGGGTGAATAAGGTAAATTGTTCTGTCTGGGATTTCCTGGTCCTCCCAGATCCAAACCCAATCTACCTCTCTAATCTCATCTCCCACTAATCTCCTACCTATGTACACTCTATGCTCTACCCAAACAAAACTACATTCTGTTTCCCACTTTCCTGATGTGATGTGTTAGCTCAAGTTATAACCTATCTGAGATGCCTATCTTTCATCTCCACTTATAAAAATCTTACCTATCCTCTAAGTCCTAGGACAAAACTGTTCTCTCTCAAACCTTACTTGATTTCCTCACTCAAACCTAAGTGTAAGTTCTTCTGATCTCCCATAGCATTTTAGATTGTTCTCAGAGCATGCTGCAACCTAAAGAGTCTTTTTTTTTTTTTTTGTCTTTTTGGCTTATCTAGGGCCACACCCGTGGCATATGGAGGTTCCCAGGCTAGGGGTCTAATAGGAGCTGTAGTTGCCGGCCTTCATCACAGCAACGCAGGATCCGAGCCGCGTCTGCAACCTACAGCACAGCTCACGGCAACGCCGGATCCTTAACCCACTGAGCGAGGCCGGGGATCGAACCCGCAACCTCATGGTTCCTAGTCGGATTCGTTAACCACTGAGCCACAATGGGAACTCCTAACCGAGTCTTAATTTTATTTACATTCTACTTCTCTTACTAGATCAGGATTTCTCAGCCCCAATATTACTAACATTTTGGGCCAAATAATTCTTTGTTGTGGGAGGCTGTCTTACTGACTGTAGGTTACTCGGCAGCATCCCTCACCTCTGCTCACTAAATGCTAGTAGCACTACTGTCCTCCAGTCATAATAACCAAAAATACATTGTCAAATATCCCTCCTGATGGGCAAAACTGTCCCTGGAACCACTGTGCCAGATTATCAACTCCTGAATACAGAGATGCTTTATTGATCTGGGGATCCTTTAAAACTGCTTGAGTAACTTTTTATCGAGTACCATGGCCAGCGTGAGGGAATCTGTGACATTATTGCAGTGCTTAATATTTGTTCATGAACTAACTCCTGTCTTCTATGGAGCTGGCATCTGATTGGGATTGGTCATCTCTACAGAAATTGGAGGGCACTGGAAATGAACCGTCTAACCCCCTGCCTCTTCCCCCAAATTATAATGCCATTCCTCTTTCCCTACTCAACTCAAGACTCTCTCTGCATCAATTCCTTTTTTGTTTTTTTTTGTTTTTTTTTTGCTTTTTAGGACTGCACCCATGACATATGGAGGTTCCCAGGCTAGGGTCAAATTGGAGCTACAGCTGCCGGCCTGCACCGCAGCCACAGCAACGCCAGATCCAAGCTGCGTTTGTGACCTACACCACAGCTCACGACAATGCCAGATCCTTAACCCACTGAGCGAGGCCAGGGATGGAACTCGCAACCTCATAGTTTCTAGTTGGATTCGTTTCCGCTGCGCCACAACGGAACCCTTCTGCCACAATTCTTTATCAATTACTCCCTATCTACTAGAGATTTCCCAGGACACACAATACACTGTAGTCTCCCATCTTTAAAGAAAATTCCTCCTAAAATCCATGTTTCACACCAGCTTCCTTTACAACAAAACTTCTCAAGAGTTGCCTATACTTATGGTCTCCACTTTCTCATCTCCCAGCTTCTCCTCAAACTACTCCAGTCACATCTCATCATAATGAAATATAATCCATTCCTTTCATCTCAGTAATCTCTTATAAAGGCATACCTCACTTTATGTCTTTATAAGACATAAAATATCACAGATATCAAATTGAAGGCTTGTGGCAATACTGTATCAAGCAAGTCTATGAGTGCCATTTTTCCAACAGCATTTGCTTACTTCATTTCTCTGTCACATTTTGCTACTTCTCAGTGGAGAATAACTGCAAATGTAGTGGAAATAGCAAGAGAACCAGAATTGGAAGTAGACCCTAAAAGATGTGACTGAAATGCTGCAATCTCATGATAAAACAAACCTCAACACTGAGGAGTTGCTTCTTATGGATGAGAGAAAAAAAAGGGTTTGAAACAGAATCTGCTTTGCTGAAAACACAGCAAAGGATTTAGAATGCTACATAAACTTAGTTGATAAAAAGTTGCAGAGGAGTTCTGCTGTGGCACAATGGGATCAGAGAGCTAAGACACAGGTTCAATCCCTGGGCCCAGTACAGAGGGTTAAGGATCCAGCCTTGCTGCAAGTGCAGCTTAGGTCCCAATTATGGCTCTGATTTGATCCCTGGCAGGGGAACTCCATATGCCAAGAGGCAACTGGGGGTGGGGGAAGGTGCAGAATTTGAGAGAATGGATTCCAATATTGAAACAAGTTCTACTATGGGTAATATGCTATCAAATAGCATTCCATGCCACAGAAAAATCATTTGTGAAAGAGCCAACTGATGCAGCAAACTTCTTTGTCTTATTTTAAGAAATTGTCAGACAACTCACCCTTCCGCAACCATTGCCTTGAACTATCAACAGCCATCAACATCTAGGCAAGACCCACGAGCAAAAGGCTCAGATGATGGCTAGCATTTTTTTAGCAATAAAGGATTAAGCTAAGGTATGTATATTGCTTTTTTAGACATAATGTTATTGCACATTTAACACACTACAGTATAGTGCAAGCATAACTTTAAATGTACAGGGAAACCAAAAAATTCCTTTAATATGCTTTGAGATATTCACTTTATTGTGGGGAGTTGGGAAACCACAGTATCTCCAAAGTACACCTGTATTGCTCTAGGTTTCTTCATAATTTACCACTGTCTGAAATTATATTCTACATTTGTTCATTTTTCTCTCCGCCAAAAACATATTCTATGAGGACAAACATTTGGTCTGTTTTAACAACCGTATCCCTCACATCTAGACACCGGCATATAGCAGACACTCTAGCAAAATTTGTTGAATAAATGAATAAAACAAACTTAAAGGACATTTGAGAGATAATAAATATTAACCAAAAAATAGGGGAAGCTAATAAATACATGAGCTAATGACAAAAATCCTTTTGTACTGAAGGAGCTTATGTCTGAAACTTAAGAGGCCATACGTTGTTCCCTGATGTTCCTGTAAGTTTTGATGTCCTAACACTTCCTGAGTCAAAAAGATTTATCTTGACAAAATTCCACATGGCGCTGAGGGAAAAGCAGTTTGATGGAGGAGTTAAGAGACCTGGGTTCCACATGCACCTGTCATTAACTTGCTGACTTTTAGCAAAAAACAAAAAAAAACTTCCTCTCTGTAGGGCCTCAGTTTCCTCATATGTCAGAGTACTTACGCTCCGAGAAGGGACTTTGTTTCTGCTGCTGTATCCTACTTAGAGAAATGCTGGGCCTGAGCTGGCGTCTACTATCTGCTGAATGAATCAATAAACGAACAAACGAACACAATGAGGAGGCTGCACTTCATCTCGGAGTCCTGCTTCTGAAGAAATATATCCCGCAAACGAATTTAGTTCACCAAGCACTTTCATATTCTTGTTCTGAGTTGCCCGTCCGAAACAAGTCATTTCTTCCTGGAGCCTGGAGTACATGGTCAGTACTGCTTGCTTAACGGGTGAAATGAAAGGGAAAGGGGGAAGTATTTCGGTTCTAAGATTTGTAAACCTAGAGGCCAAAGGAAGTGACTGGACCACCACTCGCGGAAACCCGTGCTGAAGTTTCTTAACTCAGAATCCTAAAGCACTTTATCGTCCCTTCCCTAGTAAGGCGCAGGAGGAGGGTCCCGTCTTAATAGCATGACACTCCCTTTAGAATTCTCCTTGTTCATCCTTCTCAGTTTCTCTCCTACCTTCTGTAAGCTTGACCCACCAGCAAACCTTCCGCTTTACCTGAATGGAGACCAAAATTCTCTGCGCGGCGCCCCAGAGACTACACACGTGAGGCTTCTAGCAAGACCAGACACCCGCAGCGCCGCCATCTTCGAGAAGAGCTTCGGGACAAAACACCGCCCCCCGCCGGCAGTGACGTGCCAAGGTCAGCCAATCAAGCGTAAGCTTAGTGGCAAGCATTCCCTTTTTCCTGTTAAGCCTCACCGCTCCTCCCTCGCCCTTTGCACTCAGGGAAATGTAGTCCCGCAGCTGTTGCCGGCGGAGGCTGAAACCGGGAGCTCTCTCTGAGCCTGACGGGAGTTGTAGTTGGGGGGAGTCCCGGGAGGGTTCTGGGTGACGCCTTCTGGTCCGGGGGCGGGCGATCATAGAGCTCCTTGGCTGAAAGCTAGAGGAACGGGCAGCCGGGAGGAGGCTCTAGCGCGGCCTGAGAGGCCTGCGCAACCAGGCAGGGGAGGGGATTCGGGGTTGGGGGGCGGCCAAGAAGCGCGTCTGATCTGCTGCTGGGGTCGTGACCGTTCGGGGATCGAGGCAGGACCTGGCCACATCCAGCCTGGAGGCCTCGCCTTCGTCGGGTCTCATCTTCAGCGGCGGCGTAGGCCTTGCCAGAGGCTCCTTTTCGTGCGGCTACCCCGGATTCCTACCCTGATTTTCTGTCGGAGAGATGGCCTCCCCGAGCCCCCCGGCAGAGCCAAAGGTAGGTCGCCCCTCCGGGTATTCGCGTTCTCTCGCCATTACCCTACTAGGCCACGCCACCGCCGCCCCCCCTCCCCGCCCGCCCGCCCAGATTGCGGTCTTTAGGGCCAGCTTGGTGCAAGGGAGTACCCCTTTAATGCACCAGGGTGCCCGTCAAGATCAAACTGTCTATCCACTGGCTTCTTTTTTGAGAGCGACTTGATAAATTAGCTAAATAAAATGACTAATGCTCCAAACTAGCGTTCTCATTTATGAGTTCTTCCAGGTTAGTTACCCTTTTTGATCCTCTCCAGTGTCTTCTGCACCTGCCGCGATTCCTGAACCCAAGATAGACGCTTGGAAAACTTAACGGAATTGAAGTGAGGTTGAAAAGGGTCTCAGGCCAGTGCTAATAGAGAATTGGAGCGGGGCAATGAGGTGCAGGAAACTTGGGAAGGCCTTGAGGCAGTTTACTAGAATTAAAATATTAGTAAATAATTAGTAAGCCACAAAGCCTTATCCTAGGGCTCCTCACTACAGAGGGCAAAGATGCAGCTCGTTTGTCCTCTACTTTGAGGTGCCTGCCTGAATTAAGTCTATTCCCAGAATTGAGCCCAGTTTGGAACTCTTAGTTATCATGTGCATCCTAGCCTACCCAGCCCTGATAAGTGATTGGTTCTGCTACTTTCAGTGGTAGAATGTCCTTGAGACAACAAGAACTGACTACAGAAATCATACTATTTCAGGGGTTGCTGACATTTGAGGATGTGGCTGTGTTTTTTACCCAGGAGGAGTGGGATTATCTGGATCCAGCTCAGAGAAGCCTGTATAAAGATGTCATGATGGAGAATTATGGAAACCTGGTCTCACTGGGTAAGAATCTGCTGTTTCTCTGATTACAATATATAGGAAACTGTAAGAAATCAGAACACTTGAGCCAGTACCATACCAAACTGTTTTGTTCCAAAGTTCTGATTCAGACCTTTAACCATGAATTATTTTCATGATGCTCATCTCTACCATCCTTGCAGTGACCAAAATACAAGCTTTTCTAGCTTCCTATCTTCATAATCTCATTCCCATATTGCTCTGTACTTTCCCTCCTGGTTCATCCTCCCACCCCTTTTTACTCTGCCTTCTGGAGCCCCTGTTCCCCTTCACACAATGTTCCCTACCCCTCCTGGCCTTAACTGAAATCTGGCACTTTCCCAAGGACACCACTTCTCTGGCAGGGGCTGCTTATTCTCCCACATCCTCATCTTTTCCCATTCTTTGTCCCAAGGCTGAAAAGGAAAAATTATTGTTCTCTGAGGTTTTCTGTGCTGTTCCCAAAGCATTATTTTTTTCACCTTCAAACACAGTTTTTCTCTTTTGAGATCTCAGCTGTCTTGCTTTGCCCACTCAGGTCCTTTTGACTATCACCTGTCATCTTTTTCTTTTTGGTCCCTTACACATAGATTTTGTCACATTTTAGAATCTTCTGTTTGCTAACCCACACTATTGATAGCGTTGTCATTACTTCAGCCTCATTGTATCTTGACCATATTGTCCTCAGGGACCCCGCTTCCCATTTTTATTCAGTAACTCACATCAATGATCATACTCAATTTTGTCATAACTGGCAAATCTTAAGCCCCAGTGTCTTATTCTTTGACCAATATCGTATTCTTTTTCAGGCAGTAGATGTTTATTGACTATAATTAAATGGGAGACCAAATCAGACATGATCTCTGCCCATATGGAGCTTACTATAACTTCTTATATTTCTACCTCTCCTACTCCTTTCCTAGCAGACTTATTTATTCTTAATGTTTCCTGTTCCTTGGCTTCTCCACACCCCCTCCCTACCAGGCTCTCAATTCACTACTGACCTCACTTCCTTTTCTAATCCATAGACCTATATATACAATCAACCAGCATGTTCTCTTGCCACCTTGTCATTATGATCTTGTTCTGGTTATAAAATCTGCCTTTTCTCTTCTCCTGCTTGAGTTAATAAACACAGCAAGAGAAATTATTTAATAAGAAGGATTGATGCCCTGTATATTTACATGACTTTTCTTTCTTCTATTCTCCACTGGGTTTTTATATCTTAGCAAAGTTTTTATCATTGATTTATTAGCTCATGTCCCTGTTCCTTTTAGTAACTATTCCAAAAACTTAAGGAGTTTTCTTTGGGTCCATCACTCAGGTGGACTTCACCTTCTGTTTCACAGAGACGACAGAGGCCACTAAACATGAGCTCTCTCAACTTTTCTGCCCCCCATGTACACACTTACCTTCTTCACATTATCCAAGAACTTACCAGTCTCTCTTTTTCCCTTATAGCTTCAGTCTCTATTCTTTCTCCCCTAGTACTCTTATTCCAATGATAGATATGTTCGTGGTTCTTTCAGTTGAAGAAAGGAGCAAGAAGAATTCTCCTTTGAGCCACAGTCTCTCTTGCTGCTTCTTGTAACCTACTACTTGTTCACTTCACAGCTGAGTTTTTGTAAGAGTAGTCAATGTGTGTTCTCTTCTTTACCTCCCATTATCTCTATGCCCCTTTGTGTGCCTCTAGCACTTGCGTTCAGTTGTTTAACACTGGTCTATAATAACCCAGTTGTCAAATGCAGTAGGCTCTTTTTGGACTGTATTTAATCCCCCTTCTCTATAGTTAGTTGAAATTCTTTATCGCTTCCTTCTATTGCCGTGAATTCTCAGACTTGCTCTCAACTATATACTCTGCTTGACAGACGTTTTTTACACCCAGGTCATCAGCTACTGCTATGTGATAATAAGTCCCAAAACTTTATCTCCACTTAAGAGAGGCAGTATGGAGCCTATCTGCCTAAGTAAAAATCCTGGCTCTACCACTTCCTAGCCTTATGGCTGTAGGTATATTACTTAACCTTTCTGTACCTGTTTCTTTCTTTTTTTTTTTCATAAATGGAAATAATAGCACAAACCTCTTAGGGTTATTATGACCAGTAACTCAGTTAATATATGTCAAACATTTAGGACACTGACTAGCATGTAATAAGTACAATATAAATGTCAATTGCTGTCTTCATCATCACTGTCATTATTCTCTGTTGTGCTCCAACTTCTTAGTTGTCTTCTTTTGAAGACCACATAAGTAACTTGCATCTGGCCAGTCTCAAATAATCAGTTATTATTTCTCCCTCCATAATCTTCTTGCCCTCCTCGGTAAACTCTGTCACTTTCCCCTTGATGAATGCTCCCTTGATAAGAGATTACCATTACTCAGCTATTCCACTATAGCGTTTTTCTACACTTCATCTTGTTACCCTACTTAATACAACTCATCTAGCTTTGTAACTTTGATAGTCATAACTATCCTTTCCATGCTCATTTTTCTTTAAAAACTTTGATAAGTTTTTGCACAGTGATGGTATAGCTGACAGGTTGATCTCACAATTCTTGACTTTTTTAGTTTCTTTCAATTGAAATAGATTTCTTCAGTTTTAATGACTTCTCTCCAGACTACTTGAGCCAGATTGGACCTTGACAGAATTGGGAATTGCTGTACCTTAAGACCTTAAATTCATTGTTTCTCTTCCTTAATTATAGTATCTTTCCAATTATTTGTTCAACTACTCATTCATTCGATAAGTAATTATAAAGCACTGTGCTGCTAGGCCTGGGAATCCAAGTCCTGTCCATTCTCTCATTCTTTTACCTAGAAAACTGGAGAAATGCACTTTGAGTCAACAGGCTGCTCTATACTCTGAAAGAGAATATAAGAGTGACAATCTTACCATATATAAAATATAGTATATTGCTGAAGTAAATAAAACAGAGAGGCACTTGCATGAAAACAAATATGTCAAGCAGAGAGAGTCAAATGAGTCTAGGCTTTGACACAGAGCAGCCTAGAAATGACTGGTCGTTAGGCCATGGCTTGGTAGCTAAAACCACCTTCTGAGGTATCTGCCATGCTTGTATGTTTCCATCCTTTGGTCATAGGTAATTCCTCTAGAGTGGACAGTGTTATTCAAGGGTCAACTGTAATTAACTAGTTTTCTGCATCCTTCCTATTTAAATTTAGATTCAGTGGTATTTAATTGGTTCATAGGATTTTGGTTGGAATACAGTTAGGTTCATAGGTTGATTTAGAAAGAAATAAGATCCTTATAATGTTGAATCTCTTTAGCAGTTTGGTTGACTCTATCTAAGCTTATCTCTGTCCAGAAAAATGTTATGGGTTATTTTTATGGATCTTGCATTTTTTGTTAGATATATTACTAGGTTTTCTGGGTTTTATTATCATGAAGAGCATATTTTATTTTTCTATAATATTTACCAACTGGTTATTCTTGGTATTGAGAACCACTGTTTGGAGTTCCTGCTGTGGTGCAGTAGGTTAAAACTCTGACTGCAGAGGCATTGGTTTGATCACCAGCCTGGTATGGTAGGTTAAAGGACTCAGCATTGCCACAACATGGCTTGAATTCACTCGCTGGCCTAGGAATGTCCATATGCTACAGGTGTGGCCATCAAAAAAAGAAAAAAAAGGAAGGAGTATTTGTTTTATGTATTAGTCCTGCTGTCGCTATTGTATTTCATTTAATTCTTTTAGGAATTTTAGGTACGCATTCATAGCATCTGCCAATAATGTAATTTGGTCTTATTCCTTTGAGTAAAACCCTAAAACAGTATCCACTGGGTAAACATTATGAAGAGACTTTACCTTCTCACAAAGAATTTACAATCCAATGGAAGAAACAAACAGTTCCAAGTACACTGTAATAATAGCTATAACGCAGTCATGGACAAGGGCTGGCGATCAAAAACAGAACACTTAAATCTGTTTAGTGGACTTAATGAAGGCTTTGTAGAGGAACTATTGTTTTGCATTGAATCTTAAAAGAGAAACCAAGAGTTTTTCAAGTAAACAGTGTTGGTGGACATTTAATAAATGAGATATGGAAAGAAATGGCATAAAAAACTAAAACACAAGCAGTATGCCCACTTGAAGTGTGAGAACATGGGTAGGAGGGTGAGTTGAAGCTTATAGACCTCAGGAAATGCTGAATATCATAGTGTAAAGAGGTTTGATTTGATTTTAGAGATGATGGAGTGCTAGTGAATCTACATGTGGTGACGTGAGTAGAATTCCATTTTATGAAGAATCTCTCAGGATTCATTGAAATAGATGCAGCCAAAAGACCAGATCCAAGGATGGCTTTTGCAGTAATCCAAGGGAAAACAGAGGAAGAATACAAATGCTAGAGAATAGAATCATTGATTCTGGTGATTGATTGATTGATTGATTGATGGTAAGAAAAAAGGGAGAAATCTGGGATGATTTCCTATTTTGGGACTTTACAGTGATGGATGGTGATACCTCTCAAGGGAAGATAATTAGAGGTGGAGACAGACATGAGAGCAAATGATGATGATCATGTTACTTGTGAGCCCTTTTTGAGATATCTAAATGGCAATATTCAGAGACTGTGTGTATAGAGCAAGATAAGGATGTAAACCTGGGTAACAACAACCTTAAACAGTTGACAAAGGAAGAGAAATATATGAGGAAAGTGTATTAGAAAAGGCTGAAGAAGTAGGGAGGGAACTGGAATATAATAGCATAGAAAACAAAAACAGTGTCAGATGCTCCTGAGTGAAATAAGAACAATTATATTTTCTTTCTTCCAACACATGCAAGATCATCATTTCTCAAATGTCCTACAGACTCTCAATTGGAACTAGATGGCTCAAATTTGGGTCTTATTACATCTTTAGAGGAGTGAGAATCATGTATACTTGGTATATGTGGTAGGTGAAGTCCTAAGCTACCACAGACTCCTCTTTTTCTTAGTTTCTGCCATTAGCTCTGACCATGTTCCCTTTTTTCCCTGTCTTTCTATATCATAGAGTCCATGTCACTTCAACCCAGTTTTTTTTTAAGCCACTTATTCCTTTATACAGAAGCTGCTTTATTTAATATCTTCTTTATCATAGTCTTTCCCCATTTTTAATTGTCATTCATTCTATTTGGTTGGGGGCTTCTTGCCTTATCTCTAAATCCTGACTCATTATACAATGCCTGGAATGCTTTTGATCACAATAAATTAATTCTTATTAATGGATGAATTGTTTTTCCCCTGATTTTTGTCTTTTATCCTTCTCAACGTCATTTTATGTGTTTTTTTTGGTCAGTTATTTGGTTTATTCACATTTCAATAATGCTACCGCATCCAAAATTTTCCTGAACCTACTGTTTTCTTCCCATGTTATCCTTTCTTCCTGGATGGATTAGTTCATATCACCACTACTTGTTTTATTTCCTAGTATGCCCATCTTACCTTGCATAATTCATTGTTGATTTATCAGCCCTTCCTCTCAACTCTACTTTCTTCTACTGATGCATTCTGTACCTTATAAACACTCTTTCCATATCCTTCAATAAAAATGTTTCATTTCATCAGGTAACTAATACTAAGTTATGTTTATAAAGCTTGTACTATTTGTCAAGTAGTTCTAAATACTTTATGTATATGAACTAACTTAATTATCACAAGAATACTGTGATGTAGTAAACTACATTTTATGGACATAGTAGATTAATTTATCTTATAAAAGTTTCTCCTTGCTGGCAAAGAGCATGCCTAATATTTGTTTTCCATTTATTATTCCAGATGTTTTGAACAGAGATAAGGATGAAGCACCAACTGTGAAACAAGAAATTGAGGAAATTGAGGAAGAAGTGGAACCCCAGGGTGTAATAGTTACAAGAATCAAAAGTGAAATTGACCAGGATCCTATAGGTAGAGAAACCTTTGAACTTGTTGGTAGGTTAGATAAACAGAGAGGAATCTTCTTATGGGAAATACCAAGGGAATCTTTGACCCAGGAACAGAGAATGTTCAGAGGAAACACTAATATTATCCGTAAGAGACCAAACTCAGAAGAGAAATGCCATAAATGTGAAGAATGTGGAAAGGGTTTTGTCCGCAAGGCTCACTTCATTCAACATCAAAGGGTCCATACTGGAGAAAAACCTTTTCAGTGTAATGAATGTGGGAAAAGTTTTAGTCGAAGTTCATTTGTTATTGAACATCAGAGAATTCACACTGGGGAAAGGCCCTATGAGTGTAATTACTGTGGAAAAACCTTTAGTGTAAGCTCAACCCTTATTAGACATCAGAGAATCCACACTGGAGAGAGACCCTATCAATGTAATCAGTGTAAACAGAGTTTCAGCCAGAGAAGGAGCCTCGTTAAACATCAAAGGATTCACACAGGTGAGAAACCCCATAAATGCAGTGACTGTGGGAAAGCCTTCAGTTGGAAGTCACATCTGATTGAACATCAGAGAACTCACACTGGTGAGAAGCCCTATCACTGTACCAAATGTAAGAAAAGCTTTAGTCGAAATTCATTACTTGTTGAACATCAGAGAATTCACACTGGGGAAAGACCCCATAAATGTGGTGAATGTGGAAAAGCCTTTAGATTAAGTACATACCTTATCCAACACCAAAAAATCCACACTGGTGAGAAGCCTTTTCTTTGTATTGAGTGTGGAAAAAGCTTCAGTCGGAGTTCATTCCTTATTGAACATCAGAGGATCCATACAGGTGAAAGACCTTATCAGTGCAAAGAGTGCGGGAAAAGCTTCAGTCAGCTTTGCAACCTTACTCGTCATCAAAGAATTCACACGGGGGACAAACCACATAAATGTGAGGAATGTGGAAAAGCTTTTAGTAGAAGCTCAGGTCTTATTCAGCATCAGAGAATCCACACCAGAGAAAAGACTTATTCATACAATGAAACTAATGAAAGTTTTGATCCAAACTGCAGTCCTGTTATACAGCAGGAAGTCTACCCTAAGGAAAAATCTTATAAATGTGATGAATGTGGGAAAACTTTTAGTGTCAGTGCTCATCTTGTACAGCATCAGAGAATCCACACTGGTGAAAAGCCCTACCTGTGTACCGTATGTGGGAAAAGCTTCAGTCGGAGCTCATTTCTTATTGAACACCAGAGAATCCACACTGGTGAGAGACCCTATCTGTGCAGACAGTGTGGCAAAAGTTTTAGTCAGCTTTGTAATCTTATTCGACATCAGGGTGTTCACACAGGTAATAAACCTCATAAATGTGATGAATGTGGGAAGGCCTTTAGCCGGAACTCAGGCCTTATTCAGCATCAGAGAATACACACAGGAGAAAAACCTTATAAGTGTGAGAAGTGTGACAAAAGTTTTAGTCAACAGCGCAGCCTTGTCAACCATCAGAAGATCCACGCTGAGGTGAAAATCCAAGAAACCCATGAATGTGATGCTTGTGGTGAAGCCTTCAGTTGCCGCATATCTCTTATTCAGCATCAAAAATTGCACACTACGTGGATGCAGTAAATGTAGAAAAATACTTAAGTTGACTTGAGACTGGCTACCCAAGTGCAGTTTTCCTATGGCTCAATGTTGAGTCAGATTTAGTAATAAAGCAGGTTCTCTTTGGCCTCAGGCACATGGTGTCTGAAGATTTTCTGAATAACAGGCAACTGTCCACAGGTAGTTGAAGACTTCCATTACTTTTGATAAATCATAAAGACTCAGTAATTTAAGCATCTTTCTTTAACAAATTTTTCAGCAGAGAGAAAGAAACCCAGGTTCAGAGCACTTAGTTATAATTAATAAAAGGAGAAGAATAAAGTTGCATTGCTGCAGGGGAGCTGGAAGCAGTTGTTAGAAAACTAGAATAATAATTCAGAGACCTCTGGCACCATAATATATGGTGTTTTTTTTTTTTTTCAGTTTCACAATATGTTTGGCTGTGCATGCCAAAGTTCAGTAATTAAGCATATGGTAATATTGGAAACAAAGCCGCCATTTTTCTTTTTAAACTGGCATCCAAAGTTTTTGTCATTGTTTAAGCCAGTTGTTTGGCATGTGGGTTAAAGGCAGTTCCAATGCCATGTGGTTCTCAGATCGGTGAAATTAATGGACCATTAATTTTACATGTAAAGTAAATGTAAAAATGTAATTAACAAACCTAACAAAGGTTTTACCAAGGAACCTTTGGGAGTGCCTTTTTTTTTTTTAAAGATGGGCCCAAAAAGGTGGAGGAAGACACTGTTCTTTTTGTGCCCTCCCATATGTGAAAGAAATTTTTAGTCCTAGACAGATAATTTTATTCCTCCACTACCAGTAAGTAGCATGTGAAGGTGTAAATATTTTGATTACCAGGAGTTGGAAATAAAAAGACCTGGAGTCTAAGCTAGGAAACTGACATATTTTGGTATTGCTTTGGTTTTTATGTACCTAGACTTTGCATGCAATTTTAAAATCCTTATTTCTGGTTCTAGGGCTTCCCTTAGTTAATGGTTATTATAAACCCACCAATTCATCTGATCATTAAACCCGTTTTGTTTTTTGCTTTGTGTAAGAGTTGTTTGTTATTCTAGTGTAAAATCTATCCTGTCAAATATATTGCTGCATTTAAAAATTAGAATCAAGAACTTAAAAGGAATTGCTCTCACTTGTTCTGCCTCTGACTAATTACCTTTTTGGATATAGTTCAGTTAATTTCAAGTTCAGGTTCTTTAGTTTCTGAGTATAGAATTCCAAATCACCAGCATTCTGTAATTCTAACGTCCTAATAATAATTTTAGCAAAATACCTCACTTTCTTACTTTCTTCTATACCTTCAACATTCTAAGCATCACCTCCACACTTCACCTTCCCGTGTGTGTGGTGTGTGTGTGTGTGTGTGTGTGTGCGCGTGTGTGTGCGCAGATGATGTCATAGTTACCATATAATTAGCTTTTCAGAATAGTTTGTAGCTCAGTGAAAAGTGCAAAAAGTAAGTGGTAATGCACTTAATTTTTCAATAAAATTCTCTTACCCCAAATCTCTCTTTTACTTATTCTGCACCAGTGGTTCCCCAGTCCAGGTCACAACTAATAATGAGATTGTTATACCCATTCTCTGTTTTGAAAATCCTAATGCAAAGTATATGTTTTGCTGCATGCACACTAAAACATTGCTTTGCTTTATGCTGAAGTTGCATTGTTTCGTGTATGGTTATCTTGCCAAGCAGAGGTTCTAGCTGTCGACCACATCATAATATGAGGCCATGGATGTATGAGATTTCTACGTAAAAGTAATTTTTAATATCCCTGAATGTAAATCTGGAGCAACAGCTTTAAACCCCGGTATTAATGAAACAATTCTTTCCTATACATATAATTCATTGGCTCATAAGAAAGCTTAGCTAAAAAGGAGGTTGGGTTGATTTATTTACTTTTCTCTTTGCAGCACCTGCAGTATGTGTAAGTTCCCAGGCCAAGGGTCAAGTCAGAGCTGCAGCTGAGGCCTATGCTGCAATGACAGCAACACCAGATCCAAGCTGCACCTGTGACCTATGTGCATCTGTGACCTATGCCACAGCTTTTTTTTTAAAGCACTGTAGTATTCACTGCTGTTTTCCACAAGAATGACAGAAATCTGCGGAGTGCTCTAGAGAGGGATATGAAGTGCCTAGGAGAGAAGGAAAGGAGAAAGTTAAATCTTTCAAGAGGAGGTGATGCATAAGATGAGACTAAAAGATGAGTACTAGGAAACATTAATCCTGTCTGAAGACAGGGAATTGTGAGAGGACCTGGTAGCAAGAGTGAACTCTGGTTCACTCTGGTTGCTTGGTGATTAGAATGTGGCAAGAGTTGAGGCTGCCCATAAATAGGAGTTGTCATGCTAAAGAGGACTTTATTCGGCCTAAAGTTCTGTAGTAACATTTTCCTTATATTTAAGTATGATGTGTGAAAGTAAGAAAAGGACACATTTTAAGTGTACAGCTCAGTGGATTTTCACAACCAAACACCTATATGACTGGCACCTTTTTTTTTTTTTTTTTGTCTTTGTGCCTTTATGTAGAGCCGCACCCGCGGCATATGGAGGTTCCCAGGCTAGGGGTCTAACAGGAGCTGTAGCTGCCAGCCTTCGCCACAGCCACAGCAACGCGGGATCCGAGCCGCGTCCGCAGCCTACACCACAGCTCATGGCGACGCCGGATCCTTAATCCACTGAGTGAGGCCAGGGATCGAACCTGCAACCTCATGGTTCTTAGTCGGATTTGTTAACCACTGAGCCACGAAGGGAACTCCCCTGACTGGCACCTATTTTAAAAAAATATTGCTAATACCCCAGATTCTTCACTTGTGTACCTTTCCGAGTACTGCACAGACAACACACATGTTGTGATGCTCCGTTTTAACTCGAGACTACGTGGCTGTGGATAGGAGGGAAAAGACTGGTTCCTGACCTCTCTTAGATCTGGGGATCTTATCCTCACAAAACTGTACAAAGGACTCAAGGACCTGGATTTCCATGTTAATTAACCTCAAGAATCTCAGAGCAGTACAGTTGAGAGACAGTGGCATCTTTAAGGCAGTGGGAATTGAAAGGAGATAAACTTGAGAAATACAGAATAAGACTTGATAATTGGATGAGGAAAGTGAAGAAGAGTAAAGATTCAAGGTGGGTTTGGGTGGTTGGGGCTCTTATTCACTAGGGGGTCAGGGAGGAGAAAGGTGCACCTGCTGTGGAGTGAGGAGATTAATAAAGTTTTTGAGCATGTAATGTTTGGTCTATCTGTCAGAAAGTAGAGAAGAAAATTGGAGATGTGGATATGGTACACAGGGAAGATCTGGGTTAGAAATTCATTTAGGAATTCACCAATGTTTAGACACAGAAATAAAGATCTTTTTTTTTAATGGCCACCCCTGCGGCATATGGAAATTCCTGGGCTAGGGGGTGAAATCAGAGCTGCAGCTAAGGCCTATGCCACAGTCACAGCAACACCAGATCCCAGTCACATCTTCAACCTACACTACAGCTTACTGCAACACTGGCTCCTTAACCCATCACTGAGTGAGGCCAAGGACTGAACCCACATCTTCACAGAGGCAACACTGACTGGGTCATTAACCCACTGAGCCATAACAGGAACTCCCTGAACAAAGATTTAAAGATATAATAAAGCAAGAATGGAATCCTGAGGTCGACTCGTTTAGTGGGTGGGCAAGATTCAAAGGAAACTGCGAGAAACAGCCAGAAGTATCAGAGTTCCCTGGTGGCCTAGTGGTTAGGGCTTCAGCATTGTCACTGCTGTGGCTCGGGTTACTGCCATGGCTCAGGTCTGCTATCTGGCCCAGGAATTTTTGTGTGCTATGGGCACAGCCCAAAATAAATACAAATTTAAAACTATCAAAACCCAGTATATTGTGGTAACTGCTACAGGAAAGTGACCTGGAAGAATGCTGCAGAGACATCAAGGAAGGGTTGAAGAGTGTCCTTTAGACTGGATAATTAGACAGTGATTAATGAGTTCTACAAGAGCAGCTTTTGAAATTGGGAAGAGCCAGTTTTCAGGGGCTTAAATGGTGTCTGAAGAGTATAGATCATCAGTCTCAAATACTGTCAACTCATGGTGAAAAGTTTGCTTTCTACATTCAAATGGTAAGACAATATGGTATCTTTGTAAAAAGACTAAATTGGTTAATCTTATTTATTCTGAAATAATGCCTTTTTATTTATTTTTATTTTGTTATTATTATTAGTTGTTTTAGGGCTGCACCTGCAGCACATGTGGAAGTTCCCAGGCTAGGGCTGGAATCAGAGCTACAGCTGCCAACCCACACCACAGCCACAACAATGCCAGATCTGAGCTGCATCTGCGAACTACCCCACAGCTCACAGCAATGTCAGATCCCCACCAACTCACTGAGTGAGGCCAGGGATTGATCACGCAACCACATAGACCCTAGTTGGATTCGTTTCCACTGCCCCACAACAGGAACTCCCAATGTCTCTTTTTAAATAAAGAAGTCCTTTATGAAATAAGAGTATCTTTTAGGGTATTTCTATTGAATTTCTGTCTTTAGTTTTAAAAAAAGAACCTGGCAGCCCAATTATTCTTAATTTTACTGGTCTGTGAAAGGGAATAAAAAGTAGACTGAATATAAAGAGGTATATAGATCAAGGTTAGAAAGAAAAAATGAGTATTTTTCCATTCTGAAGAGATAGCCAGTTGATGGAGAAGCTGAAGATAAAGAAGAGCAGGTAGAAATTGATTGAATTATTGGCTAAGCAAAAGTGAATTTTAGCGCTAATGGTAAGATTTACTATGGAGGCTTTCTTCCTCCTCTGGGAGAAAAGGAAAGGGGACAGATTTAGTGTCTGGTTAGAGGAAGGGGAAGGAACAGAATGCACTTGAGATGATTCATTTTCAAAAAACAGTCAAATTCATGTTTTTAAAGAGGCAGGGAAGGAAGAGGGACAGCCACCATGAAAGGTAGGGGCAAGAACTTTGTCAATAGTAAAAACCTGGAGTAGCAATTAAGGACAGTAGAAGAGAGAACCAAGAAAAAACTTCGTGAGAACCTGTAGGGTTTTGTTTAGGGCCCAGCTGAAATAAAAGACTGAACTTTTAATGGCATTACTCAAATTCCTTGTGGGAATGAAACAATTTTGAAAGAAAATTAGGTTGAGGAAGATGAAGCAAAATATTAATTAGTAGATGTTTCTGGGTTCTCCCAAAGAAACAGAACTAATAAACCAAAAGGATGGATAGAGGGAGAAAGAGAGAATAGGACTGGCTCTTGTGACTGTTGAGAATAAGAAGTCCCACGATATGCCATTCATAAGCTGGAGAACCATGAAAGCCAATAGTGGAAATTAATCTGAGTCTCAAGTGGCCCAAGAACCGGGAGCATTGATGTCCAAGGACAGGAGAAGACGGATGCCCCACCTGGGCAGAGAGGAAATTTGCCTTCCTTCACCTTTTTGTTTGATTAAGGCCCTTAACAAACTGGATAATGCACATAGCATTGTTGAAGGTAATTTTTTAAACTCAGGCTGAGGATTTAAATGCAGAAACATCCTCACAGACACACAGAGAAATACTGTTTAACTGACATCACTTAGCCCAGTCAAGTTAAAACATAAAATTAACCATCATGGTAGATCATTTATTTATTTATTTATTTTTGGCCACAGCCATGGCATCTGGAAGTTCCTGGACCAGGGACTGAACTCACACTACTGCAGTGACTCAAACTGCTCCAGTGACAATGCCAGATCCTTAACCTGCTGCACCACAAGAGAACTCCCATACTGGTTTAAAATGAGCAACTGAAAGAAGTCTTTTGTGGAAAAACAAAATTGGAAATTACTGTAATACTCCATTTCTCTGAAATTCTGATGAATGAGGACTTTCACTTTCATCTGTCTTCCTAAGGGAGGATGTCATCAACAAATCAAGGGGCAAACATAGCATACCCAGTTGAGCATATTTGCTTGCATTGTAAATTTCAAATCTTTTAAAAAAAAATCTAGTTGATATAGCCCAATCATTTTTAAGTTATGTTCCTAATTGATCTTATCCTTCACCTTCCTTCCCTACCTCCTTCAAAAAATGTTTTATGGCCTTGGGTGTGGTAGGGGTGGGTTGGTTGGTTTCTTTATAATTAAGACCATCTCTATAACCATTATGCATGAAAACAGACACATAAATTTACTTCATTGCTAAAATTACACAAGGCCAATTAACATGTATTTTTAAAGTATCTGGCAGGTGCTATGTTAATCCTATGAGTACTGCATAGTTGCATTAAGCAGACCTTTATCCTCGAAGATACTTTGAGGAGTGAATAAGTCATAAGTATTCCATAGCATAAAGACTAGGGAAAAAATCACCCAGCTTACCAAAACACCAAGTTTTGATACATTTTGCCAAAATAAAACATAGTTCATATCTTTGCCTGTACTATTTCCAGTCCAGGAGCCACGTTCTCAAGAACCTACTTCTCATGTCAGTCTAATAGCTAAGGTAAACCTCTATATCATGTAACAGTCATTGTGTTCCTGGAACCAAGAAATGCACTCTGACTTCTCTGACCTGTAAATTCCTCCAGGGCAAAACCAGGACAGGACAAGGAAAAGTTGGAAGTGACTGCATAAAGATGCCTTGCCCTTGGATATCTTAAGAAAGCAGAATAGATTTCTCTGACATCTGAGACCTTGAGCTATAGCCTAACCTTGGTTGTTGTGAATGGCCAGAAGAAATAGTGCGATGTTTAAGAGATGCTCTATATTTCACTGTGCCACCAGACTCAAAGAGCTGAGTCTATACATGTAAGCCTCTTTTTGAATTTTCATTTGTCCCAGTGCTTGCCTCTCAAGTTGCAATAAAACAAGAATATTAGGATGGTAAATAGCTATATTACATAAAAAGAGTTTGGTGGTGTTGTTTTCCCCAGTCTAAAGATGTCACTCACATGAGGCCCTATGTTGGATTTCTATTTTGCATACTTAGCTGACTCCCAGTTTCCCCAAATCTTCTGCATTCTAAAAGCTAATTTTCAGCAATACCCTTTTATTATGTTGTTCCCTGCTCAAAAATTATTCACACGTTCCTCTTTCTCATTAGTTTAAGGCAAGACTTTTTGTAATATCCCTGCCCAATCTCCTGTCCCCCTCCACTAACGCTACTCAACTTGGCCTCACCATTTTAATCTAATTTCCCACAATTTCCTCAAAATATACAATCTGTAGTCTAGTCAGGACACAATTAATTCATCCTCACCTCCACAAGTACTTTTGCCATTCTTTAAGAGCCAACTGACAGAGATAAAAATCTAACATTTATTCATGACTTAAGTATCCAGCACTGTACATAAAATTTGCTAACCTCACAACAACCCAGTTTTACGGATGAGGAAACTAAGTCTCAAGATCCCAAGAGCATATAATTTGCAAAAAAAAAGCTGTCTGCAATTCATCCAACCTCCTTTGATTTTAGCATCTCACCTATACCACTGCAATTTACCACAATACTGGGTATCATTTTGTTTCCTAACTGTATCCTTGTCTTCCTCATCTCAATGGTAAGGATGCAAGGACCATGTAGGATCTTTATAGCAATCAAGCACACAGTAGTGCTAAATGAATACTTGTTGACTGATTTTTATATATGTCTACATATATCGACACCCACTACTGAGTGTTAGACTATTTCTGGAGCCTTAAGACAGAATGTGCTACAGTCAGAAAATCATATGTACTTGAGTAATAAAAAAAAGAACTGCAACTGACTATGTTGAGCTTTGCCATTTCTCCTATCTCTTAATTCATCTTCTCTAGAAAATAGGCTTAAGGAATTCATAGCACTATGTGAGCACTCTGAACTCTATTGAGCAAAGATTGTTCATCTATTACCATAGAAGCATGACAGATATTGTTCTAAGGACAGATTTACAATTCTTTATCCAAGAGCTTTGAGGGCATGTACGTTTTGGAAATCAGAAAATACAGGTTTACACTATATATTGTATAACTCCTTTTACAGCGTCTGAGTTAGCACTTACAATCAGAAACAGCTCTGCTTCCTATCAAGTGGAATTCACATGACAGCCTTGAGTCAGGTTTTGCCACCAAATAATTTTCTGCAAACTTGCAAGAAAAGTTTTGCATTTTAGAGCTTTTTGTATTTCAGCATTGTGGACATGGGATTTTGAACATGTGATTAAGATGCATTGACTCATTAAACCTCTGAATAATTTGTGATACTATTCTTTATTTTGAAGATGAAGAAAATGAACCACAGAAGGGTTGTATAAGGTGTCCAAGATCACATGACTAGGAAGTGGCAGAGCAACATTTGAACCTAGACTGTCTGACTCCAGAACCTGTGCTTTTCACCACCAGGAGTACTGCCTCCTGAGAGGACTTTGAAAATCACAATAGCCTAAGTCTCACCTACGGGTTATGTGACCTTGAACAACTTCATTGGTACACTAGATGCCCATTTGCTCCACTGTTGCTATGGGTGAAACATAGATGTCAGCTGAAGATTTGTACCCCAGGACAGCTAGACCAGATGGTCTCAAAGTCCCACTCCCCTGCCTTGCCTAAAGCCTGATCCAAGTTTTATGAAAGTTTCTAGAGGCTTATATTCTGTCAGAGTTGGCTTCTGCTTCTGCTAAATCAATTCACATTATGAATTATGAATTGTTTCAGTTTCCTATTTTTGTAAGGGACAATGCGGACGCGTGTGAAACCCAACTCTTCCTCTCAAGAAGACAAATAACGTTTAGAGTAGGTTTGGTCCCTGCCCCAGCGCAGTAGGTTAAGGATCCGATGTTGCTGCAGCTTCAGTGTAGGTCATAGCTGTAGCTGGGATTTGATCCCTGGCCCAGGAACTTCCATGTACCAGAGGTGTAGCAAAAAAAAAAAAAAGATAAATATGTTTAGATTTCTTGATATTTCTCCCCTTCTCAAAAGTCTTTTAGTCAGTCCCCCACAATTCCACACTGCTTTGCTTCTTCCTGTCTTTTCTCTTTCCCCTCCCTTCTCATTTCTTCCTTTCTCCTTACTTATTTCCCTGCCTCTTCACTTCTTTTTATCCTTCTTCCTCTTCAGGGCAAAACCAAATTCCTTTTTTTTCCTCCTAGTATTTAGTAAACAAAAGCCTGGGCTTTTGTTACTTATGCCTTCAAGGTATGATCTTCTCCTAATGAATTATCAAAGTGTTTTCTCAAGCAAAGTCAGTTCCTTTTCCAATAATGTCTTCCCTTTTGCCATCCTGTGATGTCCAGCCTAGATGCCACGTCCTCGCTTTCTGCACTCAGCCGAACTGACAGACTCTTCTCTCTGGTTCCCAACCCCTAGTCAATGGCATTTGTGTTTCTTGCTCAGCTGCTTAATTGTCTGGTATGCAAATGTCATGGCTACCCTAAAGCTGAAATTTTCTTAATTACTTTCAGTGCCCAGTAACAGGTTTTAATTTAGCAAGTGTTCAATAACTGTTAGAATAAACCTGACACTGTACCAAAAGCTAGGATATAATTAGTATATTCACTCAGTGATCATACAGTTAATAGGAAGTCTGTAGCCTATTAACAGTTATCTCCATGTTACTGTAAGGAAAGGAATTTACTCAGGTTGAGATTTCAAAGACAACTGTAGTGCTTTAGTCAGGAAAATGTATGAGATTATAGCCAGGGAAAATGCATTATACAAATCCTCATCCCTGTCCCCATGAAATGTAATTCAGCCTTGATCAAAAGACATCAATAATTCATCCTTAATTATAAATTCGTGCTCAACTCATAAATGAGAATCTAAGCTGTTTCTTTACAACTTTGGACCAGTGATGCTAAATAAGCCCTAGATAAAAATTTTCTAGAAGAACTTTGTCGCATCAGGTGTTAACAGCACTTAGGACAACTTAGCACATCAACTACTTGCTGATTTCAGTGAATGCAATAAAAAATGTAAAAGACCTATATGTGGCTCTGGTGGCAGAGGTATTGAACACTGCCTGCTGCCCTGCCCTTACCTTCTTCCCTGGCCATGTATCCATTATACAAGAAAGAGATCTGAATCCTAATCTCTCAACTCTACCCGCAATCTCTAAATGTATGACCATCCGCAAATAATTTAATTGCTCTAGGCTTGTTGCTATCATCTGTGAAATGAAAGCCTTGGGTTAAATGACCTCTAAGCTAGATGTGAATTGCTTGTATGAATATATAGTAGTTGTTTTTAGAAAAGTAATACATGTACATGGAAATAAACATGCAAAAGTCGTAGAAGCAAGTAATGAGTAAAAATCTCCCCTCTGTCCCACTCCCAGGTCTTTCTCCTAAGAAGTCCTTTAAGCTAATTCTGTCTTATCCCTGTAAGTTATTTGCTTATGTATCATTTAGTACCATTTATCTTATTTTTCAATAGTATCATTTATGTTATAAATGAGTAGTAGTATCATTTATGTTATTTTTTAAGACAAAGAATTTAGTTTACTACCTTCTCCTATATTTTAATTATAGGTATGAATATTTTAATGATTTATATCCATTTCCTTCATTACTTTAATAGACTTAAAGCACTATCTCTTTATCCATCAATTTCAGGTAGTATCTTGACTCCTCACTAGGTAAATTAGTGGTCCTTTTGATTTCCTCCACTTCTCCTCCCCCTTGAATTTCCCAGTCTCTGTTAGTTAAATTATTACTTTTTTCTCACTAAAATCATTACTTTCATATTGTCCAAAGTTATAAAACTTAAATTCTTCCTTGTAACTAGAGTTGTTTTTAACGCTTTTTCTATATATTAATTCTGAAAATTGGAAGCCAATAAAGTATAATTATGTAAATGTTATTTACTGCAAAACTAGGTAGTTGTGCTTGAATGTGTAGAAGAAGATGGAGTCCTGTGTCACCAAATCTGGGCCACTTGAAGAAGAATGCTATGCTCCAAGCATCAAAGCCATAGTGATTCTTTTATCATACTCCACATATTGCTTGAAATCATTTTACATTGTAGCTTGCTTCATATTTTGAATGGCTTTCATTTCTAAAAGCCCTCAAACTTGAAATGTAGTTTGGTAGTTCTCATACTCGGCTGGAGTGTGAGCATCTGCATTTTTAAATTTTGCCAGGTTATTCCAAGGAATAGCTAAAGCTGAGTATCCTGACCACTAATGTCAGTTATGCCTAGTAGAGTCAAAGGGAATGGAATATATTAAGCCTTTTCAAAGCAAGAGCAGAAAGTAAAATCTAATACAAACTGAAGGCTTGTAGAACATTTTATTTCTTTTTTGGTTGCAGCTGTCTCCTTCATAACCTACAGTAAAATTCCTTAATGAGACATATTTCTTTGCACTCAGCTTAAGAGGTATTTCATTTGGTTATTTGGATGGAGAGATGATTTTGTTTTAAAGTCTATTCTTTTCTTAGATGGATGCTCTGGGGCATGGGAAGTTGGAAGTGTTGTAGGGAAACCACTGTGTGAAATTTCATCAGATCCTTGATATTCAGACCTATGTTTCAATAGCTGATTTTTTTCCTTGTGCCTAAGAACTTAACATGCATTGTGTTTCCAGTAGTTCCAGTCTAAATTTATCTAATGTCCAGACTCAGCTGAAAGGTTGTTGTTCCCTTTCAGCCCTTCGGCCAAGATACTTAGAAGTCTGAGAGCCAGGCTGGTCAGCCTCAGGTTCTAGTAGGTATAGCAGGCTGTGAAGAGAGACTGGGTGGAAGCAGCACCAGAAGAGCCCGTGTGAACATACTGTCCTTTGGCTGCCTGATAGTTAGCCTAGAAAACAAGTGTGATAGGAGACACGTTAGAGCAACCTTGTACTTGATCTTCTTTGCTTCTTATTTGAAACCAGCTACACCTTCATGTGGATTTTTTTCTCTGTACAATGCTTTTGCTAAACAATGCTGCTGATACCATTCCTTTTCTTCCATAATACGTTACTTCCTTGTTTCATCCCAGTTTTCTGAGCATTTCTCAGGGAAGCCTGAGGTTTGTGTCGGTTACTGGGAAGGTTTCTTTTTAGTGCCAACAACATTGCAAGAACAGTACCAGAAATTAAAGTTGAAAAACTTCTCACTCATATAGTGATAAGGAAATGGAAATTTCAATCCCAATGTGGGAAAGCTTAGAATAGCTGCTCAAGTAGCCTGTTAGGGAACTGACCAGGCATAGGGCCAGGCATCAGGCAGGTGCAGCTAAAGCTTCATTACACCAAAAATGAATTTTTAAAAACAAATTTATATTTGTCCAGAAGAATATGTAATTTGTAATGTAGTTGTTCTCATAATATCATTTGATTCCTTGTGCAAATTCCAATTAAAGGTGAGTTCAGAAATATGAAACCTGTGATAATATTCAAATGCTATTCAGCAGTACCACATCTTCAAGTCACTGTGGCTATTGTCTGATCTCTCCAGGACTTATTTCTACATCTACAGTGATTTTCAAAATTAGGTTTTCTGGACCTAAGCACTTGTTAGAAATGGAAATTCTCTGGCTCGACTCCAGACCTTCTGAAACAGAAACTCAGTGCCTGGGATCAGCCATCTGCATTTTTAACAGCCCTTCAAGTGATTTGGATGTACGCTCAGGCTTGGAAACCACAGTTCCAGAGGATAAACTCAGCATCACTTCTTTTGTGTGGATGGCCCTCTGATCCTTACTTTCATAATTCCTCCACATATTAGCTATATTGTCCCACCTTATCAGCCACAAACCAACACAGCCATACCCACCATAATCACAAAAGCACTACCTCTAAAATCTCACATCTCTCTTAGGCCCCTGTGATGATTTTTTGAGCTTCTCTGGGGCCTTCCTTCCGTTTAGTGCCTCATCATCAAACTTCTGTCTACACCTGATTCCTTTCCAGGCTCCTCTGTCACTGGCAAGCTGAATAAGGCTACCGCTCAAATCTAGTGCTCTTCCAGCTTCCTGTTAAACTTTTACTTTTCAACTCTGCTCTTGCCCATTTAGGTTGATCTGAATGTTCCTGCATGCCTAAGAGAGCTGTTAGGAAAATTCAGGACTTAAGTTAATGTACCACAAACTTGCTCTCATTTCAGCTGCTCCTTGCTTGATGCTTGACCAAAACCTTTGGTCAATTTCCTAGCAAACTACTCCAACAGCTATTCCAAGTTCACCACTGTAAAGACTAAAATCTCCATCCCCTTGTCACTCTCAACAGATGCCTTCACCTGTAATCAGTGATCAAACACAGCATCTCTCCACCTCTACAGACCTGACACCAAACCCATTCTTTTTCTTTTTTGCTATCTCTTCCCTCCTTTCTGTGACCAACTCTACCACTTGTATTTAATATTTAGTCTCATGCAGTCCTCTTTCCTTTGTTTGTCCTCTCCTAATATTTAGTCTTTTCTCTGGCTCTTTCTGGTTTACTTTTAAACATGCCAAGCTCTCTCCTATTTGGCTGAACTCTTAAGCTCCCTGAGGCAGCGGCTGTATCTGCTGTGTTCACCCCAGTCCTTGGTTCATAGTAGGTATTCAAAAAGGATTGTACTCATTGAATAAGACTTTTTTTGTCCTCATCTCTCCTGGTGGCCTTTCTGGGTCTTTTCCTGACACACATCTTGAATAGATGCATTTCCTATATTGAACCTATTTTGTTGAGGGTCACTGTTATGCCACTTAATGCCAATATCAGCATTTTCTCTGCCCTTATTTTTAACCTCTTTGTAGCATGTTGTAATTGACCCCTTGAAACTTGATTCCGTTTGTTCCCAGAATCTTTGGTTCATCTTAAGATATTACTGCTGCTTGCCTCAGTGACTTCTCTTCTTCATCTTTCCAAAATGAAAGGTATCCCGGGCTCGTTCCTTGGCCCTCTCATCTTCCCTCTAAAGTAGCTCTGTGGAAATTGTCCTTTAACCTAGCATCATCAGCTATTTTCCCAATGTGGATAATTCAAAACTCTTTCCAGTCTTAACCTACCTACTAAGCCATAATGCTGTATTTTCAAATGCCTAGAAGATACTCTGGAGATACTTCATGGCCTGAGGAAGAAATGAGAGCCAGACCCCAAGGATCCACTTGATCGAGTAGCTAAGAGGTAGTAGTTTCTTACCAGGGCCCGCTTCATAAAAGCCTCCTGTGTTGCCTTCTTGTTTGCAGCTTTGCCACCCCAAGCAGCCAGTGCACTGGCCTGCAGGGCCCGTCCATAAGAGAAACTTAGTTTCCAAGGCTTTGGTAGAGGACAAAGGTTGATAGCATTGAGGTTGAGAGTAGCGTCTTCTTCACTCATGCCACCAGACAAAAAGCAGATGCCTGGAAGGAGAGAAACTGTTCCAATCGATTGGTCCCAGCTATGTACCCTGCTTGAAAAAGCAAGCAAGGAGACTAAAGAATGTAATGTCTCGATCTTCTCTCCCCTTGATTTGCATGGGACTGGTTTGGAGAAATCAGTTTGCCTTTGCTGAGGCTAGTTGGGCTAAGGAGAGAAGGGCTTTAGTAAATAAGAAGGCAGTGAAATGCTGAGGAAACCAGCGGACTGTGTGCATTTGGACAGATTCAAGATACATGGTATCATGGAATTTGAGAGGAAGTGCTGGCTGCCTGTGATGTGGCAGAGGTGTATTTCATGGATAAAAACAGACTCCCAGACAAGTGCAAATTCTCATGGCACTCCTTCAAAGAATGAGGACTAAGACCTTAAGTTATAGAAGAAAGAAAACCTTACCAGGAACAGCCGCAGGAACAGTACGGTACAGAGTTGTGACAGTGGCCATTGCCACTTGCTCTGGAGTATACTTCTTGGTGCAGGCATGCCCAGCAGTCACCATGTTGGGCTTCAACAGGGTGCCTTCCAAGTAAACATGATGGTCATTCAGAGCCTTGTAGACAGCAGCCAGCACCTGAAGGACAAGAAATCCAAATAGTGAAACCCAGATCCAGCTGTAGAATCACCTGACCTTGACATTTGTACACAGCCAGGGATGCAGGATAAAGGAATTCCCATGTGTTGCTTGGCCAAATCTTCCCAACTAGCCCCTAGACCCAGTCAGAGTAATTCAATGCAAACCACAGCTACTGAGCACAGCCAAGCTGGCCTGCCTCCACTGCCCTTCCCCTAATCACTCAATGCATAGACTACACAATGCATAGCTCCACTTCCTAGAGGTCTTTCACTTCTTTCCCAATACTCCCTTTGGTCAAGTGAACCTGCCTTGATTTAGTTAGCTGGGGCCATCTAAATTGGCTTCCATTCTCCATCGCCATAGAAGCTGAGTGATCATAAAAATACACACATTTTAGAGACAAAAGTGCTTTCAGATCTCATTTCAGTCCGCCTCATTTTGCAAGTGGAGAAACTGAGGACTCTCTTACTTTCTTACAGTAAGTGCTTTCTTACACTGTGGCTAATTTAGAAAGTCACAGGGGAAAAAATACCTTCAAATTACACTTTCCATGGGAGCCTCATTTTATTTTAAAATTTCTTGAACTCAGGTCCAAAAAGATAATATGACTTGTTCCAGGTCCCACCCCTGGGAACATGGATGCCCAAACCCTAGTCTTGGTAATACAGATCCTGTGCTTCTTTGCCAAAAAATGTGGAAGGTTTGATAACACCTCCTTACCTCCTCAATGCTACATAATAATTACAACTGCAGAATATATATGTTAAGAACCAACAATCCTAAAAACAGATTTTTCAGTGGGCATTTGGCCCTTTATATTTAAGACTTACCTTCTCAGTAACATACTGGCAGTGTTCCATGTCATGGTCTCCATCAGGAATTACCTCTGGTTCAACAATGGGTACCAATCCATTCTAAGAAGGAAAAAGAAAGGAAAAGAATGAAGCTCTGTTCACTGGGATCTTTTCTTTAAAAAGATATTTAAAAGTTGCAATTGATATAAAATTAAAGTCCTTATGGAGAAATATATAGGCGACTTAAAGGCAATGAAAAGAAATTTAATGGGATGTCTAATGAGCATTTGCGGCTTACCCAGAAAAGAACAGTGAGAGTAAAAAAGCTTTCCTGGAAATGGGGTAAAATAAATGCAAACTCTTAATTTATATATCTTAGTCTAGAGATGATTCTAGCCACCTCAGAACCTAGCTATCACCCTTTTATGGCAGTCAGGTTTAAATTGCTCATAAAGATGCCTCTTGTATGGGTTAATTAATTAATTGAAACAGTGTTTATAATTCTGATTGAGAAGCCCCAGGTGTCTAAATCTCAGGTAACCCCAATATAGCACCCTCACAAGCAAATCAGACTTAACTTGGATCCTAGAGACACTTCAAAGAGACATTTTCCATATGCTGGAAACTTTAGCATCAAGCTACCATCCTCTAAGAAATTATTTGTATTGGTACTAGATCAGAGCTGTCACCCTTGAGCTGGGGACTTAACAGGATCATGTCCATGGACATGGTTAGGCATAGACAAGCAAATACCCTGGTCTCAAGGGCCTGTTGCTTTTAAGACTCAGATTACAGTGCTATGGCAAAGAACTGCAGTTGATGGTGTTTGCCTTTTGAACTCATAGCTGGCTTGTGGAACCAAATATCTCCCCATCACACAAAGCATAAGTTGTGAAAAATGCCCTCAAGATATACTGGTGAGAGAAGAGGTGAGATCATGTGTGAAGTTAGAAAGATGGACGCTAAAGAAAGCCTACTGTTTTTTAGCCCAAGGGTAAGGAAAAGCACCTGCTGACAGATGCTGGCATAGCGGGCCAGGGCATTGGCGTTTTCCTGGATAGCAAGGTGGGATGGACACTGCTTGTCAATTCTCAGCACAGCACGCCACTTCCCAAAGTCAACACCATCTTTCTTATACTGAGCGCAGCGTTCAGAAAGGCCATCAAGCCCTGCAAGTCACAAGAGAGAGAAAGTCTTCTTTGCCTCTGTCCCTGATCTCTAGGGCCACTGATAAAGTAAAGAAGTTTACCCTTGGCTTAGCTCTCAGTCACAGACCTTGAGGACCCAAAACATCCAGGCAAAAAACATGAATCCCAATAGGGAGCCAAAAGACCTGAGTTTAATAAATACGGTTTTGATGCACAGGGTGGATACTTTGTTAAGAAGAATAAAGGTAAATAATATTTATTTCCTACTTACTGTGTGCCAAGCATGATTGTAGGCATTTTGCACATCTAATTTCATTTAATTATCATAACAACCCCAATAACTGCCGTACTATTACAACCTAATAGTTGTAACCTACAACCCTCATGGCTGTATACTCATTTTACAGATTTGGAAACTGAGGCTCCAAAAGGGTAAGTGACTTCACAATGTTTACATAGCTCAAGAGTAACAGAACTGGGATTCAAATTCTGCTTAGATAACCCATGCTATGGTTTATACTTGCCTACTTGGGCAGTGATATGCCTTGCAAAATTACCTAAGCAGTAGATAATTAAGTGATGGAAGCAGGATTTAAACCCAAGTGTGTCTGATCCCATAGCTTGGGATCTTGCCTCTTTACTGTTGCAGAATCTTTCTCTAAAATAATACTCAGAGGTACAGAGTATCTTTTCTGTGCAAGGTACTGTGGTAAGTACTTTATATATATTGTCTAATTTAATCCCTACTACTCTTCTGCAAAGTAGACATTATTATCTCATTTTAACTAATACTCAGAATATTTAAGTCACTAGCCTAAGGACACACAGTTATTAAATAGAGGAGCTGGGATCACAGAACAGGTACGTGACTCTAAAACCAGTATAATATTCATATTTTGTTTTCTCTCCCTCACTTCTTTGCTTGCTTTCATCTGTGGCATATATTAGCATGATTCGTATCAGTGGGCAATCTCCTTACCTTGAATGGTGGTTTCTTTGTTTGTTCCTGCAAGGGGAGCACCTCCTTGGTCTAACTGTGAATATAAATAATTAACAAGTAATTAGCAGGTGTCAGGTGTCTCAGTAAAATACAATCAGAGCTCCTGGTGCTAACTAATAGTTCTCATCTTTCACAAAGCAAGGAGTTGAATTAGAAAGGTATATTAGTCATTGAGGGGACACAATTCAGTGCATAGAAAAAGGAGTTACCTGAAAGGAACAATGTAAGAGTGTCAACACTAAGAGAATGGAAACTTATGGAAAGCACAGGCCTGGACCTTGGGAAGTAAGTAATATGATAGTATCTGGGATGCAGAGGTTCATGATAAAAGAGGCTTCCCTTAAATTATTTATTTATTTAAGAGACATTCATTGAGTACCTGCACATACCAAGTACTAAGCTATTATAGGAGATAAAAAGAATAAGGATGCAACCTTACTCTCAACTAGTAGATGCTAAGGTCATGAGCCCAAGAGGTGGACAGTCTGGGCTTGAACTGGCTCCAGTTTTGCCTTCCTTGTAATTCTGTTTTCTCATTTCATCTCTAAAATAGGGATAATAATTGAGTCTACTTCCAAGGTTCTGAGGAGGAATGAACAAGTGCTTGGAGATGTAAGCACTCAACAAGTACTAAGGATCGCTTTTGAGAAGTTCATGCAGTTTTGGAAGATCTAATTAGAGCAGAACAGTAAGTGCTTTAGCAATAACACCTATCACAGACTAAATAATAATGACATGACAGGAACTGTTTTTAAAACTCAAGTCATCCGTATAAGAACCTAATGAGGTAGGTGCTATTATTTCCATTTTAGAAATAAGGAAATTGGAGTTCCTGTCATGGCTCAGCAGTTAACGAATCCAACTAGTATCTGTGAATACTCAGGTTCGATCCCTGGACTTGAGCTGTGGTACAGGTCACAGATATGGCTCGGATAGTGAGTTGCTGTGGCTGTGGCGTAGGCCCCTAGCCTAGGAACCTCCATATTGCCATGGGTGCAGCCCTACAAAGAAGAAAGAAAGAAAGAAAGAAAGAAAGAAAGAAAGAAAGAAAGAAAGAAAGAAAGAAAGAAAGAAAGGGGAAGAGAGAGAGAGAGAGAGAGAGAGAAAGGAAGGAAGGAAGGAAGGAAGGAAGGAAGGAAGGAAGGAAGGAAGGAAGACGGGAGGGAGGGAGGAAGGAAGGAAGGAAAAGAAATGAGGAAATTGAGATACAAAGAGGTTAAATATCTTGTAGAGAAATGGCTGGGAGAAGAGAGTACTGGAAAAGTCTAGAAGAGGATCTGGTCCTCAGGGGAAAGGTGATGATGGAAAGGAATGAGAACAGCAATCAGATGAGAGTGTTCCGAGTGCTGTCCCTGCCCAGGCCACTGAGCTGGGAGTGTGGCTGCAGTGAGGCTGAAGAAAGATGTATTCACCTTGATTCCCAGCACAATCCCCTTTTCCTTGAGGATGTCTCTGAACAGCTTTCCCTGGCTGTCCTTCTGGTAGAGAGTCTCATGGAAAAGGATCACACCCCCAATGCTCTGGTTGATGGAGTTGTCCACAGTGAAGAGGATTTCTCGGAACTGCCGGCGGTTCTCTTCTGTGTTCTCTACCTTGATCCTCTGCAGGCGATTCCCCATGGTTCCTATGTGGGGGTGGGGAGGGAGGGAAGGCAACATAAGGAGCCAGGGCTTCCCTGCCACTCTCCCCCACATCAGCAAGTGACCTCACCAGCATGGAAAGCAACACTCTTTTTCACCCAGGTTTTCAGAACTCCTGCTTCTTTTTTTTTTCTCTCCCCAGAGAAAGGGTGTCAGGATGTCAGGATGCTGGTGAGGAAGTGCATGGGTTGGGCGTGTCAGGGTCAGGGTGGAAGCCACCATAGTATCCAAGAGGGGCTGTAGGGTCCTCAGGCGCTCTAGCTCTCTGCTGGTCCAGGCCTGGTCTGACTGGATGTACAGACAGTGGAAACGGAGGGGTGGGGAGGTGGAGGCTCTTGACATCTCTGACTTCTATTGTTTTATGGTGGGCTGCGCTGTCCTGGCACAGCTCTCCCTTGTGCCATCCTGAGATGCTCTCAACCACAAGCTCTTCCCTGTTCCTGATGTGGATACTTACCTTTTCTCCCTGCCCTCACCTGGCCTGGCTTTACAGTGACATCTCAGGGGCAGCAGAGGCATCCTGCTTACTGAATCCCTGGCCTTGCTACCACTCGGATTCAAATGATCTCTGGCAAGTGGTCTTAAAATAGAGGGCTTGAGCCTATTCGTTTGGTTTTCAGAAATCTGCCTTCTAGAGCGACAAGACTCAAAAGGTCTAAGCCTACTGAAACTTCTGCTCCCACTTCTCTGTATATAAACCTTTACTTCCTTTGAGAGGAAAGAGAATACGATTATCGAGTTGCCTTTGCTAAGTGCAGAGTCAAGAGTATACTTGTTGTCTGATGCCTCCTTCACTCACCCACAGATTCATCTGCAGCCAGGATCCCCTTCCCATTGGCAACAATGCGCTGGGCAGTTTCTGAGAGCTCCTTCTTTTGTTCTGGGGTGAGAGCTGGAAACTGATAGGCCATGGTGACAGGTCTGGAAAAGAATGCAGGAGAGTCAATTATGAACAGAACGGTGGGGTTGCTCACATGGATTCATGACCAAGACAGCAGGTGTGCAGAAAAGCCCACAGGCCCCTCTGACATTTCTGGCCCATTTCCACAACTGTATAAACAAATGAGCTCTGTTCTGTTTTATCTTCCCCTGGGCCTAAGTAGTTGCAATTAGCCATAACGGATAAAGGTGGAATGACAAATTTCAAGGTGACCCTAAACAGAATGTCTTCCAGGAAACCATCAGGATCACTGATCCTGAGACTGAACCAGCTAATGAGTGATCCACTTGAATCTTACAAATAGAAGGCAGAACAGTAATTTACTATCTTTCTATTCTGTGGATTCCTGGCCAACAGGTGACCTAGAAGGCTTGAGGCCAGAACAGTGAGACTTTTTGCCTCTGTGGCCATTCCTCACTTTGCTCTATAAGCCTACAATCCCACTAGAATATTAAGCCTACAGAGGGTTTGGGCTGAAAAACCATTATTTGGTCTTAAATTTAACCGCCCCTCAGTTTTGGGACAAAGAGTGTGAAGTGTGTCTACTTTTTCTTAAATTCAACCACCTATGAGACCATTTGAGGCAGATGGGGAGATTCTCCAAAAATGGCTCTGGGATAGCGATTCCTGTAAGTTTTAAGGATGCCAATGTCATATATTGATTCCTGCTCCAGTAATTCTCAGTTTCATTGCTCTAGCAGGGAAAGACTGAGGCTCCAAGATCCCCTACCAAAGCAACCTCCTCATCTGAAGGGCATCATTTCCCCTGTTTGGAAGATGCAAGCTCCCAGGGCTCTCATCTTGGATGTCAGAAAGAACGATTTTGCATAGGTTGGATTATCAAAGAAAAAAATGGCAGTGAAGATTATCTTGAGCAAGTTCCTATCCAATCCCGTGGCCTCCTCCTTCCCCCAGTCTCCTCTCCTCTCATACACTCATATACAGGGTAGATCCCCTGTGTCTGCTTTCTACTTCTTAGAAGATAAGGGACTCCTCAGTTCTCATTTGATCCACTGAACGAGGAGGTAACCAGGACAGCTCTTATCTTCATTAATTAATGAACTAGCTAAGACTTGAAGAAGTTAACTGACTTGCTCAAGGTCTCAGCTAGGATGAGGCAGAGTCCCTACCCAGTTATGTTTCTCATGCCAAGTCCATTTCTTCACATATTCTGCATCCTCTAAAGGCAGGCTCTCAGTACTCTGTCCCTTGAGATGATAAGTCAATGGATACTGAACTAATCCCTGAGAAGGTATAACATATGGCTCTCTTACTGTGTTTACTCTCACTTCAACACTTAACTCCAAGGAATGGAAACACAGTGCTGTCACTGGAGTACCAAAACAGGTTTATGGGCAATGATCTCTAAAGAAGATAATTTTCCAAGGTCCCTCACATCCCAACCATATGAAGACATTGTTTCTTCTGTTTATATATTAGTTCCTAAACTGTAGTCAGGAACTGTTAGCATTGGACCTAACCTCCAGATCTCCATGGCAGATAAAAGCCAACCTGAGCTTGGTAACCTTCTAGCTAAAAGTGCCAGTTCTCTCTCTCAGGTTAGATATTTGCACAAAAAAAGTTGAAGACTACCAAAAAATAAAGATGTTTCCTTAATGAAACAAAAGGAAAACATAGCCCAATAGTAGCGAATGATCATTTATTTCCAAGTACTCTGCTAACTGCTTTATGTGTACTATACAATTTATTTCTTACAATAATCTCAAAAGGCAACTGGGCTTCCTCCCTACCCAATCTGTGCCCCTCCATATAATAGATAAGAAAAGAATATAAGAGTTTATTTTTCCAAGGACAAATAGCTAATAAGGCACAAATTTTGGATAAGGGGAAGTACTCCTTCTTTCAAGGAAAAGAGTGAGACTTGCCAAAGGAATTGGCCTTTGGATGACTCTAATGTCCTTGATGACACCCCCAGAGTACCCCAAATCCTTGGGCTGTGGATCATACCTACACAATTACCAATTCATAAATATCTGACAGTCACACAGAAGTAGACCATACCTGAATTCAAGGACCAGCTCTGCCCCCACTTCACCGGAACTTGAGTTCAAGGATCAGCTCTGCCTCCACCTCATTGGAACCATAAGCAAGTTGGTAACTTCTCCAAGTCTTAGTTTACTATGGATTAAAGGACCATGAAATCTGCTCTGACTGTTTCATTGCCAAATGGATCAAATGTGACCAATGTGAATAAAATGTGAGTACCCTACTCATTGTAGCTGCTCAAAATACATCTGTTGAATCACATGATAAACATGAAGATGCTTTATAATACATTATGAAAATGTCAGGTATTTCTCTTTTTTAATTTTTAAAATTAATTTTTAAAATTTCCCAAGGGACTTCTGCATTTTTGTTTACCACCAAGGTATTTTCTTCAGTCTCAGTGTGCTGACTCAACCAGGAAAAAAAAAAAAAAAAACAGAGAAAAGGTCAAATCAAACAAGGCTGTTTATGGAAAGTTAAACTTCTACAGAGGGGTTAAAGTTCTGTACCACATCAGCACAAATGTGGCTTCTCTGTTAATCATAAAACAGGGTCACAGGCCAATGTTCACCCTTGGAAGACAGCAGGCCAGCCTGGAGTGAGTAATGATAGAGAATGATTTCTGTGCCCCTAAGCTTCTGCTTACTGAGTTCTCAAGCCAACTTTTTAAAAACTATGATTCAAAATTGTTCACATTACATGATTAAGATAAAAAAAGAAAGTTTCAGAAAAGTGTGTAATACATAATATCACCCTTTTTTTAAGTTAAAAAAATGGTATGCACACATACTGTTTGTAGGTCCATATAAGCAGAGCATAACCACACTAGAGTTGCTTCTGGGGAATGGAATGGAGTGGGGTGACTCTTACATTTCTCTTTATGGATTTTTGTAATGTTTGATTTCTCAGTGAATAAGTGTATATATTAAATTATTGATGATACATAACACATTAACAGGTAATATATGTGCAAATCTGGGAGAAGGGTATGAATAGGAACATATATGAAGATAGAAAAACAGAGCTACAAGTGGCCTCAAAGATATCTGTATCAACTCTGCTAACTTTAGAGATGAGGAAATTGAGGCCCTAGAGGAATGTCTGATGCCCTTTCCAAGTTGTGATATTTTAGGGTTGTAAATCACACATCCTACCGGTTTATGACTTAGAATTCTTTTTCCAATCTTTCTTCAGCAGAATAACAGATGAAACCCTACAGTATAGTTCTTTCTGCCTACTTTGAAGAGGTTCTGTGAAAAGATGGTAACTTGTAAAATATCAGTATTTACCTCCTGGAGAAATATAAGGAAGTAGAGAGTCCATTTGCTTCTCTACATACAAGGCAGATGGATTTTCAAGACATGAGGGGCTCATTCATTGAAAGCCTATGACTGTCAGGCAGTTCATGCAGCACTTTTACACAGAGATGCAGGAAGATTCCCACAGCTTTGTTATGTATTCACTGCTATAGTAACAAGTGCAATGAGATACTCTAGAAGAGCTTGATCCCTGGTACCTTTGAACATACATGGAGCAGCTCAGAAAGAGATCTGAGTGTTGGTCCTTCCTCAAAACTGGCATGTAAGCCGAAGGAACTCCTAGGTTTAGAGCAACTACACTCTATTCTCTGCCCCAGAACCTTAGATCTAGCCTGGGCCTGGGTGGTCCCCGGATGTGCTTTGGCTAAAGTGATGGTGGTGGCAGAGCTGGAGCCCCTGCTGGATCCACATTGGCTAGTGAAACCTGGGTAACTCTTTAAAGAGGAGTTTATTTTAAAGACAGCATATCCTCACAATATGCCTATTCTTCAGATAGTAGAACAAATGCACTGAAATGCATCAGCAGCCTTTGATTTCAAATATCTTAAGCTGCAGGGTCTTCAGAGTGGGAAATGTTATAGAAGGTATCAAACAAAGTGAAAGGTTTGACAATTCATAATCAAATGATGACCATGCCCTGTGTTGTCTGTTCCAGTTTTTCATTTGAGCAGTGAGTGAGCACAAAGGGCAAAAAGGTTAGAAGTTCATTTCTAGGACAAAGAAACTTCAGTGCTGGTACAGGTGTGGGAAGAGAACGAGGAAAATAACCTAAGGTGTTACATATGTGCATTCTCATAGGAATAAACACTTATTACAGGGAGAGTAGAAATGAGCACGAATCTCAAATACTGATTAGAACCTAACCAGACAGGAGTATGCAAGCTGTTCTCCCTAAGCCAAAGACTCATAAAAGCCCTCATATAGGTAACACTGGTAAATGGCATTATTCACGAGCATTTTGCCACCAGAGAGGCAGGGGAGGTAGGGATAAAACAATCATTTCAGCAGATCATCACATTTTCAGCCACTATCAAGTTTTTCCTGAAAACGAAAGCAAACAAGCTTTCTCTTCTCTGTACTTAGTGCTATCACTAACCCTTCAGTCCTGGTGCAGTTTTGGCAGACAAAGTAAGTTCTACTTACAGTTTGGGAGAGGAGAGTTTTAGATCTCAGAAGCCGTGGATGAGGCAGCAGCTGCCAAATAGGATGAATCTTGGGCAACACAGTTTTTATAGGCTACTCATCAGAGCTTTTTTTTTTAAAAAAAAAAAACTTCTACCCTCCCCTTCTCACCTTAGTCTGGTAGGGAGGTGTTTAACCAATAACTCTGATTGGCTCATAAACAGCCAATCCTTCTAATCGTGCTCACACATTCTTTGTACTCACAGAAGGTTAAAGCTGTAAGGGACATCTGTAGACCTAAGAGTTCTTAATCCAGACTCTTCATGGCACAGGAGAGGACACAGAGACCCAGAGGACTAGGGGATTCCCTTCAGTCATTCAGTGGACGAATGACTAGGCTCTGGAGTCCACCAAGGAAGACTGGGAAGCATGTTAGCTTAGCTCCAGCACCTACTACATACTTGACCTTGGTCAGGGCTTTGTTACTTCTTTGAGCCTTAATCTCCTCCTCTGTAAAGTGGGGTCTGAACTTCACCAGAGCACTAAATGATTCTGTAAAGTGCCTGCATACAGCAGGCATTCAAAGATCCTTCCCAGTCTCCCCAAACCATGCCGGGATCCCAGATATTTTTAATGCCAGAAAACACTGTCTTTTACTCTAGTCTCAGTCTCTCTCAATCTATACATTTTTGTCTTTAAAGTTGGTAAAAACTAGGGAAAAAACTCAAAGTCACTGATGTAAGCCATCAGCTCCCCTAGTTACAGCACTGTCTGAGTAGAAGTTCATTCTACAGGGTTTTTCATTTTTTCTTTGAGCATTAAACAAAAATCTAATTCAAGAGAAGGCAAAAAAATGTGTATGCTTCCCAAGGCAAATAATGAAAGAGGCAAATTAAATTTATAGGGAAATCTGAAAATAATGGAGTATCTATGATCACAGAAAAGTATACATTCTCAGGAACACATTCCTTTGGAATAACTTATAAAATATGAGCAAAAACCAGAGTACAACACTGCAATGAATGAAATATCAATAAAAATGAAGGAAAATGCAGTGGTGAACTGAGTTGTTCTAAGTAGAGTTTAGGCTCAGCTTCTTAAGGTGGAGAATGTTAGAGACTGAATGTGATATTAAAGGACACTGAAATATTTAAAACACAAAATCGAGGCTCATTTGTCGAGGGAAGTTTGGCCAAGCCTGTCCTAAGGATAACTGAGGGCCAGACCAAGTTCCCATCAGCTCTCTTGACTCCACATCCCTCCCAAGCACACTTTGTGGTTTCCCACCTGGTGCTCATTCAAGCACCTGGTACTTGAGTCATAAGGTCAAGATGATCTGATCTGGGGACACATGAGGTTTCATCAAATTTGATTTTTGTCAAAGGATAAATGAAGATGTGGATAGTGATGGAAGAATGGGGTTATTGACAATTGCTGGGAGTCAGGGCTGGGGTGGTCAGAACTGTGACTGAAATATTCTACCTGTTGAACATGCATGGTCCAAATAATTTTACTTACTAGTACTAATTTTTATTATAAGAATAACAATAATAATAGCCCTTTTTTTGAAGTTCTATGATGCATCTTGTTCTTTGTATAAGTGATTTCCAATCTCAGCACCTCTCCAAGAAAAGGTTTATTAGCCCCATTTTCTGGATAAGGGAACTCTGGTTCAGAGAGGTTAAGTATCTTGCCTAGATTCACAGGACAGGTACAGGAAGAGCCTGTCTCACTCCAAGTCAGGGCTCAAAAGCAGAGCTGCTTACGTTTTTGGTGACCTCAGACTGCAGAGATTTGCTCTTTCCCTCTCTACCTCTCAGCAGTTTATAACCTTGGACATTAAACCTTCATTAACCCGGGGAAAATGACTTGTGTTGGCAGACAGAGATGGCCCTGATCTTGCTGAGCATCGTTTCACGTGAACAACAGACTGGCCAGGCTGCTGCACCCGTGGCATCAGCATTTGGTTACCTCAAAAGTCTGATGTGCAACTGAAACTCAAAGTTCAGAAAAGCAAGGGTAGGGCTTATTGAACCTTAGAGAAACAGAAGCTCCTGAGCAACACAGACTGCTTGCAATTTTTTAAAAGTTTCTTACTTCAGTAAAATGTTCAAAATTGAGATATCATGATATGCAGACCTGGAGGCTGTGAAACACTGTGGAATTCCCCAACTTCTTTAGTTCTCAGTTTCACCATCTATAAAACAGGCAGTAATGCCTCCATCAGAAAGTGATTATGAAGATGAATGAAATAGCATATGACAAGGGATTTACTACAGAGTAAGCTTTCATTAAACAGCTGGACCTGAATGTATAATTCCGATTTAGAGGCCTCCAATTATAGACTCTTCTCACAGGCAATAATAAGATGACCATTACTGTCAAAACCTCCAGTAACTGTCTCATTTATTCTACTCCCTGCCCCACTCCAGATACTTCCAATCTGTATATGATATTTACATGAGTTAAAAGTATTCATGCATAGTATGAGATCTGAGTCCACAAACTTGTACCTTGCAAATAAATCTCATGGATCATAAAGTTATACTCACTGTAGGATTAGTAGTACCATAGAGAAAGAACTTTAATAAAAAGGGGCCACATCTACACAATGCAAGTAAGAACCAGGGATGGGTCAACATAACATTTAAAAACATCTTTTTAAATTTGTGGGACAGATATCTCCCTACTGCACTGGAACTGGCTTTCATGGCTGGGATGGTTTCAGGACCCTGACACCGGTTGTCATTATTTTGGTCACAGAGATGGGGCCAGAATTATCTCAGCATAGCTCACAAAATTGTTGTTGAGATTCATGTGCAGGGTACTTTGGTAGCTACAGGGACATTTTGTAGAGGATACACTTTTACAGACAATACAAGATGAAGACTGGCCTCTTCTCAAGAAAGTTATAATCTAAGAGGTGGGAGGAGAGATTTGAGGTAAGAACCATACCAAAGCATGAAAACGGATACGAAAGTGCCGAGGGAGTTGTGGTGGTGGCTGTTATTGCAGTGTTCATGAAGATTCTATGAAACACATGAGTGAAAAGTCTAGAGATTCTGGATTTTTATACTTCCAGGTTAAATTCCATATCGACCGATTCAGCCCATCGGACTGTAGAATCTATGCCCTATGTGGGTTGAGGCAGTGACACCTCACCACTGTCTCCCCAGCACTACGCTAAAGCACTATAGGCATATAATCCATCTTTGTGAATACATGAATCAATAAATGTATGAACGTTTTTCTGTCAGTCTCACAAAAGCTGTCCTATAATTCTTATTCCTGAGAACTCTGAAATTATTGAGATAGAATATGACCCTTACTTTTTTCTATAATTACACTAGGTTCTGAAAACTACTCTGTATTTGTTTATTTGGAATTTCACAGGAATTCAGGCTGCAGCTTCCCCTGAAATAGTACACAGGAGCCATGGTCCCCCCTCCCCTTTTTAGAAATTGTGGTAAAATACACATAACATAAAATGTACAATTTTAACCATTTTAAGTGTACCATTCAGTTAATGTTTATTACCCTCATATTGTTGAGCAATCAACCTCCAGAACACTTCATCTTGCAAAACGAATCTTTTATGCCTATTAGACAACAACTCTCCACTTGACCCTCCACCAGCCCCTAGCAACTATATTTCTAAGTTGTGTCTCTGCATATGACTATTCTAGGTGTCTCATATAAGTGGAATCATACAGTACTTGTATTTTTGTGACTGGCTTGCCATAATGCCCTCCAGTTTCATCCATGTAAGATTTTCCTTATTTTTAAAGGCTGCATATTTCCGTGTGTGTAAATGCACATCAGGTATATTATATACATAAACACACACACACACACACACACACACACATATATATATATATACACACATATACATATACACACACATTATATACATTTTGAGTATCCATTCATTGGTTTATGGACACTTGGGTTGCTTCCTCCTTTTGGCTATTGTGAATAATGCTACTATAAACAAGGGTGAACACACAGCTTTTCGAGACTATGCTTTTCATTCTTTTATGGCCCTTTATTAATATAACAGCCTTATTGAAAGAGAATTCACATACCACGCAATTCACCTATTTAAAGCATACAGTCCAATGATATTTGGTATATTTACAGAGCCAGAGTATTAAATGTCAGTTTGTGAGTTACATATGATAGGTTTTTTAAAAAGCTCAGAATCGGAGGGTGTAAATAGTTTTAAAGCACCAAAATGAAGCCTGGGGCAAGAGCCATTTGGGTGCAGCAGGCGTGGGAATGGAAGAGTCAGGGCTCACCTTCCACTTCCTCGTGGTGATGTTTTTTCTATATCACTAAGTTTGAACTGTGCAGTCTAGGAAGAGTGCCTTGTATGTTCAAGTATCCAGGGCAAGTAAATTTAAGGATATCCAAATTCTAGTTTAGAATACCACCTCCTTGACACTAGAGAGCAAAATTGGATAATGAACTTGAGGTTTTCCTTGTCTGAGGAAATGTGTGTGTGCAGGTAGGATGCTGCAGAGGCAGAGTGAAATGGAAAGAATGGGCTGGAGAATTTCAGAATTGCTGAGTGGCCAAGTACTTATCTGAAAGAGTTACAATGTGGTCAGCAGTGCCCCCCCCCCATTTTCCCCTAGTCCCTCATGGGGGGGTTGTTTACTGTTTCATCAGTGTTTTCTCTTGGCCTTTTGCTCAATCATCTCAAAGTCCAATTTTTCTCTATCTAATCAAAATTTTTGGTTACTTATGTCATTTATGACCTCAAGTATAATATTTCTCCTTCTCTCTTATCTCTTTGGTGAACCCATTTAGCCTTTAGGTGAGAAGGTTTTTGAGCCAATGGACAGAGCCCCAGACGAGGAGATATGATATCTACCTGGTGGTCTAGTTGTGTCCCAGGCTTAGCCATGGGATCAAAGGAAATCACCTTCTCCCACATTCTACCTTTACACAGTCCCTGATGTGTGAAGTGGACCTAGTGATGTCACTCCAGTCTAACTCTACCATGTTGTTGCAAAGTTTGAATGATATGATCTAAATTAGTGCTTAGAAAACTCTAAAGCCCTATAGAATTATGAACTACAATAAAACATTGTCACTTCATGGAAGCAGACATTATACTGTTCCTGCAGCATATACATACATGTGTATGCATGTGCACACGCGCGCGCGCACACACACACACACACACACACACACACACACACCTTGGGAGAATCAAAAACAAGGTTCTGGCATTAGCCCCTGAACAGTTGGATGGCATGGCCAAAGGGAGGACAATGCCATCTACTAAGCACTTCTTACAGGGCCTTTTCTGGGCTCTTCAGGTAGAACACTTCATTTAATCCCCACTACATCCATTAGCAGAGCAGTCACTGTTTTGGATAGACAGGAGTTGACCCCGTCTCTAGCCGAAGAGGTATTACACCATTATACAGGTCTGTGACTCTAAAGCCTTCCTGGGACCTTGAATTTGTTATCTGCACAGTGAAGAAGCGGTCCCTTCTAGCTGTGATATTCTACAATCTTTTCCCTTGAAATTCATGTTTCTGACATACACAGTTGTTCTAAAATAAAAAAAAATGGTTTTAAACAATAACTTAAGAAACTTAAATTAGACCCCAAAAATTTTTCTTTGGGGATGTACTGTTGAAATGGATTACTTATTTACTAGAGATTCTCAAAATACTGGAGTGTATGAAAGAAATTGGTTGGTTCTAAAACCCTGTTCCTTATTCCCCTGCTCTCTGGGTTTCTTTCAGCCCACTTCAGCACTCTTTAGGAATGAAGAGTACCAGGCTAACCAGAATTCACTTTTCTGGAAAGCTAGACAAAGCGCCTGGACACTGAAGGGCAGGTAGCCAACCAGTATGCAGATGGCAGAGCAGTCAACTGCTTAGTGACCACCTCCGTGCCACCTATCCCCTCATAAAATGAGGAACAGGGTCACTCAGCCTCCCAGGTAATAATCCAATCACCTACAAACTCAAACTTCTGCCTTTCTGAAGGTCCAGCCATAAAAAGAGGATTGGCTTGAATAATGAACATAAAGAGTTAAGTATGACGCCTGCCAAAAATTAAGTTCAGGATAAATAGCAGATATGGCTATCATAATCCTACCTTTTTTCTTTACACATTCTCCAAATTCCCTTCTTTCTCTGTCACCAAAAAGAAGTTCTAAAATTTTTGCTCCCACAGCACCCCACCATATTGTCTTCCACGTCCTTCATCCTGAATCCTTCCATCTCACTCCTATTCTCAAAAGCTTTCTCCATTTAATATGCAGAAAAAAATGAAGCCAGATGCCAAGCCATTCTCAAAAGTTTCATACCTACATCCGAGAAAAGTTACCCTCCTCCTTAGAGAGTGGTGGAGAGCTGCAGATGAAGAATAACTTTTCTCACCCATTACATGAACCAAAGCAGAATGTGACTTATCCGCTCAAAGATACAGAAAGAGGCTGAAGTAGGTTTGAGAACATTGCAGAAAAGGGCAATGTTATTTGTGGAATGCATCAAGGGGAATAAAGGAGATGAGATGAATATAGAGAGAAGGACATGCATCCAGGCTTCCAGAATTAGAAGACTGAGTGGCTGGAAGCTGACTTCATTAGCACCCCTGTACCACACCATTTAAGATGCATAACTAGCCTGCCCCATGGCCACTGCACGCCTGCCCTCTGTGGTCCAGCTGACTCCTTGGCATGCCAGGTCCTGCTGGGCTGCCAGATGGAGGTGTAAATAATAGGCTGGAACAAGTTATCTCTGTGGCAGGGATCCCAGAGAGGTCTCCATCCAATTACCAGCACCAAGCAGAGGAGGATGCATGCCGAATGATCGTGACCAGGCAGCAGATGCCCTGGCTCCCCTGGAGGTGGGGAAAGGAGGACCATTCACTCTCTTTTAACCTGTTGCCTGTCCCAGGCCTACCTTCTTTAGTAGCTCATTTTTTTTGGCTCGCCTTTGGCCACCTGCCAAAGAATATATATATTTGATCCCAGGAAGGAATGTAAAAGTTGTCACTTAAAAAATTGGGAGACAAAAAAAGGCAGTAACTTATTAAAAATAATTATGTTCTAGAATGTCATGGTCAGACAAAAAGAGTTACCTTTTGCTAGAGCTCTTGCTCACATTCGTGCAGGTAAACTTGCCAGTCCTTTCTCCAGCGTCCTTTCTGCCCCACCACCCCAACCCCCAAAGCACTGTCTCTAGGATCTTTCCCCTTATACCTTCTCCCACATTCATCTCAGACTTATGAGGTTAGCTGCCTACAGTGGTTCTGCAAACGTGAAAGTCCTTTTTGGGTCTAGTAGTGAAAAGCAGACAAGATCGCAAATAGCTGTCTTTATAACTCAGATCTCAGCTCTGTTCTTGCCTTTTTAGATCTGGTATGACTGGCTCAAACTTCCATTCTATAACCTCCAGATAGCCCAATGCCTCCCTGAGGGACAGGGGTGGGGGGGCAGACTCTAATTAAGGTCACCCTGGCTCATAGCTTCTCATTCTACTGAATCAGATCAGTCAAGCACATGGGTCATCCCTCCAGCCCCAGAGCACCCGCTCTGTCCAAACCCTGGTGACCTAGATGGGACACTCCACTCCCTCATTAGACTTCCACAAAAAAGCAAAAGCAGACAAACAAGTTCACTTGCGCAGTCTTTTGGTAGTGTTAAAAAAAACTGAGGACTACTAAAAATTTAAGAATTTGTTTGAGCAATACCAAGTCGTTAGACGCGCTCTGCAAAAGGGAGCTGGGGAAAAACTTTTACAGAGAAAAGGTGGAAGCCAATTAAGAAAATTGTTGATTAGCTACAGCAGAAAGCCTAGTTGGATGTTTGTGATTGCTTGTCCTTAGGTTTCCATCTCCTAACCTTGGAGCACTTACAGGCTTAGAGTTTGGTTGCTCACACAGGTGTCAGTGCATTAGAGCCAGCTCTGTTTCATGGCCTCCTTGTTTAATTAAGTTAACAGCAGACATAACTAAAGGTTTTCAGAGAGGAAGGGGAATTACAGGACAGCCATAGAACAATTTAAAATTGAGCATTAGTCATCCCTATTCCTAAGAGTCATCTGAAACACCAAGGAGATGTCAGATGCTGCAGGTTCTACTCCTCTCCTCCTCCATTTTTCCTCTCACGGATTGCCCTTTCAAGCCTGCATCTTTTTTGTTTTTTCTTTTTCTCTTTTTAACTCTATCAGTTGAGGCAGTAGCCCCCCAACTCACCTTGAAACATTTGTACATCCAGCAAATCAACTTCCTCGGCTATCGACAGGGCCCTCTACTGCGTTAGTGATGTGCTCAGAAACCCCCAGGCTTCCGCTGCTGTGTTCCACTTGCTATAAAGGCACTTTTGGTGTTACGTCACAATTTTGGTTTCTCATTTAAGTATATTCCGAGGTTGTGTGGTGCAGACCATGACAGTGGTAAGCCTCCTAGTTCAAGTTGGAAAGAGTGCAGTCCTTCTCTGGGACTGTCTGGGAAAAACAGAAAAGCAGATGAACTCACCTGAGTTGCGTCTCCAGAGAGTTTCCTGCTCAACACGGAAGTTCCGGTGCCTGTTTTAGGTGTGGAACGGAGAACCAAGGCGGGTGCCAAGCTGTGATGACTAGCAGCCCTTCCGTGGTGTCCCCCCACCCCCACCCCGCCCTTCTGCTCTGTGACTGTGGGAGTGAAACAGAACCAGAAAACATCAGGGAAGAATTAACAAAAGACAAATATTCCTTCATACTCAGATGATGTAATTTCATTTTCTTGAGCTAGACATGTCCAGGACAGATGGTGGCCCTGCTAGCTAGTCATGCCAAGAAGAAAGGCAAGGGAAAATAAGGACAATTCTGAACCTTACCTTTTTTTTTTTTTAATAACCCATCCACCTCCTTAAACTGGGTTGTAAAATATCAACCCACACAGGAATGACCTTCCTCCATGTTTGCTTGTTAAAGCCAGCGATAGCATTGTTTTAAATTAGATATGTATCAAGGAGATTTTTATCTTGGCCAAGGAGTAGGTCTAGCCAAGGTTAGAACTATACAGCCATTAATATACAGCCTGCATGTTTTTGGCATTTCAGGCACCCCTTTAAAATGAACAAAACATTTTTTAAATTGGCTTCCACACCTGTGGCTCTCTGCTGAGTAAAGGCTAGTCTTCTAAATAGGTCCATCCCTAAAACTTTCACCAGGACCAACGCCAGAGCCTAGGAGGGGCTGAGATCACACACACACACACACACACACACACAGACCTCAAACTCTCCTTAGATGTTATCACCAAATAAGTTAGACGCACAGTGATTCTCTGTGTATGTGTTTAAAACACTAATTTGCTAAATGTATGCATTCAGAATATATCAAAGATTTGGTAACTCTGACTTTGCCATTTCTTCATTTTCAGTATATTTTCTGGAAGTTTAAAATTATGGAAGTAGCCTGGATCTCTCTTGGCCTCTGAGAGACTGTGTCTCACACTACCTTCAAGGTTAATATATAGGGAGAGATCTTTATTCCACAACAAAGGAGTGAAAACTTGGGCTCAAGTCCCGTAATTATTTATCAAAATATCACCTGACAGAAACATAAGAAGATTCTTTGAGGAATACGCAGTCCATCCAGTTTGCTGACATCAGTGGACCAGAGAACCAGCACTTTACATACCCAGTCCTACACCTTTCCTGCTGCAACTGTTCTTGGTAAATAGCATTAGTGTGATTTTGGTGTGATGCCATATGATTTGCCTGGAGGCTGTCATCAAAACTAATTCTGTGTAACTCACTCTCTAGCCATTGCACATCACAGACTGTGCTCATTATGAAGTGCTTAGATAGAAATTCTTGTCTGATCTGGGAAATCAGAATACTTAGTTCTGCTCCTGAGTAGTCAATTTAATTTTATCTTATAATTTTTTTGAAATTGCTTAACTGGCCAGGTTTCCATTTCTCATTGCCTCCTAGTTCATTCAGAGACATTTTTGATCTGCCCATACCAAGGGGTAGATAACTGTGGTTATTTAGTTAATCGTAATTAGTTTGGCTACTTCTTTTCAGGTTTATCTTTGGGTTTTTGTTTTTGGTGTTTTAATGTATGTTTGTTTTTTATTTTGGTTTTTAGTATTTGAGTCCTTAATCCAGATGTATTTTATTTTTCTGAATGGTATGAGCAGGAATTTAAATGTATTTTTCCCCAAACAGGAAATTGTGAGTGTGCACGTTCTTAAATTGCAAATAACAAACTCTACTTGCCTTAGCCTGGGTTGCTATAACACAAAAAGCCTAGGTTATATGGCTTAAATAACAACAAACATTTATTTTTCTCACAGTTCTGGAGGCTGGGAAGTCCAAGCTCAAAGCAGATCCAGGTAGATCCAAGGCTGGATGAGGACCCACTTCTTGGTTTTCAGATGAATATCTTCTCATTGCATTCTCACATGACAGAGAGCAGAGAAGCAGCAAACTCTCCTGTCTCTTCCTGTAGGGGCACTAATCTCATTCATGAAGGCTTTGCTCTTATGACCTAATCACCTTCCAGGCCCCCCGCCCCAGCCTAAGACTATCACATTGAGGGTTAGGATTTCAATACATGGATTTTGGGTAACTCACCTTTGAGAGAGACAGAACACTTAGCTTTGCAGGCTACAGAACCAAGAACAAGACAGGCATGGTCAGCATATCCAGAAGAAATACCTGACCACACCACAGGATAGTTCCAGTGGCGGGGGGCGGGGGGGGTTATAAAAAACTGACTTAGTGGGACACCTGCAACTCTGACATGGCTGCTCCAAAGGAACGAACACTTTCAGCACCACACTTGCCAAACTGATCTCTCCAAATATGCACCCTACGTGATTCCCTTCCACATTAGATGACAGTGGTGGGGAGGAGGTATAGAATCTAAGTGATACGCCTGATTCATAAATTCTCTTGGGAAAGCAGGACTTACTTCACAGTGAGACAAAATTAAAATGTCAGAAGGGTATTCAAAAGATGTCGGACATAATGCAGAGTTCTACTACATTAATCAGTTATCTCAATAATGATTGAGCAATTCAGCATTCTTCTGAAATGCTGCCCATAAAATATTGAATGATACATAAACTGTAGATGTATGCACACCATGAACACACACACAAATATATTGCTTTCTGTTTTTCCATCAATGCATTTATGTTTTTGCATATCTAAGAGAATTTGTCCATATACTCTTCAAATATTTTTGGGCTCTTATCTTTTAATATTCCAAACAAATTTTATTTTTTTAAACTTTTTAAATTACTCAATGAATTTTATTACATTTATAGTTGTACAATGATCATCACAGCCCAATTATAGCATTTTCATCCCATCGCAAACCCCCAGCCCATCCCCCCACCCCCTCTCCTTTGTAAACTTAAGTTTTTCAAAGTCTGTGAGTCAGTATCTGTTCTGCAAAGAAGTTGTGTCTTTTTTTTTAGGTTCCACATGTAAGTGATAGCATACAATGTTGGTGTCCCACTGTTTGACTAACTTCACTTAGCATGATAATTTCTAGGTCCATCCATGTTGCTGCAAATAATGCCGTTATTTCTTTCCTTCCAAACAATCTGAAATTGGTTTTATGAAATAATCAATTTGGCATTCTGACAGAAACTAAACTTACAAATAAGGAAACAACTGATGTTATTAAAACATCATAAAAAAATGCCACTCTATTCATACCTTAATTTTTGAAATTCACTAAATTTCTATAGTTCTTTTGATAAATGACCCCATGCGCTTCTTAACTTTATCCTAGGAACTTGTGTTGTTGTTGTTTTTATGATAAGTGGAAGATTTTTTAAAATACATTTTTAACTTATTAATGCTATTAGAAAATCTATATATTTTATTATAGATAAGTTTTCTTTAATAACTCACCTCCTTTTTGACAGCCACCACTATTTCTAATCGTTTTCAGTTGATTTTCTTCCATTGAAAAAATTTTACTCTAAGAGAAATGATATAGTGTACAAACAATGAAACATTGTTATAGTTCTTTTTAATAGCTTCTTATACGTTGGTTATTACACAAAAAGCTAAAATTTTGTGATGATAGTGTGCTTATTATTTTTCATCATAATTCTTATAAGTATTTTATTAAGTGCAATACTGCTTTTTAGTTTGAAATACAAGACATTCATTCTTTTAGAAAATTATCTTAATTCACATTTAAAAATAAAAATAAAGAACACTGAAGCAGATGCTTTGACTGGCCAGAGGCCGTGTCGCCAGGCACCTGCAGGAGATGCTGGCGGGGCGGGTTGGCAGAAGTGACTGTGCCGAGCTGGGCATAGGATAAGGGGTTCAGGACAGAGGGGTCAGGTGGGGGTGGTCTTTGTCCAGGCCAGGTGTGGGGTGCGAACCGAGGCAGGTACCTTGTCTGGGTCAGGTCGCGCTCTTTTGGGGAGAGAGGCTGTCGTTCTGACTATTGGGGCGCAGCGGCAGTGAGGAGGAGCCAAGCACGCAGAGCCCAGGCCTTCTATAGAGAGCGTGCCTATCCGTCGTGGGTCCCCAAAGCAGGCCAAGTGGCCACTAGGCGGCGCATGAGGACGCGCTAGCCCAGGCGGAGACCCAGTACGTGGAGTTTGATTCTAGGGGTGCGTGAGCTGCGGCGTAGTTCGCAGCCGCGGTGCGGATCTCGCGTTGCTGTGGCTGTGGTGTGGGCCGGCAGCTGCTCCAATTTGAGCCCTAGCCTGGAAACCTCCATATGCCGCAGGTGCGGCCGTAAAAAGAGAAAACAAACAAGTGGTTGAACGCTTTAGTCAGAGTTCATTTCAGTTGTAAATTACAAAACAAAAAGAAAATTCCAGCGGTGGCAGGTGCCACCACTTGCAGGACCTCAGCAATCAGAGCCATCTGATAATTCTGACTTGGAATCAAATGTATATGACCTTAGCAGACCAGGCACTGTTTTTCTGAGCAAATCTCAGATGGATGTGCAAGAAAAGAGGAAGAGTTCCATATAAACCATGCTTCTCAGGGGCAGCTTACTAAAAAGTATAGTAATAACCATGGGTAACCATAATTCTAGATGTCAGCACAATCAGCCGAAATAACCTTAGATGTATAATAAAATGTGTGACCACAGCAATATATTACAGGTCAAGGACAGAGCTGAGACAGCTCCCTGAAAATATTAAATATGTATCATTGTCTCATACTTCCAAAAACAAACCGAAACTAAAGATATGCAAGCACTTCAGAGTAATATGAGAATAAGGGTATATGGATGCAGTTAATTATTTAATAAGACATTAATAAAAGAAATGGAAAAGTTCTTTGTACAAGATACAACTTTGACATGCTTCTGTACCAACCTTCTCGCCCCCCATCTGAGGAAGGAAATTAAAAATCCTTTCCTGGAAGAAGATAACTTTGTTTTAGTCCCCCAATTTTTTCTATACATAAGCTTTCAAATACAGGATCTAGCACACCTTAAAAAATAAGCAGACAAATGAGCCGAAAAACACATCTGAAATAAAGAACTTGATAGGTAATTTTAATAGCAGATTAGGCATAGATGAAGAGGGAATGAGGATTAGGGAACTGGAATTAATGGCCAGGAGAAATATCCAGCACAACGCAGAGAGAGAGAGAGAAAGAATAAAAATACAGAAGTGTGTGTTAGAGACATAGGGGAATCAGTGTGAAGTTCTACCCTACATATAAACAAATTAGCAGAAGAAGAGAAAAAATGAGGCAGAAGTGATATTTGAAAAGAGTTTGGCTGAAAGCACTGACTCACAGATTTAAGAAACCCAGTGAATTTCAAGCAGGACAAATAGTTTTCGAAAAGTGCATATGAATACTTTATAGTAAAACTGTATAACAACAACAAAGAAAAAAAATCTTTAAGCAACCACGGAAACACAGTCAAACCTACAGCTGCCATCTCAGCAGCAACACCAGAAACCATAAGAAAGTTAAATGTTATCAATGTGGTGAAAGAAAATAACTGCTAATACTCAGTGAAAATATGCTTCAAGCATGAAGAAAAGATATATTCCATCCAAATGAAGGTAAGAAGGGTTTAAATCATATACTATGTTACCTCTAAAGAATGTAATACTACATACCCAATAAAAGTAAGCAAACTCAGGGAGAGACCAAGATGGCAACTGATCTTCCCTCCTCATGTGATATATGTATTTATCTTATGATTCTGGTTAAAATGTCCATTCTGAGAGACAAATCTGTTCTGAGTCTGTAAACAAAATCCAGTTGCTGATCCTGCAGGGCCATGGTCCAAATATACGCTGTGAGAAATTTACTTACTCTATTAGGTCTATGCTCTTGTTCCCTCAATCCCTGTGATAAACTGAAGACATACCTAACCGGTTGAAAAAGTGCATCTAAATCGTATGTAGAGTTTTGCATTCTGCTTTTATCATGTACCATCTTGAGCATTTTCCTATACCACTGAATAGTCTTTGAGAGCATAATTTTATGGGTCTATAATTTTCCAGAACACAGATATGCCTTTATTTATTTAACCAATTTCTGTTATAGAAAACTGGGCTATTTCTAATTTCTTAGCTGTAATTATAAAGAGATGCATTGCATACTCTTATACTTAAAACTTCTCGTATGTTTCTGTTATTTCCTTAGGATAAATTCCTAGCACTGGAAATATTAGGTCAAATTGAATGAATATTGTAGCCAACTGCAATTTGTTCCCCAATACTCATTTTCCTCTTCTCTAAAGTAATAGAGTTTTAAACGGGTGTATAGCTGCTTGGCTAAAGACTCACAGCTAGATGTGGCTGATGGCATCTGAGTTTAGTGATGAGGGCCAGTAAAAGAACTGTGCTTCAGTTCCCTGGTCTTGCTCCAGCTCTTCACTGGCTGAAAGATGATAAAAGCTGCAGCTAATTGAACCCACAAGTGGAAGCCATGTGTTGAAGATAGCATCAGGACCGGCTACAATTTGTGCGGTCAATGCAAAATGAAAGCGTGGGGCCTCTTGTTCAAAATGGAAGGGAAAATTGTCATTAAAGGTAGTAAATTTTAATGTTTTCTATTCTTTCCATACTCTTTTGTTTGATTTCTCGTGGTATTTTTCATAGCTATTTTGTGTTGTTCTAAGTAAACTTAAAATTTAGATCATTAACAGGAATTTTACCCTTCATCATATTGTGCAATGCCACTTTATACATGCATTTAACTCATGTACAAAATCACCAAACTTATATGATTTCTGTTTTTAGTTCATGTATGCATATATATTTCATTCTTATCAAAGGACTATAAATAATGCACAAAACTAACTCAGATGGTTTTGTTTCACTTCTTGATACACACATATTCTATCAACACTCCCTACCTTCAACTTACTGATGAGTAAGAAAAGATTGAAAGAATAAAAGATTAGAGATTTCCCTTTCTACATCCTCATTTTCAAAGTAAATGGCTTGTTAATACAGAAAAGTAACACAAATAGAAAGGATGTGATAAGGTTCCTTGGTTTTCCATGTTTCTGAGTGTCATTGTATTTTTTTTTTTTCTGGATTAGAAGCAAGTTCTAGTTCAAATGGAGAGCATGGCCTCCCCAGACTAACAGTGCCCTTCGCCAATTTCTTACGTAGTCATCAACATAACACACTTAACCTGTACTCAGAGTTTCTCTGAACTCCCATGCATGTGGGTCCACTGGAATTCTGGGCTCATGGAGCACTGCCAACAGGATGTGCAGGTGGATACGCATGCACTGTGTACTCCTCTGCTCACATGAATGTTCCATTGGACTTTACTTTTAAAACAAAAGTTCAAAGATAAAATTATTAAGAATGTCAAGCTGGCAACAGCAGCACATTAAACCAAACTCTGGGCCCTTCTGAGCATGGAGCACTATGGTATTGCCCAGGTCAAACACCCATTAATCCAGCCCTGGACTGCCTACCTGCTGGGTGTTAAGTGATATTAAAACACATTTCCAGTCAGTTTAAGCTGTAGTACTTTGGGATCTCTTTGTTATATTTTGTACCCTAAGGCAAACACTTTTAGTTTTCAAAACATCCCTTTCTATTACGTGGGGACTACATGCTACAATGAGTACTCGAAGTCATTCTTTTACTATTTTTGAAAACAGAGTGAATATTATAATAAGGGTACTTTTAAAAGATTGCTTTTACTCCCCCCTGCCAAAAAAAAGCTGTTAAAAGCTAGAGATATGGTACCTCTTTTATAATGAAGGGCACTTTAGAGTCATAAAATGTTACATCTAGTGGCATTAAAGATCAAATGATCTAGCAGATTTTAAAGACTTTTTATTTAATATTATTCTGAAAGCTGGCCTTTTTTAAAATAAATCTTTAGAGAAACTATATACAAACCAACAGATAAAAGCGCAGTAGTGTGACGGTAACCCAGAATACCCACCGCTCCTCTCTGCTGACCTACACTCTTTTAGAAAGCAGCTTGAAACATAGTGAAAAGACACAAGCCAGTTCTTTCTGCTTTGTGCAAACCACAAAGATGTGTAAATCTTTCTTTTTTGATAGGCAAGAAATAGATTTATTAAGATAAGACACTTGTGAGAGATGAAAGTGGGTAGGCAAGAAGGTTTTGCCTAAATCTTTTAAAAATTACAGCTTTATTGAGATTCAACTGACTTACAATAATCTGCACATTTGTAAAGTATAAGATTTAATGTTTTGACATATGTGTACACCCATGAAGTCATTACTGCAATTAAGATATTGAACATATTGAGAGTTCTCTTGTGGCACAGCTGGTTAAGGAAACTGCCTTGTCACTGCAATAGCTTGGGTTGTTGCTGTGACATGGCTTTCAATCCCTGGCCCAGAAACTTTCACATACTGTGGGTGCAGCCAAAAGGAAAAGATATTAAGCATACCTACAACTCCTAAAATTTTATTTATCTTTATAAATCCTTCTTCCTTACCTCACCCCACCCCCATCTCCAAGGAACACTGATTTGCTTCCCATTGCATTTTCTAGAGTTTTACAGAAATGGTATACAGTACATATTCTTTTTTGGTCTGGCTTCTTTTACTCCTCATCATAATTATTTTGAGATTCATCCGTATTAATCGTTTTCATTGCTGAGTACTATTCCATGATATGAATATTCTTCACTGTGTTTATCCATTTGCTGCGGGTGGACATTTGCATGGTTTCCAGTTTTTAACAATTACGAATAAAGCTGTATAAATATTTATGTGCAGGTCTTCATGCAGATGTGTGTTTTCATTTTCTGGGGGACAAACATCTAGGAGTGGAAAGGCTGGATCTGATCAAGTGGTATATCTGTTTAACTTTTCAAGAAACTGCCCACTTGTTTTTCAAAGTGGCCTTACCATTTTATATTCTTGACAGGAATGTATGAGAGTCCACACTGACATTTGGTATAGTCATTTTTTAAAAAATTTTACGCATTCTACTAGGTGTGTGATAGTATCTCATTGTGGTTTTAATTTACATTTCCCTAATGATTAATGATCTTTTCATGTGCTTATTTGCCATCTTCTGTGGTGATAGAGTGTCTACTTACAAGTCTTTTGTTACAATTTTTTTTTGCCTTTTTTTGCCTTTTCTAGGGCCACACGTGCGGCATATGGAGGTTCCCAGGCTAGGGGTCTAATCGGAGCTGTAGCCACTGGCCTACACCAACAGCCACAGCAATGCCAGATCCAAGCCGTGTCTGCAGGCTACACCACAGCTCACGGATCGTTGACCCACTGGGCAAGGCCAGGTATTGAACCCGCAACCTCATGGTTCCTAGTTGGATTCGTTAACTGCTGTGCCACTTCGGGAACTCCAACTGTTTCAATATTTGTCCTTATAAAGTTTCTGCAGTAATGAGAATGCTCTGAGGCATTTTACACTCTGTCTATTCTAAAATTGTGTTGATAGAACTGTTAGATAAATAGCACTATTAGTTGGAAATGAAGGATATCTGTGTTAACAGAGAACTATCCAAATAAGCTGATATTTATGCCATAAACATAGACTATTCACATTTATTCAAGCCGGCAGAAGGGAAGATGAGTGGGAGAAATAATGGCATATAATTGGGAGACAGTGGGAGAAGTTGATAAAGGAGCTATGCAGGGGAATATTGATTTTGCCCCATCCAGTCTCCCCTCCCATACTATCTATTTCATGGCTAACACTACGTAGTTTTTGTTTTGCCAGATGGGCTTTTTTCATTATTATGGATGAGCTTTTTGTTATTTTATAGCAAATATAGTAAGGAGATGGTCACCCTAGTTCAGTAGCAGAAACTAGCTATAGACTAGTCTTTGTGCTAAGGCTGGCAAAAATTTTCAATAGTGGGTCACTTGATCAGAAAGTCATGTGCAAGCAAAATAAAGTTTATTCATATGCTTGTGTTAGCATACAGCAAATTTTATATTTTGAAAAATCATTTTATACAAAAGTGCAATAATAAGCTAAAGTTTGAACTTTTCTCTCTAGCAAGCAGGTACAGTAGCGTGAGGACACTCTCCTAGACTGGAGTTCTGGAGACAGTGTGTTGTAAAGTGGAACGGCTGTCACCAGGGTAAAGGACTGAAGGGCCTGGGAAAAGCATAAGTGAAGATAACACTCATGGTGAAGAGGAGAGAAAAGCTAGTCATGTAAGAGAGGACGAGGAGACAGACAACTCTCAGCCAGCTCTCCTCCCATTTCTACCTTGGCTGTAGGAGAGAGGGCATATTTCATCTACACCCACACCCTGTCTACTAGCTTCTTTCTGAGGGAGGAAGAATTACTCAAAGCACAAGGAAATTACCAAACCACCTTTAACTAGAGGATGGAGTCTCTAAGCTGGGATTTCCTCTTTTGCAGTCACAGTGCCCTACTGCAGTATTGGATCAGGGCCTGACCATTCTCTTCTACTTACGTGCCTCTGCATAAATTGCATCTGGTCTGTTCCAGACCTTTCCATCACCCCTGAGTGATGGAAGCTTCTTTAAGATTCCAGGCCTAAAGAGCATAATCTGATTTGGCTTAACAAATCATGGGGGAAACTGAGTGCTTATCAGTTAATAAAAAGTTATTTTTATTTTCCATTTGGCTATTGTTCTCATATGCACATTCCTCAATTAGAAATCCCTGAAGAGGTTTAGTGGTAGGAATTCAACCCCTAAACTGAATCTCTGACACTTCCATAATTACCTCTAAACAAGATCCCAATCCAAATGATGTGATGCCCCCCCACCCCAAAAAAGGCAAAAATAGTATCTAAGATTAGAAGGACTATAACTAGGGTCAAGGTGACAGAAGTTCAGAGGGGTAAATAGAAACCGGAAACAGGCTCCCTTTAGCTTCATCTGTAGGTAGAGAAGAAACCATCATTCATTCATCCATCCACCCACTCATCCATCCATCCATCCTTCAGTCCACTCATCAACACATTTCTGAGTTCCAGGCACTGGGCTGTGATTTTATAATATAAGTTGGACACTGAAGGAGGACTGCAAAAAAAATGGGGGAGTGTATGTGAATTTGTCATGAAAAAAAGAAAGTCAGAGAGAATGAGTGAGATGGCACAGCATTTTCCCCCAATCTTGGACTTCTCAATTGGAAGCTCCTATAGAAAGAGAAATTAGAAATAAATGATGGCACTTACTCATGAGCAAGATTTTAGGATTCTAGGCATAAGCACTACTGGTTTGAGGAACGGGTGACAAAACAGAGTACAAGAGTTGGAGAAAGCATCAGTTTCCATTTTTCTTAGAATCCAGCACTGACCTGTAAAGTAGGTATTATTAGTATTCATCAAAATCTGTTTTCTTCCCCTTTCATGTATATGGAAGACCTCTCTGCTCTTTTTGGCCCTGTTGCATTGAGTGGGGCCATGGCAATCCCCATGTGCTATCTGAAGCAGAGAAGGGCTGGTAAGTAACCATTAAGCCCTCTATCTGGCGAGTATCCCTGCTGGGTTGTCCAGGGAGGTTTCCTGCTCCTGGTGGGGTAACTACAGCTCTGTGAAGTCCTCAGCCTCAATTACTGAATTGCTACATGGAAAACAGTTGTTCTAAAAGTTGCCAAGACCTTATTAGATTGCGTGGCAGTGAGAAATAAACCTTTATTATGGCAAGCCACTGACTGAGACATTGGCATTCTTGCTATGCCTAAGTCTAGCCTAGCCTGGAGAACTCAAGATCTTGCTAACCACTAAAAAACAGTAACCTTGTCACAGGCACTGATATTCCCAAAATGGTTACCATGAGCAGGAGCAAGAGAGAAGCCCTTTAGAGTTACTTTGCAGGCAATGTGAAGCTGGAATAGGAAGGACAAGATAGATGCTATGTGATGGTTGTGGCTAGCAAACTGCTATGAGAACACACAGATATAAGATTCCCAGAAAAAACTGAGTGAGACTTTGTCGGGCTGGAGGTGGAGTGGGTAGGGAGAGTGTGTCAATAAGGAAACTATGCATTAGTTGATACCGTGATTTCATTTGTATTCACAGGCAACCTACCATCCAAGTAATTCTTTTTTTTTTTTTTCTTTTTTGGGCTGTACCTGAGGCACATGGAATTTCCCAGTTAGGGGTCTAATCAGAGCTATAGCTGCTGACTTACTTACACCACAGTCATAGCAACACAGGACCTGAGCTTCATCTACAACCTACGCCACACCTTACCGCAACACCTGATCCTTAGCCCACTGAGCAAGGCCAGGGATCAAACCCACGTCCTCATGGATACTAGTCAGGTTCATTTCCATTGAGCTACGATGGGAACTCCTATAGGTTTTAATTGTTTGAGTTGCAGGATATCTTTTGTGGGGGAGAGCTCGAAATTCCAATTCTAGTTAGCAGAGCTGATTATAGTTCTTATATTCGTCCTTATTCCTTTCTTGAAAAAGAAACTGCCAAATATTATTCACGTCACTGGAAATTGCAGGATTTCCCCAGGATTCATGTCAGACTCACCTCTAGGTTTCCAGGGATAATGAGTTTTCTATGTGAATATAATCTAATTTCAGTTTCATAGTTTTCTCTTGAAACTGAATACACAGGAAAAGTTTCTAAGGCAGACATGTTAAGGTTTGCCTGCCAAAGAGAGTTTCAGAAATTTACACTACAGCAGTTTCCTTGTGGTACAGTGGGTTAAGGATTTGGCATTTTCACTGCATCAGCCTGAGACACTGTAGTGGCCTGAGTTTGAGCCCTTGCTTGGAAACTTCCACATGCTATGGGCATGGAAAAAAGAAAGAAAGAAAGAAATTTACAGCACACTTCATACTGTACATCAAAATTCGTGTGACCACTTCCCAAAACTATGAATTTGGGAAAAAAGTAGAAAGCTCTTCATGTGCCCCAAATCAGTAACTCAGGACACTTCAACAATAGCAAAAGCATAACTTTCTGTTATCAACTGGTCAATCCTCATATCCAATTCACGTTTGAATACGCTTCCCTGAAACTAGCAACAATGATCTCATTGTTTTCATGATCTCATATGTTCAGTTGCTCAGATGTCCTGTCATATCAGAAAGAAAATAAAATCGTATAGGCCTCCAGGAATCTGAGAAGGTAAGCTTCTCAAAGCCCTTTGATGTTCCAAAGTAATTAATCTTGTGGCAGTATCTTTTCAAAAACTCCTACGACTATCCATATGATTATAGTTACTTTTTTTTTTTTTTTTGCTTTTTAGGGCCACACTTTCAGCATATGGAAGTTCCCAGGCTAGGGGTCGAATTGGAGCCACAGCTGCTGGCCTACAGCACAGCCACAGCATCACGAGATCTGAGCTGTGTCTGCAACCTATACCACGGTACGATTCATGGCAAAACCAGATCCTTAACCCACTAAGCACGGCCAAGGATCAAACCCGCATCCTCATGGATAATAGGTGCATTAACCTCTGAGCCACGAAGGGAACTTCCTAGTTACATAAATTTAATCTAAATAAAATAAATGCTTATATTGCTTTGATTTCTAAATATCATATAAAGTGGCAAGGACAGGAAGAAAGAATATTAAAAATCTTGACCATTACTCCCCAGCAAAAGGGAATCAATGTTAAGTTTGAGCTATTCACATACATCTTCTCTCTTGATTGAAAAAAAAAAAAGCCCCATCTTGTTTGGACGGTGGGTAGAGAGCCCTTGAGGTCAAGAAATGCCCCCACACAAGCCACAAGGGAATTAACTGTGGTTGGGCTTGTCCCAGTTCCCTTGGCCTATGTTTGGCCTAAGAATGGGCCTGGGGCTGTATTTGGCAAATGAGACAAAAGGATGGGTCTGCTGGGAGATGCCTTAAAATTGTTCTTCTTGGGAAAAAAAACACAGGAGCTCACAAAGAGAAAGCATTTTATGCTAGCTCTTTCCTCCTCACTCAGAATGCAGTCTGTGAGGAATTGGTAATTGAAGCTGCAATAGCCATGAAATGGCAAAAGATGGCAGAACAGGACAGACAGATTCTGGATACTTGATACCACTGCACTACTGAGACTGCCTTCTCCAAACTTCCTGTTTGGTGAGAAAATTAAACATTAATTGCTTAAGGCCCTGGGAGACTGGATTCTGTTATTTGCAGCTAATGCATACTATTGACACAACCATCCCCTGCACTGAAACCAACCTGCAAAATTCTTAACACACTTTCCTGATGTACGTAAAAAAGCACTCCAAACATCTCTTACAGAGAAATTGACTGATAACGGCATTTTTTTCCTTTTCCATTTAAGCTGTCTGATCTTTGACAAAGTCAGAATTTTCATATATAAACCAAACTTACTGGTAAATGGTTAGAAACCATTAGTGAATGCTTTCTAGTTAAGAACTACATTTGCTAAAAACTCGTCTTCCTCTTATTGTTCTGGGTTATTCTGCTTAGTTCATTCATACAGGGGAATCTTTGAAGGTAAAGATTAGAGCAGTTGAAGACTTAGGAACAATAGCTGTGAATTAAGTAATATCTCACCGTTTGTGGCACAGCAGCTTGACTAGCTAGCCTTAGAGTCAGACTGAACTTTGGTCAATACTATTTCAATGTGACTTGATAAAAAACAATAATAATTTTAAAAAGGAATGAGAGTCACTGAGTAGATTTCCATGAGCTATACAGTAAGTTCTTGTTAATCATCTGTCTTGTACAGTAGTATGTATTTGTCTGAAATATCTAAGAAGGGTAGGGAAGGGTGAAAGCCGAGATGCCAGCTTGCTACTTCCTGTGACTCCACTTTCTCTCTTTCTCCCCATCCAACTTTCCAATATACAGGCTTCATTTTTCCTTTTTTTTTTTTTTTGGTCTTTTTGTCTTATCTAGAGCCGCACCCACGGCATATGGAGGTTCCCAGGCTAGGGGTCTAACAGGAGCTGTAGCTGCCGGCCTTCGCCACAGCCACAGCAACGCGGGATCCGAGCCGCGTCTGCAGCCTACACCACAGCTCACGGCGACGCCGGATCCTTAACCCAGTGAGCAAGGCTAGGGATCGAACCTGCAACCTCATCGTTCTTAGTCTGATTCGTTAACCACTGAACCACAACGGGAACTCCCCAGGCTTCATTTTCAACTGCTCTTTAAAGCCAAATTCCACCATAAGTAGATAGAGGGGTCCTATTTGATGAGTAATGAAAATAAGGTAGCCATTTTAATAAAAAGTGATATTTAAAAACAAAAAAGGAATGAGTGTCTTCAGTCTTGGGGATCCATATGGAAACAGATGAGAACAGGTAGAAGAAATATGTGGTCCTCAGTTAAACATCCCTCATACTTCAAAATAGGCTGCTCACTCACAACTTGTGATGCATGAGGAAGTCATCCTCTGAGGAAGAGAGGAAGCTCCAGGAGACTGGATCTAACTTGTAGTCAGCTGTGGAGAATATGAGCCTTGGAAAGAAGAAACTTTGCACAAGAAACCCAAAGGCCACAAGCCTTGGCAAGTGACCTAGAAAGAAAGCATTTGTTCTTACCTTGAGGGAGTGAGGACAAGTGTGACCTTCACAGTCCCCTCTCCACCTGAGGATCAGCAAACTTTTGTCATCAGGATGAGACGGACAATAAAACATCCGGAGTGAGGTTTTCTTGATCCTTTTCTGAGATGTGGCATGTGGCTGCCAACGAGGTGTGTCACCTCTGGCAAGCAAAGTTCTCAGGAAGTTGATTTTACACAGTTTCAGAAAACATGTCACATGAACTTGGACTAGAAAATGGGACATTAAGAGGCTTGTTTTTTTTCATAAATGCAAGGAAAAGAAATAACCCTTAATAAATCCAACGATAATTTTCTGGAACTTCCTTTTACACCAAAAGATTCATATATTTTCCTCACAGCACCTTTTCCAAGGGTCAACTCACCCTCCTTATCTCCCCCTACCTGGGACAGGTTAATTCCCATTCACCCACACCTCTCAATTTTTTCTGTAAATAAATGTTTGTGTAAAGCATTTCCTTTGCTAATTGGAGACCTCTTTGGTCCAATGTCCTTGCCGAAAGTGGTTGAAGAGCGGTGTAAGTTGGGGTACTTTAGACTCCAGCACTTTGGGATAATTATATAGACAGCATTCTGTGACCCCACCATTCTAGGACTCATCTCCCTGTACTAACTGCCCCCTTGGAGGCCAAGGTCCGGAAAGGAAGAAAGCATATCTCATTCATTCATCTTTGTGTGTCCAGCACTCAGCACCGTCCCTGTCACCCTGTAGGCACTCAAATGTAAATTGACATGTGAGACACAGACACTTGGTGCTATTACAAAACAAAAATTATTTGTCCTAAAGGGCTCCTGAGATGCAATTCAAAGTTTTAATGTGTGTCTGCCTTACAGCAAAGACTAATGTTTAAGTATGACAATAGGGGTTAATTTGGCTGAATCATTTTTCTTCCTTTGGTGTTAATTGGTACATGGAAAATAATGTGGTTCTAATCTCTTCAAAGCCTTTTCTGTTTCAAATATGACTGTGTTTCTGCAGATTGGGCTATTTCAGCTAATAGTTCAGCTAGATTAAAAAAGAAAAAAAACTTGAGTCATCTGAATATTGCTAGTAGGATTTAGGCATTTATTAAGATGGGGTAAACTGCTAAATTTAGATTTACTTATGATTAATTTGATGTAGTTCCTTGCAGAATAATATATGAACTATGATTTTGAATGTGACAGAAACATATCTTTTTTTGAAACAACATTTAAAATGTGGCTACTTCTTTTCTCGTTCCAAAAAAGAGAAAGTATTCCATGTACACATTTAAGGAACAGGTAATCCTACCTCTCCCTTATCATAAACCTCATTGGAAGGGGAGCTTGATGAAGGTTAAGGTCTTTTTGCTGAACCCCAGCTGAATTCTGATGTGTATGTGTTAGGGCTGGAAAGGAGTGTGGTTGAGAAGGACAAGAGTAATTACCCAGACATGTTGCTAGAAAGAAATCTACACACTAGTTGACTTGTGTTTCAAAAATATGGACTTTGACTTCTATAAGCAACCATGGTCTGAGGTCCCCAGGTCACAGCAATGCCAGGGTTTACATTTTCTCTGGGTACAAATTGAGATGGGGTTCATTCTTTGTCTAACATGTTGCCAAGGACTCAACTCACTCACATTTAAACAAATCTACACTAACATAAAGGACACTCAAGTCATGCACCAGAAAAAAAAAAAAAGATCCTTAGAGTCTCCATCCCTCCCACCCCATCTCTGGGAAGGTTTACCTCTCTATCCTTGGTTTTGTGTTAAGTCATATAATGTTTTGCTACATGTCACCTCTACCGCCCAGAGCTACACAGTAAGACTTAAACTTATCTCTCCACTTACTGATAGAACATGAGAAGAGGACATTGGTACAAGGTAGTGATCTTTCCTTCATTCTCTTTCCAGCCTCTTGCCTAAAAGTCCCAGATTTGGCTGTGGAGCCACGTTGGGTGGTGTTCATGTCTAGATGATTCCTATTGGCAAAACCAGGAAGATGCAGCAGTTGAAGTCTGAAGGAGAAAACCCAGCCAGTCCTCCACTAAGAATAACACCTATGGACACCCTCTGCCCCAAACATACATGACCCGAAACACACACATACTAAAAACAAAACCATAAAAACAAAGAAAAAAGTAGCTATGTGATGTATAAAAAGTACCTTTTTGCACTTGCCATTCCCTTTGCCTGGAACACATGTAAAAAGTTTCTTTCTGGTGTCAAAATTGTACATGGTAACCAACCCTTACTACATGGCTCCATCTTTGTTCCTCTCCTTCTAATTCTCTTCCCTAGTCCTAGTTCTCTTCTTCCAATATTCTTAATTTTTGTAGGCAGTTCCACTGTGGATCCCTTTACTCTTTTTCTCCCTTCCTTTTTTTTTTCTTTCTTCTCCCCACTACTCCCATCTTTCTCTCTCATTCATTTCGTACTGTGTCAGGTATTATTCTAAGTTCTAGGGATAGAGCCTTTAATGAAACCTAAAAGACCCCTGATATTTGGAGCTCATATTCTCTAGGGGTGGGGGATGGAAGAATAGAGGGGAAGAAAATACGTATTTCAGGTAATAACAAGAGCTTTGAAGGGAATCAAATTAGATTATATGTAGATGACCCGAGGGCTGGGAAGGGGAAAGACTGCTTTAGAAGGGTTGGAAAGTCTGTTGGGGAGGAGAGATTAAAATTTAATGGAGACTTATATTATAGGAAAGATTCAACTATAAGAAAAGCATTCCAGATAGAGAGAATGACAGTACAAAGTCCTTTTGTAGTAAGAACCGGCATAACAAGTTCAAGGAAGTGAAAGAAAGAAGGTGTGGTTAGAGCTTGGAGAGTCGTTAGAGTTTTTCAAGGGCAGGTCACATCTGGTCTGGGAAGTAATGTACAGGGTTGAACATTATTCTATATGCAATATGAAGCCAAGTTCTAGCAAAGTGATGAATTATTTATCCAGAACAACTAACTATCCATTGTTTAGTTTCTTTGTATTCTCCATAGGCTGGTCCTATGAAGATTTCATGACTTAGGGCAGATATAAAGGATTTATTGCATAAGGAAGTTTGAGACACACAACATATGACAAAACTGACACTTCTGCTTCACTCTACATCCTTGTCTTACTTCCCCATCTCTCTGAGCTGCCCCATTCCTACAAATTCATGCTAAGTGGTCTTTGTTTCTATTTGATGAATACATCAATTGCCCTCGGATTTTCATCTGTTTTTACCCCCAAATTATTATCATAGATGCCTTTTAAAAAATCACTTATCCATGGTTCTGCATAGGTTGCTAGGAGAAGATCAAGAAAAGTTGTTATATTTTAAACCAAAAATCATCATTCATTACAGTGATGACTCACAACAATGCTGTAATCCAAGTACTGGAATGACCTGGAAAGCCACAGCACATCTCAACTGCAGTTATATTAAGTAGTTTCAAATTGCATTTCCAATTATCTTTGACGTAGCCCCAAAGGTTTTCCAAACAAATCCAACCAAGAAAAAAAAAAAAACCAGTGCCAGTTAATGAGCATTTCTCAGCAAAATTCACTGTCGTTGGGATAAAAAATATCCAGTTCCTGTGACTTAAAATTATCCAATTTTATATCATGTTACTGTAATTCACAATGAATCATAGTGTATATAAAAATCCCACAGTAATCAACTCCAATTAGAATGCCTCTTCACCCAAATTGTTACCAATTAAATAAATTCTCCCAAATGAGGAATGTATTCAAGGTAAATTAAACTAATCTTATTACATTTATCCTGTTTGTACTCTCCAGTTGCACTGTAGCTTTCTCACGTTAAAAAAAAAAAAAACAATTTTTTTTAAAAAGCCAAAAAATCGACAGGACATTGTAAAACCAGCTATAATGGAAAAAATAAAAATCATTATAAAATAAAAAAATTAAAAAATAAATAAAAAGCAAAAAAGGCACAACTCAAATGTTTCCATTTAAAAACTATAACAAAAGATTTCCCTTGTGGCTCAGCAGGTTGAGATCCAGCATTGTCACTGCAGAGGCTTGGGTTGTGGGTTCAATCCCTGGCCCATATGCTGCAGGTGTGGCAAAAAAAAAAAAAAAAAAAAAGCGAAATACAACAAAATCAGTTACAAATTTTTAAGCAAACAGCTTATACTTCTGAGAGCTTGTTTGGAGGTTCTTGCAGGGGAGCACAGCTACTCATATATCCTTGACCGAAGAACAGTCTTCCTCTATCAGGGATGGTCATCCTCTCCACTGAGCGTGCAGCTTCAGGAGGGAAGCACACAGAGCAATGAGGGAGGAAGGGGACACCTGCCTAGACAGCCAGATTAGCCGAATCAACCTTGGCAATCAATGAGGTGACAGATGTTACAGCCAGATGGCCCTCATATTCACAGCCCATAGTTTCGAATGCCTACCTCGGGGACCCACTATAGTATGAGTGTGTGGGAGGGTTCAACATATAATATTTGCCACATCAGAAAGGCCCATCCATAGAAAGGTGAGAATAACAAGTCTTCTCAGGATGCCTCAGTGGAACGGGTGCATTTATTTGAACTGATATGTCTATGCAAATACACTAAGTCACAAAGGGGAGCTTCTTAGGCCTGACAATAATCTTACTGAAAGGTAAGCAGGACTGTTAGAGACCTTCACCCTCCTGGTAACCTCTATCCCTCAATATCAGAAGGGGGTTTTAGTGCCCTTCTTGCGTAGGATTAAACAGGAGGCTTCAGCTTTGGTGTAAAGCTGTCAGTTGTCCTAATCCAGGACGACATACACAATTTGGACCCTAGGAATGAAGGACAAAAGGGAAGGAGATCTAGAAATGGGTAGGGATAAAAGTGGGTAGGATTTCTGCTTTTGCCGAAAATGTCTAGGGATGGCAGACCCTAGTTAAGATCAGTGGGGGAAAATATCTTAGTGTGTAGGTACAGAAAGTAGACAAGGCAAAGATGATCTTAGCCACCCAGAATGAAGAAGTAAGAGGAAGGGATTTCTGCTTGCAGGTAGACAACTGAAATACAAAGAGCAGAAATGGAAACCAGCAATGATTCCGATCTGGGACTTGGCTAGCTTAGATGTCCTGACATTGCACACAAAATTTGCATGAGGAGATTCAGTTGTTAATGCAACAAACTCTAATGAGTTGTAGGTTGGAGGTGATTCTGTTCTCAAACATGGGGTTGGACCAGTTACTGGGAAAGAGGGATGAAGGGGTGGAATCTGAACATCTCAATAAGTCATCTAGTAATTCTGATCACTTTGGACATTCCTGGGGGATATGTTAAGAGCTCATTATAACAACACAACACATACTGATACCTGTTTGCTCCCCAAGACCAACACCACAGGGAGATTTACCATCTTAGCTTACAGAGACATTATTTAGTCCAGGTTACAATCAGATTTCACAAGAGAATTTGACTACATAGATATTTATAAAATGAATGTGGTTAAGAAAAAAATGCAGGGGCTGGAAGTCAGAAAACCTACTACATTCCAGTCCTCTCTGGTGCTGTTCAGCTATGTGAACCTGGAGAAATCCTTTAACATCTCTGGGCCTCAGCTGCTCATCTATAAAATGTGGGCATGAGCTCATGTATGCTCCCTCAGCGTTCTTGAGCAGATCTCAAGATAATTGTTCACTGTGGAAACTTAAAAGCAAACAGAAAATCTTGGCACTGAAACAAAGTGGACAGCTGCTTGAATTCTAATACAATCATCCATCTTCACAGAGGGACCTGTTGGCCACCAGTTTGATAAGTATTATCAAATGACATTTATTTGTAACTTTTGAGAATAGTTATTTTCCAACATTAGTTTTGGAAAAAGCTCAGGGGGAGTCTCATCATTTCAGTTTGAATGAACAAATCTTATTTTTGGCTTGGTTGCAGATAGGGTTGGATGAAACTGAGCTGCACATCTTTCCTAAGCCACAATGAAAAGTCAGTGTGTGGTCTTGAAGAGCTGCTCTGTAGGTATCAGCTGTATGCTCCATCTCATATTTAAACAATATCACTAATACCTTTATCCAAATTACATTTGAGTTTCATATGCTTATTATAGGAGATAAAAGAGCCAGTATTTGCCAAGGACCCTTTATGAGCTAAGCTCTCCCTAGGTGTTTTACAAACATCCTATCATTTAATCCTCAAGGCAACTTTAAAAGCTAGGTATCACTGTCCCCATTTTACAGATGAAAAACCTGAGACTCAGAGGGCTTATGACTTGCCCAAGTTCACACCACTAGGACATGACAGAGAGCTGAAATTCAACTCTCCTGACTTCACAGTCCATACTTTTTCTTCTAGAATATCATGTTACAAGGGAAGAAACAGAAATGAGGGTGAATGATTAGTCAGCAAAGATAAAGGATATGCTATTAGCAAAGAACTCACCCATTCTATATCATCCTGCACTGTCCAACTTTCAAAGAATCAGAATAGAAATCTTCAATATTAAATCACTACTAAACATAAGCAATATGACTTTGATGATCCAGAAGGTGCTTCCAGATCTTGCTGTGCTTTAAAGTTCTCACAAACAAAACTGATTATCAGTGCACTACAGATGTGTGGAAAACAAAACACTAGGTAAGAGAAGCCAAGTCACCTGCCTCCAAAATGCCGGGCACTGTGTGGCTTTTATTACACCAGGTCAAGGAAACAAATAGAATCTGTCAACATGGTCCTGCCTCTTGGGACGTGTATTCTAAACATACATCCATTCTTATTCCCGATGAGAAAGAGATTGCTGCAAAAGAATCTCACCTTCCACCAAATTCTACCCTTAAAATCCTACATTGGTCATATCACTATGCACGGTATTTTTGGCAGTCAAAAACTCTATCAAGAAGCAGAGCAAAAAACAATCAGGGAATATAACTGGTATTTAAATGCTCTTGGGTGGGTGGGTCGGACTGCATGAGGCAGTGTGGCTGTGTATAGGGCGAGACCTCTGGACCCACCGTGAACATCTTGCTCCTGCCAGAGTCACCAAAGCCAAGGTTCTTGACTTGTATGTCCCTCAGCCATCCTAGTGCCTGTATCCCTAGCAAACTTAAACAATGAATATCTGCAAGCAACCATGTCCAAACAAGGAGCTCAATAGTTGAAATTCCAAGAAATGGCCAATTTCAGAAAGGCATCTCTTGGCAGCTAGAGCAGACTGGGGTGAAAGTTGTACCGAAGGCTGGAGAAGAGCCCAATGTGTTTCACGAGATTGGGTTCCACCACATAGGCCCGTTCCCCCTTGGCCCTCAACAGTGAGTACAGTGCCATGTCCTTGCCAAAGCCCTTGTGGCAGTACACCTGGGACAGGTAGGTGAGGGTCCGGCGGGCCGCGGGGGCAGGGAAGAGCATGGCAGGGGTGCAACACTGAGAAGCAGGGACCACACTGTACAGGGAGGGGCTCAGCCGCCGCAGCTCTAGGAAATAGTGCCGACCCACCAGCTCAACCAGACCCATGCTATACAGGGAGAAGAAGAGCATGACAGGCCAGCTAAACCCCGGCCGGCTGGCAAACCGCATGTATATCCAGGTTAGTAAAGGCCCCAACAACATGCCGACACCAACCCACTCCAGGATCCGCATGGGCTCTGGGTTGATGTAGTGCTGGAGCCTCTCGGGGTGATAGAGCTTTAGATAAAGGGCATCTCTGAGATGTGGCTCAGAGAAGCGAGCCCGCAGAAGGTGCTCCAAGACTGGGAAGATCTGTTCTTCTGGAATGGCATCATCTTCCACCATCAGGACATAGTCTGGGTTGTAGGTCTGCAAGGAGGATTCCAGGCAATAGACATAGTCCTGCTTCTCTTTCTCAAATGAGTTGGTCGAAGGGTCGTCGCCATAGTCATCCTCAGTGCCCTCATAGCGGTTGGCCACGGGAACATACTTGGACAGCAGCTTGGCATCGAAATGGCTCACGCTCCGCTCCACGTTGCACAGGAAGAGTTGGTGGCCCTCACACTGGGGGCCGCACTGTTGAAGTAGCCGGTGGAACTGGGATACCACCTGCAAGACGTAGTGGAAGCCCGGTTGCCTGTCCACAGTGATGATGGTGATGACCAGCCAGGGGCGGGGCGTGGCCTGCCAGACAATGGGCACCGAGCCGTTGGCAGAGGGAAGCTCCTCAAAGTAGTGGAGGGCAGCTTCACCTTCTTTCAAGCTTTGCTGCAGAAATTCTTGGCTCATTTGATTCAGATGCCAGTGGCGCAGGTAGAAGTAAGAATGCAGAAGCCGATGACAGGCCAGAGGGGCCAGCAGACCAAATGTCACCACCGTTAAGATGAAGAGCTGGACAGCAGTGCTGCCCCAGGAGAGCCGCCTCAGCCTCCGGAGGAGCATGGCAGCTGGAGAGGTTGAAGTGCTCATGAGGTCAACTTCTGGTCAGGTCTGGTCCCAAGAACAAAGCATCCTGGACCACAGGCCAAAGTCAGTGCAAATCAAACCTAAAGAGAGAGGAAGTAAAGAATGGTACAGGGCTTAAAAAAATTCAGGGATGGAACTCGGCACAAATTAAATCAGAAATTCTAATTCTAGGCTGTGTAGCTACTAAAGACTTAAGTACTTTCTCCAGGACACACTTCTTCAGTTGTATCTAAAATATCTCTGGACTTCTTTAGACATTTCTATGAGTAATGAAATCTTGGTGCAACCAACTAAGACTCCACGCCTACAGATGCTTAGTTAAGGTTTACGGTGTGCCAGAAAACTACCACGTAGGCTAGGAAAATCATTATTTCAGTTCAGCAACTATATAGGCACAGGTTCTTAAAACGGATGTTTGACACAAAGGAAAAACACAAAGTAAGCTCCAGGGTAAGTGCGCTGTAAGTGCTTGTGGACTATACTTGTGGACTAACTGCATAATTCAAAAAACTTTTACACACATCCCAAACAAGAAAAGGACTGTTGGAATTCCCACTGTGGCACAGCAGGTTAAGGGTCCGATGCTGTCTCTGCAGAGGCTGGAGTCACTGCTGAGGCACAGGTTTGATTCCTGGCCCAGTGCAGTGGGTTAAGGATTCAGAGCTGCTGCAGATAAGTCACAGTTGTGGCTTGGATTTGATCCTTGACCCGGGCACTTCCATATACCACAAGTGTGGCCAAAAAGAAAAAAAGAGACTATTTAAAATTCCCTTTGTCAAGATCTTCCATTCCTATTTCTCTAACCTCATGCACCTATACTTAAAATGACATATTAATGTAATTCTGATTGGTCTTGTTTTATTTTTTACAGAACTACCATGGGAACCAGTAAGATAAAGGATATTCCCCCAATTGCAAGTGAACTCTGGGAGGGGAGGAAAAATCTAAAGGAAGATTCATGAGCAGCTTTTCAAATGAGTGAGGGAAAGAATAGGCAGAGATTAAGACGAAAGAGAGAGTTGCCACCAGCTTGACGTGAACTCTCAGAGTTCAGGCCTGAAGTCAGGCACGTGCTGGTGTGAATCTCAGATCGGCCATTCACTTTGTGGGAAGTCACTTCACCTCTCCACACTGGGGATTCCTTACCTCTAAAGTGGAGATAATAAATAATACCTATCTCACAGGGTTACTGTGAAGATTAAATGTGCTACAGAGTAAAATAATAGAGAGTAAAAATGTCATTAAAAGATGTCCATATGTACAAACTTAAGCAATATCTTAGTAGTAAGTAGGTCTAATGACCTGAGAGAAAAAAAAGAGAATTAAAAGGACAAAGCCTGTATAACAACAGCCTGTATCAATGCAAACTAAATGGTGTCTAGAAGAAAAGGTAAAACTCTTATTTCAGAAGCATAATAAAGTTTGCACATATTTGGAAGAAAACTGCCCAGCTTGTGAGTTATCTTGAAGCAGGACTGCTCAAGGCCCAAATGAGGCTGTTGGGGTGCAGAGTTTCTAGTCCTGTCATATCATGATCTCCCCTTCTGGGGCACACAGAAAAACCATATTTTCTAGCCCATCTTCTTCCAGGTGGAGTCATGTGACTAGGACTTGGCACAAAAATGTGAGCAAAGTGACAGGTATGACTTCTGGACTACAGTGGTTGAGAGCAGATGTGCCTTCCTGACTTTCTCTTCTTTCATCTGCTAGGTGAATGGACAGCCTTGGCGGATCTAGAAGGAGAAGCCACCAGATGGCAGGAGCCTGGGTCCTTGAATGACAATGGAACAGAGGTCCCTCCCAGCACCTACCCAACCTAGAGTGGGCTGTGTTGTGAGTAATACATAAACTGTTGTATCTAGCCACCAATGATTTTTTTCCCCTTGTTTATTACAACAGTTAGCCGACATTGTACATTACAGTTGTTTAGAATACCAAACCTCTCTCTACAGGTTGATAACTACAGGGAAGTAGGGAGAAAACTGTCATTTCATTAGCAGAAGCAGATTACATTTTGGGGCATCAGAGGTGAGACAGACTATCCTGGCACTAGGAAGAGATCTGGATAGCCCTAACAAGGGAGATAAGCCGGGAGAGGTTTGAGTGGCATGCAACATCAGGTTTGCTGGAGTGTCGACTTCCAACATCTTACTTACTGCATCTTTCAGTGATCTGTTCAAGTCAATGGAATTAATAAATCATGTGTTTAAACATCCACCTAGACTTGCCAGTTCCACATCACTGCTAGTGGAAGCTCAGGACTAAAATTGGATCGAGCTCACACTTAACCTCCTGCTCATACTGTTCTCCCCACCTTTGCTATTACTCAACAGAGCTGTTTATCTTGGAAGAAGAACAAGATACAGTCAACAAGACAAGGCATGCAGCTCAGAAAATGCCAGGCACATGTTAAGTGCTAAGATCACTATGTGATTATGATGACAAGCAGAGTTCAGTGTTTGGTATAAAACTGCCATGCACCCTCCTTCAACATCCTCTTTTAGTGAATTTTTGGTAAAGCAAGAATGTGACACACTTCAGTCCAGATAAGTCCCAGGGCGGAATGTTCAAGTAGCACATATGTATGCATGTGCACAATTACCATTTAAAAATATAAATCTGATTATGTCATTCTCCTACTTAAAGTCCTTCTTTCTCTTCCCATGCTCTTTTAATAAAATCTAAACTTCTCATCATGGTCCCAAAGGCCCTTTTTGGTCTGGACCCTACCTTCCTCTGTCATTTTGTTCCACTGCCCCGTTTTCTCTGTATGTTCTAGACTAGAAGTTGGCAATATGTACTTGTAAATAGCTACATACTGTCTCTGTTGCACATTCCTCACAGACTATTTCTTTTTTTAAACTCTTTGGGAATGTAAAAACTATTTTTAGTGTTGCAGCTAAATCAAAACAAGCTGGGAGTTCCTGTCGTGGCTCAGTGGTTAACGAATCAGACTAGGAACCATGAGGTTGCGGGTTCGATCCCTAGCCTTGCTCAGTGGGTTAAAAATCCGGCGTTGCCATGAGCTGTGGTGTAGGTTGCAGACGCGGCTCGGATCTCGCATTGCTGTGGCTGTGGTGAAGGCCGGCAGCTACAGCTCCTGTTAGACCCCTAGCCTGGGAACCTCCATATGCCGCAGATGTGGCCCTAGATAAAGCAAAAAGACAAAAATAAACAAAGAAATAAATAAATAAATCAAAACAAGCTGTAGACCAGATCTGGCCTGCAACTCATCGTGTACTAACCCCTGCTCTAGTCTAGCACTGTCCAAGAGAAACACTACGAAAGCCACGTCTGCAAATTAAAAATTTCAAGCAACCACAATAAAAGTAAAAAAGAAACAGATACTCTTAATTTTAATAATATATTTTAACATAGCACATCAAAACTATTATTTCAATATGAAACCAATATAAAAAGTTATTAATGAGGTATTTTACATTCTTTTTTACTTACTAAGTAAAAGAAATCCAGCGTATATTTTACACTTACAGCATATCTCAATTCAGACAAATCACATTTTAATAGCCACATGTAGCCAGTGAGTAGGGTGCTCCAGACATTCTGATTTCTTTCAGAACATTGACTAGACTATGCTCTTGACCAACTCCTGACCTTTGCTCACACAACTCCCTTACCCCAGAACATTCCTATTCCCACACCTTCCCTGTCTCTTCACTTAGAGCGCTTTTTTTTCCCATCCTGTAATACAGTCTTCTAGAGGGGCCATCCCTGGCCTGTGTAAACACAGGACCTACTAAACAGGTACTCCTGTATTTTGCATTAGCAAAATGGGAGTATAAATTGGCACAACCTCTCTAGAATTTAGAACCATCTAACAAAATACACTAATGACTCAGCCATTCCATTTCTAGCATTCTTTCCTAGATATACATTTTCATGTGTGAGAAATGACCTGCAGCACCATTTGTAAGAACAAAATATTGCCAAGAGTCCATCACTTGAGAGTGAGTCAAATAAACTATACTACATCTAAAGAATGGAATACTAAATGGAATACCCAATAAAAGTAAGCAAACTCAGGGAGAGACCAAGATGGCAACTGATCTTCCTTCCTCTCATGACGTATGTATATATCTTACGATTCTGGTTAAAATGTTCATTCTGAGAGACAAATCTTTTCTGAGTCTGTAAACAAAATCCAGTTTCTGATCCTGCAGGGTTATAGTCCAAATATATGCCACGAGAAATTTATTCTCATGAGGTCAATGGTCTTGTTCCCTTGACCTCTGTGATAAAGTCAGATGTACTCATCTAGCTGAAAAAGTACATCTAAAAGTACTCCAGGAGTTCCCTTGTGGTGCAGTGGGTTGAGGATCCAGCACTGTTACTGCAGCGTCTCAGCTCACTGCTGTGGCTCAGTTTCCACCCCTGGCCCAGGAATTTCCACATGCCATGGGCACAGCCTAAATAAATGAAAGTATTCCAAAAGCCAACCCTGATCTCCCCTGTGAAAAATTAATGAAAATTCAACTATATAGAGTTGGAAGTCCAGAAGACGGTGCTCTCATGCCCTGTGACAGTAGCAGAACCCAAGAGGAAGAAGAAGGACTCCCCATTTTTATTGGCAAGGACTCTGCCAATGAAAAGCCATGGACTCTCTGTTTACTGTAGCCCTCCCAACTTCTGTCTCCCCTCTATAAAGTGTTCTGCTTCCTTTGCTATTGGGGGACATGCATGTGGTTCACCATGGTTGCTTACCCTGAACTGCAATTCTTTGCTGATCCTGAAGAAACCCATCTTTCCTGGAGAAGTAACTGGTATCTATTTGTTCTAGGTCAATATTTGGGTGACCCACAGAGGGACCAAAGAAGACCACTGATGGCTCCAAGAGTTGGTGAACAAACACATGTGGTACCCACACTGAGTCCTTTTATTGCTCGAAACTTTTCTTGATGACCCTAGAATTTAAAGGCATGTCTTTCTTCTGGATCCAAACACATGCCTCGTTGCCTCTGAAGCTCTCTAGGGTTTATTTGGAATCTATTTTAAGATTTCATGCTTTCTGAGAAATGGGATCTCAGTCATCTAAATATTTTGAAGAAACCTCTTCCTCCACAGGGACTCCAGATGACTTTATGTTTAAAAGTTGCAGTGGGTTGGTTTTCTGGTTGTAAATTCTTTTAGGATTTTCCCAATTAATGGACTAATGCTGGATCTGGCCTTCAGCAATGAGCATATGATGAATTAGCTGACATGTTAAGAAAAACCAGGTTGATAAATCTGAATGATTATATTAAATTCCTCAATAAAAATGAGAGGATATTTGGTTACTTTAGCAAAATTTTTGACTGTGGCTTGATGTTCAGATTTAGTCCAGAGAATATAAGAAATTAATGGTTTAGCTTCTGCCTCCTCAGAAGGCTTAGTTTTAAAGGACAGGTTCTGGTAAGTTTAGAGAGAAAAGAAGTGGGGAGAGTTTCAGAAAAAAAAAAAGGGAATTTTATTATGTTAACAGGCTTGGGTAATTTCTAAGCAACTTCATCAAGCAATTCTTGAAGTTTTTCCAAAGCCTGTTTATAAACTTGTTTGTGATTATTATAGTCAACTTCATATTATTTTAAAGAAAATTCTGGTCTTCCTTCAGATATTTGTTCCACCAGAGAGCTGTTCTTTTTTGTTGTTACTATTGTTTTTTTGTTTTGTTTTAAATGGCTTCATCTGGCATATGTAAATTCCCAGGGTAGGAGTCAAATTGGAGCTGCAGCTGCTGGCCTAGGCCACAGCAATATACGAGTCTCATCTGCAACCTATGCCACAGATTGTGGAAACACCAGATCCTTAATCCACTGAGCAAGGCCAGGGATCGAACCTCCATCCTCATGGACACTATATTGGGTTCTTATCCCATTGAGTCACAATGGGAACTCCCACATATAGCTCTGACTCTATGCTTACTACTGGGCTGAACCAGGACCTTTCCCTTCAAGTAAAAAGGACCAGGATGGAATGGGAGACTATGGTCGCTCCAGAAATTAGTTAATCTGGCAAAATCATCTTTCTCACATTCTAGATAAGTAACCTACAAGGAAGACCATCGAAATTCTTAATCTTAAACTTCAGGAAATGAGGTTCTTAAATGAAACCAAACGCTCCTAGTTTCTGCCGTTGTTGCAAAGAGCGGGGACAGCAAAAAAGAGGTTGTTACAAATTTAAGCATTTTAGGCACCTTCTGCCCCCTAAGCAGTCTTTCTATTGCTCTCCCAATTTTCAGTAATGGCGCTTTGAGGAATACAGGAGCTCTTCCCAACTTTCCCTCATATTGATATGGCGAAACAAATCTCCAGGTTGGAGATGCACCCCTTCTAGTTCTAAGCAACACTGAAGCCACCCTCTTAGTGCTCAACCCACTGCTATAAAACACGTCCTTCTTCAGAGTACTAAAACAGTTCCAGTAGTGGGATCTCTAACGAACCCCAAGAGGTTCCTGTCTCTGGACTCTTCCCTTTTGCTTAGGCCCCTTGCGAGATATGCACACTTTTATCCTTCGTTCCTCTGTCTTTATCATTTATTAGGCCAAGACTGCTTAGAGAAGTATCCGTGCCCAGAATTTTTTCCTCCCAAAACGGGAAAATAATTCTAGTTAGTAGTCATCAAGGTAACAAATCGTATAAATTAAATGACGCTTTGACATCTTCTAATTGTTTCATCTTTGACAATACTAGAGATGATTATGAAAAGACTGATCACTTGTCTCTACTGAATAAGCTACCACCTTCCTTATGGACAAAATCTCCAACTGATATTGACAAAATTTACAGTACACCTCTCGTCACAATTCTGATAAGTCCCTCAAAACCTGAATTAACCAATACACTATAAATAAAGAAGCCCTTCAAGGCATGAAGCCTGTAACAGAATATTACAAGTCTCAAGACCTCATTATCCCTTTAGTAGTCTTTGTAATACTTCTATTTTACCTGTGAGAAAAATCTAAAGACCCAATATGGAGGTTCAGCCAGGACCTCCAAGTAATAAACAATACTGTTATCCCTCAACATCCTGCTTTCCTAACCCTCATATGTTGCTAACATCCATTCTCATTGGAAGTAAATACTTTACTGTAATTGATTTATACAGCACATTCTTTAGTATACCAGTTTTTGAAGAAAGTCATTAACTTGTCTTCTCTTGGGAAGAAAAACCATGCACCTGGACAGTATGCCTCAGGTTTTATTGAGAGTCCTTTTTATTTCTCAAATCCTGAAGGCTGATCTGGATGGTATAAAGAAAGCACCCTACAGGTTCTACTTTGTTGCAATATGTGGATGATTTGCTTCTTTGCTCTCCTTCTCAAGTCTCTTCACAGGAAGACAACATGGACTTACTAAAGCTTTTAGCCTCAAAGAACATATGGCCATCAAAGAAAAACTGCAGTTTGGCCAAGCCTAGTTTTGATATTTAGGGCATCTGATATCAGAACAAGAGCTACGCCCAGATCTGGATAGACCTTATGGTGTCCTAACTTTACCAAAACCCAAAACTAAGTACCAACTGTGAATTTTTTTCAGGTGAGTTGGTTACTGCCAAAACTGGATTCCAAATTTCAAATCTTATGGTCAGTCCTCTGCACGTTTTACCCAAGAATAACATCCCTGACCCAATTTAACGGGAAAAAACAGATGACATAGCTTTTAAGGCCTTAAAGGAGAATTGGAAGAACCCGTCTGCCCTTGGTTATTATTAGATTCTCTTTTCCCCTTTTTATATGAAACAGAAGGAAATGCCCTTGGGGTACTAACCCCGTAACACAGGGACCACCATTAACCCATAGCGTCAATATCTAGTATAACTGGACCCTGTGACACAGGGATACCCCTCTTGCCTTAGAGTCTTCACAATCTCTGCTCTTTTGGTTAAGACAACTGAGAAAATCATTGTAGGATCCCTTTTAATCATTTTGTACTTCATGCATCAGAAGCTTCTCATCACTCTCAACATCTGCCATTAAGCCACCTCACCTCCTATGAGTCCTTCTGTTAACTCATCCTTATGTAACTCTTTTACATTGAAATAACCCTAAGCCTGCTACTTTTCTCGCCTCTATCAATGATGAAGTCCCTCGCGATGGCTTAACACTGACAAATCACCTCCTGACCCCTCATGGTGATCTGCAGGAAACTCCTTTGAGTAACACTGACTTCTCACGGTTAACCAATGGTTTTTACTTAAAAGGTGACAATGGCAAATATTATGCTGTTTATGCTATTACAACTCCTTTTGATGTTATTGAGGCAGCATCTTTACATATGGCTACTTTAGCCCAACAGGCTGAATTACATACTCTTACAAGAGCTTTCTTTTACTTGAGCCAAGGACAAAGCTGCCAATGATTTATACTAATGGCAGATATGCTTTCAGAGTAGTTCATAATTTTGCAATGTTGTAGAAGCAACATGGCTTACTTCAAGCAAAATAAAATTTTGAATGGCTCCTATGTTCATAAATTACTGGATGTAATACTTTTACCTGACACTTTAGCTATTATGATACTGGGGCATTCTAAACTTAACTTTCTAGAAGCTAAGGGAAATCACCATGCTGACATTTCTGCAAAAAATAAACAAACAAACAAACAAAAAATACCTTTAAAGAAGCCAGCAGGGAGTTCCCGTCGTGGCGCGGTGGTTAACGAAGCCAGTGGTTAGGAACCATGAGGTTGCGGGTTTGATCCCTGGCCTTGCTCAGTGGGTTAAGGATCCGGTGTTGCCGTGAGCTGTGGTGTAGGTTGCAGACATGGCTCGGATCCTGCGCTGCTGTGGCTGCAGCATTGGCCAGTGGCTACAGCTCTGATTAGACCCCTAGCCTGGGAACCTCCACATGCTGCGGGTGTGGTCCTAAAATGACGGAAGGCAAAAAAAAAAAAAAAAAAAAAAGCCAGCAGCAGCCTGTCTGATTCAAAGACTCCCTAAATGGTAACTTAGAAAAACTGGCTAGAGAAGCCCAGGGACTGGCCTCAGAAGTGAAAAACAGGTTTAGAAATTCAATACTTGTTGGTTTGATAAAAAGAGAAAGCTCTGATTAGGATCAAACAACCCAGTCCTACTGGAGTTGCTAAAATTCCTACTCCTCAGCACTGTACATGCATTAAACCATTGGTTTCCTAACAAAATGATAATATTCATGAATTGGTATTGGTGCGGAAACATTAACAAGGCCACAAAAAGTGCCTACACCTCACTGTCTCACTTGCTGAAGTACCTAAGGAAGCCAGTTCATAATGCTCCTGGACATTTAAACTGCCTAATGGACTATTAGAGGGATGGCAAATGGGTTCATACAATTTCCCCCATTTTATGGATATAAATATGTTTTAGACATGATCTATACGTTTTCACACTGAATTGAAGCCTTCCTTTGCAGGCAGGCTGCTGCTTTGTCTAAGGCTAAGATCTTTTTGGAAAAGATTATCCCTACTTAGGGAATTCCTCTTAAATCTCATAATGATTGAGAAAACTCTCTTACTGGTCCAGGTACTTTGACAATTCTGCACTGTTTGGCCGGTTTTACACTTTTACTGTGCTTACCACCCTCAATCCTTTGGTTTAGTCAAATATACTAAAGGTATTAACACTCAGTTGGAAAATTTGTTGCGTCTTTCCAAATACCTTGGCCAAAAGCACTGCTGTTGGTCCTTCTAAGTCTCAGATCCACTTCTTTTAGAACTAATAAACTCTTACTCTTTGAGCCTAGTCATAGGACGCCCAATGAATCTGGCTCCTGCTTCTTCTGACACACAGATGATACGAGGAGAGATCCCTCAATATTGCAAAGGTCTAATTGCTTCTGTTAAAAACATCCATGAACAGCAATCTTATCACAGTGCACTGTTGAGAGATGAAGATCTTAGCATCACATCTTGCGACCTGGCGATTTTGTCTATTGAAAAAGTCACCTCCAGAAAGACTCTCTTCATCCTCACTGGAAATGCTGCCAACCAAGCCCTGCACTGCCAAATTCCAAAGAACAACTCTTGGACACATGTGACACAGAGAGCACAGAACTCTGACTGGACCTGTGCTTCATCTGGTGACTTGAACGATTTCCCCAATTTGAAGCAGACAATGTCTGATAAGACAGTTTTCCCAATGTATCCAGACCAGGCCTATTAGAAGTTTGTTACCAAATCACTGGTAATGACATAACACTTGAGATGATCTCTAATGTCCATGATTTTGATAACATATGGGCTTTAGATGAAAAGTGCCTGAGAATTCTCCCTATTTCTCCTTGTTACTCACATATGACTGCAACAGATTTTTAGTCTATTCCCTCCAACATGAGAGATTATACCCAGGTAAGGTCCTTCCTAACATTAAAGGACAAAAAACCTCTGAAAGTAGAAAACATAGTATTTATCAGCAAATCAGAGAAATATCTTCATTAAAAGAGGGAAATGTAAAAAATTAATAAACAGAAAACTCAGTTAAATAGAGTTTGCAGACCAGAATGGGGAGCTGTCAGGTCCTGTGGGGACAGTAGAGCCAAACAGCAAGAAGAAAGACTCCTTTATTGCCAAGGACTCAGCCAATGAAAAGTCATGGACAAATTGTTTACTGTAACTCTCCCAACTTCCTTTTCCCCTCCATAAAAGTGCTGGCCTTCCCTTGCCGTGCAGGGACTTGCACATGTCTTGCTATAACTGCAAACCCTAAACTGAAATTCTCTGTGGATCTCAAATAAACCCATCTTTGCTGGAGAAATAACTGGCAGTCTACTTGTTTAAGTAAACATCCTCAACCAGAAATAGTCTCTTTTTTTCCTCTAGTGCTGGGGCCCTTTACATGAACTTTCATCCTAGGACATTCATTTGTTGCTTTCTACTTTAGACTGCATCTATTTATAGCTACCACTTATTAAGCTACTGTTATATATCCAAGTTCTATACTAGACTATTTCTTCTGACCAAAAGAGCAACTCTTAAATAGTAATGGAATTAATCCCATTTAAATGGAAAAAAAAAAAAAAAAGCTACCAAGTTGAAAGCAGGAAATTCAAACACAGGAAAAATTTCAAAGCCCATGTGTTTCCATGATGCCTGCTACCTTCCATGGTTTGATTTACAACCCAGCTGCACTTATAAACCCCTCATTAGTGGATTCAGTCTGATTTATCTTTGATATGCCTCACAGATCCAGCACAGCACTCTATGCATAGGAAAGGATTAATGTTTGTAAAGCAAATAAATGACTTCTATAGGTCTCAATTCCTCAGCTATAAAATAGGGAGTATCAAAGAGACTGGGCATACAATGTGTAGAGACTGACTTACTTGTAAGTGCTTGCTGAGTACTTATTATGTGCTGGACACTGTTCTAAGCATCTCATTGATCCTCATAAGAAGCCTTATTACTATAAGCAATAGTACTTCCAAGTATTACTATTGTTTTTATGCTTGAAAAAAAAATCCTAAGGCACAATTAACTTGTACCCAAAGTTAAGAAAGATTTAAATGGGTGGCAAAACTTGAAATCCAGGCAGACTGGTTCCAGAACTCATGTTTTCAATCAATAAGCAATATTGTCTCTTTACAGATTGGGAACACAAGAAAATCACCTGAAATGCCATTAGAAATGGTAACAGATTAGCAGAATGTGTTTGGTAACAGAATATGCAAAAATAATATATAATATTATACATGTACATAATCAATTACTAAATTAATTAATGGGATAAGAGATCTCAGTCAAAATGAGGGAAAAAGGAACCAAAAATATCTAGAATAAATTTTAAAAAATACAGAATATACACATACAAAACTCTACTGAAAGACATTTTAAAAGTCTAATAAATAAATAAAAATACCACTTCTTACTGTGGCCCATCGGGTAAGAATCTGACTATTGCAGCTTGGGTTGCTGCAGAGGCTCAGATCTGATCCCTGGCCCAGTGCAGTGGGTTAAAGGATCCAGCAGTGTAGCAGCTACACTGTAGGTCACAGCTGTGGCTCAGATTCAATCCATGGCCCAGGAACTTCCATAGGTCACGAGTGTGGCCATAAAAACATAACAAAACATTTTCCCAGCTGAAAAGCCTCACTAACAAAACAGGAGATAGAGATCTCTTTCTCTAAAATTAATCTCTGTATTTAACAGAATGTCAATTTAATTTACTTTGAGAGAATAGGCCAGTACAATAGACGAGCACTTTCATATAAATTGGTGCAACCTTTGGAGGGAAAGTTGGGATAGTTATCTATACAAGTTTTATATGTGCATGCCCCTTTGATATAGAAATTCTACTTTTAGGAATCTACCCTGCAGAAATGCCAACCCATGCTACCAAGCATGGACAATAAGTGTTCATGGCAGTTTTGTTTATAAGTAAGAAAGGGAGAAAGAGGAATAGAGGGCAACGCAGGGCAGACAGAAGGACAGACAAACTACAGGGAAAGGAAATGGCTAGCAATAGGGAACAGATGTTTAGGTAATTATACAAAGGGATGGTATAGAGACGTTAAAAAAGAAAAAGATTTAAATATACTGACATTTTTAAAAGTCTTAGCTAGATATCTCTGCTATGAACTGAATGTCTGTGTTCTCTCCAAACTCATATATCAAAATCAAACTCCTCAATGTGATGATATTTGGAGACGGGGTCTTTAGGCAATATTTAGGTCACGCTGTTGGAACTTTCAAGCTGGGATCAGTGCACTTATAAGAAGGGAAAGAAGAGAGCTCGCTTCCTTTCTCTCCTCTCTCCCAATGAGAACATATCAAGAAGGTAGCCAACTGTAAACCAAGAAGAGGGCCCCTTATCAGAACCCACCTATGTTGGCAACGCTGATCTAAAACTTCCAGCTTCCAGAACTGTGAGAAATAGATGTTTCTGCTACTTAAGTCCCCCAGTCTGTAGTAATTAGTTATACTGAACCAAGCAGATTGAAAAAGTCTCTAAGTGAAAAATGCAAACAATATCAATGCAAACTGTAGAAAGGTTTATATAGTATAATCATTTTGTTATTATTTTTTGCTTTTTATAATTGCTGTGGCAATGGAGATACATTTAAAGAGTAAATCGGAGCTACAGCTGACAGCCACAACCACAGCCACAGCAACATGGGGTCCTAGCCATATCTGGAACCTACACTACTGCTCACAGCAATGCCGGATCCCCGACCCACTGACTGAGGCCAGGGATTGAACCCACATGCTCATGGATACCAGTTGGATTCGTTTCCACTGCACCACGATGGGAATTCCTCATCATTTTTATTTTTAATGTGGAGTATAATTTAGTGAAGGAGAGATGAAGGTATGGGGGACGGAGGTTTCCTGTTTTGCTTTCTATACTTCTCGAAGGGCATATATTAATTTTATGATCATTGTTAAAAGTTCAATTTAACAAATACTGCGTCTTGTGCCAGGCACTGGGATAATGAACATGCCACTCAGAAGTCCTACTCTCAGAACCCTAATTATCAAAAATCCAAACATGACATTTCTTTTGGTGAAGCAGGGAGATGTTGGTTAATTTGACTAAAGTATTCTAAAGATCATTTGGAATTAGCATTAATAAAAACTGCTCACTTTGCTGGGACATATACTAAAAAAGGAAGGATATATTGAAGAAAGCATGGCCCCTGTGCAATGATGACGTTAAGTTTATGTAGTGCTCCAAAATTTTTTATTGTGATGGTGCTTACATTTGAGAAAATTCATTTAAAGGGTGCATTTTATTGCATGTACACTTTACAGCAATAAAATTGATTTTTTTAAAAAGTCAGGATGATGACACTGGGTAATGAGATACTAAACTTGTTACAAAACTTCAGTGATTAAAATAACGTGGCACTGGTGCCAAACTATACTGACAGGAAGATGCAAAAATCCACAGATTCAAATATATAATATTTATATATATTATACATATAATTGCAGCAGTCTAAATCGGAGTAAAAAATGGACTTCATAGCTAACAAACCATTTAGAAAAATTAGCTCTCCATTTTACAACTTAAAGAAGAATAAATTCCGCATTAAAGTTTTTAAACGAAAGCTTAGAAATACTTAAAGAAAACAAAGAAGAATATTTATACAGACAAACGTGGGTTAGGAAAGACCTTTCCCAGCACGATCCTCAAACAGAAACCATAAAGAAAAGAATAGATTTGAATAGCCAACGATGAAAAACTGACAAAAATATTAAGCAAACTGGGAAAGACTGTGCAACACAGATGACAATTACTACTTTAAAGTGTGATATATAAAGAGCACATAAAAATCAGGAACAGAAATCACTCTAGCTGAAAAAGGGGCAAAAGAATTAATAGACAATTCACCTACATAAATGCAAAAGGCCGAACACAGAGGAAAAACTGTTGATTCCCCTTGGGTAATCAGACATACAAATTAAAACAAGCTACTATTTTTGTCCACATTATTGGTTTAAATGTGTGCACGGGGAAAAATTTTAAAGATATCCAGAAAATCTCAACAATCTAGAAGATGAAGCTTTATTTTCTCCTTTACATTCTTCTGTTTCCTGAATGTTCTGTAAGAAATTTATCCTTTAAGAAATTCTAATTTTAATAACGTCAGACAAACAGGTGCAGTGCACTCTAGAAATGTATCTCTAAAAAAAGCCAATCCCACTAACAAGGTTTCATTCTCTAAGGGAAAAGCGCGCAAGCACGCGCGCGCACACACACACCTGCAGGTTTTGCAAATCGTCCGCATTGTGAGATCATCATAGGAGCCACCATCGTGTCCCCTTAGGCCCAGGGAGATCAAGGGATGCCCGGATCACACCCACCCTGCGCCGGGAATCTTGCGGGCGCAGTGCGACACTGGCAACGCCTGCGCCCAGAGGCCAGGAAGAGGGCAAGGCTAGCCAGAGTGGCCCTAACTATCCCTTGTGGAAAGAGAATGATAGCGGAGTAAGACTCCCAGATCTAGTGTCTACACACTGACCTTGGGCATTTTCCACTGCACTCGGGTCTGTTTCCTCACCGGTAGGCGGAAGCTAACAGTCTGCATGGCCGCGTTTCCTTCCTTCGACTAGTCTTCCCAGGAACTGGGAGGGACACCCCCGGGGCTGCGAGGTCACCCGAAGAAACCCAACCCCGCAGCAGCGAACTGTCGGCGCGCCGGGCCGGCTCGAAGGGCGGATGCGCCTCAAATCCCAGCAGCAAACTGGCGGCCATTAGGCGACCCACCCTTGGGCTGATGGGCCCAGCCAGGCTAAGCAGGAGAGGGGGGTCTTACCTGGACTTGGATACGCCTGGCTCGCAACTTTCGGTCGGCCTCGCAACGCCACGGAAGAGGGCGAAGGGTAGTGAAGCTCCCGCGCTGCGACACTCGGTCATTTCTGTGCGGATGCCAGCCCAGCCACGCGAGAGGCGCCTCTTCGGGGTCTCTGCAGTTCTCCAGCAAGCAGCAGCCAGAGCCACAGGCGGGGCTGCGCGGGAGCCTGCCTGCCTAGAGCGCACCGCGGTGGGTGCAGGCCTTCCCAGGCGGCGCCAGCTTCTGCGGCTGCTCTTTGGGTGCCAGCCGCAGCAACCCTAATCTTTTTTCCCTTCCTCTGGAGGAGTCGTCTCCGAGGTGCGCGCTGGGGTCCTGATACCAATGGGTTGGGCAGATCTTGCGCAACGGAAATCTACCCTGTGGGAGCGATTAGCACAGTCCCCTGCGCAGGCGGAAAGGGGCTGCTGGTTATCTCCTCGGCTGTCTAGCTCATCCCCACGGAGGAGCCATCGCCCGACCCTGAGGCCTCGGAAGAGCGGGACAAGTCAGGTTTGGGTGCGCGCCGAAGCCTCACCTCCTCCTGAAGCGCAGCTCGCTCACGAAGTATCCTGGCTCTGACAGGCCATGTGACCTGCGAGCTGTGGAGTGATTGCAGCCCCCAAAGCTAGATTTGGGGGAGAAAGATGGCAAAAGGCGCCAACTGATGGGCAGAAAGGGAAAAGCAGGTTCAAAGTAAAGGAAATTGAAAAGCTGGAAGGATTAGGCCTCTGCATCGCTCACAGCCCCAGCTGGCCATAAAGCGCGTTTTCTGCTCCAGATTTATTTTTGCCAGTAATAAAAGCCGACATCACTTCTACCCTTCTCACCTTACCCTGCATTATGCCAGGAGCTTTATGAGCATTCATCTCTCACTTCATTCCTGTACTTTAGAGATTGTAATTCAAAATTTGCAAATGACAAAAGAATATCTGAAAGGTAATTTGCCAAGGGCAATAATACTCCAAAAGCCCGAAATGTAAACATTAAAAAGCAGAAAAGTTTTCTCTAATTAAATCACCTAACCAGGCATGGGATTTAAAATGGTCTATGGCTCTTTCCACTTACCTGTCAATCTCTCTTAGGAATGATTCTGTGAATTCAAAACACCCCCAACCCTTAATTTTGGCAGATAGATATCATACTTACATCTCTACTCCCATTCTAGCACTCCGTGTTCCTCTCTTTATTCTTCTCCACGGTAAATGACGAATGATTACGAACACCTGATTCTACTCTGTAATTCCAACACATCCCACAGAACATCGAGAGAAAAATGGACAAAAGCAGAAGAGAATCATGAAGTAAATATCTGTAATTATTAATGAAGGGCTTTCATGCATTGAGAGAGATCATTGTGGAGCTTCACCTCTCAAAAATCATTTAGTTCATAGGCCACAGAGGTCTAATAAAAGATCCTATACATAACTGATACCTGAACAAGATAACTTAGTGCTTATTGTGAAGGTGCTAATATTCACTAAGTATATTATAAATGCTAACTTAAATGATATTTGAAGATGTGATGTCATAATTTGTAATTTTTATTTCATTCATATATCATGAATGAAATGACCTAAAATCTAGCCACTTTTTAAAAGAGGAGCGAGGCCTCAAGCCAATTCAGCCTCCAAATGAGCACTGTAGAATACTCATTCACCTCAAACAGGTCTTTACTACCCATTCAAACGTATGTATGTAAATTTGTTCCTGCCTTCTCGGCTGCCCCAAGTCATGTAAATGAGAAAATGTGTCTTTTGCAAAGGGGACAGAAGCCAGCGTTATAGTTAATTAGGGAAGCACACAGAGATTTGCTCACATTAACAAAATGCTATCTCTCAAAGAATAAAAGCTCTTCATTAGAGAACAATTACTTTGAGTCTCAAATGTTTTTCAGTTTTCCAGAAACCTTTTTAAACACAAATGGTCTTGGAGATAATAGGAGTTATGAGAAAAAGTACATGTTGGTTGAAAACCATTTCTGAGGAATAGGAGCACAAGAAAAAAATGTGGAATGACCTTGGAAAGGAAAAAGATGGAGTCAGGAGTTCCCGAAGTGGCACAGCGGTTAACGAATCTGACTAGGAACCATGAGGTTGCAGGTTCAATCCCTGGCCTTGCTCAGTGGGTTAAGGATCCAGTGTTGCTGTGAGCTGTGGTGTAGGTTGCAGAGGAGGCTCTGATCTGGTCCTGCTGTGGCTGTCACTTAGCTGGAAGCTGTAGCTCCAATTTGACCCCTAGCCTGGGAACCTCCAAATGCCGCGGGTATAGCCCTAAAATGCAAAAAAAAAAAAAAAAAAAAGGAAAGTGAAAGCTATTCCACCTTGACCTTTCCTTTCTTCCTAGGATTTCCACCACACAGTTTTACTGCCTATCTTGGCTTCTAATTCTAGTCAGTTTACCTTTTTAGGCCAGGGGTTAGCAAACCACCACTCTGTTTTTGTGCAGCCCACTAGATGAGAATAGTTTTTTATAATATTAAATGGTTACAAATTCAAGAATATTACAAGATATGTGAAAATCATATAATATTCAAATACCAGTGTTATTGACTTATGATCTTCACTTACATATTGCCTGTGCTTACTATCATGCAAGAACAGAAGAACTGAATAGTTGTGGAAGAGACTTTATAACCCACAAAGACTGAAAAATTTACTATCTGGGGAGTTCCCGTTATGGCTCAGCAGTAACAAAACTCACTAGTGTCCATGAGGATTTAGGTTTGATCCCTGGCCTTGCTCAGTGGGTTAAGGATCCAGCGTTGCTGTGAGCTGTGGTATAGGTCTCAGACACAGTTTGGATCCTGCATTGCTGCTGCTGAAGCTCCAATTCGCCCCCTAGCCTGGGAACTTCCATTTGCTGCAGGTGTGTCCCTAAAAAGCAAAATTCTCTATCTGGTTTGCCGATGCCTGCTTTACAAGGTCTGTTCAGTGGTTAAAAGGTAAAGCAATAAGGCCAATGAATGCTCACATGATTTCCTGTGTGTCAGCATAGTTGATAATAGATATCAGCATAGTTGATACTAGATATTAAGTTCACTTAGAACCTTAAATCCATCTACTTTGGCATCCATCTATCCTCTATTCTTATAACCAATATGTATAGAAAAAGTGTTCTGACAAAACTATAAATGAGAAAAAGATGAAAATTAGATGCATGAGGAATGCTGGGAAGTCTATACGAGACTGCTTAGGCTGAGAGTTGAATCTAGCACAGTCAAGTAGCTTGGGAAGGTATTCCTATCTCCTGGACAAAGCCCAACCCTCAACCTTCTAGACTTCTTTTATATAAGAAGGTTAAACCAATTTTTTAAAGTTACTGTTATTTTGGAGTTTTTAAAATTAAATGTCATTAAACTTAATTCAGAATAGGTTATGAAGAGGATTACACAACTATTTAAGGTTGTCTAATATTTGTTTTTTAAAAATCATGTGGTAAGGTTCTAATTTCATGTTTGGGAGTAGTTTCAAATGATTATTGTTATGCATAGAAAATAATATTAACTACACTATCATAGGAGTAACAGGGAACAATCATCAAGATATTTTATGAAAGAAAATAAATTGAGCCCTAGAAGGAGGTAAGAGGGGATACCTAGGAAAGGGAAAACTCCTGGAAAGTTAAGTTTCCAGGCTTCTGGCTCTCATATGGTAAGTCACCTTTTATACTGCACCCTAGCTACCTCCCCTCCCTTGTGGTGGGGACAGTTCTTCTCTTTTATTTTCTTCTTTTTTTCAAAAATTTGACTTTGAGGGCACAGAAAAAAATCATAATCATAATTCTTGGTTCAAGATATCCTTATCAAGTGTCTATGTAAGGACTTCTATCTACATAACAACAACATAATAAACACCCTTAAAGTAACCACCCAAACTGGAAACTAGAACCCAGACAGCAACTTCCATCTATCTAGATGGTCCTTACTTATTCTATCCATTTTGATGTGTTTTTAAAAAATTATTCAACAATATTTGTCAGTAAGGCAGATTTTATTCAAAAGGGGCTATGACAATAAGTATAGGGACCATTGCAATCAGGTCTGGCAGAAGGGGATTGTATTCAAATCTGAACATAGCGCAGGCAAGTGGGAATCTACAGCTAAAGAGTAGGATGGAGACTGGTGGACAGCAAATCATTGAGAAGAAACATTGGTTATCGAGGGGAATTCTGGACAAAGGGACTTAAAATTCTTGCTGAAGAAAGGGCAGGATGCTCAGATGTTGAGGGTGGGGGTGGTTATTGTTAAACTGACTTAGCAGAATTTTTGATAAAAACTGTAGATTTTACAAGGAAGTGCACATATGGGCTTAGGAGAAGATTTAGGAGTCTGACTAAAGTTTTATAAGCAAAGAATCTTTGTTAGTGTTGTCTGAGAAAAGAGGCAGATCATAAAACAAATAAACATGTTTTTCCAGGGTTTTAGGATTACAATTTGGGAAGGACAGATTCTAGCAGCAGCCAGAACAATATCCCATCTAGGGAACAAAAGGCAAGGATTTTAAAAGGAAAATGGAAAAGTGTATTTAGTCTACATAAGTCATTTGACAAGGCCTATAACTGGAAAGTATTTATGTTTTATTTTTCTGTTACAATTCATTGGCTTGTCAAGGATGTCTCACTTATTATTAATTAAGGCACATTTTTGCACAATTCTCAGAGATTCCTTTCTGAGCAAATATATTACTTTTTTTTCCCAGTCAGCAAGTTTAGCACAGTTCAAAATTTAACAAGTTGGAGTGCTAAAGTACAAAGTGGGGTTGTTACAGACACCTTCCACATTTCCCCTTTTGCTCATGATTCTTCCTGGCAGAAACATCAACAGAGCACCAACAGTCCCTCATGGCCAGAGTAGTCTGATTACCTGCTCCAGGTCCACCTAGTCCCTCAGTCCTTGGTGCAGGGGGTGGGGGGTGGGGTGGTCCTGTGAAGGTATCATCAATAATTTCTTTCAAATCTTCTGATTCATAAAGTCTGTCTCAATGAAGAACGTCTAACATGGCCACCTGTGCAAACATAAGCTGGGTGTTGAGTGAGTTATAGCAGAGGTTACAATTTTTAGCAAGCATTTGGTTAATATAACAATGCATATGGAAGTTCCCTTTTGGCCCAGCCAGTTAAGGATCTGGTGTTGCTGCAGCTGTGGTGCAGGCTGCAATAGCAGCCTGGATTTGATCCCTAGCCTGGGAGACTGGGAACTTCCACATGTGGTGGCTGCGGCCAAAAAAAGAAAAAAAAAAGAAAACAATGCATATTATTAAGATTAGCAATAGTAATGCAGTTTGTAATACTATTCTTAACCACGACCTTATTCCTGATGGTAGCCAACTGAAGAGATGGAGATAATCCCCAAGTTTTAATATGTGTCCTATTTCAGCCAACAGATTGATATTACCTTTTATTACCTTCAGTTTCTGTGTTACCTTGACAGACTGATATTAAAGAATACTCTTCTCCTAGTGCTGTGCAGATGCCTCCTTACTGGACTGTCAAGATATCAAGTGACTTTCTGTTTTGTAGGACAAGTTCTGCTAGGCTATCAACTTCAGTTTTATAATATTCAAATGCTCAGAGGCATTGAAGTTGTTGGCCATAACTTTGCATAAGCTGCATATTACTTTTTCTACTCCAAACCAAGAGAAGAAGGCCTTGGCAAAAGCATGACAGAATACTTTCTGTCTACAATTAGGTTATTAGTTGACATCTATTCAAAATTATAACATTCGCGGCTCACCAAGATCTTTTTAACTGATATGAGAAATACCTTACCTTTGGTACATGAGTAGTAGAGGGAAGGGTCTTTCTAATAGCAGTATCAGAGGTAGGGGCAACAATTCTGCAACACCCTTTCCATTTAGTAGAAAAAGCTGAATAAATATTTTCGCCACACACATAGAATAACCAGAACCTCCTAGGGACATGGCATAAGTAAGTCCTTTAGCCTAAATTCTTTCAGCAGTTTCAAAGTAAGAAATTTTATTATCCAAAACAAAATCATCTTCAGTGAGTACATGATAATTGGATTTACTGCAATTGCGTAAGTCATCATAAAAACATCTTATATTTCTATATATCTGAAGTAATAAATGAATTTGATCTTTATGATCAAACTTTTGCCTATGACATGGAGTCTCCAGGGAAGAGGTAGGTGAAGTTAAATTCCCACCATTCTCTGGGTTTCTGATCAATTCTCCAAATTGTCCCATTACAGGGAATACCTCAGTTTCCCAATGTCCAGCTCTGTTATAGATTTCATTGCCCTACCACAAGGATTCATTGTGAGAAGTTATGTTACAGTCAAGTAAACTCCAAGAAGGCGTGAACTCATGATCATCTGAATCATATGAGTGTAAACTACTTACATGCAGTGGAAAGTAACCTAATGTTTTATCAGTACCACTTATATTTTCAAAACAAAGGGAAACATTACAAGTCAACATTCAGATTTGAGTAAGAGATACTCCTTTATGAACAGGAGAAACCCGATGGGAAAGCAGTAATATCTGGGACATGTTTCCCAGAGGGAATGATGAGTGCTTTCAAAGATACCTAAATAGAAGCCTATATTTTTGCTTTTAAGGGTCTTCCATCATGTCTGAGGACAGAGGTCAAACCACTAATTCAGAAGCATCATGACTGTGGTTTGCTGTAGTACAAATCTGACAGTAGGTAAGATCTGTGAAATCAGAAAGTTTCTGTAGGTTAGTAACAAAAGGGTGTGATAAAGCAAGATTATCAACAATGAGGGTGACAAGAAAATATAAAAGGCCAAATCAAGAGTTAAAATCATTCCTAATAACAAAAGTCATTGTAAGGAGAACTTAAAGAAGGATGGTTCACCATGTTGGCCAGTATACGAGTCCCAGGAACAAGCAAGGGATTCAAACCACAAGGCAATACAAAGGCAACAAGTTCCTCTGATTTCATGGGGTCTTGCCACCAATTAAGAATTCCTAATATCTGTAGTAAGGGAAAAACTATTAGAATACCTATCAAGATAAAGAGCAGTCAAAATATTTTAATCAAACAATTTCAGGTCCAGTTTTCTGAAGAATTTGTGGGCTACCCTTTAAGCACCAAACATAAACCTTTACTATGTGCAAAAAGTTCCACAAGAAATAATACAAGAATACAGGTTATAAATGGTAACGTGTTTCTAATACACAGAATATTCTCCTAGCAGAATAATTAGAAAGGCAATAGCAAATCAACGAATTGTTCTGTGGAAGAAAGCATAAGAGTGTACCGGCCTGGACCAATCTTGGAAAAGCTGTTCATTCAGATGTCATCTTCAATTCCAGGTCAACCTGAGTTTAAAATTTCCAACTGTTCTGTTATCCCCCAGGAGATAGGAGCCCTCTATAAATGAGAAATGTGAATCCATGAGTCAATACCCTGATGTTCAGCAGCACATGGACTGGTTAGTAAAACCTGATATAGTCCTTTCCATCTAGGGTCATAAAGCATCTTTGTGTAGGTATCTTTCCCAATAAACATAATCTCCTGGTTGTTAATGATATTGAATCAGAGCTTCATTTCCTGAGAGCACACTGTGGAAATACTGTCCACCTAAGCAACTGTTTTTCTGTAAAGCCTCAACTAACCCCTTAAAGTAAGATAGCGTATCTCCCATGACAAAGGGGGGGGTCAGAAGCCCCTTAGTCCATCATCATTGAATGCCCAGTAATTATTTGAAAGCTTTTGTTTGCCAAAGGTTATAGATCTCAACTTAATTAACACAATGGGCAGAAATTGTGACCAAGAGAGGCTAAAAATTTCTATAAATTTAGCATTGTGTTTTTATACCACCTTTCCTCCCAACCAAACCAGAATGCTAAGGGTGATAAGCACAATAGAAATATTGTAGAAGAGACCAAATATCACAGATTGCATTAAGAATTTGACCAGTGAAATGGGTTCCTCTATCACTATGTAATTCTGATGGAATTCCTCAAGTGGGAATTATTTTTTACAACAGAATTTCGGCCACAGCAAGTGCAGTATCCCTTTGACAAGAAAATCTTCCACTCAATGAGAATACACACAAACCATCACCAAAACATAGTTACAACCCTATGAAGAAGGCAATTGAATAAAATCTAATTGTCATACCTTAAAAAGGCCTTTGGGTAAAAGGAAATGGCCCACTGATGTGTATATAAGCTTACTTGAATTATGTTTTGGGCAAAACAAAACACCTTTGAAATACCTCAGAGATAACTCTGGGAGAAGGTTTCCAGAAATAATGTCATCCTTAATCTAACATTTGTGTACCCCAATGTGTCATCTCATAAATCAATTTTAATATTATTTGTTTCCTGTTTGACATCTGTTAGGGCCAGACATCTGGCCTATAGCATAGCTTAGACTCAGAAATACAGCTTTATGGAAATGTGGGAGACAGGATTAAGATGGCAGAATAGAAGGACTGAAGCTCAACATCTCTCATAAAAACAACAAAATTACAACCCAAATGCTGAACAACTTTCAACTAAATGAACTGGGAACTTTCAAAAAGATATCCTACTCCAGAAGACAAATAGGACGCCACAGCAAGAAGTAGGAGGGGCGATTACATGATATAAGCAACCCCATACCTCCTGGGTGGGAAGCCCACAGACTGGAAAGTAACTGTATCACAGAGACTCAACTACAGGAATGAGAGTTCTGAGCCCCTCATCAAATCCCCATGACTGGGAATCTGGTATTGGGAGAAAGCCCCAGGAGCATCTGGCATTGAAGGCCAGTGGGGCTTGTGCACATGAGCTCCATGGGACTGGGGGAAATGGAGACTCCATTCTTGAAAGGCACACATAGATTTTCACATGCACTGCATCCCAGGGCAATGCAAAGGATCCACAGCAATCTGAGTCATAACTGCCTGAAGTTCTAGGAGGATCTTGTGGGAAGACAGGAGGTGACTGTGGCTCATTGGTGGGGGGGGGAGACACAGGAGGCAAAGATCTTGGGAATATTCACCAGCCTGCATTTCTCTGGAGGTGGCCATTTTGGGAAAACCTGCCCCCCCCATCAGCACTGAGAAGCCCCAGGCCAAACAATAATCCAAGTGGGATCACAGCCCCACCCATCAGTAAACAGGCTCTGTAAAGACCCCCTAGACACACAGCCGCCTCTAATCTCACCCAGAGACAATGCCCTATCCACCAGAGGGAAAGGAATCAGCCCCAGCTACCAGTGGGTCTGCACCAGTCCCTCCCATCAGGAAGCCTACAGCAAGCCCCTGTACCAACTTCAGCAACTATGAGGGCGGAGACCAGAAGAAAGAGAGGCTACAAATCTATTGTCTGAAAAAAAGGACACCATACCAAAAACCTATAAAAATTAAAAGAGAACTATAACTCAGATAAGGGAGAAAGAAAAAACCCCAAATAAACAGCTAAATGATCTGGAGATTAACAGCCTCCAGCTGTTGATGCTGAAGATGATGTAACACATTGGAAATAAACTGGAGACAAAGATTGATAATTTACAGGAAACACTGAGCAAAGAAATACAAGATTTAAAACTTAAGCAAGCAGAGATGCAAAATACAATGACTGAAATAAAAAATTAGTTAGAAGCAACCAACAGAAAATATAGGAGGCAGAAGAGCGAATAAGCAAGGTGAGGACAGACTAGTGGAAATCACTGATGTGGAACATAAAAGAGTAAAAAGACTGAAAAGAAACGAGAGTCTCAGGGAACTCTGGGACAAGGTTAAACACACCAACATCCGTATTAGAGCAGTGCTAGGAGAAGAGAGAGAGAAAGGGACAGAAAAAATATTCGAAGAGATAATAGCCAAAAACTTCCATAACATGGGAAAGGAACCACTCACCCAAATCCAGGAAGAACAATGAGTACCATATAAAATAAACCCAAGGAGGAAAACCTCAAGACACATATTAATCAAAATGACCAAAATTAAAGACAGAGAAAATACTGAAAGCAGCTAGGGAAAAGAAACAAATAACATACAAGGGAACGCCAATAAGGTTATTGGCAGATTTTTCGTCAGAAACTCTGCAGGCTAGAAGGGACTGGCATGATATACTTAATGCGATGAAAGGAAAAAAACCTCCAACCAAGATTACTTTACTTAGCAAGGCTCTCATTCAGATTTTAAGGAGAAATCAAAAGCTTTACAGATAAGCAAAAGCTAAGAGAATTCAGCAACACTAAACCAGCTTTACAACAAATCCTAAAGGAACTTCTCTAGGCAGAAAAGAAAAGGCCACAACCAGAAACAAAAATACCACAAATGACAAGGTTCACCAGTAAAGGCATATATACAGTAAAGATATGAAATCATCCATGCACAATTAAGCTACCAAAATCAGAAACTGTGAGAAGAGGAGGGTACAAATGCAGGACACTGGAGAAGCACTTGCAATTAAGAAACCAACAACTTAAAACAATCTTGTGTGTGTGTGTATATATATATTTATATATATATATATTTTTTTTTGTGTGTATATATATAGAATCCTATATCAAAAGTTCAGGGTAACTGAAAACCAAAAATCTACAATTCATACACACACAAAAAAATAAAAAAAGCAACTCAAATACAATATTAAAGATAGTCATCAAACCACAAGAGGAGAGAACAAGGGAAGAAAAAAGAGCAACAAAACAAATCAAAAACAGTTAATAACATGGCAATAAGAACACACATATCAAAAATTACTTTAAATGTTAATGGACTAAATGCCCCAACCAAAAGACATAGACTGGCTGAAAGGATACAAAAGCAAGACCCAAAATATACAGTGTCTTCAAGAGACTCACTTCACTTCTAGGGACACGTACAAATTGAAAGTGAGAGGATGGAAGAAAATATTCCATGCAAACAGGAATCGAATGAAAGCTAGAGTAGTGATACTCATATCAGACAAAACAGACCTTAAAAGGAAGAATATTTTAAGAGACAAGGAAGGACACTACATAATAATCAAAAGATCAATCCAAGAAGAAGATATAACAATTATAAATATCTATGCACCCAAATAGGATTACCACAATATATAAGTCAAATGCTAACAACCTTAAAAGGAGAAATGGGCAATAATACCATCATAGTAGAGGACTTTAACATCCCACTTACAGCAATGGACAGATCATCCAGACAGAAAATCAGTAAGGAAACATGGGCCCTGAACAAAGCATTAGATCAGATGCACTTAATAGATATTTATAGGACATTTCCATCTAAAACCAACAGAATACACATTCTTCTCAAGTGCACACAGAACATTCTCTAAGATTGATCACATTCTGGGCTACAAACCAAGCCTCGGTAACTTCAAGAAAATTGAAATCACATCAAGTATCTTTTCCAACCACAATGCTTTGTGACTGGAAAAAAAGAACAAGAAAAAACCTTCAAAAAACACAAACACATGGAGACTAAACAACATGCTACTAAACAACCAATGGATCACTGAAGACATCAAAGAGGAAATTAAAAAATATATAGAAGTAAATGACAACAAAGACACAAAAGTCCAAAATCTATGGGATGCAGCAAAAGCAGTTTTAAGAGGGAAATTTACAGCAATACAAGCCTACTCATGAAACAAGAAAAAGCTCAAATAAGCAACCTAACAATCTAAAGCAGCTAGAGAGGGAAGAACAGACAAGACCTAAAGTTAATGGAAGGAAAGAAATCATAAAGATCAGAGCAGAAATCAATGAAATAGAAATGAAGAAAACTGTAGAAAAGATCAATGAAACTAAAAGCTGGTTCTTTGAAAAGATCAACAAAATTGATAAACCCTTAGCCAGACTTATCAGGAAAAAGAGAGGACACAAATCAAGAAAATTAGAAATGAAAAAGAAGTAACAACAGACATCACAGAAATACAAAGGATCATAAGAGACTAGTATATGCACCTATACACCAATAAAATGGAAAACCTAGAAGAAATGGAAAAAATTCTTAAAAGGTACAATCTTCCCAAGACTAAACCAAGATGAAACAGAAAATATGAATGGACCAATCACAAGTTCTGAAATTGAAACTGTGACTTAAAAACTTCCAACAAACAAAAGTCCAGGACCAGATGGCTTCACAGGTGAATTCTATCAAACATTTAGAGAAGAGCTCACACCTATCCTTCTGAAACCATTCCAGAAAATTGCAGAGGAAGAGATACTCCCAAACTCATTCTACGAGGCAATAATCACCCTGATACCAAAACCAGAAAAAGATACCACAAAAAAAGAAAATTACAGGCCAGTTTCACTGATGAACACAGATGCAAAAATCCTCAACAAAATACTAGCCAACCAAATCCAACAATACATTAAAAGGACTGTTCATCATGATCAAGTGGGATTTATCCCAGGGATGCAAGGATTCTTCAATATCCGCAAATCAATCAGTGTGATACACCACACTGACAAACTGAAGATTAAAAATCATATGATCTTCTCAATAGATGCAGAAAAAGCCTTTGACAAAATCCAGCACCCATTTCTGTCAAAAACCCTTCAGAAAATGGGCATAAAGGTAACCTACCTCTACATAATTAAGGCCATATATGACAAACCCAGAGCTCACATCATTCTCAATAGTGAAAAGCTGAAAGAATTCCCACTGAGATCAGGAACAAAACAAGGACGTCCACTCTTGCCACTACTATTCAACATAGTTTTGCAAGTCATAGCCATGGCAATCAGAGAAGTAAAGGAAATAAAAAGAACCCAAATTGGAAAGGAAGAAGTAAAACTAATCACTGTTTGCATATGACATGATACTATACCTAGAGAATCCTAAGTAGTCTACCGGAAATATGTTAGAGCCCATCAATGAATTTGGCAAAGTCGCAGGATACAAAATTAATACACAGAAATCAGCTGCATTTCTATATACTAAAAACAAGAGATCAGAAAGAGATATTAGGGAAGCAATCCCGTTTATCACTGCATCAAAAAGAATCAAGTACTTAGGAATAAACCTACCTAAAGAGACAAAAGGCCTACACTCTGAAAACTGTAAGGCGCTGATGAAAGAAATCAGGACTGACACAAACAGATGGAAAGACATACCATGCTCTTGGATTGGAAAAGTCAATATTATCAAAATGACTATACTACCCAAGGCAATCTACAGATTCAATGCAATCCCTATCAAATTACCAAGGACATTTTTCACAGAACTAGAACAAAATGTTCTAGAGTTTGTTTGGAAGCACAAAAGACCCAGAATAGCCAAAGATATCTTGAAAAAGAAAAATGGAGCTGGAGGATTCAGGCTCCCTGACTTAAGACTATGCTACAAATCTACAGTCATCGAAACTGTATGGTACTGGCACAAAGACAGAAATATAGATCAATGGAACAGAATAGAAAGCCCAGAATTAAACCCATGCACCTACAGTCAACTAATCTATGACAAAGGAGGCAAGAATATACATTGGAGAAAAGACAGCCTCTTCAATAAGTGGTGCTGGGAAAAATGGAGAGCCACATGTAAAAGAATGAAATCAGAACACTTTCTGACACCATGCACAAAAATAAACTCAAAATGGATTAAAGACCTAGATTTAAGACCAGATACTGTAAAACTCTTAGAGGAAAACATAGGCCAAACACTCTCAGACATAAACGACGGCAACATCTTCTCAGATCCACCTGTTAGAATAATGACAATAAAAACAAAAATAAACAAATGGGACTTAATTAAACGTAAAAGTTTCTGCACAGCAAAGGAAACCCCAGACAAAACGAAAAGACAACCCACAGAATGGGAGAAAGTATTTGCAAGTGAATCGACTGAGAAGGGATTAATCTCCAAAATTTACAAACACCTCCTACAGCTCAATACCAAAAAAAACCAAACAGCCCCATCAGAAAATGGGCAGAAGACCTAAATAGACAATTCTCCGAAGAAGACATACAGATGGCCGAAAAACACATGAAAAGATGTTCAACATTACTCATTATTAGAGAAATGCAAATCAAGACCATTATGAAGTACCACCTTACACAGGCCAGAATGGCCATCATCAAAAAGTCTACAGACAGGGGAGTTCCCTTCATGGCTCAGTGGTTAATGAATCCAACTAAGAACCATGAGGTTGTGGGTTCAATCTTTGGCCTTGCTCAGTGGGTTAAGGGTCCGGCGTTGCCATGAGCTGTGGTGAAGGTTGCAGACGCGGCTCGGATCCCGCAGCTCGGATTGCTGCGACTGTGGCGAAGGCCGGCGGCTACAGCTCCTGTTAGACCCCTAGCCTGGGAACCTCCAAATACCGCGGGTGTGGCTCTACATAAAGACAAAAAGACAAAAAAAAAAAGAACCCTATTACACTCTTGGCGGGAATGTAAAATGGTGTGACCACTGTGGAAAACAGTATGGAGATTCCTTAGAAAACTAAGAATAGAATCACAGTTTGATCCAGCAATCCCACTCCTGGACATCTATCCAGAGAAAACCATGACTCAAAAAGACACATGCGAGTCTCCATGTTTGGGTGCATCTGGATCCTACAGGAGTCGCTGGGAGTCAGACCGCTTCCTCCGAGCTTTGGGTTAAATGGTTCGGCAGCTCAAGGTATGGGTTTCGAGTTGCAAGGCCTTTGGTTGTGAATGCTGCGACATTTTCCTGTTAACATGTTGAAAATTGTTGAAGTCGAAATCACTTCTCACTCCTGAAGACTATAGACCTGCTCAGGGAGAGGGACCTCGGTGGGTCTGGATCAGCCTTGGAGGGAGCTGGAGCAGCGTCTGTGGTTCCTGCCCTTGGAGTAGATTATTTGATTTAGCAAGGACTGGAATTGCCTGTGCTGGTGATGGAAAGCAGAACGTGAAAGGTAAGACCCTGCCATGAATGTGGTTTTGGTTTTTGTTCCCTGGTCACCAGAGAGGCAGAGACTCACTCCCAGGCTCAGGATCCGGGTCTTCATGGGGACAAGTGTGGGGACATCCCATTAATTTCTAAATATACTGTGTTTTCATGTGTTCCTTTTCCATATTTTCACAGCTGTCTGAAAGAATGTTAAAGAAAATCTTCAGTGACACTTGTTAAAGCTGATGAAATAAAATTTATATTTTAAGGTGGGACAAGAAAAAAATTAAACATAAAATTCTCTCTGGGCCTCCTCCCTACCTCATGGGCAGTGTGCCTCTGCATTGCACATTAACCAGAGCTCCTCAAAGATTGGAGTGCCTGCGCAACCTAATGAGCAATTTTTTTCCTGCAATGTTCATTTTTTTTCCATTTTCTGATGTTAGCAATCAGAAGCATCAGATTCTGTAATTTTTTTTCAATGTTTTATAAGTTTTTATTGATCTTTTGGGTAAATTGTTATGTAACTTCGTAAAAGAATAGTGTTCTTTCACACTCTGTAAGGGGTCATGGTTACTTGCTACTTGCTTTGTATTATGTATCCTTTGTGAAACTTTGTAAAATATCAGTATCTTTCTTTTTTTTTTTCTTTTTATGGCTGCACCTGCACCATATGAAAGTTCCCAGGTTTGGGATTGAGTCAGAGCTGTGGCTGCAGACCTACACCATAGCCATAGCAACACTGGATCAGAGCCCCATCTGCCACCTACATCTTAGCTTGTGGCAACGCCAGATCCTTAACCCACTTCAGGAGGCCAGGGATTGAACCATGGACACTATGTAGGGTTCTTAACTCACTGAGCCATGACAGGAACTCCGGTATCTCATTTTGTCTCAAAAATGTATATGGACTGTGCCTTTGACCTCTAAAAGGCAGGACAGTCCTCAGAGGTTTCTGAGAATCTGCTTCTTCAGATTATAATCTTCAGTTTGGCTTGAATGAAATTCCTTTTTCTTCTTAATTAAAAAAAAAAAAGACACATGCACTCCAATGTTCATTGCAGCACTCTATACAATAGCCAAGACATGGAAACAACCTAAATGTCCATCAACAGAGGAGTGGATAAAGAAGAAGTGATACATACACACAATGGAATATTACGCAGCCATTAAAAAAGAAAGAAAGAACAGCATTTACAGCAACATGGACAGACCTAGAAATTATCATGCTAAGTGAAGTCAGTCAATGAGACACCAACACCAAATGCTATCACTTACATGGAATCTAAAAAAAGGACACAATGAACTTCTTTGTAGAGCAGATACTGACTCACAGACTTTGAAAAACTTATGGTTTCCAAATGAGACGGGTTGGGGGTGGAGGGATGCACTGAGGGTTTGTGATAGTAACACTATAAAATTTGGTTGTGATGATTGTTGTATACCTATACATTTAAAAAATTCATTGAGTAATTTAAAAAAAATAAAAATTAAAAAAAGAAATATAGATTTAGCATCCTTCCATTTTTGCTTTCTTTAGCAGTGGCATACTATTCCCATATCTAATTACCTCCTTCAAATTTCTAGTGTCATTCACATTGAGGGAAATAATAAGTAAACATGAAGAGTTTTGGAAGGCAGCTCTTTTAGCTGCCTCATAGGCCAGATGGTTTCCGTGAACTTCATCACTGCCAGTTTTTGACTGACCAGGCACCTTAATAATTGTTTTCAGAGTTCCTGTCATGGCGCAGTGGTTAACAAATCTGACTAGGAACCATAAGGTTGCGGGTTTGACCTCTGGCCTTGCTCAGTGGGTTAATGATCCAGCATTGTTGTGAGCTGTGGTGCAGGCTGCAGACGCGGCTTGGATCCTGAGCTTCTGTGGCTCTGGTGTAGGCCTGTGGCTATGACCCCTAGCCTGGGAACCTCCACATGCTGCGGGTGCAGCCCTAAAAAGGATAAAAGACAAAAAAAAAATTGCTTTGGCAGTAAGATAGCATCTAACAAGGCAGTAACATAGGAACATTTTTTTTTTTCCTGTTTTGCTTTTCAGGGCTGCACCTGTGGCATATGGAAATTCCCAGGCTAGGGGCTGAATCAGAGCCACAGCTGCCAGCCTAAGCCATAGCCATAGCAGCACTGGCATTTGCAACCTACAACACAGCTCACGACAATGCCAGATCCTTACCTCACTGAGTGAGGCCAGGGATTGAACCGGAATCCTCATGGATACTAATCAGGTTTGTAACCAGCTAAGCCACAATGGGAACCCCAGGAAATACTTTATATTGTTATTTTCCCCATGTTAAAAACCCAGGTTGTTTCCAGAGCATACCCAAGTAGTGAGTAATGTCAGAAGTGCAGCAACTATTAGTAAAAACTTTAGCAGTTTTATCTTTATTATGCAAGCACCAAAGAGCATGAAAATTTCTGCTTCTTAAGTGGAGGAGGACTGTGGAAGAGACCTTGATTAGACAATATTAAAAGGGATAGTTATTGAATATCCTGCATTAAGTTTGCCTACACCATTACATAAATAGGAGCAGTCAGTAAATCAAGAAACAGAAGCATTATAAAGAAGTCTCTCACTGATTGGGTCACAGACTGATATGAGTGTCAGTAGTTAGTACACAGTCATGTGGGGTTTAAATGTTGGTAGAGGGATAAGAGTTTTAGGGTTTAAAGCATTACAATAAGAAATGGTTACATTAAGTGAGAAGAACAAAACTGTCAGCAGCTAAGGTTATTAAGAATCCCCAGAAAGTAAAAATAGAATCTAGATAATTAAATAAAGTCTAACCCTTTTTTTCTTTTCCTTTGCCCTTAGTCTAGTTTCCCTTGCTCATAAAGTGCCACATGCAGAGGTCTCGAATCAGGCACTTCAGACCAGAGTTCCTAGTGTGAAATGGCTGTAGTGACACTTCAGCTCAAGGTCATGTGCAAAAGCTGTGCGTAACACTTAAGACAATGGCAGTGGGCCATGTGCAGAGATGCTGCACCTGACACTGCAGTCTAGAGCATGAGCATCACAGCTGTGCCTGAACCACAAGAACTCCACCCCACCCTGCTGACAAGAATCTTACAAGGCAGCCGCACTGAAGTGCTCTAGAACTTGAGCTTGCAGCACCTTTCTGATCTTTAATCAAAGAATAAAACTTTTCTTTGCTTCTGAACTGAATTAAGTCTCATTCTATTGGCTTGAATGACAGCAGACAGGAGGACTCTTACTGGGTGCAAAGGGTTGGTAACAAATTTTGGCACAGCCTTTTCACCTGCAGCTACTTACTAGGATTTGGCCTCACGCTGGCTCTAGCAGGAAGACAGTGGAGGCTTTGAAAACTTTAAGCAAAAATGATTGACTCTGGTGCTTGAGTTCAACTCTGATAGGGTAGAAAGGTAAAAGACTCAAGCCAAGCACCCTGAAGCCAGGTATAGTGCACCCACATGGTAGCACCCAGAGTCATCTGGACCTTATCCCCGAGGGGTCATTGTTGGGGATTTGAGACATGACTTCCTGCCCATTTCCTCTAGCTTGTCTTCCTGCAACAGCAGATGCCCTGGTGTAATGATGCAGTACCCTGTGGGGCTTTCCTGGGACAGACCCCTCCCCCATGTCCTCTGCCTACCTCTTATTCGTAGAAAAGTTCTCTCCCATGCCTTCCCTGAGTGGAAAAAGCCTGGCTCAAAAAGTAATGACTGAAAGGATGTGAACATGTAATGACAAAAACAGCAGTTGGGCCAGGAGAGCTGATAAGAATTTAAACAGTAAATCAACCATATAGCAGTCTTTAGATACTCTCTGTAGAACCTAGATAATAGTATTGGATGCCCATTTTCTGAGTTGATTTACAGATGTTAAAACCCCCACCAAATGGAGTAAGTACTACTTGATGACCATGAGCGCACAGCCCCCAGACCTATTTGAGCTGATGATGTTCTGTGACACTGCCTTGTTACTTCACCATCAACCAATCAGAGAATTTTGCATGAGCTGATCACACATCCAGCTACTCCCCTCCCTCACCTTGCCTTTATTTATTTATTTTTGTCTTTCTGCTTTTCTAGGACTGCACTCGTGGCACATGGAGGTTCCCAGGCTAGGGGTCTAATTGGAGCTGCAGCCGCTGGCCTATGCCATGGCCACAGTAACGTGGGATCCGAGCTGCTTCTGCAACCTACACCACAGATCAAGGCAACGCCGGATCCCTAACCCACTGATCAAGGCCAGGGATTGAATCCGCAACCTCATCGTTCCTGGTTGGATTCGTTAACCCCTGAGCCATGATGGGAACTCCTCACCTTGCCTTTAAATATGCTTTCCTGAAACCCATCAGAGATTTCAGATTTAAGCATTAGCTCCCCCAGACTCCTTGTATGGTGTCTACAATAAATGCTGCACTTTCCTTCACCACAACCTGATGGCAGTAGATTGGCTTTACTATGTGCAGATAAGCAGACCTGTTCGGTTTGATAAGAGGGATGGTGGGGACCGTGGATAAGAGGGAGCTACCCCAGTATTGCACTACTGTCATGCCAGTAGTGCTGTTCTATTGCCCCTGTACAAGGCAGAAGTGGCTGCACTGGGGCTTTCTGACCTCCTTGTCGACCTCGTGGGGTCAACAGGGGCATTCTCCATTGTCACTTTTGGTTTTGTAATGGAAAGTGGCCAGCCCCAGGTACCAATAGGCAAGACAGGGAAAAGGACTAGGTAATGAGGACCACCTGACAAAACAGAATGAGGATGCTCAATACAAGTTCAGGAAAGGATACCAGGAACATCCAAGTGTGAAAGGGTCCTAAGGTAGGTATGTGACCAGTGACTTGACCTCTTCCAGTCAGTGCTAGTTTCTTTAAAGTGGCGTGGGAAGTCATGAGCTGCTCAAAAGAAAACTCATTGCCCAACCTCTCCTCCCCCATGACTTTATGGATGAACCTTCGGTGATTCCTTATCAGATGAGGTTCCCAGGCTCTCCTCTTGCTATTAGCACCAAATACCAACTGCCCCAGTAACCTGTGATTACTCTGTGGAAATCCCTCTTGCTTTTAGCTCTTACTCAGAAGTTCCCAAACTCATCCTTTTTGGCCAAAAGGAGGAAAGAGAAGATCCCTGCCTCAGTTAGCTGTGCCACTCCCTAACAGACCAAGCTGGTCAGGAGCTAAGATGGCTAAACTGCTCTGGCCCGGAGGCAGTCCTGTCTTACCTCCTGTGGGATATTCTGACTGAGGAGGGACTTAGTATTTCAAGCACTGTCATTACAAATTCAAGGGGGGACCCTTGGTTATATCAGAGTCCATGACATTTGGATGCCTCCTATTTTGGTGAGGAATTCATTAACAGTTTGGTGCTGGTTCCAAGTTTTCCGAACCAAAAATTTTATCTGGTTCAAATCTTCTGGCATTTGTGCACCAACAAATCACTCAAATTGCCCCCACCCCCACTAGTTGAAAATAAATCCAAAACAGAACATCTAAGGTATGGGAACATCAACCATACCAAAGGATAGCCCAATAGGGTGCAGCCTGTAGAAATGGAAACTTTTTGGGTCTCACTCCCCGACTCCAAAACATTCAGTCTTTCTGTGTAATAGAGTTTGCCCCCAATATCGGCTGGGAGATGGGGAAACTTGGCGTGTCAATGGGTCTCTAAATTACAACACCATTTTAAAATTGGACCTGCTATGCCAGAGACAAAAGAAACTGGGATAAAATTCCCTAAGTCCAGTTTTTTAATAGACTTATATCAGAACAAAGGCCTTCAAAAGGCTCCACTGAGGTAATACCAGTCCTTGACCTTTCCCCTGAGGACCTAACTGATATCCTCCCTAACTCTTTTCTGGTACCTAGACAACATTCTGATCAGCTGCCCTACCAAGAAGGTCTCTGACAAAAATACTGTACCCATTCTGAACCACGTTGGTGATAAAGGATAAGTGCGTGCCCCAACTCCTCCACTGCCAAAGGCTCAAATATCACAAACTAGAGTGACTTACCAGGCTTCATTCTCACAGAAAGTCAGAGAAGCCTACCCAAGGAAAGGAAAGAATACATCTACAGCTTTGACCCTCCTAAAACTAGAAGTCAGCTTCAAGGTTCCCTGGGGGCAGTCAGGTTTTGCCACATATGGATCCCTAACTATGGTCTAATAGCTAGGCCTCTATATGAAAAGTTGAAAGGAAATAATAATGATCCTTTTGAATGAAATTCAGAATTTGAACAAGTCTTTCAAGAAATTAAAAAAGCAATTACCTCAGGCTCCTTCCCCGGACCTCCAAGATTTAGCTAAACCCTCTGACTTTTACATGAAGAGAATGGGAACCACTCAGGGTATTAGCTCAAAAACTGGGATACTCAGGCAGCTGCTTATTTCTCTAAACAACTAGATCAAAATGCTAAGGGATGCACTGCCTTGCCTACAGGCAGTAACAATTACAACTCTGCTAAAGGAGTTTGAAAAGTTAATGTTTGGTTACTACATGGACTTTATACCAGGTTCAGGCTTTACTAAATTCCAAGGTACTAGAAGAGCCATCCCCTGAAGGCTGATTCAAATCTGACTGCTCATAGACAACACAGTGGCTACCATAAAAATCTCTCACATGCTAAATTCTGCTCCTCTGCTACATACAGAAATGGGACCTCTGGAGAATGACTGTATGGAACACATAGATACAATATAATCCAACCTAGGAAGGGAGTCATTCCCAAACACCAAAGAGGAATGGTTCACAGACCAGAGCAATTTTATGAGAAAGGGAAAAGGAGTGGCAGGATATGCAGCAACCTCTCAAACCCAAGTCATGAAGGCAGGAAGCAGACTGCCAGGGACTTCATCCCAAAATGCAGAGGTGATGACCCTCACCCAAGCCTTAAAGCTCCAGACAGGGAAGATTCTACATGTTTACACAGACTCTTGGTATGTATATCACATCCTACATGCACATGGGGCTATTTGGAAGGAAAGAATTATGCTTACTGTGGAGAATAAGCCGGTGAAACATGACAAAACCATATTGAGACTCCTAGCAACAGTGCAGCTTCCAAAAAACAAATGGCAGTGATTCACTGTAGATGTCAACAAAAAGGGAATGCGGAGGTAATAAAAGAAAACAGGTGGACACAACTGTCAAAAGGGCAAGCCCTATAACCACTAACTTGGCAATTACCCCTCATACCTAAGAGGCCAGATCCATCCAATTATGCTCCAGTCTATACAAAGGGTGAATTAGACATAGCCCCAAAATGGGGCTTCAATAGAGACCTAGGAGCCCATGGGTGGCTAGTAAATGAACATGGGCAATACTTATTTCCCCAAACTGCTGTTTGTCAAGCCATCAGGGAGGCTTATCAAGGAACTCAGTATGGGAAAGAAGTGCTATATAATTGGTTAGTTGAGGCCATAACTCCTGACATGAAAAGTATAATCAGTTGGATAGTTGAGACATGCCTCATATGCACAATGAACAATCCTAGCACCAGACCGCTAGATAAAGCCCATTCAGACCAGAGGGACATGTCCTGGAGAAAACTGCCAAGAGTACAGGGCTATTTCACATATCTTTAGGTGCTAGCAGATACATTTTCTGGGTAGGAAGAAGCATTCCCTGCTAAACCTGAAACCACAGCTGAGGTAGAAAAGGCATTACGAAAAGAAATAATCCCAGGTTTGTTCTCCGAGGATCCCTATGTGAATGAAAAATATTGCCTGCCATATCAGTGGATGGCTGCAGAAATCAAGCCACTATAGCCATCCCTGACAGTAAGCCCTGAGGTAATTTAGGATGGAGACAAATTGGCTGCCCCTGCCAAGACCTCAGCCACTGCAGCCACCCCCAAGAGTGCACCCTGAGGGTACTCAGGATGGGAAAGCACAGACTACTACCCCTAGATAGTCAAGGTGCATATCAAAGGGATAATTTCAATAAGCCAGACTCTTGCATCTTCCCATACATAGAAAAGTGTTGAATTCATTAACTTGAGATCTATTTTTCTTTAACAGGAATCTTTTGATGTTCTGACTACCTGGTTTTATTGCAAAAAACTCCTATATATACTGGCTTCTCCTTTCCCACTTTGGAGCAATCCTTCAGAACTAAGAGGCTGCACCCTGGGCTTATTTCCTGTTTTGTCCACCAAATTATACATAATTCTCAACTTTTAGGTTGTGCATTTTTTTTCACTTGACACCTATAAAGTGATAATGGTCCAGCATTTGTGTCTCAGTGACAAAGGGGACAGTGAGTGCCCTGTGCATAAAATGGGCCTTGCCCTCAGCCTGAATACTCCAATTATCAGGGAAAGTACAGAGATCCAAACATATCTTGAAAAACGCTTTAGTCAAGCCATGTCAGGAAATTCAAGAATACTGGATTAAGTTGCTTCTGACTGCCCTGCTCCACAAGCAGTTAGGTTCAAGGGGTAAGTTACACTTAAGCACATTTGAACTATGTATGGTAGACCCATTTCCCAAGCCTGAGAGAAGGGTCACCTTAACCTTCTTGAAATGGAACAACTGAAGTTTGTCCTACAGGTAGGAGAAACCATGGAATGAGGAGAACTGCAACCAGTGACCTGGCCCTCCACCCCTTCCATCCAGGAGACTGAGTGGAAAACTGGCAGCTCATCCTAAGGAGAATGGACCCCACCTGGTGATCTCATATACTCACTCTTCCCTAAGTTGCAGGGGATCACACCATGGGGACATCATCCTCAAGTGAAGAGTCCCCCAAGCCCCAGTCTCCAGAGAGACAACCTGGGACAACAGACCCCCTTGACTAGTCATTGTAACCTCTCTCTGACCCAAAGCTTCTCTTCCAGAAAACCACAAAAGTGTGACCAGGGGTATTCAGGCCATGGGAGTAAGCTTCCACATCAGGGCACACTTTTTGTCTACAGGCAAAAACCCAAATGCCCTCATTTTCAGGAAAAATTTGATACGTGGCCATTATTCTCTTTTACTGTTTGGGTCATCTGTCTTAAATTGTCTTGCATTCTTTATCTCCAAAAGGTTAGACAAATGGAGTTCACTTAGGGCTAAGCATACTGACAATAAAACACATCAAAAGGTGGCTGAGAAGTACTGCTTCTCTACCTGGCATTATGATGATGCCCAAACTCAGCGGGAAGTAGTGACAGAAGACAGACCTTCACCCTTCAGTGCCCCTCAGTGCCCCTCGGCAGCCCTCAAGAATGAGGAACAGGGGAGTTGTCATGGCTCAGCGGTTAACGAATCCGACTAGCATCCATGAGGATGCGGGTTCGATCCCTGGCCTCGCTCAGTGGGTTAAGGACCCTGCATTGCTGTGGGCTGTGGTGTAGGTCACAGACGTGGCTCGGATCCAGTGTTGCTGTGGCTGTAGTGTCGACCAGCTGCTGCAGCTCCAATTCGACTCCTAGCCTAGGAACTTCCATGTATCATGGGTGCAGCCCTATAAAAAAAAAGAACGGGGAGCAGGGCAAAAGACAGAGGAGGGAGTTGTCACCAGCAAAGCCCATTAACAATTCCCATGAAGTAAAAATAGAATTAAAGTCTTACCTTACTTTTTCTTGTCCTTCGTGCTTAGCCTAGTTTCACTTGCTCATAAGATGCACATACCGTACCTCTCCCTGGCACTTCAGACCAGAGTTCCTGGCGCAAAATGCGTGCGCAGACACCTGAGCTCAGGCTGTGAGCAGAAGCCGTGCCTGACACTCAATGCAGCATGGCGGTGGCAGCCTGCACAGGCATTGCACTTGGCACTGAATTTCAGAGTGGGAGCAGTACAGCTGCACCCTACTGGCCAAAACTCCGCCCCCTCCTGCTGAATGAGAACTCAGTGGAGGAGACCACCCAGAGCCTGTAGGGAGAGTGTGTGCTCCAGAGATTGCCCTTGCACCTTTCCATTCTTTTTTTTTTTCCTTTTTAGGGCTGCACCTGCAGCACATGGAAGTTCCCTGGGCTGAGGGTTGAATCATAGATGCAGCTGCTGACCTATGCCATAGCCAGAGCAACGCAGGCTCCGAGCTGCATCTACGTTGCAGCTTGCAGCAATGCTGGATCCTTAATCCACTGTGCGAGGCCAGGGATCAAACCTGAATCCTCATGAATACCAGTTGGGTTCTTAACCTACTGAGTCACAATGGGAACTCTGGACCTGTCCATTCTTTGATCAAAGAATTAAGCTTTCCTTTGCTGCTGAACCAAACTAGGTCTCATTCAAGCATCGTCAGGCAGGAGGACAATTGTTAGGGCCTGACTGGAAAGGGTCAGCAATAAAATCTCGTAAGATGTGAATCTACTAGGAGAAAGATGTTGAGTATACAAAAGCTTAAAATGCTTCTACTGACCTCTATACATAAAATAGATAAGTAGGGAGTGTCTGTCGTGGCATGGTGGAAATGAATCCAACCATTTACCATGAGGACATGGGTTAGATCCCTGGCCTTGCTCAGTGGGTTAAGGATCTAGCATTGCCATGAGCTGTGGTGTAGGTTGCAGACGCAGCTCATATCCCACGTTGCTGTAGCTGTGTGTAAGCCAGCAGCAGTAGCTCCGATTAGACCCCTAGCCTGGGAACCTCCATATGCGGCAGGTGTGGCCCTAAAAAAAGCAAAAAATAAAATAAAATAAAATAATAAAATAGGTAAGAGGCAAGGATTTATTGTATAGCACAGGGAACTATATCCAATATCTTGCAATAATCTGTAATGGAAAATTTTTGAGAAAAAAATTACATATTTACACCTTTAACACAGTATTATAAATCAATCAATATCAATTGAAAAAAAGTAGTGCTTCTACTGAATGTGGCACATAGATTTTTAAAAGGGAATTTATGACAATTTCTTTGGTTACTTTGAGTAGAAGTGCAGTAGCTGAGACTGCTCGTAAAACAAAGAGGGAGTTCCGTAGCAACAGGGTCTAGTTATTGGCTATAGTATCCAACTGGTCTTAGATGGTCCCCATGTTAATGGGCTAGGATGCCCTTGGCATTTCCTTCTTGTTCACAGACAAAAAGGGAAGGGAGAATGTTTTTGTCAAAAACAAAGGTAGAGCTATTATTAATTCATGTTTTAAGGCCTGGAAGACAGATTCAGATAATCCTAGCCAAACGATCAGATTTAATTCATTTTCCTTTAACAGGGCATAGATATATCTAGCATACAAGGAAAATTTGGAATCCAGTTTCTGTAGAATCCTGCCAACCCCTGAGACCCCACAGTTACCCTCTGGTTTCAGGGAGAGGGAAATAAATAATTCCCAGAATCTTGTTAGAGTTCAGCATTAATCCTTGAGGTGTTATTAGATGTCCTAAATATTTTACCTGAGTGTTAACAAACTGGAGCTTTTCCTTAGAGACTTTATGTCCTCGTAGTACTAACTGAGTCGAGGTAAAGACTATCTCCTTTCTTTCTCTTTCCTTTCTTTCTTTCTTCTTTCTTTTGTTCCTTCCTTCTTTCTGTCTTCCTCTCTCCCTTACTTCCTTTCTTCCTTTCCTTTCTTTCTTTCCTTCCTCCCTTTCTTTCTTTCTTTCCCTTCCTTCTTTCCGTTTTCTCTTCCTTCCTTCCTCCCTCCCTCCCTTTCTTCCTTCCTTTCTTTCCTTTCCCTCTCTCCCTCCCTTCCTACCTCTCTTTCTCTCTCTCCCGCTCTTTCTTTCTTGCTTGCTTGCAGCACCCAGAGCATGTGGAGGTTACCAGGCCAGGGACTGAACCTATGCCACAACTGCAATCCAAGCCACAGCAGTGAAAATGCAGGATCTTTAATCAGTTGAGCCACCAGGGAACTCCCAAGACTGTCTTGACTGAATGGCTCTCAGAAGAGCAGAGGAGACTATCAGCATGTTGAACGAGTAGGTCCTTACAGGAAAAACTACATTAGCCAAATACTAATAAGTATTTGGGAGAAGTAGGATGGATTTTCAGTATAGCCTTGGGGCATAATAGTACAGGTGTGTTGTCAGCTTATCCAAGTGAAAGCAAAAAGGTATTGACTTTCTTGAGTCAATAGGCACCCTTAAAAAAGGTATTACATAAATCTCTAACAGTAAAGAAGGCTCTAGCTATAGGAATGGAATTAAGGATTGTGTATGGATTAGGCACAATAGAATGACAATGTTGTCAATAGCTCTAAGGTCTTGAAAGAACTTCCATTCCTGCCCATTTAGTTTACAGATGGAAGGACTGGAGTATTACAGGGATTAGTACAAAGAATAATTAGGCCCTTGGAAATGTTTGCCTCTGCTACAGGATGAATTCCTTCAAGGGCCTCTATTCTTAGAGGATATTGCTTAGTATTAGGTAAGAGTTTGGAAGCATCCACCTGAATTTTAATGGATGGAGTTGAATGAATACCATTAAGACTGTGACCACAATTAGGAGACAGATTCTAACAATATACTATTGGTTTGATTGGTTGTTACAATACTGGAATTCTAAATGCCAGTTGTCATGTAGATGAATTATCAGAAAGGCTCACTATTTCAAGATATGAGGGATCCTTAAGGGAAAAGGAGATATTGGCCTTGAATTTTTCTGAAAGATCTCACCCTATTAACTGTACCAGGAGAGAGGGTCCAAGGAGAAATTGAAGTAATCCTTATAAGGGGACTATGTCAGAGGATAAAGACAGACTTTCATACTTCCTTAGAAACCCCTACATTTTAATTTTTTTGTTACTCTATGAGAAGAGGTAATGAAATTGGCAGTCTCATTGTACAAGTGAGTCTTGGTGTATTTGTCACCAAAAATGTCATGGAAACATTTTTATAAGTATAAGAAAATTTAAACCCTTACTTTAACTGTGAGTTTACCAAAACAAGTGTCCCAAGAAGTGCTTACAACTTACCTGAACATGCTTGGTTTCCTTCTTTGCCCACAGTGAGAAGTATCTCCAATTACTCATCACCCTCAATGTGGAAATGGTAACCTCTAACCATCATCTAATTTTATGATTCTTCTCATTTCACAAAAGAGGAAAAATAAAAAAGCAGAGACCACCCTGAATAAGTCCAAAAGTAGACATTCTAATCTATTTATTAAAGTAAAACTTTGATGAGCCAGAACTAACATTTTGAATCTATGACTAATCAGAGCACTTACCCACTCACCTCACCTTTCAACAGCAGGACATAGACAGATACTCACAGTCTCATATTCAACCTCAAGCTCTTTAATCTTTGCCCTCTAAACAAACCTCCTAAGGGCTACTCCAGGGAGTTTTTTAAAAATATAAACCAAATAATGTTTTTCTTCAGCTTAAAACACTCCACCTGACCAAAGTGTCATTTGCATGATATTTTAAGGCTATTCATAACCTGGCCTCTGCCAATAGCCTTACCCAGGCAAGATTATATCTTTGGAAAATTAACTTCTGGTGGGTATGGTGCTGTATTCTCATATACCAGTTACTTAAAATGGATGTTTTTGAAATGAATAAATGAATAAGCAAATGAAGGAACTCTATGTAAGTCGTTTTGGTCACCACCCCTGTGTATAACCCTTTGAGATATCCTTGATCAGATGGAGACTACTGTTGATTTTTGATAGCTGTAAACAATTGTTCCTTTTTTTAATTTTAACTTTTAATTGTTTGCTTTTAGGGCCACACTCATGGCACATGGAAGTTCCTAGGCTAGGGGTCAAATTGAAGCTGTAGCTGCTGGCCTACAGCCACAGCAACACCAGATATGAGCCATTTCTGCGACCTGCACCACGGCTCATGGCAATACCTTCACCCACTGAGTGAGGCTAGGGATCGAACCTGCTTCCTCATGCATGCTAACCAGATTTGTCTCTTCTGAGCCACAGTGGGAAATCCAGTAAGTGTTCCTTAAAGAAATACAATATGGTGTTTTTGCTACAAGTCCAATTTTAAATTGTACTTATTTTTACAGTATGATGTTCTTGTAGGTTAAATCTAACTCATTTTAGACCTGGAGTTCTCAAGTTATAATTTATTCAAATTTCTAGGGGGATGTCAAACTAAGCTTTTATTTGACTGGCATACATTTAAAATTTTTCCATATTTAAATATTATATCCACCAATCATATTTTTAAAACCTGAGATTGCTTCCTTTTATTATTGTTGTAAATATTTAGTTATGATAGTGGATTTTTTTTAATTTTTGAGGGGATGGCCTTTCTGCTTAAAAGGGATTACCTATTGTTAAATGGATTAAAAATTAAGTCAGTAATGTTGAAAATTTTAAAATCTGCTTTTTAAAAACTTAACTATAATTTATAAATGTTTTTCCATCTATAAATCTAATAGTTTTACATGCGACAAGTTTTTAAAAAATCAATTAGTTTCAATTTACATTTGTACATTTAAATATATTTGATATTTTTACATGTTTTAAAAACTATAGAGAGAAATCAGCAGTTTCATAAGCAAAACCTTCCTAGGCATTTAACATTGAATACATTTCTATATAGAATGCCTCTCAAAATCTTTTAACATTTTGCAATTTCCACATTGAGTACCATTCTTTAACATATTTCAGCTTAAAATTATAAGATTAACAGTCAGATTCTCGTAAATGTTATAAATATACTTAGATATTTCTGAGTTAAATGAAAGTGTTAACATTATGTACTTAATTATAAACCCTTCAAAAACCATATAGTCATCTCAACAGATGCATAAAAAGCATTCGACAAAGTCCAACATCCAGTCATGATAAAAACTCTTACCAAAGCGGGTACAGAAGGAACACATCTTAACATAAAAAAGCCATTTACAACAAACACACAGCAAATATAATACTCAATGGAAAAAACCTGAAAGCCTTCCCACTAAAATCTGGAACAAGACAAGGATAACCACTCTCACCACTTTTATTCAACATAGTATTGGAAGTCCTAGACACAGCAATCAGACAAACAGAGGAAATAAAGGGTATCCAAATTGCAAGAGAAGAGGCAATATTGTCACTGTATGCAGATGACATATTATATATAGAAAACACTAAGGACTCCACACAAAAACTACTTGAACTGATCAACAGATTCAGCAAAGTAGCAGAATACAAGGTTAACATTCAGGAATCAGCTATATTTCTACATACTAACAATGAAATATTAGAAAAGGAAAAAATACAATACCTTTTAAAATTGCCACCCCAAAAATTAAATACCTAGGAAGAAACCTGACCAAGGAAATGAAAAACATGCTGAGAACTATCAAACATTAATCAAGGAAATTAAAGAGGATTCAAGGAAATGGACAGATACTCCATGCTCCGGGTTGGAAAAATTAATATCATAAAAATGGCCATACTACCCAAAGCAATCTACAGATGCAATGCAATCTCTATCAAATTATCCATGACATTTTTCACAGAACTACAACAAATACAAAAATTTATACGGAACCATAAAAGATTCAGAATTACCAAAGCAACCCTGAGGAACAAAAACAAAGCAGGAGGTCTAACTCTCCCAGACTTCAGGCAATATTACAAATCTACAGTAATCAAGGCAGTGTTGTATTGGTACCAAAACAGACATACAGACCAATGGAACAGAATAGAGAACCCAGAGATAAACTCAGACACCTACAGTCAATTAATCTTTGACAAAGGAGGCAAGAATATAAAATGGGAAAAAGACAGTCTTTTCAGAAAGTGGTGCTGGGAAAACTGGACAGCTGCATGTAAATCAATGAAATGCACCCTCACACCATGCACAAAAATAAACTCAAAATGGCTTAAAGACTTAAACGTAAGACAAGACACCATCAAATTCCTAGAAGAGAAGAAAGCAAAACATTCTCGACATCAACCTTACAAATATTTTCTTAGGTCAGACTCCCTAGGCAATACAAATAAAAGCAAAAATTAACCCATGGGACTTAATCAAACTGACAAGCTTTTTCCACAGCAAAGGAAACCATAAAAAATAAAACAAAAAGACAACCTACAGGAGTTCCCGCTGTGGCTTAGTGGTTAACGAATCTGACTAGGAACCATGAGGTTGCGGGTTCGATCCCTGGCCTTGCTCAGTGGGTTAAGGATCCGGTGTTGCCGTGAGCTGTGGTGTAGGTTGCAGGCATGGCTCAGATCCCGCATTGCTGTGGCTGTGGTGAAGACCAGCAGCTACAGTTCCTGTTAGACCCCTAGCATGGAAACCTCCATATGCCGCAGGTGCAAAAAAACAAAAAAAAACCTACAGAATTGGAGAAAAGTTTCAAATGAAGCAACTGACAAGGGTTTTAATCTCTAAAATAAACAATTTATACAACTCAACAGCAAAAAAAAGAAAAACAAAAACAAAATCCAACAATGATTGAAAGATGGGCAAAAGACCTGAATCGACATTTCTTCAAAGAAGACATACAGATGGCCAAAAAGCATATGGAAAATGCTCAATATCGCTGATTATTAGAGAAATGCAAGTCAAAAATACTATGAGGTACCAGCCCACACTTGTCAGAATGGTCATCACTAACAAATCAACAAATAACAAATGTTAGGGTGTAGAGAAAAGGGAACCCTCCTACACTGTTGGTGGGAATGTAAATTGGTACAACCACTATGGAAAACAGTATTGAGGTACCTCAGAAAACTAAATATAGAACTACCCTATGACCCAGAAATCCTACTCTTTGGCATATATCCAGACAAAACTTCCCCTGAAAAAGATACATGTACCTGCATGTTCACTGCAGCGCTATTTGCAATAGCTAAGACATGGAAACAACCTAAATGTCCATTGACAGATGATTGGATTAAGAGGATGTGGTATATATACACAGTGGAATACTACTTAGCCATAAAGAGAACCAAATAATGCCAGCTGCAACAACATGGATAGAACTAGTGACTCTCATACTAAATGAAGTAAGTCAGAAACAGAAAGACAAATACCACATGACATAACTTATATCTGGAATCTAATATATGGCAGAAAAAAAACCTTTCCACAGAAAAGAAATTCATGGACTTTGAGAAAATACCTGTGGTTGCCAAAGGGTAGGGGCAGGGATGGGCAGGGATTGAGTTGGACTGGGAGTCTGGGATTAAGAGATGCAAACTATTTGGAGTGGATAAGCAATGAGATCCTTCTGTACAGCACAGGGAACTATATCTAGTCATCTGTGATGGAACATGATGGAGGATAATGTGAGAAAAAGAATATGTATACATATGTATGTGTGTGTGTGTATATATATATATATATATATATACATATGAATGACTGAGTCACTTTGCGGAACAGTAGAAATGACAGAACACAATAAATCAACTATAATGGAAAAATAAAAACAAATACATAGTGAAAGCAAATAATAAAATAAAAAACAGAAATTCACCCTGAAAAAATAAATAAACTTTCCTAGGGTTGAAAAGTCACTTATCTAACTAAGGAGAATTGTTTTACCCTCTCAGGGACACTGAAGATACTGGGTCAAAAATTCAGAAACAGGAATCAGAAGTATATCAGTATTTGAGGACTAGTACATGGTATAGTCACACTGCCACCTTTTTTGGGGGGCGGGGGGGACAGCCACATCCATGCCTTTTAGCAACAACTGTGGTTGCCTAATCTGTGTTGGTAACCAACTTCTATCATTGTGATTATATTAGGACTCTATACTGCAATAACTGGAATCTATATTCTTCTCACATTTTTTTTTTTTTGGTCAAGCTCTTGTCAACAACCTCACAGTCATTCTAAAAATAGGTTATGCCTGATTGCTATATTTTCTGTTTTGAAGTTTATTTTATAAATAATTCAAACTTATTTTTTTTTAATTTACAAATATGATTAAGTAAAAATAAAAATTTCCTAAAAGTAAAAATCAAAATTTAAATCAGATTAAACAATATTTTTAAGTATTCCTTTCTGTTTTTTTCATTTTGTGTGTATATATGTGTGTATGTGTAAAATGGGAAACTTTTTGTTCTCTGATGCTAGCAATCACCTCATACAATTTCTCATCAATGCATGCTTGCATCTATTGAAATGCTGGGAATTTTATGTTGTAAGTAGAGGAGAACAGAGTTCAGTTTGCTTTGGGGTCAAGGTGAAAAAAGAAAAAGGGGAAAACTAAAGGGAATAGGATGATGTGTGTCTCATCCTACCCACAGAGCTGGGTTTAGGACACTTTGATTAGAGTCAGAAATAAAACAAACTGGGAATTCCCTAATAGCACAGCAGGTTAAGGATCCAGCATTTTCACTGCTGTGGGATGGATTCAATCTCTGGCCTGGGAACTTCCACATGCTGTGAGCATGGCCAAAAGAAAAAAAAAAATGGGAAAGGAAGAAATAGAACAAACTGTTTGTAGTTAGATCAGGTCTGCACCATCTGCTTCATGATCACTTTGCTTCTGTGGGTATATATAACATCTCTTGTTGGGACCTTACTTCTAAAAATAAGTAGGAGACATTTTGATTGGGACCAGGTTCTGCTTTGGGGAGAGGTGGCTCAGAGGTATTATATTTTCATATTTTATATATATATATATATATATATGGTGATACTTTAAAGTCATTCAATCCTCCAACCCACGTTTTGTGTGTTATATTAATTTCCTATTGCTGTTGTAACAAATTTCCACAACCTTAAAACAACACAAATTCGTCATCTTAGAACTCTGAAGGCCAGAAGTATGAACTAAGTCTTGCAGACTAAAGTCAAAGTATCAGTACAGTTGGTCCCTTCTGGAGGCTTTAGGGAAGACTCCATTTGTTAACCTCTTCCACACAGATTTTAAAGGCTGCCTGTACTCCTGGCTCATGTCCCCTCATCAACTTTTCTTCCTCTTCCTCCATCATCCCATCACTTTCTTCTTCCTGTAGCATCTCTTCCTCCCTCATATTAAGGACTCTTGTAATTACATTTAGGGCTTACCTGAATAATCCAGGATAATCTGTGTCTTGGTCCACCTGGGTTGCTGTAACAAAATGGCATAGACTGGATGACTTATATATACTAAATACACTAAAAGAGATGAGAAGACATTAACAATTCAAAACAAGAATAGAAAAGTGTAAAACAAGAACTAAGGAAAAATATTAGCTATGAAGAATAGGTGAAATAGCAGGAAAAGCTAAGGAAAAATTAGTAATGAGAAGATCAAAATTGAGTAATTTTCCCAGAAGGAAGTGGGAAAGGACAATATAAAAGAAAATCTGAGAGATATGGAGGATAGAAATAGGAGTTCCAGAAAGGAAGAGTGGAAAAAACTGAGGAAAAAATATTTAAAAAGTTAAAGATCAGTTTTTGATACTTAAAAAAAGTGAAAAGAAATGTCAAAGAGGAGAGGTTTAAAAACCCACAATTAGACAATTAGACACACAAAAATTTTATAGCTTACAGAGAAGAACAGATGAAATACAAAGGAACAAATATCAGACTGTCAATAGATTTTTCAATAGTAATCATGGACGCCATAAGACAATGGAATAGGGTTTCCAAATAATTACAGGAAGAAAACTTAGAAGAATCAGAATTTTATACCTAGCAAACTGCTATTGCTGTGTGGGTATGACAAAAATGTTCGCAAGTACAGGAAGTCCTCACTTTGCACAATAGTGAAGGACTAAAAATGACTGTACAAGCTGAAACCACACAAAGTCATTTTAATGACAAATGAGAACAATCATGGTTCTTCTATGACATTAAAATTTTTTGTAAACACTTTAAAAACTCTCTTACTGTTAGTTTTAAATATATGAAGAAATGAAAATAGTCAACCTAGTATTTTAGTATACTATGACGTAAATCTTACAAACATTGAGTAAAATGTTACTTCTTTGTGAAAAGGCACTAAGTATTTTGAATAGTGCTTACCTTTTTTTCCATATAAACTATGATGTATAGATTGCCTCTTAATAAATGAGTTAATCTATGCTCAACTCTTTATTGCTCACTTTGAGAGTCTTTCTTTCATAAATTCTTGATGTTGTTGAATTTGGAAAGGTTTGTCTCATCAACATATATTTGATGAGCATTATAACTGTCTGTGTGTACTAATTTCCCTAAAACACTGACTCTGATCTTAAAGAAAACTGAAGGTTCTTCACGTTCTGACAGCATGACCTTACAGGTTTCTAGCAAGTCAGTTACAGACACGTAAATTTATGCAAGAAGAAAGAATACTGTAGTTTTCTATTAACCAATACAAGAGAAAATGTACTTACTTAGGTTTTATAAACTGTGTTATTAACTACTGAGAGCTGAGCTTCCTTATCACCTTTGGTTTGGAAGTCTCCCTGTTCTGGAACGGTTGATTTTTTGCTCAATAAAATATTCATAACAAGTTAAGCTCTCTGAATTTCCTTTTGACGGAGGCAATGACTGGGATAGGGAATACTATATGACTAGTCTAAATGATTGCTGAGGTCCTGGCTGTGTTTTGAGAAGTTTGGTATCCAGCCCAGTGGCTGCCACATATGTTTCTCAGGATTCACCTTGGACCTCTTTTGAAGCTCTCCAATTAATAAACAGGGAGCCATTAAACAGAGGAGGCTCTAATGCTATGGTGCCTACATTAGCAAACCAAAATCTAAGCCTGTAAATGCCTCAGTGCTACAAAATCAAAATACTAAGGACAACTAAAGAGCCAACTAGGTTTTAAGCTACAGCCAACAAATAATTTCCTTACTTTGCTTCCATCTTTTGTCTATAAACGTTTAATCATGAGCTCCTTTTGGTGGAGTGCTCCTAATGTTCTGATTAGGCACTGCCCAATTCCAGACGATTTTTGCTCAAACTCAAAAAATTTTTACTATACCTCAATTTCTTTTCAAAAAGCATAAGCCAAACTCTATTCAGCTTCTCTTTTGTAAGAGGAAGGAATGCCTTTTAACAAGGGCAATAATGCCCTCTCTTTAAACAGCTAGGTTTGGCCTTGTTTCTCAGTCTATGTATTAAACCCTTTTCATATTTATTCAGATGTAAGTAGTGGGTAAGTTAAAACATTTGATTTAGAAAATGAAGTGTATGGGAGATGAGGAAGTGGAGACTGAAAGTGGAGACAACTAGTGTTAAGTCCTAAATTCTTATAAAAAGGAAAGTTACAATATATTCCTGTAACAATATATTCCTGTAACCTGCTTATTCCATTCATCAATATATTCTAAGTTTATTTCATCTTAAGAAATACAGCTCCATATCACAATTTTAATGCCTATATAGAATTCTATATGGATATACCATAGGACTTAGATTAATTATAAAATTATAAATAATGTTATGATAAACATTAACTTTTTAAAAGTATAGTTGATTTACAACATTGTGCCAATTTCTGCTGTACAACAAAGTGACCCAGTCATTCATATACATATACATGAATGATTTATATATATGGACCCTTTCTTATATTATGTTCCATCATGGTCTATCCCATGGATGATGATAAACACTTTTGTATAGTCATATTTAAACTATTATTATTTTTTTTTTGTCTTACGTCATTTTCTTAGGGCTGCACCCATGGCATGTGGAGGTTCCCAGGCTAGGGGTTTAATCGGAGCTACAGCTGCCAGCCTATGCCACAGCCAAGGCAACGTGGGATCCAAGTAGTGTTTGCAACCTACACCACAGCTCATGGCAACGCTGGATCCTTAACCCACTGAGCGAGGCCAGGGATAGAACCCACAACCTCATGTTTCCCAGTCAGATTCGTTTCTGCTGAGCCACAACGGGAACTCCCTAAACAATTATTTTAATTTTTAAAATTTTATTTAGAATATAGATCTTCCACAACTTAAAATGTAATTACAGGAGTTCCCATCATGGTGCAGTGGAAACAAATCTGACTAGAAACCATGAGGCTGTGTGTTCAATCCCTGGCCTTGCTCAGTGGGTTAAAGATTTGGCATTGCCATGAGCTGTGGTGTATGTCACAGACATGGCTCAGATTCTGCATTGCTGAGGCTGTGGCGTAGGCTGGCAGCTGTAGCTCCGATTTAACCCCTAGCCTGGGAACCTCCATATGCTGCAGGTGCAGCCCTAAAAAGCAAAAAAAAATTAAAAAATTAAAAAAAATAAAATGGGAGTTCCCGTCATGGCTCAGTGGTTAACGAATCTGACTAGGAACCATGAGGTGGTGGGTTCGATCCCTGGCCTTGCTCAGTGGGTTAAGGATCTGGTGTTGCCGTGAGCTGTGGCATAGGCTGCAGACATGGCTTGGATCCCACATTGCTATGGCTGTGTGTAGGCCAGAGGCTACAGCTCCGATTAAACCCCTAGCCTGGGAACCTCCATATGCTGTGAGTGTGGTCCTAGAAAAGGCAAAAAGATTTTAAAAAATGGGGTTACATCTTCACAAACCCATTTTAAGTTGAAAATAACATGCTGAAAATGCATTATATACATGTAACCTACCTAACATCATAGCTTAGCCTTACCTACCTTAAACATGTGCAGAAACAAACATTAGCCTACAGTTGGGAAAACTAACACAAAGCCAGTTTTATAACAAAGTGTGAATATCTTATGTAATTTATTGAATACTATACTGAAAGTGAGAAACAGAATGTTTGGGTACAGAAAGTCTGTAAATGTATTGGCTGTTTACCCTTGTGACCATGTGGCTGACTGGACACTGCAAGCGGCTCCTACTGCTCAGCAACACAAAAGAATATAGTTAGTTGGCATGTCACTAGCCCAGGAAAAGATCAAAATCTAAAATTTAAGTATGGTTCCCACTGAATGTATATTGATTTCAGAAGATCAAAATCAAAAAACAGTAAATAACATTATAAGTTGGAGACCATCTCTATATAATTAGAATTACGTATTATAATTGCTGTCATTGAGTATGACATATTTTAAACTTTTAGTACAAAGTGACAGATGGATTGGCACTCATGTTAAGAGTAGGACAGTCTTCAAATAAATTAAAAAAATACAAAACAATATGTTCAGTATTTCAGATATTTTAGCATTTAGCAGTTTGAAACCACACATCTCTTTGTGGTTAGTCTAAATGTTAAGGTCAAATTTCAAACGAAGTGCTCTAACTAGGCTTGGTCATCACTCAGCTATAAGTGTCCACATATGTAAGTATCAGATTAATAAAAATAAGTGCAAGTCAAAAGGAGAGATCTAATTACTTTTAATGACTTCAACTACATGCTGCAAATGAATCCAGCTTCCAAGCTGGTGCATTAATTGCAATTTGAGGTATCAACTGACAGAAAAATCCTATGATAAGAGTTGCACATTTCATTTTTATTCAGGGAACTTACTGAAGACTATAGCCTGGGAAACAGCCTCTCAGTTCTGAGGAACTGCTCCAAAGAGGTAGGTTAGGAGCCAGTATACATATGAATTTTTGGCTTGGAAATATATGTAGTCAAGCATACATCTTAGAAAAATATAACCATTAATCACAAAGAACAGATATTTCAAGTCAATAACCCGAACATCTGTCTCACTAGTCTATTATCACCCAGGAAATGTTTGCCCTTGTTGCTTCTTTTCATATCCAGAGTTGCACTATTACAATTAATTTTATATAGAGCTGTATGTGTGATCAATTACCTCAAGATGTTTGGCCATCATTAATTTTGTCAGAAACGTGGTTACACATTGGATAAGGCAACAAATAATAATGTCTTTTAAAACTAGAGTTTTAAAACTATACTTACATTTTAAAACTATTTACAATGTTGTGCCAATTTCTGCTGTACAGCAAAGTTACCCAGTTTTATATATATATATATATATATATATATATATATATATACACACACACACACACACACACATATATTCTTTTTCTCATATCATCTCCCACCATGTTCTAACCCAAGAGATTGGACACAGTTCCCTGTGCTATACAGCAGGACCCCATTGCCCATCCATTCTAAGTGTAATAGTTTGTATCTACTAACCCCAGAAACAATAATCTTATAAAAGACAGGACATAAGTAATATAGCTAGTAGTATTAATAAGGTCATAAATGGGGATTTAAGCCATGAGCTTCCAGAATCAAACCAGCTCTTTAAAAGATCACCAAGAATAGGAAGTGGATCACTTAAAGCAGAAATATGATTATTCATTGGGTCATTAAATATGTTATATAAGAGAATCCATCTGGTATAATAATACAGCATTTAATATGAATTAATAGCACAGGGCCTCCTTGAGATGTTGTAAGGATATCAAGGGCCCTAAATACAATTAGCAACACTAGAACTTAATATCCACTAAAATATAATTTTTCTCTAAAATTACTCTAAGTTTTACCAAACATAGTCAAATTAAGACTAATTTGTTTGAAAAATAGGGCTGGTTTCAATAAACTTAACCTGATTGTTCATATAACTGTAAAAAGAATGTCAATTAATCCTATAGGCTCCTGTAAACTTGCTTTAATAGAACTTTTTATAAGGAATCTCAGAGAGACTATCGAAAGTCTAAAGCCAGGAAAGTCATTGCAAGGACTTGATTATGAGTTTTTACTATAATCCCTATAGATCTGGGTGAATTCCTCTCTTCTAATGGTCCCCCAAATATTTTGAGGTTCTTATACCTGCCAGGAAGTGACACTTTTTTGTTTTTGCTTTTGCTCATGCCCATGGCACATGGAAGTTCCTGGGTTAGGGATTGAACCTGTGCCACAGTGGTGACCCAAGCTGCTGCAATGACAATGCTGTATCCAAGACCTGCTATGCCACAAGGGCACTCCAGCAGTAACCTTTGTTAGTCACCTGGTAAGGTTGCTGGGAACACAATAACCTGATTCTGGCTGTTTTTTCTTTTCTTCTCTTCTCCTTCTCCCTCCTCTTCTTTTTTTTTTTGGCCACATTTGTGGCATGTGGATGTGCTAGGATCAGAGATTGAACCTGTGCCACTGCAGTGACCCAGGCCACAGCAGTGACAATGCTGGATCCTTAACCTGCTGAGCCACTGCAGTACTCCTCGGGCTGTTTTTCTAAGGTGATTTATGGCTCCATAAAGTTCATCTTAGTTCTTCAAAGCTATCTAGTTATATCTGACTTTATGTATATTCTCAAACATGACATTCCAGTCAAAGCTTTGGTAATATAACCAATGTTTCCATTTATGTTCTGTTACAAGGAGAAAAGGTTTTTATTGAACTTACACAAACAACTATACTGCCATTAAAAATGAGCATACTCACCCAGAGTTCCAAATTCTGGAAGAATAGAGAGAAAAAGATAAATGTTTCAATCTGCTTAAAAAGGTATAATTTACAAAATTGCTACAAGTTATAGTTAGCTTAAGGGTGAAAGTTTCCTTGTATCTTGAAGTTGAAGATTAAAAGTAATATTTCTGACAAAAAAAGTCATAAAAATTATCATTCAGCTCTACATAAATAATTCTTGTCAATTTTAATCTTCCGTCAATAGTTTATTAAGTCACAAAGTTTTTGATTTAGAGTTCTAGAATTAGAGTTCTGGAATTTCTTACCAGTTCAGTGATATTATCCGAAAGTTACCAGAAATTTGTACTTGTCACAAAGTCCCTTCTATTAATCTTCTTAAAGATTTTCATCTTTGTAAAGGTATCAGAGTAAAACAGTAACTGCCCTTAAATGACATAAGACTTTAAATGGCATGGCTAAAGATCTGATAATGCAATTGAAAAGGAAAATTTGATATTTCTGTAGCATACAAAATTTTAAGATAATAACCAGAATTATGACTGATAGCATAATGACATAACTGAATTTTAGGAATTTCATATAACTTCTAAAATATTTATATTAATAATATTTGCCCATATAATATAATCTAATAAGGTTTATCATCACTCATTTGACAATTTTTCCCATGTACTTTATTTATTTATTTATTTATTTTTATATTTTTGCCTTTTCTAGAGCCGTACCCGCGGCATATGGAGGTTCTCGGGCTATGGGTGTAATCAGAGCTGTAGCTGCCGGCCTACACCACAGCCACAGCAACGTGGGATCCGAGCTGCGTCTGCGACCTACACCACAGCGCACAGCAACGCCGGATCCTTAACCCACTGAGCAAGGCCAGGGATCGAACCTGCAACCTCATGGTTCCTAGTCGGATTCATTGCTGCGCCACGATGGGAACTCCCCATGTACTTTACATACTAAATAAGCCTCATTAGCGTAATATCTCTCTTTGAGATGTTTCAGGGGCCTCTGAAATCCTAAAGTTAGCTAGAGTTCAAAAGAACTTCATTTAGAATTTTATTTGGGGAGGTTTGTCAAAGATATCAAAAGGTTTTAAAAGGAAACACTTGACTTAGCCACTATGGAACAATATGCAGTTAATCATTTAACCAAAGTGACAATAAAAATTTGAAAAGCAAACTACAGAAAGTTATTATAGGGCATTAAAAAATAAACTTTAAAATCTATTATCAAAAGCAGATCAAAACTCCAAGAAAACTGTCCTCTTAACAGAGAGAAAATCAAATTCTAGTTTTGAAAGAGCTTAACTTTAATATTAAAATGTATTCACTCAACTTAATTTATTCCAGTGTTAGCCAGCCCTGACTACATACAAAATCTTTTCTCAGCATTTCTTTTCCATGAACCTTCTGTAATTCCTTTTTTACTTTCACATTTTGTCACATTTTGTCCCATTCTTTCCCTTTTTCTCTATTTTTTTAACCTTAGAACAAAATTACTTTTTTTCTCTTAACAAAGATGCTTCCCTTATTAATTTTAGTAGTCCCAATTACATATTTTAATCAGAATTCTCAACCTTTAAAATCCCTAATTTCTAGAGAAAACTAAGACTGTCTTAGGCTTACATAGCTATAAAACTAAAACATATATACGAATTCAATATAAATAAAGTAAAGGGAGTTCCTGTTGTGTCTTAGCGGTTAACAAACCTGACTAGTATCCATGAGAACATGGGTTTGATCTCTAGCCTTGCTCAGTGGGTTAAGAATCCATTGTTGCCATGAGCTGTGGTGTAGGTCACAGACATGACTCGGATCCTGTGTTGCTATGGCTGTGACATAGGCCAGCAGCTGTAGCTCTGATTTGACCCCTATCCTGGGAACTTCCATATGCCATGGGTGTGGCCCTAAAAAGAAAAAAAGTAAAAACAAGTCACATGAACAATATTTGATGTGACACTTGATGCTGTTTTGCTGAGATGCTACCTGGAATATGACTTCAGCATGAAATAGATTCTTTGGAGTTTAATGATCCAATTCATAACTCTTGACTGCCCATTAGGGAAGATGCCTGACCTCTGTCTATGTGGATTCTCTCGGGACTCTTACAAACTCCAAGGGGAGGGACTGTGCCTGGAAATCTAACTGTCCCAAATTTGTGCTCAGAGAGGTTGAACTGAACAAGAATGCACAATTACCCTACCTGGGACAAACACACACACATATATATACATATCTTTTGGTAAGAGTTTTTAAGTTCTACTCTCAGAAAATTTCAAGGGTAAATATGGTTTAATTTTTTCATGAAAATGACAGTATACTATTCATATTGCCATGGTGTTTCATGTTAGCACTATAAATTTAGACACATTTTCCATTGTGAAGCAGTACCATTATTTAGCCAGCCCTTCTTGATAAACTATAAAATAACACACCTAATCTTGTTGATTCCACAAAATATCCCTCTAGTTATCTATAAATGTGGCTTCATGCACAGACCAGGGACAAGAAGAATAATTAATAAGCAGAGAATGAAAATTTTCATCTTGTTGAAAATAATTAACAAAAGGACATTTTGCTTAGAAAATTAAAGTTTGAATAATGAGTGTTCCTTTAAGCCCTGATTACCTCTCGGGTTTGGGGGGGGTGTCCTAAAACTCTAATCAGTTTTGTGTTTGTCCCAGAATAGGAAATAAGGTGACTTCAACCAAAGAATACCACCTAGGGAGGCATCTTTATGCTAACCAGTCAGCCTTCCTTAAGGGATACTTCCTCCTTGAATTGCATTTCAAGTTTTAACACTACTTTGTCAGAATTGGTGCCTTTCACTGGCAAAAGTTTGGGACATGAAATGGAAAGTCTTAATCAAGGGATAGAATTGGGCCTTAAAAGATAGATACAAGGAATTTCTGCTGTGGCACAACTGGATCAGCGGCAGCTTGGGAGCTCTGGGACACAGGTTCCATCCGTGGCCTGGCACAATGACTTAAGGATCTGGCATTGCCACAGCTGCAGCTTGGGTTGCAACTATGGCTCAGATCTGATCCCTGGCCCAGGAGAACTCCATATGCTGCAGGGCAGCCAAGAAAAAAAAAAAAAAAAAAGATAGATATGATACAGGCAAGTGATCCAGATGGGGCACGGTGATTAATAAATAAGGGTCATATCATACAAGCAAATTCATCTGTTAACTTCTGGAAGATGGTATGTAAGGTGACTGGCATGGATCGATGATATATGTGGTGGGAAAAACATGGGATAGGGAATCTTTAGTGTCATTATTCTCTTCAAAATATGAGATAAGAAGCATAAAAGGGGTACATATATTGAAAAGGAAGTAAGAAAACTATTATTATTTGTAGTTGTATGATTGTTCTTCATCCAAAAAAAAAAAATCCAAAGGAATCAAGACAGTTTTGAAAGATAAGTTATAAGCAATATATACATATATATAGCACTATCCTATATAGCATGTTTAACCAACTGAAAAATGTAATTTAAAAAGTCTTGTTCTCAATAGCAACAAAACCTATGGACTTTTTAGATATATACTTAATAACATCAAAGAGTCATAAAAAGAAAACCATGAAGTTTTACTGAAACATAAACGAAGTCTTGAAAAAAATGAAGAGATAAGATAGGTACCTGGTTGAGAAGACCTTTTCTCCACAAATTATTCTGTAAGTGTAATGCACTATTATCAAAATCTTAATGGAATTTTGTTTGTAAAGTTTATGGGTGGTTTTGATTCCTCACTCCTACTAAAGGCCCCATCTCCAAATACCATCACGCCAGGGTTCACACATGAGTTTGAGGGGGGCACAATTCAGTTCACAGCACTGGGTTATTGGAATGGTCTCTTCTCCCACTCTTCACTCTGTAGAAATAAAAACAGAGCCATAATTTTAGAGCAAAATGCAACCATCTTCATTCAAACCATCATCTGAAAGGATCAAGGGAGTGCCTGTGTGCTTGGAGTGTCAAGGACCACAAGACTCCACATTTTCTTTTGCAGAAGTCAAGTCAGAGTTCCAGACCTCTGTGTCTCTTAGCAAGATTCTAAAGTGACATTTGTGGGAGTTCCCGTCGTAACACAGCAGAAATGAATCGGACTACTAACCATGACGATGTTGGTTTGATCCCTGGCTTTGCTCCGTGGGCAAAGGATCCGGTGTTGCCATGAGCTGTGGTATAAGTCACAGATGTGGCTTGGATCCCCCATTACCATGGCTGTGGAGTAGGCTGGAAGCTGTAGCTCCGATTTGACCCCTAGCCTGGGAACTTCCATATGCCGAGGGTGCAGCCCGCAGCTCTAAAAAGCAAATAAGTAAATAAATAAATAAATAAATAAATAAATAAATAAATAAATAAAGTGAACATCCATTCAACTCTCATAGCATTGGCTCTCCCTTTCCCTCTGCTCATTCAGTAGATGCTGTGGTGTGCTGGGAACATCTTGCCCGCCCCCTTTTAGAACTGAAGAACTTATTTTCCCCAGCTGCAGAGAATGTTGGACATTGTTAACAGCATTAAGCCAAGTTCTCCTCCAAAGCTTGTCCCTGAGTGATGAAAAGCCACACACTTCAGGCTCCTGCCTGCTCCCCGAGGTGAACCAGTATCTACAGCCAATGACTGATTAATGCAGGGTATCAAAGTGGCCTCTTTGCCTCCATTCAGGGCAACTGTGAAAAGTTTTCTCAGTTCTAGAGCTACCCATGGTATCAGTAGAGGCCTTCATTGTGACAGCAACATAGTCCATCTTCTCTTTATGCCCTTTCCTGCTTCTTTTACTTTCCTTAGGTATTAAATCTCTTGCACACAAATCTCTATCTCAGAGACTGTTTCCTGAAGATTCCAATAAGGAACAGTTTCTTATTCCTATTTGGCTTTGCCTTTTGCTTTTATGTATCCTTCTTCCACCCTTCTGCACTCTTTGAAACTCCTTCTAAGTGCTTTCTGGGATTCTAGATCAATCAGCAAAAGTCTTTATATGAAGGTCTGAGACAGTTTTCTTTCAGTCCTCTGGATGTTTGAAGAGATATATCTAGTTTACAGCACTTGACCTTGGTTGTTCCTAGGCTTTGTCTCTTGTCCGCCTTGCCCTTCAAGGTCATGAAAGCCTATCTGCCCAGTTTGACAAATACTGTACTGCTGGAAATGAAAATTCCAAATCTTACCTCTGTAATTACGTTCCGGACCTCCACCCCAATGCCTAGTACAAGCATTTCAGTCATGCTGGCCTTTCTCCTCCAAGGCCAGGTGAATTGCCAGTTACTCAGTAGTAGCAACATAAAATAGTGAATCTACTCAATGGGAGGGTGGAGCTCTACCCAGCAGGGCTTCTGCTTTTCAAACTCTCAACCTCTAATGAGGGAGTCATAGCAACAACAAATGCATAATGAAAATCGAAATTATAAAACTATTTGTAACCTAAACGTAGAATGTCACAGGTTATAAAAATGTAAAAGACCATTTATTTCTCTGATTGTTAACATAGACACAACATAGACTTTTTAGGAGAAGTGGGGCTTTTTTGACAATTTGTGACTAAATATGAGCTCTTATGTTTCCATAGACCCTGTTGGGACTCGCCGTCCTCACTCTGAGGATGAGAAGCCTAGCTTTGGCTCCCTGGACTAAGCCATGACCATGGTCCCCAGAAATCACAAAGTAAGAGGGCAGGGCATGGCATAGCATAATAGGCCAGATGATCTAGAGAGAAGGAGACAGGTTGCGGACAAGAAGGAGACAGATGTGACAATGGTGAATGGCCATAAGGTAGGGGAGGCTGTGGACAGGAGAGGGCTGGTTTCTGGAGGACACCCTTGGGCAGGGCTGGATATCATCATTCAGAGCAGTGGTCTCAAACCTGCCCAGAGAGGGGACATACTTACAAAAGTAGGAACTTGCATTTTTTACAGAGCTTTCCCCTGGAGATTCTGATTCACTTAGTCTAGAGCAGGGGCCATGTTGTGTGTATTTTTGTTTAACAAGTGATGTCGTGCTAGATTAAAATACAACTTGTCTAAAAATAAGGATAAATAAGTGCACAAATAACCCAATCCAGAGTTCCGGGAATATTGGTATGCATGGAAATAATATTATGGTAGAACATTTGCAGTGAGCATAGATAAGACGGTAAACAAAAGTCCAAAATACCTTAATTTTGTCCTCTACAAAAGCATTAAGCTTATCCTAAGTAGGTGTTCAGGTTTGTAAGAGTTAAGATATGACCATAAGTAAGTACATTTCTCTGCAACCAAAGCTTTAGAAGAGGAACTGGGGGTGAAAGCACGTCACCTGCTGCCACCTTGAGGCAGAATTTTGTAATTAACAAAGACAGGCAGCAAGTTTGAAGACTTGGATCCTTTGAGAAATTACTCATTAAGTCACTGGAAAAAATCACTTGAAATCTTTATGACTTGGTTTGTTCTTTTTTTAAAAGCAATATTTACTATGTTACTTCTAAGATGGTTTATGTAAGCAATTAGAGCTTTCAAAGACAAGTGCTATAAAATAATAAGTATTCTTTTTTTTTTTTTGTCTTTTTGCCTTTATCTAGAGCCGTACCCGCAGCATATGGAGGTTCCCAGGCTAGGGGTCTAACAGGAGCTGTAGCTGCCGGCCTTCGCCACAGCCACAGCAACGTGGGATCCGAGCCGCGTCTGCAACCTACACCACAGCTCATGGCAACACCGGATCCTTAACCCACTGAGCAAGGCCAGGGTTTGAACCCGCAATCTCATGGTTCTTAGTCGGATTCGTTAACCACTGAGCCACGAAGGGAACTCCAAAAAATAATAAGTATTCTTGTAGCGTAGGAAACATTCTGCCATTTAGTGGTGTGGGCCAAAGTAATTTTTCCAGGGTTATTCTTTTTTTCCTCTTGATTAAGATGGTGAACATGTGATAACTGATCAGAAATGGGGAACAGGGTCAATGAAAGAGGTCTCTTCCATCCACCCTTTTGTTTCTTCCATCGCCCCAATTCTGTAGGGTGAAACTAACTCTTTGGATCAAGATAGGCTATTGAGAAGGTGTCAGATAACTGGGGTTTTTGGAAAACATAGATCTCACTAGTAGCTGGAGAATCTGGTGATCTATACGGTAAGAACTGAAAGGTTCTATAAAGTTCTGCTTCCTTTTCAACATCTTCTCCAGCACTCTGAAGTATGGTGGAAATAGGGGTGTCCACTTGAGTTGATCTGGCGCCATTTTCCTGTTAAAAAGGAGACCAAGAGCCCCTAAATGGAGTCACTCGTGTTAAAAGGAAGGCTTAATACCTGATCTTACTGCGGTTACAACCTTCCCCAAGAATGTAATCCTAACTGGTCAGCGTGGAATTTTCTGGTCAGCACCAATGAGGTAATCCTTTTTGACCCCTAAAGAAGGATGAGGTAATCTGGCATACAGATCCTCTTCATCCCCTATAGGTACATTACCTAAGCCTGAAATAATTTTTTTCTTATGACTTGTCTTACCTTTAAAAACCAACCTCTCCCTTTGTATAGCCCTTTGGAGCTTCCCTTTACTTGCTAAATGGATGCTGCCCAACTCACAAATTGTTCAATAAAGCCAATTAGATCTTTAACATTTAGCTTGTTGCAGTTTGGTTATTTAACATCTTTTGAGATTCTCTTGGTTCTGCCCATCTCTGTGTTGACTTCATGATCAAGCCAGGTAGCAAGAAGTCTCCAACAGTTTAGGGCATCACAAAAACTTGAGAAGATAAGTAAACTGCTTCAGTTCTAGTGTTCTAAGAAATTCACCCTGATTAAACTGTCCACTGTTAAGACTAGGACTTCAGCTTGGAGAATGTGATTTATTATTTAAATTTAAGACAATCCTTGGAGATAGAAGTGAAATCAGTTTCCTTCAAGACACATGGAATAAAGGAGCCTAACAGATATAAATAATCATATGAATAATTATGGCTGTTTTATTAAAAACATGTGAAAGGGGAAATGGACGCTGAATAGGCAACCAACAAAGGTCACTTAGCCTCAGGGACGGACTGCGAACAATACAACATACAGGTGATAATACTCAACTGAAATTCAATTAGTGTCAGAAAATCAATAATGAACGGAAGGGATCCTGAAAAAAGTAATAGAGAACTACTCAGCTTTAGGTAATGTGGCCATGTAAGAATATAAACCCAGTGTTGCTAGATCTTCAGCATTTTCAAGAGAAGTTGGTAATCTGGACTTTTATGTAAAGTATCTTATTTTAAATGTTGGCAACTAACTCAATTTTTGTTTTTAACCACAAAAGTCAGCCAACACTGTTCAAAATAAACAAAGTCTATCCGTTGGCCACACATAGGCTTGTGAACCTCAAGTTTACAAACTCTGGGTTAGAATCATTGCTTGCCATTCAGAGATTCTGCAGATTAAGTTTTGCCCAGAGTAGAGCAGCCAAACAAAGGAGCTCAGAGAGTGTCATTATCTAATACAGTGCTCTTCCGGATGGGTTTCCAAACAGGTTTTCAGGCTTCTGCTTCACCTAACAAAAAGTGAACTCCTTTTGGAGGACTTCTTTCCAGGCTAGGAAAAATGTTCCAGTACCAGGAACCATGAAAACTTGTTTTTTTCTATTGTTTACCTTGTGATGTTATCTGCAAGACATATGGTCTTTTAATGATAAATTAAAGAAACTTTTTAAATTAAAAATAAGTAAAAAAAGTGGTGTAACGGGTTGGGGGATCCATCCTTGTCACAGCTTGGGTCCGCACTGTGCTGCAGGTTGGAGTCCAGGCTTGGGAGCTTCTGCATGTCGCAAGTGGAGCCAAAACTTCTTTTTAAATAAATCGATAAACTAGATTGATTACCTTCCTATCATTAAAACACAAACCTTTAACTTAATCGAATCGGAAATAGCCGTTCGATATTAACATAATAAAAAAATCAGTGCTTAGCTTAAAATAGACTAGTGTTAATATTAGAAACTACTTATTGATTTACGTTTACCTTTAACCCGGTCAATTTCTTGTTCCAAAGAGGCATAAAAGCAGTACTTGCCAATCCTGTTTGCACTTTAGAATCTCGTAGGAGTAGGGGGAGAGTTGGGAAATGCTTTTTGAAGAAGTATCAATGCCCACGACCTACCCTAGAAAGACCAAAACTCCCTCAGTGGTTCTCATGTTTAGTCGGAGCTGTTATACATCTCCCTGTAAGAAAAGTCTACAAGCTCCGAAACCCACCGAGTCTCTTGGGTTTTCTTCAGAACCCCTCATTTCAGCACAAAAGGGCTCAGAGCAATATTTTCCCGAGGTGTCCGAAGGCTAGTTTTTCCCTCGGAGATTGACGGGACCTTCAGCCAATCTGCAGTCTGAACGAGTCTTGGTGCCAATAATACTCAAGAGAACAATGGGCACTTTTAAATAAACAGGGACTTCATCTTAGTAGAAAAAACTAGGTCGCAACAGCAAAAGCCAACAAGCGGAAAAAACTCCGGGGCGCTGCCTCTGCAGTCAGCAAGGTGTGGACACACCCAGAGATTTTGTCGCTGCCTCAGCCACCGCCGCCGGGTCCGCTAGCGTTGCTAGAGAGACGCGCTTATTTCCGGGAGAACGGCGCCCTCGCGGCACGTCACTTCCGCCCGGCTGGGTCTTGAGGTCCACCTGGACGGGTTGAAGCGACTTCCTCTTTTCTTTCCCTTTTTCCTCTCCCTGGCTCCGCCTCCCGGAAACTTCGCTGGGCCTTCGCTTGTGGGTTAGGGGTGAGAGGTTGGGGGCTACGCGGACCTCGGTGAGTAACTGCCCGGAGTTCTGTTCCCTGGCGGCGCAAGTTGGAAGAATTCAGGTTAGATCTTGGCCAAGGGCGGGACGGGACTGTGAGGGCACCAGGAATCTCCACCTTCTCCCGCTCCAGGGCCTCTCTCTGGGGCCTGCCATTGGTCTCGCCGAAGGCTGCATCCTTGGCGCCTCTCCAGTAGGATTGAGGCCCTTGTCCCGCCCCTCTCTCTCCAAGCGAGGTCCCACTCAGGTGGCTGCCTTTTCCTGGAGCTTGAATTGGAAGCAGATTAGTGTGTAGCCTTGGTGCTGGTGGGGCTGCATCTTAAAGTAGCAAAGTGTTTTAGCATCCATTATGCCTCCTTTGAGCTCCAAACCTTGGGAGGCAGGTAGAGCAGGCAGAATGATTGTTCATGTGCATATGGAGAACTCACTCAGGGCTGCAAGGCTCCCTAAGAGTTAGAACTGGATTCACCTCCGGGTTCGGTTTCCCTAGGGTTGCACAAATTCTTGGGGAGAGCGTTTGGAAATAGGGGAGAAACTGCAGATATAACAGGAAAACTCTCGTTTCTGAGTGCATACTTCATGTTAGGCATTATGCTAAGTTCCTTATATACTTACTCATTCCTTGTAAGGAGTATAGAAAGCATATACGAGGTGATAAATGCCTTGTCCAGTATTAATAATTAAGTACACATCTCCCAGGTATCTTTCAGTTCTCTGCTTCTCCCAACATTATATAATTAACTTCTTTTCTAATAAAACTGTACCTTTTGGATTTTGGCATTTTGGGAAATTTTTTTTGGTCTCTGAATCCTTTGCCCATTGTTCTACTTCTACCAGCATCTTATGTAGAAATTTGTAGTTCTGTAAACTGCAGCTGTGACTCTTACTCTGCAACTTACTTTCTCTTTACAAGAAGAACTTGAGGATCATGTTGCTGAGTGTGGAATTAATGGATCTAGGTTAAATGATTGGCTGGAAAAATTGCTAGTGTTTACATTATATGTGGACTGTCTAGTTGCTCTCCTTGCATATCTAATTTAAATTTCTGTCTCCATGAAAACAGCTATCATCTTGTGCCAAGATGTCAGGAATTGGAAATAAAAGGGCAGCTGGAGAGCCTGGCACATCTGTGCCTCCGGAGAAGAAGACAGCTGTTGAAGATTCAGGGACTACAGTGGAAACGATTAAGCTTGGGGGTGTCTCTTCAACGGTATGTAGAAATAATTCTGTGAGAGTGTGCTTTTCTTCTGTCAGTTGCAACCTGAAATCATTTATGGAAGCCTTCTGGAGTAAGGGGAATTGATTAGAGAAGAAACGGGAAATAAAACAGCCAAAAGTAGATGAAATGCTGTGCTGCTTAGTTCTGAGAGAAAGATAAATGGACTTTTGATCTTTACTTTTAAAGGTATGTTTATATTCTTTGATGATTCTGATACCTGAAATAGCATTGCTTATAGGTATTTAGCAATTGGAAGCAATGCATTGATTTTTCATTCCCTGAAAACTTAGATGCCAGGCACTAAGAGGCAGAGTAGCAAAATCACTGAGAGAATGTGTGCCTCTTGTTTCTTTGTCTGTGAAATGTAATTACAGAACCTAACTCATTGGGTTTTTGAGAGGATGAAATGAAAGTGTTCCTATTAGTGATTAAAACAATACCTTTAACATGATAAATACTCAGTATATGTGAGCTATTAGTAATTTTTACTGGCCTGATAGTTTGACTATGATGGTGAATAAAATAGATCTTGTCCGTTCTCTTATGGAGTTGACGATTTTATCGGACTATTATACACCAAATGCTTATAGTAATGTCATATCCTTTAGACATCAGAAGCTCACTCTAACAGGTTAGGAATCCGTATCTAGATCAGTAGTCTATTTTGGAACTCAACTATGGGGATATGGTGTAAAAGTAATTTACATTTTTATAGCTTACAAAGCCACATTTACTTTTTAAAATTGAGGCTGAGGATCAGTGAGAATAATAGCAACATTCTTAGTAAATTGTTGATAAAGTGTCATTTCTGAGGTTGTCTGGAGTTCAGCAGCCTCCTGTTGCCAGGAGGTGATTTTGTCCTGGTACGGTCTCATATCATGCATCACAAGGACATGTATTCATTCAGTAGATGTAATTATTTGCGTAGCATCTGTTATTTGCCAGACATTGTGCTTTACACTAAGGACAGCCCCTGGACTTCAGCTTGTAGATTGACATTGACAAGGGAACAGACTATCGTAATGGAGTGAGAAATGTGCTCTTCATAGGAGTAAGCGTATGTTCTAAGGGAAGCACAGAACACACATCCCAGTTTGGACTTTATCCAGAAGGCAGTGAGGAGCCTTTGGAAGGTTTTAAGCGGGGGAGTAGTGTGCTCTGACTTAGGTTTGGAGAGCAGATTCTAGGAGAGCAAGGGTTAGAAGCAGGAGTTCAGATAGCAAAATTGTTCCCTCATTCCTTCTCCCTCTACTTCTTCCTATTCTACCTCTCTAAGGGTGGGGAGCTGGGGCATGTATCCACTCATTCCTGCCCCAGTTGGTTGAAGGGTGTTGAAAGCAACAACTTCTCCTTTCCATTTTGAGATTGCTGTAGCGAACCAGCTGAGACTGTGGAACAAAAAAATTTTAGACTGCAAAGTGTGCTTGCAGTGGGAATACTGTTAATGTGACTGGAGCTGTCCACCAGAGCTGTGCTGAAGTCTGGAAGGTTGGCAAATCGTGGCATGGGGTGGAAAGTGTCTGCTGCAGGAGGTTGTTGCAGTAATCTTGATGAGAGATCATGGTGGCTTGGACCACTGTGGAGTTAGTGTCGACAAGATTTGCTCATGGACTGGGTGAAGTATATAGAGAAAGGAGGCAAGACGACCCTAGGATTTTGAAATTATGTCATTTTCACTAACTGAGCTAGGGAGAGGTATGAGAGGAACAGATTTGGGGGAGCTGTGGAGGATGAATCATGAGTTTGATATTGGATATATAAGTTTGAGATATTAGACCTGTGAGTGGATTTGGATGTAGTGATCTGCAGTCTGGGGAGAGGGCTGGGCTAGGCTAAAGCTGGACATTGAGGAATTTTTTTTTTTTTTTTTTGGCTGCTCCATGGCATATGAAGTTCCTGGCCAGGGATCAGATCCCCGACCTGCAGCTGCAGGCCTATGTGGCAACTGTGACAATGCCAAATCCTTTAACCCACTGTGCAGAGACACCGGCCATCCTGTTGCACCACAGTGTGAACTCTGGGAATCATTTTTTTATAGATGATATTTAAATCATGAGACTAGAGGCTCTCCCATAAGAAAGGAGCATAGGTAAAGAAGTATGAGAACAGGGCCCTGGATCACTGCAAAGCTTCATGTTGGGAGATAGAAGAGACTGACCAAGGAGGGGCCATTTAAGGTAAGAGGAGAACAGGACAGAGTGGAACCCCAAAAGCCAAAAGAAGAAAGTGTTTCAAAGAGTTGATCAGGTGCTATTGATGGGTTGAGTAAGGGGATGACTGAGACTTTAGATTTAACAATTGAAAGTTCACTGGAGACTTGACACAAACTATGTTGGGAGTGTGATGGTGATGGTGGCTTGATTATAGTGAGCAAAAGAGAATATGAGAGGAGGGGAATTAGGGAAAAGAGGATAGAGATCTTACTTTGGAGGAGAACAAAGAACATGGGGGCCCTAGCCCGAGGGAAATACGGGGTAGAGGGAAGATTTTTTTTTTAATTTGTTTTTTAAAGTAGAGGAGGTATTACAGCATTTTTATGTACTGATGAAATGATTTGTTAGAAAGGATAAACCTGATGCTGTAACAGAAAATGAAGACAGTTACTGGTGTCATGTCCTGAATAAGAGGGAGAACATACTATAATGCACAGTGAGGGGGTGGAGTCTTAACTGGGAGAGGGACAGTTTATCCACAGAAAGGAAGGCAGAGGATGTGAGTTTAGATCTAATTAGGTCAGTAGTTGGAGTTGTGGGAGATAGTTGTGGACATGCTCTTCTGATTGCTTCTGTTTTTTCAGTGAAATCAGAAGCAAGACTCATCTGAGAGTGAGGATGGGGGAGAAAGTTTTGGAGGTGTGAAGAGACAGGAGAAGGTAGGAAGCAGTCATCTTGAGGAGAGAATGGACTAGAGAGATGGAGTAGGGTTGCTGGGCAGTGCTGAGAACCTACTTGAATCTGTGATCCTGAGTTTAAAGTGAGGCCAGTCAACATGGTGCTTTATTTTTTTCTAGTCACATTCAGCTGGGTGAATGTAGGTGGAGATTTGGATGTTACTAGGATTGGGGTTTTTACCAGGCAAATATCATGGAGCAAGGAAGGAGAAGGTTATAAAACAGTGTGATTATAAGACTGGTCATGAAATTTAAGTTTGATAAAGAAGGAAGTGAGGAAATGAGAGGAGTGAAGGGCAGAGCTATTGGATGAAGGTGTAGAACCCAATGGATTGTAGATCCTGGAGGAGTTAAAGATTTGTTGGAGTCAGGAAGCTAGAGAGAGCTAGGAAAACAGATGATTATTGTGGAGGATAAAGCGTTTGAAATTGAGTTTATAGAACATCCAGGTACAATTAAAACTAAGAATAAGAATAACTGTGGGTGTTTGGTGTCTGAGGGAAGTAGAGGACAAGATTGTTGGAGGAAAGGAGGTCGAGGTCCAGGATGATCTGAGATACAGAAAAGATCATCTATATGGGAACTATATGGGAACAAATCAGTAAGAAGTTCGACATGAGTAGTGTTGGAGAAAGTGATGATAAGCTAGGTGCTGAATCTGTGGGGAAGGAGCCTGGACAATTATAGGTGAATGCAGCAAGTCGGGGTCGCAGTTGGTACAGACCAGTGGCATGAGCTGCAAAGCAAGGAAGTTTTAGGGAGCAAAGTAGATATTGACTTAGAAATGGTAATGGAGAACAGGGGGAGCACTCACCTGCCTCTTATGCCCAGGGCTTCAAAGGGTGTGAGAGAGACAAGACACCACTGGAGGAGCCTGCAGGGAAAGTGTTCTCATCCAGTTTTCAGGTGGCAAAAGAAGGAGAAGGTGATGTTCAGAAAAGAGGTTAAAGATAGTTTATTAGTAGTATTCATTAACTGTTGCAGTTGGGAAACTGATACCTGTTTTGGTGTAGCAAGAACTTTTAACCAAATGGAAGAGAGAAAATAACAATGAAACAAGAAACTGGTGCTCTAATGAACAGTTCTTCCTTTAAAATATTCATTAATTTCTAGGTAAAGTAAAAATATAATCCCTTGGACACGCTGTTTCTCCCTCCCTAACCACTTCCACCACCTCCCTGCCATTCCTCCACCAGCTTCTCCTAAGAGAGAGGTTAGAGATAAGGAGAGGGGTACACAATTACAGATGGAGTGATGTTTTTGCAGAAACAGCAGAGAATAGGGTCCTGAATACAAGTTGAGGATCTAAGAATGTAGGCATAGGTTGGTAAGTTGTGACAAGGTCTAGGAGGTGAGCAATGAAGAACTTCCATCTGATGAATTTTATTTTCTCTTTAAAATAGGAAGCGAAGTCATCTACTTAGGGTGAGGTGAGAAGAGACAGGGTTTGGTAGTTTGATTTTACCTTGATGCAGAATAGGAGATAACCCACTTGTTAAAGAGAGGAACATTTCTGGACAAATTCTGTTCAGGTTAGAATTCATTTTATAAAGACCGCAGTCTTCCTGGTTTAATGGTCTTACCTAGAAGTCTCAGCATGTTGGGTATAGGAATGAAATAGTCAAATATGTGGGTTAATTCAGATTGGGGTTTGTTCACAGCATTTGAATAAAAAGATTAAAGGCAGGGAATTTGAGGAACTGGATAGGCAGGAGTTTGAAGGAATGTACTGTACCATATAGTCATGGTATGGATGGTAGTGGAGACAGAGAAGAACGAAAGTGCGCAATTGGGGAGGTGTAGGTGAAGACTGGTATATTGGGACAAGGGCATGAGATGTCTGGAAAGATGGTTTTATTCAGGGCATGGGAAATTGGATTTTAAGATTTTAGTTGCTTGTGGCATAGTTCCAGGTATTGACAAATATGACAGAAATTTAAGATGTGGCTTGCTAAATATCTAGCAAAAGCACAGAGAAGGAAGTAGTAAAGGAATTCAAAATACTGACAGTATAGATGCTAGAGGTTTAGGTGCTTTGTCCACATATGTACAAGTCCATGTGTATGTTGAAGTCATCAGATGTATTGACAGGGATTGAGATAGAGAAGGACCTGGTTATCAAAGTCTTGAATGAATGCAGGGGCAGCGCTTAGGTGATAGATGACTGTTGATTGGGGTAGACGGTGATCTAGTTGGATGATGGAGCCTCACAGTAGTAGTGTTTTGTGGGTGTACATGTGACTAGAACAGTGAGCTGGGTGAGGTCAAGATTCTAGTATTAGTGTGTCGTTCTTTCCTCCCATCATCATGGGCCTTTATCAATTCTGCTCCTACTTCTTATCCAATTATTTGCTGTTTTTTTTTTTTTTAATAAATAGCTTTATTCGTAGGAAATAACTAATGCATATACTAGTCCTTGTTGACTTTAATAGCTGATTTGTCTAATTTCTTTATGGAAATTAATAAGATTGGTTTCCTGGGGCAGGAGGAGTTAGACATTCGAACACTGCAAACCAAAAATCGCAAACTGGCAGAAATGCTGGATCAACGGCAGGCCATTGAAGATGAACTCCGTGAGCACATTGAAAAACTGGAGCGAAGACAGGCCACCGATGATGCCTCACTGTTGATTGTCAACCGGTATTGGAGTCAGGTAGCTGGCTTGTCTATTTACTCAGGTTTTTATCCAAGTGACTTTAGTTCTCCTTGGCACTGTCTTATTTCCAAAGTTATGTCTTTTTGTGTTTTCATAACTATACCTCCTCTCTTCCAGTTTGATGAAAATATCCGTATCATCCTTAAACGTTATGATCTGGAGCAGGGTTTGGGAGACCTACTCACAGAAAGAAAAGCTCTTGTTGTGCCTGAACCAGAACCAGACTCTGATAGCAATCAGGAACGGAAAGATGACCGAGAGAGAGGTAAGTGTCTGTGGCGGATTTACCACTACGTGCTTTGTGGGTGCTTGAAATAGAGCTTTGCTTTGGGGCTCTCCGTTTGAGGGGAAAAGATTTTGGTATTTCCAGCTTTATAATTTTAGGGGCTTCTTTTTTCCCCCTGTGTCCTCAGGGGAAGGGCAAGAGCCAGCTTTCTCTTTCCTTGCTACTTTGGCCAGCAGTTCCAGTGAAGAGATGGAGTCTCAGCTGCAGGAGCGTGTGGAGTCCTCCCGCCGAGCTGTGTCCCAGATTGTGACTGTCTATGATAAACTGCAGGAAAAAGTGGAGCTCTTATCACGGAAACTCAACAGTGGAGGTGAGGTAGAACCCAAGAACCTGGGAGCAGAGAGACAGGAATAAGAAATCACCTTTGTGTGCTAGCTTGTAGTTTGCAAACTTACATATTTATTTTTTAATTAAATTTCTTGGAATCCTGATCTCCAGTATTGCCAGTAATGTCATTACTATGGCACGTTAGTATTTTACAAGTGCTTCACGTTTTAAACCACATGATGGTCCTGTAAGAAGCTGGGAAAAGACTTTATTAGATTAATTCTGATATGCGATAAATTTGACATTTCCGTAAGTAATGGAATAATTTTATAATTTAAGAAATATGTAGTATCGGCCATTGATTTGTTAGTGTTAATAAATGTTTTAACTATTGTAATTATATATTTAAGATTTTTTCATATGTAGATACATTTTGGGGTTATGCTCACGGCACATGGAAATTCCTTCGCCACAGCAGCAGCCCAAGCCTTTGCAGTGACAGTGCCAGATCCTTAACCTTCTGTGCCACAAGGGAACACCTTTTCTTTGCTTATTAGAAACTGAATTTTGACTTCAGAGAGTCAGTTTTAAGATGGTCTTGTTTTTTTTCTATTTAAATTTTCAAAAAGAGTTGGCTTAGGTTTTAGTATTGTTAGATCTCAAAGTTTAAAAATCTCACTGTTGGAAAAGTTCTATTTGAAATAAAACTGTTATTTGAAATAATTGTGTTTCTATTTAGTGTTGATGCAGAAACTTATATTTGTATAGCATAGTTAAGTATTTGTGTAGCTAGGTTGCATCTTCTTAGATGCCCTTTTAATAATAATGGTCTAGTTGTAACATCTTACTTTCTTTGATTATCATTAAGATATTTAACCTTTATTTTCTGAAAGAAATATGTTGAATGTAATGGAGCTTGAACCACTGGATGGGCAAATAAAATTTTTCTTACTCTGTAATTTTGTATTTAAAGGTACTTGGGCTAAATTATCAATAGAATCAAAGGAAGAAGCATGTTAAAGACTTACGAAATCCTTGTGGGCAAAGGTTTCTTTTGCTTTTCAATTCCTGTATATGTATTTCTGTATTTTATTATTTGGGTAACAGACTTATTTTAAGGTAGACAAGTTAAAAGTCTTCCCATCTCACTTTCCAAAGACAGAGACTGTAAACAATATTTTCATGTCCCCCCCAGGCTTTTGTGTTCATATGTTACATCTGCTTGTGCCTTCCCAGCTAAGCTCTGTCTCTTGATGCAGTGCCTTGCCTCCCTCTTTGTTTCTCTGTTGTCTTGCACTGTTTCTGGTATGGGTGCTTACATAATGGAGAACGAATGGCTATAAATCTTCACTGTCACCTAATATAAAGTGATCTGTAACTTCCTTTTTCCCTTGGCTCTACTTGAATAGTTAAATGGTACTTTTAGACATGAGTAACATGCCAAACAGATATACCATAAGCATATTATACCAGATAATATGTCATATGCAGAGGCTGTGTCATTAAATTTGATTTTATAAGTGAATATCAAGTTTAAGAGTTGTGTTTAAAAAGGAACTAAAATGAGTAGTATGTTGAACAGTACTTTAAAATTATTCTTTCTCATGGTATGTATTTTAAGGTAGAGTTTAAATTAAAAAATAAAAACATTAGTTACAGGAGTTCCCTTCATGGCTCAGGGGTTAACAAATCCGATTAGGATCCATGAGAATGTGGATTTGATCCCTAGCCATGCTCAGTGGGTTAAGGATCCAGTGTTGCCTTGAGCTGTGGTGTAGGTCGCAGACACGCTTTGGATCCTGTGTTGCTGTGGCTGTGGCTGTGGCTGTGGTTGGCAGCTGTAACTCTGATTCGACCCCTAGCCTGGGAACTTCCCTATACTGCGAGTGTGCCCCCCCCAAAAAAAAACAAGTTATGAACAGCTAATCTACTATTTACAACATAAAAGGCAGTTGCCATTGATAAGCTGAACTTTCTAAGAGATATAGATGTATAAAGTATGAATTGTAGTATCAGCCATAACTTTTAGTGGTTTATTTTTTTCCTCGTGTTTATTTGGTCCTTGATTCAAAAGAATTGCATTTATCAGCTAGTTTATTAATTCACTGAATAGTTGTTGAGCTTTGATTGTATTCTAGGCCTTTTTCTCAATAGCTTAAGCTATTATGAGGACTAAAATTAAGCCCCTAGTTCTTACCTTGGGTTATGAATTTATGAATTAGAATCACTTTGAGAGTTTTCAGAGCATACTCTTTCTTTGGCCCTGCCCATGTGTATTCTTATTTAGCAGGATAGGAAGGGTCCTAGGGAAGTATCTAATTTTAAAGTTTCCACAAGTGATTCTGATGAGCAGTCTTGGTTGAAAACCATGAAAGCACCACATGACCAACCTGTAGTGTGTTTCTAAGAGTGATACAAGTCTTACTTCCTGATAACTGCCTCTAAGGGGCAGCAAGTCTGTTATCCTGAGAGAATCTGGTTTCATTTAATAACGTTTGGATTTCAGCTATAGTATTTGTGATTTTAATTTAAATATACTAATTTGGTATGGTAAATTCTCTAGATTTACCACTTCGTGAATAGTAGAAGCATTGCACCATGGTTTTTGAGACTCAGTATTCTAGATTGTGATAAGTATTTCTATGCTGTTGTCCTTATTCTTCATGATTTTTTAGGTTCTTATTTGAACAAGGAAATTGCTGCCCTTGCCCCACCCTTCTCTCTCAATAGAGAGACACTTCATGTTGGTGTTAGTGAATAATAGAAGTATGTGGTAGCCTTACAAAATGGAATTTTATTGCTCTTAAGTATGATACTGATTAGAGATACCTCTGTCTTGTCCACAATTCTAAAATGCAGTTTTTGGGTGATTGTGCCTTATCCGAATAAAGTTATAAAACCTCTCCATTTCTTTTCTCAAGGCATTTTGATTTTATAGAAAGGGATGGGTGACCTTGCCTCTGTGTCTACCTCTACAGAAGCACAAGCTTGGCTCATTTCCTTAAGCATGTCCTCTAACTAAGAACTAAATCTTCTAGGGTACTTAATTTGTCAAGTGAAAATAATAAAAATCAGCCTACTTCTTGCAGTTTTCAGGATAGTAAAGTGAGATAGCACATCATTGCTTTGTTGGATTACACAGTTGTAAAATTTGACATTATAGATGCTAAACTAAAGTACAATTCTTCTCCTTCAGATAATCTGATAGTGGAGGAAGCAGTACAAGAGCTGAATTCCTTCCTCGTACAAGAGAACATGAGACTTCAGGAACTGACAGACCTCCTTCAGGAGAAGCATCACACCATGTCTCAGGAGGTACTTGACTAGATAGAAGGATGGCAGTTTCTACTAATCTGTGGGAACACTGACTTGAATACTAAATGCTTCAAAGCTGATCTTACTATAGAAATCCTGATATATTGAAGAACATGCAGGGCAGGTTAAAGCAGCCAGCTCTGAGAAATGAAAAGCCAAGGAAAGGTGAAAGGAAGGAGGTAACTGAATATTTCTTCTTGACTCTGCCTCTGTTTAAACAGACATTTTAGGAAGAAATGCTATCATAGAGTTTTGCAAAACAACACAGTGAATCCCCAAATAATAAAGTACTTTAGATATAAAAGACCATGTACAGTGTTACAGTGCGTTGGTAGAAATTCATCTGAGAATAGAGCAGTAAGAACTACTGCATTTATAATGACCTATGAACATGAGGAATGTGGGCTTTCACCCCAGACTTGGACACATATAGTGTCATGATGAAACCTTGTTAAGATTTGGGTTGTTGTTTATTTGTATAAAATGATTGAGACAAGTGATATTAAGCCTTATAGGACTCTGCTAAAATTTGACCCATTTTAGGCCACCCAACTCTTTGTGCTTATTATTAGTAAGTTAATAGTTACATCTACTTAGTGCCTAGCACTTAAGCACTTTGAATATTATCTCTAATGGTCAAATAATGCTCATCGTACTGCCAAGGAAACAGATTCAAAGACATTGGTAACTGGTCAGCACACACAGCCAAGTAAGAGATTGAACTGTGATTTGAATGTAGGTTTGTTTAACTTCAAAGCCCATGTTTTTCATTATGCCCTGTTTCCTGAATTTCAGTGCCAAGGTACATGCTGGGCTGGTTGCATGGGATTCATCTGGGGAACTTATTAATACAAATAGATTCTCATCAGCCTTCAAAGGGGTTAGAGTATAGTGGTGCTTATAAATAAATTGGAGTATAGTAAAAAAAAAAACAAAAAATTGCTATAACTTTGTCCTGTTTTAAGAAATAAACTAGGTGCCACTAAGATGAAAAAGTCTTCCTTTACCAGCCTTTTCCCAAATCTCTCTTGGTTAGCATCGCTAAGCTGGAGGGACACATTAATTTGCTCAGCTGAGTTGATGTCCAAGATGACTGTTATGACTGCCTGCTGATGCTGCCTGTCATCTAGGAGCTCATCTTAGTTGTCCACTGGAATGCCTGCCTGTCCTGTCTCCAACATGGCAGTTTCATGGTAGTTGGACTTTTTACATGGCTGCTGGTTTCTTCCAGGGAATGAGTGTTTTAAGAACACTAAGCAGAGCCTTAATGGCCTTTTCAGGACATAGCCTAGAAGTTGTATAGCTTCATTTCTACTGGTCACTAAAGTTGGCCCAGATTCAAGAGGTGGGGACAATGACACCACTTTGATGAGAGGGCTGTTAAAGAATTTTGGGACCATATTTTAAAACTAACACAAGGGATATGTATAGATTAATGTGAATATGTAACAGTTTTGTAATTAAAGTATTAAATAGCATTAGCTTTGCATAGCTCCTGAATAAGCAGAGAACCACATAGGTTTTTGTATCTTTATAACATCTGATTCTAGATTGCCTTTGGCTGAACCTGAAAAAGAGAATGGAAGTTTCCCTTTCATTCTCTTTGGATTATTATGTGTGGGAATGTGGGAAGTGGGAAGTTGGGGGTAAAGATAGTTGACGTATATATGATATATATATATATTTTTTTTTTTTAATTTTTACCTCCTAAATTATTTGGTAAAATCAAAGATATTATCTTTTGTCTCTTAAAAAATAACATTTTCTGATGGGTCTATCTAGGAAAATGGTGCTTCTCAGAGGGTGAAAAATTATTGAATCTTAAATCTTCTTTGTGTGAGTTATTATAGACTTCTGCAGTTTTCATGCTTGTGACTGATTCAAAACTGTTAAGAGAACCTGTGATTTCAGTTTTATACTCATGTTAAGAAGAGGATAAAGTTTCTTTTACCTAAATCTTTTCTGTAATAATATATAAACAAAAGCTAATTTTGTGGGATTTTGGATATAAGGTATTCCTTTTCTGACTTAGTCTTCTTTTGCTATATTTTTCTGAACACCTGCCTTTGGGATGTAGTTCTCCAAGTTGCAGAGTAAGGTGGAGACAGCAGAGTCACGAGTGTCTGTCCTAGAGTCCATGATTGACGATCTGCAGTGGGATATTGACAAAATTCGTAAGAGGGAACAGCGACTCAACCGACACTTAGCAGAAGTCCTAGAACGGGCAAGTGCTGTTTATTCATAGTTTGGAAACCGGAATCATTTTAAGGAGTCTATTCAGAAGGGATGGACTGGAGGATATCCCAAGTCTCTCACTAAAGAATCTATGTCTTCTCCGTAGGTGAATTCGAAAGGTTATAAGGTATATGGTGCGGGCAGCAGTCTCTATGGCGGCACAATCACTATCAATGCCCGGAAGGTAAAATCGTGACTCCCTCAGGATGTGTCTTTGACCTGGTATCAGGGTTCTGCTAGGTACTTAGAACTGTGTTCACAAGTGGCAAGGTGGGGTTTTGCTAGAAGAGTGGATCAGTGGAGATGGAGGCTTGGGAGAGGGGATGATTTATTCATTCCTTTTCTTTATTCCCATTTTGCTATTTCCTCCTTTTCTCCAGTTTGAGGAGATGAATGCGGAGCTTGAGGAGAACAAAGAACTGGCTCAGAACCGTCACTGTGAGCTAGAGAAACTTCGGCAAGACTTCGAGGAAGTCACTGCACAAAATGAAAAGCTGAAGGTAGGAGGCAAAGCTCTGAGGGGCAGTAAAATGGAACTTTTAGCTCACACACATGTTGTGAACCATTATAACTTATGAGGGGAAAAAAATGTAAGTTTTTTTTGTTGCTTTATCTATTTATTTAGTTATATATTTACTTAATATTTGTACCCTGCTATGAAAAGGATTTAAAGTAACCTGCAAAGAAACATTGACCAAATCAAAGTGCTCTAACTTAGGAGTTATTGAGAAAAGTGAGGAGTAGGGTAAACTAGGCTGAGGATCCAAAATATATTTTAGAAATGGGGCTTGTATAGCATATACAAGAAGCATGTTCATACGGTAGCTAGGCCACTCCCATGTCAGTAATTGCCAAATGTAGGCCACAGAATTTGGCTCTGCAGTTGCTGCCAAAATAGAGAAAGAAACATGATCAGTGATCTTGTTGGTTTTCAGACCTGACCGTTAAAATTTTCTCTCTTTGGTTCTTGATTGGGGGGGTGGGGAGAAAATGGATTCTGAAGTCTTCCCATCCCTCTTTCACAACCACCTGTCTTATATACTTTGATTTGTTTCTGGGTATTTGTATATATGTATATACGTGTGTGTGTGTGTGTGTGTGTGTGTGTGTGTGTGGGTAAAGATGTTTGAACCGAAAAAACAAAAAACAAAACAAAAATAACCTGAGTTGAATCAGTTGAAGTGTTTGGGTAATTAAACTATTGCTTAGGAGAAACAAGTATTTTTGATACCATATCAAAAATATTTTTCTCTGTGACTATCAATAAAGAGAACAAGTTAGTTACTGGGGTCCTCAACTATGTTCTTAAAATATGTATACTGAGGAATTTCATAGTGCTCTTCTTTGTCCCTAGATCTGACAGATTTTACAGGACTCATCTAGTGTCGGTGGATTTAGATTAATACATGATATAAAATGTGTATCATCGAAAACAATTCTTGAAGGGAAGAATATAGGTACCAGGTGCCACCTCTTAGAGGGTCTAATTTAGTTTGGGATAGATTTTACAAAACGAGAGGAATAGGTAGATTTATTTTATAAAACTTGTCTCATTGCACAGGACATCCATGAGCTTAAGATGTTATTTCCTAGCTAGCATCCAGGGCACAGATACTAGATTCTGCTTCTTACTTTTCTTTTCTTTGGGCTCTTCTAAGGTGGAATTGCGGAGTGCAGTGGAGGAAGTGGTCAAGGAGACGCCGGAATATCGCTGCATGCAGTCACAGTTCTCTGTCCTGTACAATGAGAGCCTGCAGTTGAAAGCACACTTGGATGAGGCTCGGACCCTGCTTCATGGCACCAGGGGGACCCACCAGCGCCAAGTTGAGCTCATTGAGGTAATGGTCTAGCTTTGACTACTGTATATAAGCTTTCTCCCTCATAAATTTTAGAATTTTATGCCCTCATGCTCAATCTTTTATTCATTCGGCAAACATTTATAGAGTGGCTGTAGTTCCTTACTCTGCTACATGGTGAGCATCCTCCCATCGAGGATAATACAGTCTGGTGGGGAGAATAGTATCCCGTAGAATTCAGTGTGGTACAATAGAGAACATCCAGAAGATGCAGTGATAAAGGAGACAGAGTATCTGATGTGACTATGGATTCCACCTGCCAAAGTGAAGTATAAAGCTTAAGGATAAATACAAGTTTACTGGTAGATAAAAATAGAAGAAGTTGTTTTTAGCAGTAAGAACAGCAGATATGAAAATAGTTTAGTGGCTGGAGTCTTATGTGCATGGAGGAGAAGTGTATAGAACCTGCATCACTGCTTACAGTCCATTAGATAACATATATAAATATTTTTTTTAAGGCAGAAACTTTCAATCGTGTTCACTTTTATATTTTCCATAGCCTCTAAGGTTATGTTTATAGTAGTTGCTCTTTTACTATGTCTGCCAAATGAGTTGAATTTAATATATCTTACTTTACTGTTTATATACTGTTTTATACGTTAGTTCTCCAACTAAACTGTAATATTCCTAGTGTTAGGGGCCATTTTCTGTATTTCTTTAGTCTCCTGCCAGTACTCAAACCAGTGTTTTGTAGCTGTCTGGTGCTGTTAAGTTTTGCTTGAATTGGGACTTTTCAGAGTAATGCCTCTTTTCTAGATATTTTCTTTTTTTTTTAGATCCTTATAGATAAAATTTAGGAAATGTCATCATAGAATATGATACATGAATAGAGTACGTTGGACAGAATAGAGTATGATGACATTTCCACATTAAGAATTGTTGATTGGTTCCTTCTCTGTATGCAGCGGGATGAGGTTAGTCTTCATAAGAAGCTGAGGACCGAAGTGATCCAGCTTGAAGATACACTGGCCCAGGTCCGCAAGGAGTATGAAATGCTGAGGATAGAATTTGAGCAGACCCTTGCTGCCAATGAACAAGCAGGTACAAGTACTGTAACACCACCCTGCAGTTTGTCTGCTGCACATGCCTTCCTTGAAAGACACAGTGTGGTCACCAGGGTTTGTTAGTACTGACTGGAGTTCAGCAGTCCTAAAGGACCTTAAATCAAATCTTACTCATTTTGGTTTACAGCCTGGGTGTTTGTTTTTCACCTCAGATTGGCCAGTTTTGTTTTCATCTTCTGAGAAGGAATCTTCCTTTTGGTAATTGTCGCTGTTTCTCAGAGGTCTCTCATATATTTTGCACTTTGTTTCCTTGTGCCTTTGCCCTTGTCACAGCTCTTCATAACTTTACTGTTGCTGTATTTAAGGCCCCATAAACCGGGAGATGCGCCACCTCATCAGTAGCCTCCAGAATCATAATCACCAGCTGAAAGGGGAGGTCCTGAGGTATAAGCGGAAACTGAGAGAAGCCCAGTCTGACTTGAACAAGGTAGCCAGGAGGAGTGGAATAAGTATTATATGTTACTAAGATTGCAAAGCTGTTTTAGAGTGAGAAAAGCAGTGTGGCTGCCATAAGTGTGTGTAATGCTTTCCTTCCTTTGCCCTCCCAGACACGTCTGCGTAGTGGCAGTGCCCTTCTGCAGTCTCAGTCCAGTACCGAGGACCCCAAGGAAGAGCCTGCAGAGCTAAAACAAGATCCTGAGGACTTACCCACCCAGTCCACCACCTCGAAGACAACTCAGGAGGAAGTCAACGAAATTAAGTCCAAAAGGGATGAGGAAGAGCGAGAACGAGAAAGGAGGGAAAAAGAGAGAGAACGAGAAAGAGAGAGGGAGAAGGAAAAGGAGAGAGAACGTGAGAAGCAGAAACTAAAAGAGTCAGAAAAAGAAAGAGATTCTGCTAAGGATAAAGAGAAAGGGAAACATGACGATGGAAGGAAAAAGGAAGCAGAAATTATCAAACAATTGAAGATTGAACTCAAGTAAGAACAATGTTTAGAGTAACTCTTTTTGACTCAGAAGCTAAGGTTAGGAAATCATACATGAACTGATTGAATGATGACATAGCTTATTTAAAGTGTAACTAAATGTACAATTAATGTGGTCTTGATTGTTGATCAAATGTACAGCTACAGTGGCCTGCATGGCTATTGTATAGTCTGGTTCACTGATCAGGTCTCAGTAAACCTTATTGCTGTAGCCTTATTCTTTATGAATCCAGTTGAAGGGGTGTCATAACTGAAGTAACACTCATGGGCAATTTTGGAAATTAACTACTGCTGTTTACTAGATTTGGGCAGATTGTTGGCATTAATTATAATTTAAATTATAGAATAGGTAGAATTTGTATCACTATAACTTGAACAGTATTGATTTCGTTGCCTGACTGTTAAGTAGTTTGTGTATATATCAGATCATCTTAAAAGATTTCTAGGAGGTTTACCCCTATAGACATTGAAACAGTAAGACAGGCCTTTGAGTCAATGAAACACTGCCATAATTTCACGTATTTCCCCTTCTCTTGCTGCATAATCAGTAACTTTGCTGATAGAACAGGTTAGTTTTTACTCCCCACTGGTCATGGTTGAGTCTTTATTGATGTATGGATTTGAGGGACCACTGTGCTCAAAGCATTTGAACTTTTTTGGCATAGAAAAGAATAGTTATGAGGTTTGAAAATTTAGAAAGTTTTAGTCTGTATCTTATGGTTAATCACTCAACTGTCAAATCTAGGATTAGCAGTTTATTTTTATTTTTTTGGCTGCACCTGCAGCATATAGAAGTTCCCAGGCCGGGGTCTGAATCCAGACTGCAGCTGCTGGCCTCTGCCACAGCTGCAGCAATGCCAGTGCTGGGCTGGGGAGCAAACCCCGTGTTGCCGCAAAGATGATGTCAGATCCTTAACCTGCTGTACCACAGGGAGAACTCCAAGTTTATTTTAAACCTTGAATTTTCTCCCCTTTTTTTTCCTCTCTTCCTCTTCCTCTCTTTAAGGTAAATTTTCCCCCTGAAGTATAATATCAATCATCTAAGTGACTTACCTAGAATACATTCCTGGACCCGATCCCAGACCTGCAGAGTCTCAGTTTCTAAGACTGGGGCCCCCAGAACTTTGCTTATTTAAATAACTACAAGTATTTATTTTATAACTTTATGTTGGAGAACTTGATCTGAAGGGAGAAATGATTCCTTTATACAACTTACTTTTCTATACTTTTTGAGTATATCCAGAAGTCTCTTGATAGTCTGTGCAAGTTTTGTCTTTCAGATGTGTGATATAAAGTGTAAAATAGAACTGTGGTAAAATATTTTGCACAACTCAAAATTCCCTTGCTCTGATGCCCTTTGTTTTCTCATTACACCATTCCCCTCTTACCACCCTCATCATAGGAAGGCACAGGAGAGCCAAAAGGAGATGAAACTATTGCTAGATATGTACCGCTCTGCCCCAAAGGAACAGAGAGACAAAGTTCAGCTAATGGCAGCTGAGAAGAAGTCTAAGGCAGAGGTAATCTAGTCTGCCATTACCTATCATTCTGGTCAAAATCTTCATTTGTGGGATTTTCCTTCACACTTCTGAAGGCTGTAGTTTCTTTATTTTTAAAGTTAGTGTTTAAAACTCAGCAACCTTTTCTTCCCTTTCAAAGACCATCCAAAGTAGAGATTTCCAGGTTTTCCACTAGGTGGTAAGGTATATCAGAATTATGGAGAAAAGGAGTAGCCTTTTCAAACTTTTTGTTCCTCCATTTGCCGTATAAATCATTATCATGATGATTTTTTCTGATTATGTTTGGGAAGAATGTCATATTCTTTTAAAATTTAGAGGCCTAGGAAAAAAGGGTGAGACCTACTATTCCAAGGAAAGGTACATGTGCACTCCTCAAAAATGCTGCCTGTAGAAGCGTGTAATGTTGAAATGGAGTGATGTTAAAACATCAAGGGTTGTGATGTGGTGTGCTAGTGTATCATTTATCTCCTTTCATAATTCCATAAAGGCTTTTTTGGTACTATGGGCCCTCCATCTGTGCACAGTATTAATTAATTTTTGAATTGTTTTATAGCTTTTTAGTTTTCTTTTTGTGTGATTCCTTTGCTCCTATAGTTGGAAGATTTGAGGCAAAGACTTAAGGATCTGGAGGATAAGGAGAAAAAGGAGAATAAGAAAATGGCTGATGAGGATGCCTTGAGGAAGATTCGGGCAGTAGAGGAGCAGATAGAGTACCTGCAGAAGAAGCTGGCCATGGCCAAGCAGGTGGGGCATACCTTCTTTAATAAACTTTTTAGGTAAATGTTACTTGACAAGTAAGTAATTGACAGCAAAATTTGCCCTATTATCCAAGTCTTTTTTTTTTTTTCTTCTTTTTTTTCGGGGTAGGGGGTAATATTTTTTCTCCTATTAATTTGTTTTTACGTTGAATTCTCTCATTCTTCAGTTATTTTGTTTTGTATTTGAGGAAGGAAATTTATTTTTATTTTCAAATGGACAGCCAGTTATTCAAACACTGTCTATTAAGAGAGCTCTTTCTCTGCTGATCAGGAATCAGAGAATATCATGAATATAAAATTTTATAAAAAGATATAAAATTTTATATACATTATGATTCTAAATACATGAAACTAAGATAAACGTGTCCCCCAAACAGGTTACAAATAAATAACCAGTATGTTAACTGTGGTGGTTTTTTGATCATAGAACTGTAGAAAGTTGTCTCCTTCTCATACGGAACATATATTTCTTAATTTTTAAGTCCCACTGAATTTTATTAACATTTGATAATAAAGATACAAAAAAATGTATGCAAAAACCATATATATTCATTGTGATGAACACTTTCACTGTTTTAATGGTAAATTGATCATTAAATACTTTGAAAAGAGGAACTTTATTAGAACTTATATACATTCCTTTTGCAAAACGTGGGGCTTTAGCTTTTGTTAAATCTTTGTCACTTTTCTCTCTTGCACACACTCTATTTTTTAAAAATAATTATTAGGAAATATACTACTATAGGTTGTAGTACATGCAGACACACTGTGTTCTTATATAGGACAACTCACACTGTGACAGACACACTGTCTTATATAGGACAACTCACTATCTTAAAAATATTTCTTCCTAAGTTAATCTATAAATTTAATGTGATCCTAATAAAAATATTAATTTTTTGTTTCTGTTTATTTTGGTACCAGACAAATTGATTTTAAAGTATATATGGAAAAATAAACAAAAATGGCCAGGAAAACTGAAAAAGAAGAGCAAATGATGGGTGGTAGTTTATCATATGTTAAGACATAAAGTTTTTGTAGGTTAAATAGCTTGGGACTAACAGACTATTAGAACTTAATAGAAAGTCCATAAATAGACCAAGGTATGCATGGGTATTTAGTATTTGCTAAACCCAGAATTTTAAATCAGTGTGAAAAAGGAAGGCAATTAAATGTGGTGGGGCGAAAGCAATATAGTATTGGCAAAAAGCTGGATATATATTTGAACACTCTATGCTAGGATGTTTCCAAATGGAAAGTTAATGTCACGTTAAAGGAATCCGTAAAAGAGCCAGAAGAAAACAGGTAAATTCCTCTGCAAATTTGGAGTGGAGAAGACCTTTCTAACTGTTATATATAAAATATTATTTCTAGGCGTTTCCTTGTGGTGCAGCAGGTAAGGATCTGGTGTGGTTACTGCTGTGGCCCTGGTTACTGCTGTAGCATGGATTCGATCCCTGGCCCAGGAACTTCTGCATGCTTTGGGCGCTGCCAGAAAAACAGACAAAAAACCCGTTTTTACATGACATTTTTTATTTTTTGCTTTTGCTTTTTAGGGCCTCACCTGTAGCATATGGAGGTTCCCAAGCTAGGGGTTGAATCAGAGCTACAGCTGCCATCCTACACCACAGCCACAGCAACACGGTACAGATCAGTTAATGAGCATCAGACCAAAAATGAATGCCAATGGCTTCAGATAATAGAGCTTCTTCTGATTCGAGGGTTAACCTAGTGACAAAACTAGGCTTCTTAAAACTAAGTCTTTCCTCACTACATTAATTTATTTCTTAATGAATAGTGGGGAACTTTAGTTTCCTATGCACATTTCTTTGGAATTAAAAAATTCTGTTAAAATGAATGTTCCACTCTTGGAATCTAAGTGGTACAGCCATCATGGAGAATAGTATGGAAGTTCCTCAAAAAACTAAAAATAGAGTTACCATATTATCCAGCAGTCCCACTCCTTGCGTATATCTGAACAAAACTGTAATTCGAAAAGATACATGTACCCCTTATGTTCATAGCAGCACTATTTACAATAGCCAAGATGTGGAAGCAACCTGAATGTCCATCAGCAGGGGAATGGATAAAGATGGGGTGCATATATATAACAATGGGATTTGCTCAGCCATACTAAAGAATGAAATAATGCTGTTTGCAGCTACACGGATGGACCTAGGGATTATACTAAGTGAAGTGAAGTGAGTCAGAAAGAGAAAAGCAAATACCATATGATCCCACTTATATGTGGAATCTAAAGTATGGCACTAATGAATTTATCTGTGAAACAGAAACGGGCTCACTGATGTAGAAAACAGACTTGTGGTTGCCAAGCGGGGAGGGTTAGAGTAGGAGTTTGGGACTAGCAGATGCAAACTATTATATATAGACTGGATAAACAACAAAGCCCTATTGTATAGCACAAGGAACTATATTCAGTATACTATAATAAACCATACTGGAAAAGAAAAAATTAAAATGATTCTTATTTTAGGAGGAAGAAGCTCTCCTCTCTGAGATGGATGTCACAGGTCAGGCCTTTGAAGACATGCAGGAGCAAAATATCCGTTTGATGCAGCAGTTGAGGGAGAAAGATGATGCAAACTTCAAGCTCATGTCAGAACGTATCAAATCCAATCAGATCCATAAACTGCTAAAAGAAGAGAAGGAAGAGCTGGCAGACCAGGTTTTGACTCTCAAGACTCAGGTGACTAGAATGAATAAAGCTTTCCAGAATTTTTTGAAGAGGGCACTTTCTGCGTGAAGATACGTGTAAAAGAATGATTATTATGGCTTTTTTTGTAAAAAGGAAAAACACTGAAGCCCTAAAAACTAAATGTACATGATTAGGGAACATAAATAAATTATATATCCCTACAGAGCAGTACAGTGCAGCTGTTTAAACCAATATGGATCTGCTAATATGGAAAATGTGCAAAATATATCATTAAGGGATTTGTTTGTGTAGCTTTTTTATGTTAAAAATGTTATGTCTTTGTGTGCATGTGCTATGTATCTTAAAAATTTCTAGAAGGCTGCTTGAGAAACTATAAGAGTTGTTACCTGATTACTTTTGAATGTTGGAATGAGAGAATTATCACAATCTTGCATGTAATTTGAAGGATTCATGGGTAAAATCAGTAATAGTTTTGAGATTTCTAACTGATCGTTTTTTGTGGGCCTGCGGATTAATAGAACTGTCAGTTTTTTGTTTGTTTTTTGTTTTTTTTGCTTCCTGTTTGTGTTAAAATGTGATTTTCTTTTTCTAAGGTTGATGCCCAGTTACAGGTAGTAAGAAAACTGGAAGAGAAGGAGCACCTGTTACAAAGCAACATTGGCACAGGGGAGAAGGAACTGGGTCTTAGGACCCAAGCCTTAGAGATGAATAAACGCAAGGTATGATCGATTACTCTATAGTATAAATTGACTGCTCTTCTTTGGATGAACAAATAAGTATAACAGTGATGCAATTATAGGTTCATTTTATTGCCTGGGCTTGGGCTAACCTGTTGTTTCACTGGAAAGAAGTGGTGATAAGGAATGTTATGGTACATCCCTCATAGGCAATGGAGGCAGCCCAGCTTGCAGATGACCTCAAAGCACAGTTGGAGTTGGCTCAGAAGAAGCTACATGATTTTCAGGATGAGATTGTGGAGAACAGTGTCACCAAAGAAAAAGATATGTTCAATTTCAAACGAGCCCAGGTCAATTGTTTTTTCTTTACTTTTTACCTTTTAGGCGGTTTCTGAACTCTGAAGTGACCTATGTTATGAAAGAACCATTGATCTTTTGTACGTCATTTGTTACTTAACTGTAAATAAGTTCCTTGAGTGAAGAGAAGGAGGCTCTTTTCTTTGACGAAAACCATCCCCAGATCCTGTCATGGTGCCTGCCACCTAATGGACATGAAATAAATATTTACTTGAATGGTTTAGTGAAACTGTAAAGAAGTAGCAGCATAAAGACATTAATTTTTCTATTTTTTTGCATGCCACCTGTTTCTCACAATGCCTTTCTGTCCTTGTGTATGAATCTGTGAATTTTAATCCAGTCTGTCCTCAGCTGAAAACTAATTATCTTAAATTAAGGTGGTCTATCAAGTTTTCATCTTTTATTCTTTTGCTGCACCTGTGGCATATGGAAGTTCCCATGCCAGGGATCGGATCATCCTCAGCTGTGACCTATGCCACAGCTGTGGCCATAGAGTCGTAATCCACTGTGTTGGGCTGGGTATTGAACCCTTGCCTCCACTGAGACAAAGCCGGATCCTTAAACCACTGTGCCACAGTGGGAACTCTTCTTTTTAAAAAATTTAATCCCTTTAAACTCTTAGATTGTATTTTCACAGAACTGAATTAACAATAGTTAGATGCACCTGAATTTGATGGTATGATTATGATTGCTTGTCTGAAACAAACAAAAAATAGCTTGTCACTTATAATTCTCTGCATTCCTAAAAGATAGACTTGAAAGGACCGAAAATCCATTCTTTCTACAATAGAAAGTTTAAGTTGGAGCAATGAATTGTTCACAAAAATGGCAGGTCTGGGGAAGTGTGTAATGGGTATGCTATCCCACCACAGGAGGACATCTCTAGACTGCGAAGGAAGCTGGAGACTACAAAGAAGCCAGACAATGTACCCAAATGTGATGAGATTCTTATGGAGGAGATAAAGGATTACAAGGTTAGAAAAACTGCCTCAGTGATTTGTCTGTGTTTTTTGTTTAGGCCCACAGTGACCCACTAACAGATTAGGAGAATAAGTACTGAACTTTTTCACATGAAGCTAACTTCTTTCATGAGAAATGGTTTATTCTGGGGGTGGAGTGGGGATGGTGCTATTATTATCTTAGTGCTTAGTGGATTTTCTTGCTCTTTGCTTATATATAAGAGTCTTTTGGGTCATAAGTCTTTATGATTTGTCTGACTGATTGCCCTTTTTTTTTCCCTAGGCACGTCTGACCTGTCCCTGTTGCAACATGCGTAAGAAGGATGCTGTACTTACCAAGTGTTTTCATGTTTTCTGCTTTGAGTGTGTGAAGACCCGCTATGACACCCGCCAGCGCAAATGTCCCAAGTGCAATGCTGCTTTTGGTGCCAATGATTTCCATCGCATCTACATTGGTTGATCCAAGGCCAGAGAAGAAGACAAGCTGGCTAGACAGGCACTTAGTCATTAACCATCAAACCTCTACCTCTTCTCTCCTTGACTGTCACAAACAGGGCAGTTTGTCTGTCGACTCCCTTTCCTTCATAGACAGGTTGTCCTGTCTAATTGCTAGATGACTTCAGGGGAAAGGACTGGTAATGCAAGTCTTGGGTTTTAGAATGAATTACAAACAAACAACTTTTATTTGTCTCCTCTACCAGCTTTGTGTATTTCCTGCTTTTAGACTTTTCAGTATCTTCTTCAGGCTCACTGTATAACCTTGGATTGTTCATTCCTCCTGAGGAAGTCAAATTGGTATTTGTGACACAGAGAAAGGAACAAAGAACAGTGGAGACACGTGGCTACTTGTGGGAGGTGGTGATCTTTTAGAAATAAGCTGTCTATGAGCATACGTAGTACTTGATTTGGGCAGTAAACTTTTCGTGCACTTGGGTTATAAAATGGTATCATTGTGCTGCTTTTTCCTGGATGATTTGAAGCCTTAATGAAATTTATGTTCAGGATGTTTCAGTCCATTTGTTATTGACTAAGCTAAGTAATTTGTTAAGGTCAGCTGGCTTACTTGTTAAAGTTATTTCAGTTTTGAATGTTCTACTCACTGATATCTTTAAATTTTGTGAGGCCAGAATAATTCCAAATACTATATAGCTCCTTTTATCTTATAATGAACTCACAGTTGGAGAGGATAGCACACAGGACTGAGATGGTAAAGAGATCTTCTGTGTAGTCTGGGAACTTGTTACAGAGAGGCCTTGGTGAGCTATGAATTACTCTCATCTGCCTGTCCAAAGGTGTTGTGACTCCTGTTTTCCAGAAGATTCTCTGTAATGTTTCTATAGGACTTTATACTCCATAAGCTCCAATTAAAGCAGGATTCAGTTTGCTTTTGTGTTCATGTTGTCCTTTGAGATTTTGTATTTGTCATTATTAGTTGATTTTATACCTGCTGTTTTTGAATTGAATTCTCTTGAACAGAAAAAAAATCAGCTCAGATTAAGAGGCTAGGAGTATTTATTTCTCTGATTAATTGAAATGCTTTTATGCCAGTTGTTTTACTGAGTCTGTTCTGGGAAGAAACCATGCCTAAAAGATGACAATTTATTTGACTACGTAGTTCTCTTTCATAGTTCGCCATGGGGGTAAGAGATTGTGATTTGTTTTCCAAGGGGTATCAGGCTGCCGGGTACTTTTGAGAGTTCTTGAATTATAAGTTTTATGGCAACTTGAATGGTAAATTTTATGGCAACCAGCAAGTGAGATGACTTCTGTGTATGTACTAAAGAGTTGTATGAAGTGGATCCTTTCTTGATCACCACCTGTCTTAGAAGACGGGTGAGTAAGGGCAAATTCCATGTCCTTTGGTGGTCACTGTCTGTGATCAGCAGGACTTGCCGTGAGTTCCACAGAGTCCTGTGTTATTGGTTAAGAAATGAATCAAACTGGGAATCTTACAGTGTTGTCAGAGGTCACGGGTCCTTTGATCCCTCCACCCCTCTACCCAACACACACACAGCTAAGAGGGAGTCCAGCCCTGCTCCTGGGCATGCAGGGCATTTGCATTCATTAATAGGCACTTTTTCCTTCCTGTTCTCTTATAGGAGAAGCATGGGCTTAAGTTTGTAGGTTGGAGCACCAATAGACTGCTTGGGCAGTGGGTGGTTTGGGTTTGGATATTAACTGTTTATGACCCTTTATTTAAAAAGCCAGTTTCCCAGCACCAGGGGATCATGGAACCTAAAAAAAAAACAAAACAAAGCAAAAAAAAACACTGTCCCATGGGAAGCTGAATTTCGGGGGGTGGGGGTCGGGGTTCCTCTAGCTAGAAAGAGTCCCTAGTTACAATTAGCTTGAGGCCCAGGCAAGGGCCTCCTAAAGTCATTTTTAGATAATGACCAAAACCAGTGGTCATTTCGGGGCATTCTGGCTTCTTATTACGAAGAGGCTAATGAATGGGCTTCAGGAATACCCACATGTTGTATACTACATTTTGCTGTGTTGTGAGTACATTATTCATAGCTTTTCTTCAGATCCTCAAAAGATCCTTAAAGGATCAACATTTCTTAAAGGAAGTTTGAATTTTAACAAATACCAAGAAAGTTAATCACTGCTCTTGATCCATAGAGATTTTTAAAGAGATTTTCTTTAATGCCTGTAAGTGCCAATTTAAAAAATTATTGTAGAAGTACTAGAGTTCTCCCCCCCCGTTTCTGTTTTTTTAAAACATTTCAGGTGTTGTAGGGATATTTCTTACTCTTTTTTTCTTTAGTTCTTGGAAATTGTCCCCGCAATCTGGACCAAGAGCAGGGTTAAGGTACTCTAAGCTGTATGTCTTAATTGCATGGCTTGGCTCTTACCCTCTTAACTGCTGCTCTAGGGATCTTTTTCAAATGTGTTCAGCTGTTTCTGTTGACATTGCATTCTTACATGAATTTCTATTGGGATTCCTTGTTATTTTCTTATTCTCTGTCCAGATCCACAGGCATCTTTATTCTTCAAGGGTAGAAGTCGTGTGTGCATAGTACTGTGGACGTGTCACTTGAGTGGTGTGGAATGGCTTTAAGTTTTGGTGCCTAAGGTTTTCCCTGAGAACTGTCAATTCACTGATTAAACCCAAATACCAGTGGGTAAGTTATAACTAATTCTTACCGCAAAGTCTACCTGCCTGACCTGAGACAGCTATGCTGAGAGCAGGTAAAAAATTGGTGTGTTACGTCCGTCTTGGATTTGATTTACCCAATAGGAATCCAGGCATGGAAGTAACTCAAATTTTCCTGGATCTGTTTATCCCACCACAAGGAAACACTGAGCTTTACCTTCTGGGGATTTCTGCCCAAGTTTGGTTTCCTTCTAACATTAGATATTAAGGTCTTATTTATAGCATACCTCACTATGACTAAAATTAGGACATGGAAAGGACAGTGTTTTAACAATCGAATCCCCAGTATCTAGAAGAGGGCCTGGCACATGGTACTCAGGAAAGGTTTGCATGGTTAAGTTAATTCAGCTCCATGCTTCTGCAAACAAATCTACAGAAGTCTGTTTTGTTGGACTAATAAGTGAATTCAAATAATCCTTTTTTCCACCATCTCAGTGGAAATCTTTCCTTATACTGAGGTAAACTCTTTAAATTTGGATTATCCTACAGTATATGGCTGCATTTTAAATTTAATTGTGGTGATAACAAAAGGAAATTCTGAACTAACACCACTGTTGGAGGCAACCTGTGACAGCTAGGGCGTCTCTTATTGTAGATTGCCTTTTTTTTTTTTTTTGGAGAGAAATTGTAGACAAAATTGGAATGATAGCATACTCACATTAATATAATAGTGACATGCTCTGAGGATTTCACATTACTGAAATCTGCGGCGTGTAATGGCTTGAAAGCTAGGATATAAGAACTGAAAAGGGACCTCAAACCATGTCCTTATTTTAGAGAGGAGGAGACGGGCTCCAAGGTCATTCAGTTTAAGAGCAGAATCAAGTTGTGACAATCCGACCTCCACTGTTTTTTCTTTTGCCTAAGTGGAAACCTGTAGCAAGAGTTCCTGTCATCAAGGAGATACTAAATGAAAATACTTTGTGTTTTTGAAGTCTTTCTAAAGACTTCTTTAAACCTGGTATATCTATCCTCAATAGTTCTAATTTGAGTTAGGAGCTCTTTGCAGGCCCTAGATTAGGACTACATTTTATTTCCCTTTTCATTGAGAGTTGCCATAGCACTTTGTTCCTAGAGTAGAACTGAACCAAAAGGATCTTAGAGTTCTCCTTGCTCACCCAACCCATTTATGCATTTGTGGAGTGCTTATTGTGATTCCAAGAGCTGTGCTAAACACGTTTCCTATAAAGTTAGACTTGAGTGGGAATGGCCCTACCACTTAGTAAATTAGCACTGTTTCAGTTTCTTCATCTATAAAATAATAACTACATTATTGGATTGAGGACAAAATGAGTCAATATGTACACAATATCTAGTATAGTGCCTAAAACCCAGTAAATGCTCAAAACAGCATCTTGCACATAAATAGAGTTCAGTGTTTCTTTCATTTTCTTCCTGTTTCTAGGAAAAACAAGATCGATAATTTTTTTGGCATCTAGGCCATGTGTGTTTATCCATGTCTGTCTCTAAGTCCATGTCTCCTAGTGATGTCATGGCCAAGTCATTCCAGAACATCAAAAAGTTAACCTCATTTGCTCATTGCCCTATGAGCAAACTGAATGCATGTGACAGCCAGTTCCATCTAGTGCTGAGGATCCTGATCTTTTCACATAGCCATTTTCAGTTTAAAATCCTTAAGTGGTTGTTATGGTCTTGAGGATACAAATCCAGTTTAGCACAGTATCCTGCCTCTGCTTTTCTTTTTCTTGTCCTTATTGCTTTCCACTTACCTTGTGCTTTATGTTTCTGATATGTTGAAATATTTGATGTTCCTAAGTACCTTGATTGCTGTAGTTTCCCAGCTCCATAACTGCACGTGCTATTTCTTTTACCTGGGATTCCTGTTACCCTCTAATTTCTTCAGCACTCACACATGCGTGTGCACACACACACGCACACACACACAGGAAAAGTGTCTTCTTTGCTCTTGTAGTACCCAATGTGCATTTCTTTATCAGAGTACATGCCCCACTGTTTTTGCAGTCTGTGTTCCCCACCCAGACTGAGCTCCATGGGATCAGAATTTGCTTTGTATCTTTCTGCAGCAAAGCCCAGTGGCTGGCTCAAAATAAGCACCCAAAAAATGAATGACAGTTTCCTAGTAGCCTAGCAGTAAAGGATTTGGCATTGTCACTGCTGTGACTTGGGTTGGATTCCTGGCCTGGGAACTTTTGCATGCCAAGGGCATGTCCTCTCTAAAAAGAATAACCGAATGATACAAAACAGACTTAGGTAAGTTGGTGGTTGAACTAGGCTATAGTAGGTTTATATTCTTACAAGGTTTGATTTGGGTATATGCCAAAAGATTGTATAAAGAAAGCATCTAGCTAGCAGATTCATGGTGGAGAAATTTGCCAGCAGCTAATTGCAAAATGCCCGAGACTGCAGACCTGCTGAGTGGTTTGCAGCTGTGTTTGGACCAGTTCTTGACTGGGTCAGAAAGCAAAAAGAAATGCCTGAAACACTTTCTGTGAGATTCAAGGGCTACAGTCAATGGACCAAGGCAGGTGCAGTTACCATATCAGCTTTCTGTGGAGCTGGGGGCCAGGCTGAAGTATGGATGGGAGGCAATATGGCAGAAAGACTGGAGGGAGAAGAGGAAGTTGTATTCTGACATTATAGTATGGTTTTTCTGGAATTGAACTGCTGGCTTATGAATCTCTGCCACTACTCTTATTAGCTGATTGTGGGCAACTCACATCATTCCCTGACCCTTAGTCTTTCCATCTGTAAAGTAGAGGTCTAGTTGATCTAACTCTAGGCTAAGTCTAGAGTACCTATCATGGAGTTGTAATGAAGGTGAAATGAAATTACAGTTTCTAATATAGGTGCTCAATAAATGTTCGCTATGATAGTATTCTTGGTTTATAGGTTATGAAAAGGACAAATTATGAGAATGTCCCTGAGGTCTGACACCATACCCATGTTATTCACAACTGCAACTCCAGCACTCGGCACGTGTGTTGTTTAGCAAATGTTTGTTGAATTACTGAGTGTGGTCAAGGCAGAGTTTTTCAGAGATTTCTGAATATTGCTGCTTTTCCTAAAATGTATCTCTCAGACAAAGCTATGTCAGTTTAACCTCAGGATGCCAGGGCCCTGAGTTTGCTTGGCATATTTTGTGCTACTTTGGACTATACCAAAGAAACAAGCATAAGTCACAGTATCACTGGGTCTCCTGTTAGGAAGGGACAGTACCAAGTCAACCTTTGAATCCCCAAAGACAATGCCAGCAGTACATCTGGAAGTTAAGTTTCTATCTGAACATTTATTCCACAGTAATAGAAACTGAAGATGGAAAAGACCTGAGGGCATCTAGTCCATCCACGTGGTTGTACAAGAAAAGTGGCTGGAGCAAAACAGCCTGTTCACTTCATGCTCACAAGACAGCATTTCAGTTCTTCCTGGAGCGGAGCGATTGCAAACACATTCAAATGAAGACACAATGCAAACACTTTACAAACCTTAAGAAAATACTTAGAGGTACGTTATTTTCATAAAACAATTAGGAACTAAATTTAAAAGAATGAGGGAATCCTGGATTAGATGGGTGTGGGTAAGTGAAGAAAATAATAAACATTGCAGAATGAAGTGGTTTTGATGACTAGAAAGCAGTTTCTTCTGGCACTGGGTGGATTTTCCAGTTTACCTATCAAAATATGAGTTGGGAGGAAGAGAGGCTTTGAAGTGGTTTCTTTCCCTTCAGTCTTTATGCACAAAGAAGTGCTTACCAACTTCAGAGCTCTAATAGACCCAGCACCAGCACTGGGAAGTCTGTTGCCAGATGACATAGCTCTGTCTTGCTTGGCAGCTGCTCCACTTACCGCTTACCGGGTTGGCATGGAAGCAGCAGCTCCTTTATAAGATTTGTGCAACAGCAAGATCCAGGAATAACAGAGAGTCACCTTGAGTTGTTAAAGACCTCAGCTGATTGGGTCCCTGTGGCTGCCTTAGTTGTCTGTCCCGGTCATTCGTCCAACTTGTCTTTAATAGAGGGATCTCCCCACTCCTTCACTTTGGGCACCCACACTCTGGAGCCCTACTATTATTATTTACATGAACTAGTAGGCTCATCTGTCCAACTCTCCCATTCCTGCTTTATTACATGCTTCCTGTGCCAGAAATTACTCCTTGGAAAACAGGGTTGGGATGTGTGACACAGCTGGCTTATTGTGTTCCTGGTTTCCAGGCACCAGAGGGCTTGGAAAAAAATGGAAGCCTACCTGATCTCATGAAATAGGAGCCTACAAGAGGAGGCAAGGTAGCCTTCCTTATCTCTTGGTTCTTTACTAGGAAACCACTCTACCTGAAGACTTCTGATCTTTGTGTTTTTTGAGCCTGAGGGGGGTTGAGAGAACAGAGGTGGAGCAGAACAGGAAGGAGGGTTTTCAAAGAACCCACCATTTCATGAAATCTTTTCACAGAACACAACACACTGTTTCACAAATTGCAAAACACTTCAATTACTACCAATAAAAATAACCACTGCTACTTAACAGGGAGACTGCTTCATTTCACCACAAGCAATTAAGCTTTGTTTTTCTTTATCCAGAACATGGAGGCATTTCAAGCAATGCTGCTGGCAGTAAGCCTGCTTTCAGCCCCTGCTGCTTGCCGCATCCTGGCTGCAGTTTTGGCCAAGTAGTTCCTCAGAAGATACTGAAGGAGCCATGCCCTGGTCATCTACTTTGTGGATAGGCAGAATGGTCTGGCATGTTACCACCACTGCTCAGAATGCCTCAGGAGAGAAGCTTAAGGTAACCCAATGTACAAAAGTCCAAAGTTACAAAACGGATACATTAAGGAATTAATTAATTGCATTACAAAAGGATTCTTTACAAAAGAATTCACCTCTGGGTTCCTTTAAATAGCCAGCTTCTCAAGTACAGTCAGACTGTGAACTGAATTATAAAAATGTCCATGTTCAACATTAGGAGCGTGGCTGTTAGGTGAGTTGAGGTACACCTGTACGTGGGCCTTTCAGGCTGTGCAGAGGTTAGGGGTGCAGAGCATGATAGCAGACTCTCTAGAGCATCCTTAGCTGCTGCAGATGTGTGGGGATGGCTAAGGGCCACAATCTTCCAAAGGCAGTTGCAAACCTACTTCTGGGTCTAGGAGGAGAACATGGAAGGATGGGCATTTCAGAGCCAGTTGTCCTTTCTGTCTCCAGGGCTCACTGCTCCCTCACTGTTGAACTGTTTCATCTAAGAGGATGGTGAAGTCTAGCTTTAGAGCCCTCCCGCCTCCCTTATCAGTATCTCTGCAGCTACTCACCGCAGGACTTTCTCAGACAATTAACTAACTGCTAAAGTGTTATCCAATTGTAGCCTAAAGTGTTCTCTTACCCTGGGGGACCAGACAGCTCTTGGTGGAAATGCAGGGACTGCATCCAAAAGTAGGGGAAGAAACTTTGTGGATGAGAAGCCTCATCAATGATCTGCAGCTCCCAGAGTACAGTGCTTCACAAAGCGCTGAGACCTCAGTATAGGCTTTCAAGGTGACTGGGGTGGAGCAAAGACGACACTAGAACATAAAGCCAGTAACTAACAGACAAGGAAGTCTAGTCCTAATGGTGCCCTGGGGTGGGAGTGGCTGTGTGGACAGCGAGTCAGCAGGTGTGTCCTCAAGTTTGAGAAACTCCCAGAAAGGCTCTTCTCATATCTCCCCATGCCTGGAGCAGGCAAACTTTTAGAATAGTGTTCCCTGAAGAATAATTTTGAACCACATGTTATTCTTCTGGAGGTGTTGGTAACAGGAGGTTTCTGAGCCCACAACCACCCCCTTTCGGGTCCCATCCTCTGGGGAAGAGCCCTGACACTCAGCATTCTGAGTTCCTAGGTGATTCCTATCTACACTAATACTGGCAACCGAAGTTCTGTGGTTTCCACATTCCTTTCCCTTTCTGCACGTCCAAGCCATTGCACACTGGGAAAGGGATGCCTAGGGAGAGGGCAAACACTAGATGGGGCCTGGAGGAGAATTAAAGGGACCAAAACCTGCTCACAGCTTCTCACAGATGAGTGGCTATGAAGCTGGGATATTGACCTGGTAGTTATCCACACAAATATGAAAAGCACAGGGCACATTCCTCAGTGCTGAAGCATGTGATGTTCTTAGGCTTGAGGTTCTTGTCTGGGATTCCCATAGCTATGACACAGGGGACTGCTGATCTGAAAAGAGCCTAGTATATGGTCTGCAGAACATTTTCCCTTAACCCACAGTGCCAGCTCACATGTCCTGTGCAGGCAATTAGCAGGGATGCTGTAGTTTCATCCTAAGGCCACAGCCTTGCTTTGCTTTTCTCTCTTTTTTTCCTTTATGAAAGGCACACACTATAGTGGAGATGCTTAGTTAGATTAGTAGTTCTATTCATTCCTCAACCACATTGCTTTTCTGACCCAGAGCTTTTGTTTGAAAAGCATGGGGTACATTTTATTTTTTGGCTGCACACACAGCACGTGGGTGTTCCTGGGCCAGGGACTGAACCCGAGCCACAGCAGCAACCCAAGCCACTGCAGTGACACATCAGGTCATTAACCTGCTACACTACAAGGGAACCCCTGATGTACATTTTTAATGCTTCATCTGCCCGTCCTCTTCCCACTCACCACTTCCTGGGCCCCTTTCATAGTGGCACATAAACAGGTTCCTACTAAATGACAGGATGGTGTCGGAGATCCAGGACCCTTTCAAAAACATGGCTCTTGCCTGATCCAGTCAGTCCCGGCCTGCTGGGAAATGAACGAGTTCAGTTAATTTTTGTAAGTACTCACCTCCCTGTCCTAAGTTTCTCTAGCTCTTCCCTGGCTCCAGAAGAATGTAGGAACAAACCTAGACTGGGGGCTTGTAGCAAAAGCCAGCAATCCTGGATAACCTTGCTCTATACTGAGATTAAAACCAACAGCCCAGTAAGACACAGGTACAAGTAACAGTTTTATCTCTTGTTGATAGTGCAGAGAGAGGGCTAAAAAACAAATTACTGTGGCACCTGTTAAAAGGGTTAACAGGAGCAGGGGCTGTCTGGTTATTCACAGATTCCTCATATAACATTCACTCCTGACTAATTTAAGATTCTTGCTCTGATAAAGACTCCTACCCTGGACACCTAGGAGTGAGCTTGAGAAGACTGGCTGCTGCTTTGCAGGCTAGAGGGAGCCGACTTGACCTCCCAGAAGACCTAGATCTCAGCTTCCCCACACCTTGGTCAGTAGTTACAAAAGAGCCTTACAAAGTCTCAAGCGCTCAGAGGAAGGTCAGGAACTGAGAAAGGGGAGCAGCGTGGCCACCTAGGGCTCACAAGTCCGATTTGTCCTTTGATACTCTTCCAGCTCCGTTTTCCGGCTCACGGCCAGCTGCAGCTCCTGCTGGATCACCTGAATCTGCTTCTCCAGCTCCGACAGCTCCTGCATCACTGAGTTCCGAGCCCCATTTAGCGAGGCTGCTTTCCCATTGGTGGTCAGCGAGGCAGGGAGCTCTCTTCTCCTTGGCGGGAGAGGGATGTCATGGTGGGTCCGCAGGCCCGGCTGGTTTTGTCCTCCCTCATCACTGAAGATGTATTTTCGTCTGTGGTCATGACTCAGATTGGAAGTGTTCCACACAGCGAGCTGACGGGGTCCCATGTTGGACCTAGGAAACCAAGAGACACTTTAGGTCACCCTTCTTCTCTGAGGCTCTCATAGTGCTGTTCCCATCGGTTAGCCACTTCCTGTGTGAACACAGGTAGAGATGGGGTCACAAAGCTGTCGTCGGCCTGTCTGCTGCAGTGTCAGGGGACAAAAGGAGCCAATGCAGTTCCTTTCAACTCAAGTTCAAGATCTCAACAAGTCTCACACTGCCCTGAAACTGGAATGAGTTTGTTATCCGGAGGGCTGATGAATCAGGGTGTAGTACATTCTTCTGTGAAGAATCTTAGATGCTTTTCTATTACCTTCCTGTCACTGAGGCTCAGAAAGCCTCACTGCCTTGAAACACTATGTCTCTAAAGATGCTGCTTTAGTAGAAGTGAGGTTCAGTTTACTCAGCTGCTGGACTCTAAGCATGGGCCTGCTAATAGATACTCTAATATGACTCATCCTTAGTCCCGCAGGAGCACCCTGATTCTTACTACTTGAGTTGGAGGAGAATAAAAGCATCCAAGCAGCAGGTTTCTTAAAAAAATTTCCATTATAGGGATGACTTTGTGTATTGAGAATGACAGTTGAGGTTTGAAGCTTAAAAAGCAAACAAACCCAGAAAACCTCAAGTTCTTGCTGGAATAATGGATGTCAAATAGAAGCAGATTTGCAATCCTCTTTCAGGCTGGTGTCAGACCACCTACACCATCATTGAGATGGTTGTAGACAGCAAAAGAGCTATTTTGGCACAGGACAAGGGGTCCGGTTTCTGAAATACATTTGGACAGTCAGATGCAATGAGAAGAGTTTCTTGCTACAAGAACAGACAGAGTCCTAAGCACGTGGCTGCTGATTTCTTCTAGTTTTGTTGAAGGGGAAGGTGGGGGCAGGAGGACTATGACCACATTGCAATCTACCATAGGGCAAAACAAAATAGAAACACTCTATTAAGTTCTTGCGTCTCGGTTCCCATCCATGTAACTGAATCAAGACTTTATTCTTGGACTCTTTACTTACCAGGAGGTGAAGGGGAGGACCTGTGGCGGGTGGGTGGGTGGGGATTAAGTGTTGACTCAGTTACATGGATAAGAACAAAAACAGAAGAATTTAACAGGGTGATTCTGTTTCATTTTGTTCTGTGGTAGATTGCAAAAATGGTCATAATCTTTTGTTCTTTTCATCCATATCGCTCTGTAATGTGACTTTGCAGGTGATTCTTATCAAGGGGGGAATGTCTGCTTTCCCTCCTGCTTGAATTCTGTGTAGTCTCATGACTTGTTCTGGCCAACAGAAAGTGACAGAAGTGGCAGTTCCAAGCCTGGCACACTTCCACTCCTTCTCTCAGAAACCTGCTGCTGCAGTGGGAACCAGTCCAAACTAGTCTGCTAATTGACAACAGACCATTGGCAAGAGTCCCCAGTCTTCCTGGATGACCAGCTAAGGCCATCCTAGACCAGCCAACCCTTTGCTGCTCTTCCCCTTTCCCACAAGCTGGCTGCAGACATATGCCCCAATGTGGCCATGATCAGCCAAGTTCAGTCCAGATCAGAAGACTGCACAGCTGACCCACAGGTTCATAAGCAACTCCTTGTTGTTTAAAACATTACAAATTGAAAGAATTTCTCACATAGCAAAAACTGACTGATATGTGCCTCAGCCTTTAAAACAAACACATTCCAAACCACCCTGCAGTTCTTCAACATCTCTTATGGTTTAAGTTTCATATAAACGAACAGGAGGCACAAGAGTCCAGCTTTCATGTGTCCTGGGCTGGGTAAAAGTTCTATAATAAACCTACTTACAGCTCCATTGGCTTTACACTGGGTCAGTGGTGTGGTTGTAATTTTCCTTCTAACCTTTCAGTTCCCTTTAATTTTTCCTTCAAATCTTTTCCTGTTGAGTTTGAATAATTTCACAGCAATCTTGTTTGTGGTGTGTGTTACATGTTTTACACTTTTTGTTTATCTTGAGATAAGAGGAAAGGGGGAAAGGTGGAAAGGGGGGGTTTATTGGAAACCCAGTGGAGTGAAGGACAGACCAAAATTTACGTGAAATCAAATGCTGAATAAACCAAGGAATGAATACATATATATATATATATACACACACACACACACATATATATATACCTATATATATACACATATATATGTGTGTGTGTATGTATATGTGTGTGTATACACACAAACACACACACACACACACATATACATAGTCTTTTGCAATATCTACTTCTCCTCTCTGCTTCTACTTTAAATAAAAAAGAAGCAATATCTGCTTTTGTATTATGGCCCAAGATTTATCCAGGCCTTTTCTCAAACACATATGTTAATAATTCATTAATCATTTTATGCACTCAATAAATTTGAAGCACAAAGGAGGGATGTCAAGTCATAGTACATACAGGCATTTCCACTGATAGCCTTCCAAAAAAAGGGAGCATTTTCAAGCCAATAAACCCAACTCTCAGATCATGGAGTAATTCGGAGTGGGGAAGAACCTCAGAGTCAGGCGTTAACACATTTTTCTAGAATGCAGGTAACCAGAGAAGTTAGGTGAGTAGAAATAGCCAATATGGTTTTCTCCAGAGCTTTGTACATATATCCGGGAATATGTTATAGACGAGTAAGCAAAATTTGGATTCCATGACAAGTTCCAGGTGCTAGCATCACAAATACTGTGATGACTGACATGTGGCTCTGAGCCACCTGTGAATGCAAGGTGACAGACATTCAATGTCAGATATAGTGTCTAATTGGAAGAAATGAATGTCTTGTATTGCTGGCCTCTACCGAGTTTTAGCAGTGTTTTGTATCAGGATTTCCTCAGCTGCACAGTGTAAGGTGACAAGTGAGTTAACCCTATTTAGCACTAAAAAGCTTCCACAGGGCAGTTTTGCAACATTGAGGTTCATTACTCAGTTAGACCATTCAGATGAGGTGGAACCTCAAACACTACGTTTGGAAGGTTATAAGTAAGTGTTGGGTTGTAGGGAGGTAGCCTAGGATATAGGGGCCCAATAAGCCATGAGGCATGTTGCCTTAGGCCCTCCTCAAAATAAGGCATTTCAGAAGGGAATCTTCTACAAAAAAAGGGTAAAATGAGTGAAAGACACATTTGGTTCTGAATTTTGGTGAGAGAGATGTGAACAGGAGTCATATCACAGTTGGAAATGGGATCAATGGCAGCTTCCTGTTTCTATTATATGTCTGGAAAACAAATGCTTTGTTATTTGCTGCTATGTCTTCTTGTGTTCCTCTTTGGTTAAAAATTTATGTCAAAAATAACTATAGAAAAAATATACATAACACAGCATAGAACAACTGTGACCTGATCAGTCTGCAGCTTGCTGCTGACGAAGCTGCAGTGTGATACAGGAATACCACAGACTGTGAGGGAGGCGGGTGTGCTCACTGACTGGAAAGAGGTGTTAAGAGATAACAGAAATGAGTCTGTCAAGCTCCATGCAAATTGCAGAGACAGCAACTGCAGCAATCCCCCGAGAGGTACAGACAATAAAAAGGAATCACATTTTCCACCCCCTTTTCCTTTTCCTCTATTGCGAATGAGAAGTGTGAGTGCTAGATTTCAAAATTACCCAGAAAGCCAAGCCTGGAGCTGAGGGTCTGCCACAGATGACAGGGTGGCTTGGAGTTACTGAGGCCATAAACTGAGGCTTCTGAACATAAAGAATCGGGAGATCACCTTAGGCAGCATGCAACTGAGGCTAGCCAGGTACCAGACCCAGATACTTCTGGCATCTTTAACCACTATGAATGAGGCAACAGTCATCTACAGGCTGGAAGTGGGAAAGGTGGGAAGTTTCAATGTTCACATGTCATTTATGCATTTAATGCTTGTTACTTCCTATTAATGCGATGTTCTTTTCTGGGGAGTTGGTAGTAAGAGTGCCAGGAAATGGATTAAGCAGAACACGTCTGTTGCATATTTCAAATATTCCTCGGAGTGCTGGAAAGGAATGGGGAGAGGAAACATGCCAAACGGGCAATATCGCATGAAATTAATTGCCTGCAGTACTTAGGAATTAACTCTCACTTGTATTTGGTACAGAGTAATAATAGCTGAAATAGCTTTGTTTTCAGGGCTTTATATGTATTATCACATTTAATCCTTACAGCATCTCTAGATAGTAGGTACTCTATCTCATTTTTACTAATGAGGAAACGGTTTCAAAGAGGTTAAATACATGACTTCCTCAAGACCACATATACTATAAGTGTTGGTCAGAATTTGGACCCAAATGCTTGACTCTAGAGATCACAGTTGCACCTTAACCACAAAATATACTGCCTCTACTGCATTTCAGTGCCCATCTACGTACAGATGTTATTTTCTATTTTGTCTGTTTTATTTCTACTTGAAACCATGTATTTTTACTGACTGTGTTTATCAACAACTTGATCCTGATTTGAATTTCTTACACATAGTTTCCCTCTTGAGCATGGAGTCTGTTACATCTCTGAATTTTTAACAGATATAAATGACACCTGGCACTGGCCTCTTCTTACCTCTTTTCCACACGTTTAGTCTTGAAACGCTGCTGCTTTTCCTCTATAAATGATGTGTTTAGTGCTCTATGTAATCTCTGGTGAAAAGAACACATTCAAAACATAGAGATCATTAGAAACACACACCCAGGGGACAAAGTACCCCCCAAGACTTAATCTTGTCACTACAAACTTTGGCCTCTAAACAAATATCTGGGATGCCCCTAAACAGCTCAGTATTCAGTCCTAATTCTCAAGAGAATAAGAATTCTAATTATAAGTTATTATCCTACCTGGAGGGGAAACAAGTAATTTGATAGGAGGCTAAAAAATGCTCTGAGTTCTAAAAAGGTTATGTGATATAAAAAAGTTACGTGTGGTAAAGGGCCTTATACAATTGCTCAAGGAGAGTCAAAAACTTAAGTTTCACTCCTTAGCAGTGAAATCAAGGGAAGACCTCCTGAGAATGAAACTACCTGTGTGAATGTACAATAGAAAGGATCAGTTGTAAGAGCTCCTAGGATGAAAGTGGGAAGAACAGGGTTCCACTGTAACCAAACCAATGGTAGTGACCTCTCTAGAAAATGAAGTAGTGTTTTAAAAGAGCAGAGGGCATAACAGATGAACGGGGCAAAGGTGGCAGACTGGCAGCCTTACTGCTGAGGGCAGTGATGGGAGGTGGGAAGGAATCCATCTGGGAGTTCAGGATGGCTCCCCAGCCTCACCCCTCACCAAGCTCAGGGGGGGACTGATGCCTTGCTAAAGCCTCTTCATCAGTAAGAAGCCTTCTGGGTATATTTGGCTCTCAGTGCTGGTGGCCTTCGAGGCGAGATATGCAAGGATTATGAATGGAGGTCTGCCTGACAGTTTCAGTTCTCCCTGTGAGTATGCAGGTGTCTGGAATACAGAGGAACTTCGATCCTATAAGGCTTAGTATTGGCACCGGTGGACTTCAAAGTTCTGAACCATTTAAAAGGCAGAGAGAACAGGGGCCTGTGGGTTCATCTAAAGGGAAAGAGGGACCTCAAGCTCATTTAATGGGTTTCAGTTCTGGCAAGAAAAGAGTCCATCGTTCACACCATCTCTTCAGATTATTGTAAATGAAGCCAAGTTAAAAACAATGCTATTGCTTCCACTCTGAGCAACAATGGAGGGTTATATGAAAGGAATGAGAATTATGGGATAGTTTAATTTAAGGGGCACGTGAATTAAATGAGATAGAGGGAACTCCATCTGGTACGGTGAGAGTGTCTACACCACCCTGGTTCTCTGGGTAACTTGGCTTCAGTCAGTCTGACTTGGGGTGCTGGATTCTCCCATCTCGGGGAACTCTGACATTTAAGAATATTGCAGCAAGATGCCGGCGGCACTCACCTGACTTGTGTGGAGCCAGTACTGCAGCCTAGATTTGTTCTTGATGCGTGGTAGCAGCAGCCTGTACACTATGTGCTCACCGATGGTGGTCAAGATGGACAGACCAAATCCAATGCACAGCAACACAAAGAGTCCAGAGAAGTGTTTGATGCCCATTTGCAAAGTCTGGCAGAACAGGAAAGAAAAGGCCGTGAATGTGATGCACCACCCGTTCCCATGCTGTTCACTCTTAGACACAGACTCCTTTTTCTTCCTGGACCCAGGACAAGCTGGACACTGTCCCTCTGCATGCTCTGTAGACTTCACTATTCTACACTGTGAAGGGAATCCAGCCAAGACTGGGCGCTTCTGCAGGGCACAATTCCTGGGATGCTACTCATACAGTGCTATTGTATGACTGGTCCTGGAGTCGTGCAGAGGGCCTGTGTATGGACCACTCTATGGTTTCTAGAGAGACACTGAGAGATAGAGACTGAAATTGAAACAGTATATTAAAACACTGAATAGTTACCAAGGAAAGACATCTCTCAGGGTCTGAGAATGAGTAGATTTAAGGGGATAAGATGATGAATTCAATAATTTTGACATTCAGATCTTTCAGAGAACATGGAGATCATCTAGTTCAATGTCCTCATTTTACAAATGAGGAAACTGGGACCAGAGAAGTGAAGGAAACTGAGGCAGGTCACAAAACTGGACAGCCATGGAGGAGAAAGAGAAGGGACCCACTTGTTGATTGCTATTTGTGCTCTGAGATAAGTATTATAACTGCCATTTATACCTGAGGAAACTAAAGTCCCTGCAGTTTTTGACTGACAAAGCTGGTCTATAAATCAATGTTTGTTTAGCTCCAAGGCCTGGACTCTTTCTGCTGTACAACAAAACAGCAGCAGTTATAGGGACAACCATAAATAAAATAACTTTAACATCTGTGACAGGCACTTTGCTAAGTGATTTATATGAGGTCTCTATGAAATAGGCATCATTCAGTCACTGACATCAATGACCAGTCAATCCTATAGAAAGAAAGACATTTGCTAGTGCCTACTATGTACCAGGCACTCTTCCAAGTACCAAGGGGTAGAGGTAGGAGTGTTATGCCCCTGCCTTCGATCAGCTAGAGTCTATGAAGGAAGCAAATACTCATACCCCATGATACATTGATTATGCCTCTTGGCTTTTGTGGAGACGCTGGCTCATGAAATAAGACTTAAAGGAAGAGAGGTAGAATGTGGAGGCTCGGGTGGAAAAATAGCTACTCTAAGCGGAGGGCAGCAGAAACAAAGAAGTAAAGACATGAGCTTCTGGCACAGTGATCTGGGGGCTTGTGAAATAGAAGGCTGTGCTAAAGGGGAAGGGAGCATAAAGCCTGAAGGAGAAACAGGGCTGTGCTGGGCAAGCTTAGATAAAGCAGCTCCCCCAAGATCAAACAAGCCAATGCTAAGCAGCCTGGTGTCATCTCTTTGTGGGAGGCTTTTGGTCATAGTTGTCGTCATCATCATCATCATCATCACTGATAATTATTTAGTACTTAATATGTGCAAGGCATAGTTCTGAGCACTCTGTCAACGCAACAACTTGCTTAATCTTCCTAATGACACATGAGGAAGGTCCTATTACTACTTTCATTTTGCAGGTGAGGAAACTTAGGAACAAAGGAGTTAAGTGACTTGTCCAAGGTCTCATAACTAGAAAAGGTCAGAGCTGAGTTCACACCCAGGCAGTCTGGCTCTAGAGTCTACTCACTTAACCACCTCATGACTGTCGTGAGTGATCCTTCCATCCTCTTGAAGGGGATTTCCTTTTATTCTTGCCACCCCTACCTCTACCCCCAGTCATGAAGAAGCAGCCAGTCAGGATGGTTCAGGCATGGCTAGACCTCTGTGATGTGCCAGGAAGTCTATCTGGGGGCCAAGATTCAGAGGCACAGGTTGGAGATTAGAGGCTTTGAGGAAGCCTGGACCATGGAACTTCTTTTCCTCCATGATACTACTTTAGCAGTGGCTTTGGACTAAAGATGGGTGCTAGGATCCCTGGAAAAGGAAAGACCTGAGGTGAGTAGAGGGGTAAAGCATGCACCAGGTCTAGGAGACTAAGACACAGGCAGGAAAACTCGCAGACCACCTGAGAATGAAGCAGAAAGCCCAGCCTTAGGGAATGCTGGCTTAAGAAAGATGAGAGGTGGGAGTTCCCATTGTGGCTCAGCAGTACCGAACCCAAATAATATCTGTAAGGATACGGATTCCATCCCTGGCCTTGCTCAGTGAGTTAAGGGATCTGGTGTTGCCATGAGCTATGGGTGAAGGTCGCAGACACAGCCCAGATCCCAAGGTGCTGTGGCTGCGGCGCAGGCCAGCAGCTACAGCTCCGCTCTGAGCCCTAGCGGGAATTTCCATATGCTGAGGGTGCGGCCCTAAAAAGACAAAAAAGTGAGAGGTGTTTTGGGCCTTAGTGCTACTCAGGTACTAGGGCTTTTCCTGGGACATCTCTGTGTAAGTGATGACCAACCTGACCTCCGGAAAGTATATACAGATGTGTTTGAAAATAGACCTTGGCATGGACCTGTTGTAATTTGTACAGGATGTAGCTATTACAGAGGATATAGTGAGTTATTACTGCTGTGGATGAAGAACAAACTAGGGGAATTCATTTTGGACTTTAACACTAACACCATTAAACACTCAGCAAAACACTGAACAGACCGGTGCTGCTTTCTAATAAGGTGGCGCCAAGATGAAGAAGAAAAGTATAACTTACAGGGAATCATTCTGCCTTTAAAAATATGGCGTTCCCCTCTTGTGCATAACAATAATTAGTCTCATTTTCCTATTATGACCCCAATAACAAGCAGGCTGTATTCAGTTTATTTTATACATTTCTTTCTTCAAGTTTCTGTTGTTTATATCCACATACTTATAGACTAATAGTAGTTGCTGTTTTTCTTAGATTTAATATCTGTGTGCCAGATACCATATATGCACATTATGATCTTACAACATTGTAAGTTAAGTATTATTGTCTCCACTTCACACTTGAGGAAACCAAGGCTTATTAACTACTGCACCCAAGATCATACAAGGTAATAGATGGGTAAGCCTGGCTGTGGATCCAGCACTGCCAAAGCCTTTACTGCCTTCAAGCGAATATTATTCACAGGTATCCCTTGCTATCTGAACTCTTACTGTCTATTCCCTGTAATAACTTGCAAACATTTTTATTCAAAACTCAGCATCTGAATTGAAAATCCACTATAATCTGCCTGTGGGCACCAGTGACAATGCTGACGCTGTGTCTGAGGCTAAGTGATAAGATGTACGGTTGCAGCTGTAATTCAGCTGTTCTTCCTGGAGGGCCACACTGCTTCAGTGTGCTGTGCATTAGATATGTGCATCTGACCCACATTATCAAGTGAAAACTTTTTGTTTGATAGAGTGGAACTTGCTCGACTTGACATTTATCATTGGTCAGAGGAAGAAGAGGAGCAATGAATATTCAGTGTCAAATCTTTAAATCCAAGTGACGAAGACAGAGTAATGACTGCAGCTGCAAGTGACATGGTAGAAATATCACACTCAGAAATGCAATCACAGCCCAGTCTCATGTTGTTAAGAGCTGTATAAATGACAGCAAAGAAAGGCAAAGAGAATTAAGTTTCTGTCTTCTTCATCCCATTGCTTCATCTGCAGCTTTATTTGATAGCTCACAGCCCTACACTTCTAGAGTCTCAAGAGCCAAGGAGAGAAGACTGTTCCAGGATTTAACCATGGGTAAACCTCAGGCATTTATGGCTTCATCTAGTCCTGCAGAAGCTCACTCCAGCCCACCCAATCTCACTCAGTTAACTCTTCTTTTCTTTGGCTTTTTAGGGCTGCACCTGCAGCATATGCAAGTTCCCAGGCTAGGGGTTGAATTGGAGCTACAGCTGCCAATCTATGCCACAGCCACAGCAATGCGGGATCCAAACTGCATCTGCTACACACCACAGCTCAACGGCAATGCCAGATTCTTTAACCCACTGACCAAGGCCAGGGATCGAACCTGCATCCTCAAGGATACTAGTCAGGTTTGTTACCACTGAACTGAGCCACAGTGGAAACTCCCAGTTAACCAATAAGTAAGATTCAAACAATCACCTTGCTTGCTTACTTTATTTTGCTAAATGTTACTTATACTTCTTATATTTCTTTAACATTTTATTTTATTATTCATTTACATTAGCATATGTTCATTGCACTGTGGAGGGAAAGCGTACTCTGCATTATGCACACACGAATACTCACTTCTTAAGCATTAAAGAATTGGTGTTTTAAGTGCTTAATAATATGCAGAAATCATTGTTGGGTTGCCATATATAGAAATCCATGCATTGTGCATTCGATTTTAAACACTAGTAAGTGTCTAAGAATGTTTTAGTGATTTTTAAGGCAAACTGGGCTTTTTGAAGTGGAAATTCTTTATTGTTTTTCTCATTTAAAATAATAGAAAATTTCCTACTGTCTGGAAATTTACTAGCCAACACATTTCCAGAAACAGATTAGATTCAAATAGAGTGATGCTTTGACTACCACATGTTCTGAGTGGTCTCTGTCTAGATCACCAGTGCTTCCAGTGACATGCAGAAGCCAAGGCCACCAATTTTGTTGCTGCTAAAACGTCTTTGGCATATTGCTAATCTGTGGACCCTCGAAACATCTCGTAGCTGGTTAGGTAACTGACTAGGCTCTGAAACCTTCAGCAAGTAATGCATTTAAAGTATTTCAGTCATGATTTGCCTCAGATGTTACTGGTTAAATCCTACAATTTAAACCTCCTTAGTCCTCAGTTCACATCTCCCACTGCACAGCAACTACCTCATTTCTCTGATCCTCTGAAAAGTCTGTACTCATTGTTTTCAATTCCTCTCTTCCCATTTGCTTTTGGACACACTCCAATTAGGCTTTTAATACCTAGCTTAGGATCCCATCAAAGCCAATGATGACCTCCACATCTCCACATCCAATAGTCAATTGCCAGCTTATTCATGCATTAACTTGGGCACTGCTGATTATTGCATGCTTTTTGATATATTTCTTCATTGTTTTGGGGAAGCCTCTCTGTTCTACCTCAGTCTTCTTTGCTGTTTCCTCCCCATCTTTCTGACTGTAAACACTGGCATAGCTTCAGTTCTTTAGTTATACTTACTTTCTTAACCAGACTCCTGGCTTTAAATACCACCCACTTACCAATGGCTTCCAAATTTTTATCTTTTTCAACTCCTGACTCATCCATATCTAACACACATCTCCAACTTGACACATCAAAATTACCTCTGAATTTTCCCCGTGAAACCTCCTCTTCATACAGTCTTTCCCATCTCAATAAATTTCCATCCCTGCAATTTCTCAGGTCAAATACCTTAGAGCCATTTTGATTCCTCTTTGTCTAGCATCCGGTACTTTGTGTGTCTGCAAATATGGTGGAGCCTATCTGCAAAGTATGTCCAGAATCTGATGACTTTCCATCCACTACCCTCATCCAAGCCACCGGCATCTCTCACTAGACCATGGAAACAGCCTTCTGACCCCTTCAGTCTGTCTTCTGCAAGGCTGACAGAATGACTCTCAAAATATGTCACTCCTGCACTCAGTACCCAGTGATGGTTTTCAGCCTCTTACAAACTAAATGTCAGAATCCTTATAATGGCCCACAGGACCTTACATGACTTAGTCCCACACCTTCTAGCTTCTTAGTTTTCTTCTGTCACTCGTTTACTCTGCTTAGCTGCTTAGGCTTCCTCATGCTTCTAAAAAGCATCCAGCAGTTCCTACTGGAGGGTCTCCATCTTCTGTTCTCTCTGTCTATAAACTCTTCCACCAGGAATCAGTATTGTTCCTTCCCCTATTTTCTTCAGGCCTCTTCTCAAACGTCATTTATCAGTGAAGTCTACCCCAACCACTGTAGTTAAAAAGGCAAATCCTGGAGTCCCCTGGTGGCTCAGAGGGTTAAGGTTGGACCCTTGGCCGCAGAACTCCTGCATGCCAAGGGTGAGGCAAAAACAAACAAACAAAAAAAGGCAAACCCTCCCCATTTCTCTCCTGGACCCCTTACCTGGTGTTGTTAGTTTGCTCCTGACATAACACGTGTATGTTTATTACCTATTTCCCTCCTCAAAGAGAATGTAAGCTCCAAGAAGCTGGGGATTTTGCCCAATTTGTCTGGGGCATACCCTGATTGCCTAGAACAGTGCTTAGCCCTTACTAGGTTTTTAATAACCATTTTTTGAATGAATGAATGAAAGCTTATGATAGCTAGAATCTTTTTATTTTTTTATTTTTTATTTTACAACCGCACCCATGGCATTCAGAAGTTCCCAGGCAAGGTACTGAATCTGAGCCATGGCCATGACCTATGTCATAGCTGTGGCCACACAGGATCCTTTAACCCACTGTGCCAGGCCAGGGGGTGAATCCATGCCTCTGCAGCGACCTGAGCTGCTGCAGTCAGATTCTTAACCCACTGTGCCACAGCAGGAACTCCTAGAATCTTTCTTTGGTATCAGATAAATTTATATATATCCTCCCCCACCACCAAACACTTTTGTATATCTCAGGAGGTTTTTAGAATAATTCCATGAAGGAGAATGGTAGAGATGGATATCCTCAATGGATGGATGAGGAAACTTGCCATCCCAACTTTTTAATGCCAGTGTTCCTCAGTCTGGGGAGCTAATGGGAATTGGGAGGAAAAATGCAATTAGTAAAGTAAAAAATTAGACATAGAATGCAGTAATTTCAGCTGGTTTGTCTTGGAAATATATTGTATTGGTTTTAGTTGCTTAGGATCCTTCCCTCAGGGGACTGTCCTCCACCACTTCATGTGGTTTTAGTGTGTCTGCCACTCACAGGCTCCCCACTTCTTGTCACCGGAGGCCAAGCACGAGACCCAAGGTAAGCCAATTCGCATCCGAAGCAGAGACATTTGACTTTGAAAGTGGTTGGAGCAGTCATTTCTAATGTCAGTTTCTCACATACATTACTTCCAGCCACTAACATCCCGGAGTCCTCTGATTCCTGAGACATCAGCTATTCTCCTTCTTACCTCAAAACATTGAGCTTATCCTTCCCCCGCCTTTTTTTTTTTTTCTTTTCTTTTTAGGGCAGCACCTGTGGCATATGGTCGTTCCCAGGCTAGGGCTGAATTGGAACTGTAGCCGCAGCCAATGCCACGGCTCGTGGCAACCCTGAACAAGGCCAGGGATCAAACCCACATCCTCACAGAGACAGCGCTGGGTCCTTAACCCACTGAGCCACAACAGGAACTCCCCATTCCTTTGATAACCCCCTTTATCTCGCTTATATTAATCTGTTGCTTGCAACCAAAGAATCTGTACTGATCAACTGCTTAAAGGATTGATCTCCTCTAGCTCCAAGATATCGATAACCTACTTAAGACAGACGATTTTTCATGAGAAAACGGAATGAATGAATGTATCACATGAAGCACATACCTGAAAAAATCTTAGTTATAATTACCCTCAACACTTCTAGAACTTATTAAATACTTTCCTGTAGAGCAAAATGACTACAAGAACAAGGGGGAAATTTTTTATTTTTCACTGATCTAATGTGTTAGGCTTTGTGTGATGATTTCTGCTCTAAGTGTGTAAAGCCAAATCCTGCTGTTCCAAATGATTTTCTTTTTCTTTACTAAGAGAGATGAGTGGGGAAGGAATAATGGTTTTAGTGACAGGTAAAGACAAGAATGGCTGTGAGCTTCTGAAATATTAACTCCTAGATACTTGGAATCAGGATGAGGAGGAAGCTTTTCCGAATTTTGAAAGCTAGATTTCCTTTTTGTTGCCCAGAAGAGCAGGAGCTCATTAAAACTTGGCAGACTCGTTGTGTCTGTACATACAGCTCTTTGTCTGGGTGGGGGGCAGGGACAGAAGAGGGAGACCTGCATCTGCATGAGGAGTGGGCTCCGGAGGTACCAAGAACAGCCTCCAGAGGAGAGAGTTTGCCTGGCTGGAGACAGTGGGGTAAGACCATGCGGTGTAATCATTTGTGATTTCTAAAAAAGTATAACAAGAGTCATGAGAAGGGAGAGAGAAGATATTCACTCAGAGAATCTGAAACTTCATCAATGAAGACCATCTAAGAGAGCACATTTAACAAAAGAAGCAAAAGAGATGATTTGCAAAATCCAGGGAGACACTGTGATTGATGAGTGGAGTTAAAATTGCTCAGACATTTGGATAAGAATATAATCTAAATGGGACACTAAAATCAGGATCTGCAGGAACTTCTTATTGCTTCCCTGGTCCTGGGGGCAGTGGCACCTCTGTCTCTTCTAACCTGGAATCTACCCAATGGCTCCTCACCAGGTCTCCGCCCAGGGTGCTGAGGAGATGCCCCCGGTTCTGTTCCTGGTGTTCCCAGAGCCCAGCCCCTTCTCGGTTTGGGTGACCATGTTTCGGCCTTGGACCTGATGCTTAAGGTGCTACATTAGCTCCACTGTGCAGTCTTTCAGAACAACTCAGAAAAATATTTCTGAAAATTAAGTTTGGGGTGATTAAACATTATTCTTTTACTATGTAAATGATTACTTTCTTCATTTTTTTCTTCTAAACTATGACCATATACATATATATTTTCCAGAGTTGTAAGCTCTATATTAATACAACAATTATGCTTTTAAAAAAACAATATATTCTAAAATTAATGGGTTTACAGTCATTTTATTTAGTAATATTAATGGCTTTATATTTTCACCTTTAATTTTACTGAGATTGACCACTTCTTCCAAACTGTCAGGTGTTTAAGTTTTCTTTCATTACTATACACAATAAATATTGCTGCAATAAAAAAATCCTTTGCACATAGCATTAAAAGAATCATTTTTCTTTGGCTGTGCCCATGGCACGCCGACAACGCCAGATTCTTAACCCACTGAGACACTGAGAACTCCTAAAAAATCATTTTTGATTCTTTGAGATAGATACTGCAATGAGTGGAATTACCAGGTCAGACAATATGACTGTTTTGATGCCTCGTGATGTCTGGATTGGTCCTCAGGCATGTGAAGACCATTCCCAATGATTCCTAAGATGCCCCAATTTACAGGATGCTCACATCCAGACCAACCTTGCTTTACAACTAATCATTTCTTCCTGTTTTAAGTATTCCCATTTGCATTTATTCAATTAATGTGGCTACTTCTCGATATTTGTTTCTCCTATTTCCCCATGTGTGAGTTACATATTTATATCTTTTGCCTAGGTAAACATTTCAGAAAAGAAAAGGAATTTTACTGAAAAAAGCCATGAACTTCTTTCCTAACACATTACATATGTTTCTGCATCTTTAAGTTTTCCTGTTAGATTTTATTACACAGATGTTTAAAATTCTACATGGCTCTATCTGCTTTGATTATTGGAAACTCTTCTCTTGTTTCAGTTGTCAGGATATTTTATGATCAGTTGTTTTATTTTTTTTTTAATATTTTTACCAGTTGCTTTATTTTTGCAAAAAAAAAAAAAAAAAGAAAATTAACACTTCAGTCCATCTTGAGCTTTTTTACCAAAGAATGGAACATGGTGAAATGGAGCAGGACCCTCTGATCTTTCCCCCACCTGTCTTCTGCCTGCCTTTTGTCCGTAGAGAAACTTCAGTCAAAGAATTAGTTAATCAGAGAAGTGGGAAGATGCAGAAGCAAAAGAAAACAGTCGAATGAGACCAAATAATAGTAGTTTAGTCATTAAGCAAATTCAAGGACCTTTAGTTCCTCCTCAAGGGCTACAGCTAATATTCTGAGCCATATCTCGTGAGCTGTCCTATACTAAAATCCCTACTGGGTGAAAGAAGTTAACTGCATGATGACCAGACTGCAGCCATGACATAAACTGCCACAATTCTGAGAACTCGCCTCAAAGAAATGGGAACAAATCCACCCTGAAGATGAACTGTACTTAAAATAGTCCAGATGACGATGGTCAGATCTGACTGCTCTGTTTCTACGTGTAGCCCCCCGCCTCCACCTACACAGCCCTGAAACTCCCATTTAAAAGATCTTGCACCGCTGGTTGTCTGTTGGGAGGGTGCTGGCCTTGGACAGAAATCTGTCCTTTCTGTCGCCCATACCCCCAGTTGCTGGCCTCCAAAATAAAGCAAATTTTCTTTTCCATTAAGCTTGACTCTTTTTTAAAAACATTCTTTAGCTCATATTATCCTCCATCATGCTCCATCACAAGAGACTATATATAGTTCCCTGCATATAGTTTAGAATGCTCATCCATTCTGAATGTAATATTTTGCACAGTCTTGCCTCTTTATTGCCTGTGGAGCAGCAAGCAGCCAGACCCTACCTTCTGTATCAACATCACATTCTTTTTATTGAGACTTCTGATTTTAGCCCCATACTGCAGAGGTATTTTAGCCAATAAAAAGCCAGTCCCATCCTGGGGTTGCGTGCACTCCTTTATGTTAATTTTGATTTTTATTGGAAATCTTCCAGTTAAAAATACTGTCAACACAAACACATGCACACACACACATACACAAAACACTGTGAGAACAAACACCATGTAAAACTAACAACAAAACAATTTGTGGGTCAGATTTCGCCTAAGACCTGTCGGATTGTATCCTTTATCTACACAGCTTTTATTGCTGCTCCTGTCCCTTCAGTGTTATGGCTTTTCACCACGGATCAGCTAATGCTTTAAAGCCGACACATGGTTTGCTGCTATTCACACAGTCACCAGACAGTAGTAGGGCTACGGCAGGCAATACTGCTGAAAGAAGAGGGGTCCAGTTCTGACCGTCAGCGTAGCAACCTGACTCCTTTATCATAATGCCACTGTCTTAGAAAACATCCAAGCCTCTCCCTTTTCAAGTCATACAAAGTAGACAAAACACAGTAGGCAGACTCAAACCCTAACAGAGAGAATCAACAGCATAAATGAATAATAGAATTTGTAATAAAACAAATTCCTGAAGGTTTTTCCTTAGGAATTCATCTGATAGACTTAAGAGAATAAACCAACTGTGCTAAGGCCATATTTTTTCCAATGTTAAAAAAAGAAGTGGTTTGGGGATTGCAATATATGGTACAAAGCAGACACAATCCATGAATACACGATTCATAACAACACATTGTTACTGATGTCTAGAGCTGCAAAGCATATTGGTTGCTGGTATCAGTTTAATTTAAATACTGTCATTTTTTCAAGATGAGATGAAGGTGGGAGATGATCTAAGACTGCCTTGACTAGTATTTTTTTATTTTTGGCAATGCATAGAACCAAAGAGGTAGGAGCTGCTTGCTCCTTGACAAGCAATTCACTTCTTTTGTAAAAATTGAGGATTTGATTACATTAATAAGACTCTCAGGGATAATCTGAGGCAGGTAAACACAGAAACCATAAAAATAGCAGCCAATGCAGTGAGATGAAAACAGCTCAGCACTTGCAGTGAGAAAGCCTGGTTCAAGTCCTTGCTTTGCCACTTACCAGCTTGGATACCTTGGAGAAGATTCTAGATCTGTCTATATAGCATCATCTGTGAGATGATCAACAGTGAGATAACGGCACCCACCTCACAGTGTTGTTATAAAGATTAAATGATTTAACAAATGTAACAGGACCTGGGACAGCTGTTCAGTACATGTTAACTACTATTATCACCTCAAGAGGCTATACAGAACTAGATTTGATGCAACTGACAATTAACAGAAAGAAAAATAAAAGCATTTTAAATTGTGATCTTTATTTTCTCAAATATCCACATAGGAGTTCCCACTGTGGCTCAGCGGAAATGAACCCGACTAGTATCCATGAGGATGCAGGTTGGATCCCTGGCCCCCCCTTCAGTGAGTTAAGGATCCGGCATTTTCCGGCATTGCTGTGAGCTGTGGTATAGGTCACAGATTCGGCTTGGATCTGGCCCTGCCACGGCTGTGACGTAGGTTGGCAGCTATAGCTCCAATTTGACCCCTAGCCTGGGAACCTCCATATGTGTCAGATCTTTCTAAATCTAAAAACAGGCTCATGGTTCAAGGTCATTGTCACAAAGCCTTGGAGCTGTATCAGGTAGACTAATTGAGCTATTATCTCATAAATTCTAGCCATTCAACTTGTTAAATTTAACCCAACATTTCAAACCCTTGGTCACAATTTCAAATTTCTGGGGTTTTTTGCTTTTTTTTTTGCCTTTTGTTTTTTAGGGCTGTAGCCATGGCATATGGAAGTTCCTAGGCTAGGGGTCCAATTGGAGCTACAGCTGCCAACCTACACCATGGTCACAGCAATGCGGGATCCAAGCCTCTTCTGTGACCTACACCACAGCTTGAGGCAATGCCAAAGCCTTAACCCAGAGCGAGGCCAGGGATGGCACCCGCATCCTCATGGATAATAGCTGGGTTCATAACCACTGAGCCACAAGTGGAATTCCCAAGTCTTTCTCCTTTAAACTTTCTCCAGTCAAGAAGTCTGCTGTCCCCTCTATAAATGAGGGGGTGAGAAGGACCTTGGCATTGTTTCCATTGTTTCTTTCTGGATTAGAACCACACAAATGTTCAGCTAACCTCAGATCAGATGTGGCTAAGTATTGAGTAAGGGTTCAAAGGGAACCCACAGGACTCCTGTTTTCCTTATATTTTGATCTCATAGAAGAAGAAGAGGTGGGGAAGGAAAGACATCGGTGGAATGAATGGGCTGCATTCTAGCACTTTACGTGCTTTATACTTATTTTGAATCCTCAAAGCAACACAGGGATAGATCTTCATTTTAATTAGGAGAAACGACACAAAGAGGTGAAGTAACTTGCTCATGCTCACGCAGCAGATGAGAAGTGACTGTGCTAAAAACCCTATTGTAACTGAATCCAAAGCCAGGTGTTCAAAGCCTTTGAACTATGTTACCCTGAAACAGGGGTAAGACTCATGTAACTATAGGATTGGGAGCATTTAGTGATTATTACTACCTTTTTAAAAGTACTGCACGGGGACTAAAAGGGCAGGGATACCTGTTTTCTGTGGTTCATAAATACTTTATGAAATAAAAAGTATGGCAGGAACCTTAGAAGATGGGTGCTATGACAGTAACTCACTTGTCCTACTTTTCTCTGGGGTGGGCAAGACCAGCTACCAGCCTCTTCAAAATATAAGGATAATACATTTTGAAATGGATCTTCCTTGCCCTGAGAAAAATCACCTGGGTTTTGTCCCTTGGGTAAGTACTCGCAGGGAGAGTACATCTCACTGTCCTGGCATTTTGAAAGCCTTAAGCACCTTCCACAGGGAGTGGTTCCTTGTGAGAACCAGGCCTGATGTGAAGTGCAAGATATCAAGACTAGTCCTGTCCCAGATCTCCAGAAGACAGCTTGCTCTCTGGGAACTGAGAGTAGAAAGTGGGACCACAGAAAGCTGGTAACATCTAGGGTACAGGCAGCAGTGTACTTATTGCTACACTGGCTCTCCAAAACAAATAGAACCAAAACAAGTAAAAGTTTTTGCTCTTTTCTGTAATGTACTATTCCCACTGTGCTGATTTTAGGTTACTGAAATGACATCACTCAACATGGGGCTGGGGAAGGGGGTCCACGCTTTGGATCTTCTCCAGTGTGAACAGGTTCCAGTACACATCTTGGCTGCAGGTTTATTACAGTGTAAGGGATTTGGAGCTGGTACATTAGGAAAAAGGCTTCCCAGGATGAGAGCGCTCTCAGCTTCCCTGTCAGGTCTGATTTTCGAAACTACGTTTTGTTAGTGTAGACAGCATCCACCTCTGCTGCAGAGATGTACCTGCCCACCTCCGAATCTTTTGAGTACTAGGAGCAACACCAGTTCAGCATCCTGGAGAGGGTCCATTGCAGGTGAAATCGTCACTGCCTCTGCCCATGGGAGGGATGATTCTGAATCTGTGCCATTCTCTCCCATTGTGCAGTGCGGCTGAGAACTGGAGGTAAGAGAGTTTCCCAGGAAGTTCTCCACCCTGAGTGGAAGCCCCATTAGCTGAACTTAACACTGAATGGGCAACCAACCCTGAAAACCCATCTCCACTGAGACCGATAGCTAAGCTTGGCATTTAGTCCATTCTTAGCTGTTCTTCCAAGAGTCCTAAGTTTCTGTCTGGAACAGAAACTTCAGGAGCCAAGAACAATGAGACAGGAGGAGCCAGGCTAGATTCTCAAGCCTCAAGATAAGTTCAGGGATTTCTAGATGTACTGTGGGGAGTGGGATGTGGCTTTGGAAAGGGAAAAATGGGCTTTTGTTACCCGAAGAAAGGTGATTAAAAGATGCTCAGCCAAGAGAAATATATTCATTGCTGTTGCTACAAGAGGTAGTTAATCTGTCAAAAGACACTTGGAAACCACTAGTAAATGAAAATAGTTCACCTAACGCCTAAGTGGAATTACATAACTTTCCCCATATATAAAACCATGAGATGTAAAGGAAAAGATGTATCTTTTCTTATATTTGAACTTTAAAAGTTCTTCTTGACTCCTTACAGTTTGGTCTCTGAATCAAAACCAGGAAAAAATATGTTCATAAAAGCCATTTCCTTTTCTTTCCACCCCTTGCTCTTTCATCATGTTCTTCCTGACTCAGGGCATTACCCTGAATTATTAAGAGCAAAAGAATTAATAATACTGAGGTGGTTAAGAGGCTGGTGTTAGACAATGTTGCTTCACAAAGAGAAATACTTTCCAGTAGGTCAGAGAGATAGTTGCTGGGCCACTCGAGTTGATATTTAAAGAGACAGAGAAGAAAGAAAAAGTTGTTAGGTGGCACTCTTATAGAAGGTCACAAAATTGCCCCCATCTTCTCGTGGACCTTCAGGTCGCTGACCACAGCGCTGAATTCCTGGAAGGATATCTTCCCATCCCCATCCTTGTCCAGGGTGATGATGGTTTTGTCCACCAGCTGCTGTAACTGCCAGTCTTTCAGGTTGTCTCCCAGCATCATGTTCAGCACCTGGAAGAGCTCTCCGTTGGAAATGTAGCCGTCTTTGTCCATGTCGTAGATGCTGAAAGCAAACCTCAGCTTCTGCTCCTTGTCTCCCTTGACACTGAACAGGGAGGTCCCTACGATGAATTCCTTGAAGTCAAGTTCTCCGTTGCCGTCCGTGTCGAAAACGTCGAACACTCGCTGCACCAACGGGTTCCCCTGCAGCCCCGGCAGAGCCATGAACTCCTTCATGCTCAGAGTGCCGGAACTGTCCAAGCCCAGCTTCTTAAACCGCTTGCTCAGCTGTTTAATTTCTTCTTGGTCAAAGTGGGAGCACATCTCCGCTGGGTAACTGGACTCATTTCCCATGGTGGAGCCAGCGGGCTCACAAGCGGTTCACAGGATAGGAGGAGGGAGAAGGGTGGTGGGTGCGCACGCGCGAGGTTGAGACAGCCAGTTGTGCTGCCTGGAACTGCGGGTGGGGTCAGGGTGCGGGTGAGGGGGCGGGGGCGGGGGCGGGCTGGGTGGGACAGGCTCGCGGGATCCCCACGCCTCCAGACAAGAGAATAGGCAGCTCTGGGAGTCAGGCGCCTGAGTGGGTTGGGGGAGAGCTGGGGGACAAGCGGGAGCTTGGAGGGAGGAGCCTGGAGGGGTAAGGTCAGGAGAGAGGGGAGCTGGGGGGATGCCCAGAGAGGCTAAGAGCCAGAATATCCGCCTTTCTTCCTTCTTTCAGCACCTTAACCCATATCTCTCTTGCTTTACTTTATCTTCTCGCATCCTCACTTTTCCTTTTACCCTGGGAAAGTAAACTCTAAGGGAGCTGGACCGCATCTGTATTGATCACCAGAGTATCCCGGCACAGTATCTGACATGCAGTATTTGCTTAATATATGCTGAATGACCATGGAAGTGCAAGTAGAGCTCCTGGTGCTTATTTGCAGGCATAGTATCAGGACTAGATGAGATAATGCATCAAAGCCTTGATCTCATATATACGTCAACCGTTGACTCTTGAACACTATGAGTTTGTGCTGTGTAGCTCCACTTAAATGTAGATACTTTTTAACAGTAAATACTATAGCACTAGGAGATCTGAGGGTGGCTGAATCCCCTGAGGCAGAACCGTGGATACTGAGAAAGGATACTGAGGATTATAAATTATACAAGGATTTTCCACTGAGCAGAGGGTTGGTGCCCCTAACCACCTCCCCCTCCTGCTCCCTTGTCTGCTTGAAAAGTGACCTGAACTTAGCATTGTATATACTCCCTTTAAGAATCGACTGTTCTTCCTAAATTCTCTGCAAGGGGAAGCCAGGAATGACAACCTTCTGGTACAGTGGCCACTGTCCTTTTTCAGAACATGAGGTTCAGGGGCTTTGTAAATGACATCCAGATATTATACAAAATTTCTCACATGGATCACCTACAGGCAGTAACATATGCCTGAGGAGTATACAAAATGCTGAGTTCAGGGCACTTTTCAAGCAGACACAAGTCTCAAGACTATAGCCTCTGTCACCCTGTTACTTTAAATCCATCATCTCAAACCCAGTCCATATCTTTGTTGGGCTTCTGCTTGGCAGCTGTCCTGCAGACCACTTTGGGGAATGACTGTAATAGACCCTGAGAAGCCTTGTACATATATTGAGATTAAAAATGGGCCCCACACTGTTTCTCTTTTTCCTCTTTTGTTCAGCTGGATTTGTCCTTTTTTGCTGAAGGTGAATCCCACTCTGCCCCCATATTCCTTTCTCCTTTAGGAACACATCAGTTACTCTAAATGCCTAAGAAGTATCTTTGGTTCAAGAACAATACAGTTCAAAGACACCTGGGGGAGCCCCAAGCCACTAAATCAAACTGAAGGGGGAAAACTCCCTCGTTTAAAAACTGTGGGCACCTTGCCTGTGCTTTAGTTTAGCCAAAACGTTGGTCTAAAGGTAAACATGCTGAAACCGGCACGACAAAGCCATGGAATACCTTACCATTAGATCTACACAGTTTAAAAGGAAAGGAAACATTTAGAGGCTAAAATATTTGATGACTGAATTATTATTCTGACTGACTGAAAGAACTTCTTTCACTTTATCTGAAAGAAGCAAGACTCAGTGGAAAGAATTTAGAATAGGACAATCAAATCCTAACTGTCTGTTCAGTAGCAGTAAGCAGCTTGGACAAGTCACTTAACATCAGTTCTCCCCATTCGGAAAATGGGGCTAATAGTATATTTTATACAGCTGTATAAGGATTAGTGCCATTGCTAGCCAAGATGATAAATCATTATAATTATACTTATTATAACTAATTTTATTACTATTTACCCTGCTGATGGAGATGAAGTCTTAAAGAAAGAATACTTGGCAGCATGGGCACTGAAGTGTATGTATGTACATTTAATGAGCACTCTGCATGTACCGTGTACAGTATGCCACTCAATGCTCTAAGCACTTTTGGCAGCATTAACTTTGGCTCCTCTAGGGCAGTACTCTTTGGGGACTGATGGCAGACTTTGCACCGCAGACTTGAAGACTGCAGAGACAGACCTCGCTCATACTTTTAGAGAATCCTCACTGCCTTTCTCCTGAGTAATGCCTTAATAGCTGTCCTTTCGAAAGAGTCATCAGTGCAGAAATTCCGAAGTGTCTCCTTATCTGCAACATATTATTAGGAGATAGTGAATGGTAGTGGATAGAGTGCAGGAATTAAATAGACCAGGTTTCAGTCCCTGCTCTGCGCTATTAGCTGTGATCTCTTAGAGGAGCCACTACTGTTCAAGCCTCAGTGTCTTTATCTGTAAAGTGATAAAAATCATCTGCTTTATTTAGTCTATGAGTAAGATGAGGGATTGCATAGAGAAATATTATGTGAGAAAAAAAACATTGCTTCGGAGATATCTCGTGGCTCAGTGGGTTAAGGATTTGGCCTTGGCACTACTGTGGCTCTTGTTATAGCCATGGCATGGGTTTGATCCCTGGCCTGGGAACTTCTGCATGCTGTGGGTATGGCCAAAAGAATTTACTGTCTCAAGACTTAACTTAATGGTCAAACAGACAATACTGGGAAGATGGTACCATTTCACTGAAATAATTCAGTGTGCAATCAGAATTGCTTTACTCCCACCTTGTAGAGGAAGCAATGTGGTGCTGGATCTGAAATTTTAGTCAATGTGAAGTCAAGTTCCCCATTGTTCTACATTTCATAAACTTTGTAGTTCAACATTATTATGGAACTTAGTACCATTGTTTCAATTTTCTCTGGCCATTACTCTTAGTCATTTCCATGGAAGACACTATTTATTACTGTGGAGGATTATTCATTTATCCCTGTGACGGATTTGGATTGTTGGACATTTACTGCAGGAAGTACATTAAAAGGACTGGCTGATTGGTTTGGAAGAAATCAGGATCCTGACATCACTTCCATTTCACTAAGCCATTTTTTTTTTTCCCTCAAGACTTTCTGGAAAAAGAACTGTGAAGTGTTACATGCTGATATAATTAACATTGGAAATTAAAACAGACAGAAGTGGAAGTGATGCGAACTGAGGCTCAAAGAAAGCGTCATCTTCCAAGTTAGTCAGGAAAACGAGTTTCTGAGTAATTCACACAGTCATTCTGAGAGCTTTACAGTGGAAGCCCTCAACTTTCTGTGATGTTGCTGGTGACCATCTTTAACCTCTATTTGCTTTTAGGTTAGCCACCATGTAGACTGTGGGACCACACAGCCCTGGGCATCAGAGTTCTCACCTGCAATGCAGTAATACTGTAATGGTGTTATAATGTCATTGTAGGTTTCAGTGAGATAACATCTAAAATTTTAAAAAGCATGTAAAATAGCACACATGCACACAGTAAGTGCTCAAGACATTTTGTACCTTGCCCCCTTACTTTTCCACCATTTATTGCTCTTTTATTTGCTTTCTCAAAGAAGAAATTTGGAGACATTCTGGCTGTGTTTTATCTTCCCTGGATGTGACAAAACTTGTTTGAAGTTTAAATCCATTTAACAAATAACTGCAACAACATGGCTGGACCTGGAGGGTATTATGCTAAGGGAAATAAGTCAGATAGAGAAAGGCAAACACTGTATGTTTTCACTTATATGTGGGATCTAAAAAATAAAACAAATGAGCAAATATTACAATATGAAAACTGTATCTGATCACAGATACAGAGAACAAACTAGTGGTTCTCACTAAGGAGAGGGGAGGGGGAGGGGCAAGAGAGGGGAAGGGGATTAAGAGGTATAAGCTACTAAGCATAAAATAAACAGAGGACTGGAGCTCAACTTCTCTCATAAAAACAAAACCACAACCAAATGCTGAGCAACCTTCAACCAAATGGACTGGAAACTTTCAAAAAGATATCCTACTCCAGAAGACAAAGAGGAGACCACATCAAGAGGTAGGAGGGGCAATTACATGATATAAGCAACCCCATACCTCCCGGGTAGGAAACCCCACAGACTGGAAAGTACTGTATCACAGAGACTCACCTACAGGAGTGAGAATTCTGAGCCCCACATCAGGTCCACATGCCTGGGGATCTGGCACAGGGAAAAAGAGCCCTGGAGCATCTGGCATTGAAGGCCAGTGGGGCTTGTGTGCAGGAGCTCCATGGAACTGGGGGAAACAGAGACCCCATTCTTGAAAGGTGCACACAGACATTCACATGCCCTGGGTCCCAGGGCAAAGCGAAGGCTGCACAGGAATCTGTGTTGAACCTGACTGCAGCTCTTGGAGGATCTCCTGGGAAAACAGGGGGTGACTGGGGCTTGTTGTGGGAGAAGGGCATTGGAGGCAAAGCTCTTGGGAATATTCATCAGCCTGCGTTTCTCTGAAGGTGGCCATTTCGGGAAAATTTGACCCCACCCATCAGCGATGAGAAACCCCAGGCCAAATAATCCAGGTGGGATCACAGCCCCACCATCAGTAAACAGGCTCTGTAAAGACCCCTCAGGCACACAGTCACCTCTAATCTCACCCAGAGACAAAGCCCCACCCACCAGAGGGATAGGAATCAGTCCCACCCACCAATGGGCAGGCACCAGTTCCTCCCATCAGGAGGCTACAGCAAGCCCCCATACCAACTTCAGCCACAAGGGAGGCAGACACCAGAAGTAGGAGAGGCTGCAACTCTACTGTCTGCCAAAAGGTCACCACACAAAAAACCTATAAAAATGAAAAGACAGAGAACTATAACCCAGGTAAGTGAGAAAGAACCCCCCCCCCCAGAAAAAAACAGTTAAGTGATCAGGAGATTATCAGCCTCCAGGAAAAAGACTAGACTGTTGATGGTGAAAATGATGCAAAACACTGGAAATAAACTGGAGGCAAAGATTGATAATTTACAGGAAACACTGAGCAAAGAAATACAAGATAGAAAACTTAAGCATGAAGAGATGCAAAATACAATAACTGAAATAAAAAATTCATTAGAAGCAGCCAAGAGCAGAATACAGGAGGCAGAAGAACGAATAAGCAACATGGAGTACAGACTAGTGGAAATCACTAATGCAGAACAGAAAAGAGAAAAAAGATTGAAAAGAAATGATGAGAGTCTCAGAGAACTCTGGAATTATGTTAAATGCACCAACATCTGTATTATATAGGGGTGCCAGAGGGAGAAGAGAGAGAGAAAGGAACAGAAAAAATATTCCAAGAGATAATAGCCGAAAACTTCCCTAACATGGGAAAGGAAACAGCCACTCAAATCCAGGAAGCACAGCAAGTACCATATAAAAATAAACCCAAGGAGGAAAACCCCAAGACACATATTAATCAAAATGACCAAAACTAAAGACAAAAAGCAGCTAGGGAAAATAAACAAATAACATAAAAGGGAACCCCATTAAAGTTATCGGCAGAATTTTCAGCAGAAACTCTGCAGGCCAGAAGGGGCTGGCATGATCACTTAACGTGATGAAAGGAAAAAAACCTCCAACCAAGATTACTTTACCTAGCAAGGTTCTCATTCAGATTTGAAGGAGAAATCTAAAGCTTTACAGATAAGCAAAAGCTAAGAGAATTCAGCAACACTAAAACCAGCTTTACAGCAAATATTAAAGGAACTTCCCTAGGCAGAAAAGAAAAAGCCACAACCAGAAACAAAAATACCACAAATGACAAGGCTCATCAATAAAGGCATATATACAGTAAAGATATGAAATCATCCAGGCAAAATCAAGCTACCAAAATCAGAAATTGTGAGAAGAGGAGAGTACAAATGCAGGACACTGGAGATGCACTTGCAATTAAGAAACCAACAACTTAAAACAATCTTGAATATATATAGAATCCTATGTCAAGAGTTCAGGGCAACTGCAAACCAAAAACCTACAACTGATACACAAAAAAATAAGAAAAATCAACTCAAATACAATACTAAAGATAGTCATCAAACCACAAGAGGAGAGAACAAGAGAAGGGAAGAAATAAGAGCAACAAAAACAAATCGAAAACAGTTAATAACATGGCAATAATTACCTTAAATGTTAATGGCCTAAATGCCCCAACTAAAAGACACAGGCTGGCTGAAAAGATACAAAAGCAAGACCCATATATATACTGTCTTCAAGAGACCCACTTCACTTCTAGAGACACATACAAATTGAAAGTGAGAGGATGAGGAAAACACTCCATGCTAATGGGCATCAAAAGAAAACTAGAGTAGCAATACTTATATCAGACAAAATAGACCTTAAAAGGAAGAATATTTTAAAAGACAAGGAAGGACACTACATAATGATCAAAGGATCGATCCAAGAAGAAGATATAACAATTTTAAATATCTATACACCCAACATAGGATCACCACAATATATAAGGTGACTGCTAACAACCTTAAAAGGAGAAATCAACAACAACACAATCATAGTGGGGGACTTTAAAATCCCACTTACAGCAATGGACAGATCATCCAGACAGAAAATCAATAAGGAAACACAGGCCCTGAATGAAGCATTAGACCAGATGGACTTAATAGATATTTATAGGACATTCCATCCCAAAAGCAACAGAATACACATTCTTCTCAAGTGCACATGGAACATTCTCTAAGACTGATCACATCCTGGGGTATAAATCAAACCTCAGTAATTTTAAGAAAATTGAAATCATATCAAGCATCTTTTCTGACCACAACGCTATATGACTGGAAATCAACAACAAGAAAAAAAACCTGCAAAAAAACAAACATGTGGAGACTAAACAACAAGCTACCAAACAACCAATAGATTACTGAAGAAATCAAAGAGGAAGTTAAAAAATACCTTGAAGCAAATGACAACAAAGATAGGACACTACAAAACCTATGGGATACAGCAAAAGCAGTTCTAAGAGGGAAGTTTATAGCAATACAAGCCTACCTCAGGAAACAAGAAAAAGCTCAAATAAACAATCTAACTTTACATCTTAAGCAGCTAGAGAGAGAAGGACAAAACCTAAAGTTAGTAGAAGGAAGGAAATCATAAGGATCAGAGCAGAAATCAATGAAATAGAAATGAAGAAAATCGTAGAAATGATCAGTGAAACTAAAAGCTGGTTCTTTGAAAAGATCAAAAAAATTGATAAAAGTCTTAGCCAGACTTATCAAGAAAAAGAGAGGACTCAAATCAATAAAATTAGAGATGAAAAAGGAGAAGTAACAACGGCCATCACAGAAATGCAAAGGATCATAAGAGCCTACTATATGCAACTATAAGCCAATAAAATGGAAAACCTAGAAGAAATAGACAAATCTTAGAAAAGTACAATCTTCCAAGACTAAACCAAGATGAAACAGAAAAGATAAATGGACCAATCACAAGTTCTGAAATTGAAACTGTGACAAAAAAACTTGCTCAGTCTTTCACATAAAGACTATATATGATATATATTCTGAAGAATCAAGAGTAATATGCTTGATTTTCTTTTCTAATTCTCGGATGGTATTTCATATGAGCTTTGAAGTACATGGTTTTCAATGATAATTTTGCTATCTAACAAGTTTGTGATCTTAGAATTACGCATCTGAGTCATTATTTGCTCATCTGTAAAACAAGGATACAATTGCTACCTTACAGTATCATTTTAGGATTGAATGAGACAGAATACATGAAGTATTAGACTCAATGCCTAGCACCTAGTAGGTGCACATATGGTAGATATTACAATGATTGCTTACTGGAGACTTGCCTAGAAAATTCTAGTTCTAATAGACTGTTTGCATAGTTACACATGCAGATAAACTTCACTACTCATTTGTTTTCTATGCAATTATTTACTGAGCACCTACAATGTGTGAGGCACACAATAGTGACTTATGGCAAAGACTTTCCCGGATGTCTTTGTCTTCATGGAGCTTACTGATAGGAGGGGGGATGCACATGAATCAAATTATCATGCTCAAATGAAAAGGTGCACCAGTGGTGAGTGCTACAGATGCGAAGTAATACAACAGGAATTTGATCTAGTCAGAAAGATTAGCAAAGCCTTTATTGGGAAGTGAAGACAAAGATGAAATCTCAAGGGGAAATTAACTGGATGTTTGGGGCAGGGGTGCATGTTTTGGGAAAAATGAATCCCACATGCAGAGGCACTGGGGCAGGAGAAGCATATCAAGTAGGACAAACGTAAAGGCCACTGTGGCCAGAACAGAGAAGTCAAGGGAGAGCATGGAATGAGATGAAGTGAAGAGATGGTCTCACCATGCCCTAGACACTGAAGAAAGGCCAACGTTTATTCAGTCACTCCTTTACACAGCATCGTTTATCCAGTTATGTTTTGACATATAAAGCACTGAGGGCATTCAGAGATGGTCCCTACTTAGAAATCTCATCCACTGCTGAGTGAATTGAGACATCAGAGCATCGTGATTAATCACAGCACAAGATGGAAAAGGAAAGGCAGAGAGGGCAAAGAGCTTGAAGAATTCAGAGAACTGAGAAAGTGTTGAGAACTTCCTTGTAATCCTTGCTGGGAACAAATGGAGGAAGATTTGTTTTTCCCCAGAAGTACTGTTTGATCCTGATGAAGACAAAGGGGACAGATACCATAATTGCAGAAGTGGGAAAAGAAGTAGGCACAGATATCAGCAACTTATTTAATGTAGCTGAAGCACTTGAGCAAAATATCAAAAGATGAACTGGAAGGAACCGGATTAAGGAGAGTTTTGAAATGTCTGGCTAAAGACATTTAGTTTTAAATGATAGGTAAAACACAGAAAAGTTACCTATCAGAATTATATTCTAAAAAGATCAATCTGGCCTTGTGAAGGGTGAGCTGAAATGGAGGAGAGACTGGCAGATGGGAGAGCAGCCCGCAAACAATAACTCAGGAGAGCCTGAGCTAAGATGAGACCGGCATGAGAGATGAAAGGCAAGGGGTATTAGTGTGCTGGGGTTGCCATCACCAAGTCCCGCAAGCTGGGTGGTGCTTTCAACAGAAATTGATTGTCTCCCAGCTCTGGAGACTAAAAATTTGAAATCAGGGGGTTCTCATCGTGGCTCAGCAGTAACAAACCAGACTAGCGTACATGAAGATGCAGGTTCGATTCCTGGCCTCACTTGGTAGGTTAAGGATCCAGTGTTGCTGTGAGCTGTGATCACAGACCTGGCTCAGATCTGGCATTGCTGCGGCTATGGTGTAGGCTGGCAGCTAAAGGTCTCATTCCACCCCTAGCCTGGGAACTTCCATATGCCTGCAGCTGCATAAATCTGCCCTCCATCTTCGTGGTCACGTGGTATTCTCCCAGTATCTCTGCCTTTGCGTGCTAGTTGTCTTCATAGAGACACCAGTTGTGTTGGATTAGGGACCCTCTCTACTACAGTATGACTACGTCTCAATTTAACTAATCTCATGTGCAATGACACTGTTTTCAAACCAGGCCTTATTCTTAGGTACCAGGGGGTAGCTCCTTAGGACTTCAAATTTTTTTTTTTTTTTTTTTTTTTTTACCACATCCACAGCATGCAGAAGTCCTGGGGCCAGTTCTGTGGCAGTGACCTGAGCCACAGCAGTGACAATGCTGGATCCTTAAACTGCTGAGCCACGAGGGGACTCTCCACCCCTCAGAGGGGTGGGGGCACAATTCAACCCATAGCACTAGGTCTGAAGTCTCATTGGACACCCGGATAGAGGGAGGAGGCAAAGGTGAAACTCCAAATGTGATTGCACTGGCTTCCCTGGCTGACCAGCCCTGTGCTTGGATGTTGTAGGAAGCACCCCTACTGTGTGAGGAGATGGGTACCCTGTAAGGGCTCCAGGGCTCCATCCTCTCCCTGCCTCAACGATGCTGGGGTCTCATACCAACATGAAGTTCCACCAATTCCCACAGCTGCATGGGAGGAAGTGTTTTCAGAGGAAAGGGCTGGGCAATTTCTCACATTCTTAGACATGGTTGATACCATCTGTGAGAAACAAAGATGGTTTTCTCATATTTTGTGACACTTTACATCATCGCCACTAGATGGCAATCTTCACACATTTCCGCGCTTTGCTTTTTTTTTTTTTTTAATCAGAATCTTCAGAGCCAGGAGCTAGCCGCTTAGCCCTGGGAATAATTACGGAGGAGTCCTGTTTCCTGATTCCCCTCCTAGATTTCAGCAGTATGGAGATCTATAAAAGTGGAAGGAAGACTGTCTCTCACAATCGTCCTAATCAGTTTAAACACTGTTCACACCTTTTAGTTGCATAGTAAATGACATTCATAAATATTCATTAGTTCATTGAATTTAACCAGGGGAAATACAAGGATGCTTTAATAGTATGAGGTCATGGGTAAAACTGATGCCCGAGCATCTCTGGCATATAAAGTAGGAGACCCCCTATTCCATGCGATGTGTTGACTTGGTCATTAGTAAGGGTGAAGGGGGGCATTGGCTGGAATTAGTTTTCAATGTTATCAGAATTCAAACTTCTGTCATTCATAGTAACCAGAGAACAAAAGAAAGGCAGCCCTAGCTTTGTGATGATACGGGGTGAGGGGTGAGGAGAAAACAACAACGCTAGAGAATTGTAGGTCTCCAGCCTGTCCACCCAGCAACTGGACTTTGGAATACTATTGACTACATTTAAAGAAAACAGTTAATGTTGTTTCTTTAAACAGCATTAAGTGCAGGCAGATGGTTTGTATAAGCCATCTTCATGTTTTCCTACTCAAAGTTGGAAAAAAGAAGTAACATGATTCTGGAAAAGCTGGTTAATCTAGCAGATTTGCAAAATACAAAATTCCAAAATCATGTATTTCTCAAGTCCAGTCTTCCCCCCCAAAAAAACTTTTAATTCTGTAACATGTAAAATAAATAAAAGAACATTTACGTTGGAATTACAAGATGCTTCTGCTTTTTTGGTGGGGCGGGGCACACCCGAGGCATATGGAAGTTCCCAGGCTAGGGCTGAATCAGAGCTACAGCTGCTTGCCTATGCCACAGCCGCAGCAACGCCAGATCTGAGCCGAATCTGTGACATACGCTGCAGCTCATGGCGATATTGGAAGCTTAATCCACAGAGCAGGGCCAGGGATCGAACCCACATCCTCATGGATACTAGTCGGGTTCGTTACCGCTGAGCCATAGCAGGAACTCTACTTCTGCTTTTTTGGAGATGGGTTCAGCAGTAATTTCTGTAATTTCCTGCATGTGCTTATTATTTACTTTTTTTTTTTTTGTCTATGTGCATAACTTTATACTTAGGGAAGGAGGAGGGGATGTTTATTAAGCTAGATGTTCTCCATAAACTCTCTCATCAAATATATTGTACTACTTATAAGTAGGCTATTACTATCCTCAGTTTTGGCGGTGAGGATGTAAAGTTTTAGAAATTTCACAGCTTACTTAGACACAGTGATGAAGCCAGGAGCTGAACTCTACTGTATTGTCCACTTTCAGAGCTGAAATTCTTTCTGCTTTTCCAGACGGAGGTGGGCACCACTAAAAGGACATGGAGTCTGTCCATCCAGCGTGGTGAGTTGTGGTATCTCTGGAGGGTGGGGCCAAATTGAATGGCTTATAATTTCAGGTGCCTTGCTCATGCTCTGACGGGAGGGTTCGTCCCTCTCCAGGGGTTCCCTCCTCCGAAAGCCTTCAGATTTCTTCTTGCTTTTCCATGAGTGAATCACAGGCTTGCCTGTGCCACCGTTCTAACCTTGCATCTTGTTCTGGTGCTGCCCGGGTGGGGCGTGGTCTAGGGGTTCCTCACAAGTCAGTCTCTACCTGCCGGCGATCTCAGTATCCATGTCTGCATCGGCTGCACCTGGCATGGGGCTGGCATACAGGGGTTCAAGACACGTTTGCTGACAGATAAACGAATGAGAGAATGAATACGTGGATAAACCTGTTGTGGTAGCCAAGTAAAAGGTGAGGCCTTTCTGAGACTGGCCTCCCTTTCTTCATGTACAGTCCCATTCCACATCAGAAAAGGACACACGTGCAGTTGTGTGTTTCTTCAGGTTTCCAGAAAGTGCTACCGGGATAGGTTCCATCTGACCTTACGCCTGGCTTAAATATTATACTTAATTAATTAGGCTAGTCCATGGGAAGCACTCAGCTGTCAAGGTGGTTCCTGACTTAACACAGGTTTTCAATATAAGGCAGTGTACAGTCATTAACTCTCCTTGCCTTGCCACAACTTTCATCAGGTGGAATAGCAGACAGTGACATTTTAAACTGGAAAAGGAAGGAGTAGAGATGAGAGAGGGGCAGGAGGCAGTCCAGATGTGACCCAGTTGTCAAGAGCAGAAAAGACTGCAATAAAACTTACCCCCCCCCAATCCTATACCATTCCATTTGGGTCTTTAAAGATAAAATGCAAAGAAAATCGATAAGCACTGAAGCTTCTGGGTGTGAACTGTGCGATCTCATTGGCTTTCAATGTGTAGTTGACTAACCTGTTCCTCTTCCCCACAAAAAATTAACAGAGGGAAGAATGGATGTACCATTTACTCAGTGAACAACTTGTAATAGGTTTCACACCAGATGCACATTTTGGTGGTCTGGGGCAGTGGTCAGGGACGGAGTGCCCACACTGGAGGCCAGTCAATTCACTGCCTTCCCCTGTGTCCCAGGATCCAGACCTTCTGCTAGTTAGGTCGGGATTCCTCTAAATGCACCTCCTTGAGAACCCCAGCATTCTCTCCAGCCAGACATGCTGCATGCCTCAATCTTAAAGGCAGGAAGCAGGATTAAGAGAATTTAAGAGATTTGCTAAAGGTCATTCAGTTGGTTCATGGCAGAGTCAGGACAAATATGCTAACTACCATCCATTCAGCATCTACCACACGTCAGGCACTTTTATGTGCATTATCTCTATTCCTTACACAAGTCGAATCATCAGATATTCTCTCCATTTTGCAGAGGAGGAGACTCAGTGAGGTTAAGTAGTTTGTGTTTATGATGTTTACATGCACCTTTTACGTGTACATCATTTGACACCACAGTTACTTTTTCATCTGTATCTCTACAGTGCTCTTAAAGTCACACCATTTAAACTCCAGCTTTAAAAAACTGTCTAATTATGAGCTTCACGAACATCTTCACTCCACCCCTGCTCCGTGGCCCCATCCCCTACTGGATGAAGTTCAGGAATGGGGGGGGTGCCAAGAAAGTGTAAGATCAAGAAAGAATGAAAGGTCAGGTTGGGGCTGGGGGGGCCAGGAATGGAGTGAGGTCAGGGGTTGAGTAAGTTCAGGGGTGGGGGTGAAGGTCAAGTTGAAAGTGAGGTCATGGATGGAATCTGGCAAAGTTTCCTAATGTGTACTTTCCTTAATAATCATAATAAAACACTGAAAAGCATTAATTATTGATTTTCAGACTATTTCAAAATCTCCTTTTTCTTTTCCCAACGCTACATAACTGAGGTCCTCAGGGTTCCTAAGATAGAGCTCTCTTCACTGCCATGTTTATAATTCCCTAAATCCTCAATGAAAACACAAGGAAACCCATGAATTCAGAGGCAGAAATCCATGTAAAAACTCATCAAAATATGGACGCAGCCGTGACTCACAGAGATTCGGATACTTTCCCAAGGACATAAAACTGCCTCCTCACAGTAATGGAAGAGCAAGGGTGGTCTGATTCCCAAGACCAAGGTCATTCCAGTTGCCTGGCTGTCTTTCTCTCTCCTTCCTGACCAGTGCAAGATATGATCTCACTCCCTGCTGGCTGGACCTCTGTCTGCAGGTGCAGAAGCTGCACATTCTAGATGGTCAGGGTGTAGGCCCATTCCTTTAGCTGGCCACATCTCCCCTTCATGTACCAAGGGGGGCTGTTCTGGACATTCTTTTACCTTCCCAGATCCTCTCTCCACCTCTCCCTAACCCACTTGGTACCCTGAGGAGGTTCTCGATGGACCACATTGACAGGCTTCCTTGACTTAAAGCAGTGGTGGAAGACGGAAGGATAGGAGGAGATTAGATTAATAAGGTCAAATATGACTTCCTGGTACTCAGCTAGGTCACTGTGGGATGGCTATGTCCTTAGCCAATGGCTACAGCTCCTACTAGAATGCCCTCCCCTGTGCCTCTCTGGGTTCTAGGAGTGGAGCTCTCATTTGTTCTCCTGAGCTAAGGTGCAGTAACAGTTCCTTCACTTTACTTGCCTGGGAGACTGCACTGTATCTGCTGATTTCCATAAACCCTACCTCTGCAAAGAGTTTCTTAAAAACTCTCCTCAGACTGAGTGTGGTATCCATTCCCTGCCCAAAAGGTTTCCTCTTGACTATTTCCAGCTTGTTAAAAGGCATCTTATTCAACTCACTATTTAAAAAGATTTTCAAAAAGAGGTATTGTGTCCTATACCTTAATAATTCCTTGAAGAATTTTGGGAATTTGCTAAGCTCTGATCTATTACCTTTTCATGGTTTGTAACTAACAGATTTCATAAAACTGTTGCCCTGGAACTCTTAAATTCAGTCAGTGACTCAAAAAATAATTACTTTTTTTTTTTTTTTGCTGAGTCAAAGGAAAACGAAGGAAATTTAAAGCTTGCTATACTTTTCCCCCTGTGGAACTGATCGACAATGAGTCTACTGTGGGCAGAGGCATAGCTGTGCAAGGAGGATTGTGAAGAAATATCTGAGGTCAATTTAAAATTCTTCTCTGAAAACAGCTGGAGTCTGGTCTGCAGAATTGGACCTGCAATTTCCCAGGTGACTCTGGTGAGCAGATAGAGCCCTAGATTTAAAAAAAAAAATGAATTTATCTTCCAGAGAGACTACAGCTACACAGCTCTGGGGTGGCCAAGAGATGGAACATAAATAGATCAAGGTTCTCACAGGGGATCAAGTATTAAGGTCCAACTTGAGAAACAGGTGGAAAAAAAGTATCCTTCGTGTCATGTAACTAGGTGACTGTATATCATTTATTAGCCAAACGAGGATGGCTTTTTGTTTGTTGTTTTGGCGTGAAAGAGTGTTTAATTACCGTGTGGCAACATACATAGACTAGGATTGTACCTGGAAAATGAGAGGTCAGAGGAGTATCTTTCTCAAGAGCACCTATTGGGAGAAGTATCCTCCAGGACACACCTGCTTCTGCTATGCTATGCCCTGCACCTGTCCCCCTGGGGGAAGGGAAGGAGGAGGGATGTGTTCACTAAACTGCCCTTTTATTAACTTCTCACAAGGAGCCACTGAAGACGTGAAGAAGCTGAGACTGAAGTGGTAGAGACAGGCTTCGAACATGGCTTGTCTGATTTCAAATCCAGCCCCACTTTCTCTATACTAGTAGCCCAGCAGTTTATACAAAAGCAAAAGGGATGGCCAGCAAAGCACTAACAAGCATGCTTTCTTCTTCCAGCCTTTTCTGGGAGAAAGCTAAAAAAAAAAAAAACCAAAAAAAAAAAAACCCCAAAAATAGTAGGTCAAGACTCATGGGTTGAGAGAAAGGAAATCCAGCAGACAGAGGGCCTTCAAAGACGAGACCAAACACAGCCAATGAAGTGAAGATGGGTTTCATTTAATTATATCACGCCTTTAGATTCTGAGAGGGTGACATCCTGAGAGTCTGCCTTGGTTTTTCAAGACAAACATGCCAGTCAGTGCACTGCTGTTTAAATGCACGCAGGTGAGCATCACTGCAAAGCAGTTTGTTGTTGCACAGACTAGAATATGCTGTAGTGCAGACCACCATCCCTGAGAAAGAAGAGCTCCATGAGGCTGGAGTGCCCCCCCTTATGTCTACACACACATGTGGGTGTTATCAGAATTTTCCTTTATTTCTGTTTCTGAAGTTCCAATTAAGGGTACACCTATATTCCATTCTCCTTATTCCTACCCCTCGCCCCCTTTCAAAATTCCAAATTCCTATCCCTTGCCCCCTTCCAAATTCAGTTGACCTGGGAAGTGGGCCCAGGGTTGTCTTAACAACCATCACTTGATCCTGATGTCAGCCTCCTATTCAGCTGCCTCACTGCATTCAGAATTTCCCAAATGCCTTTCCTCTGAATTTGTCCCATTAAACACCACGGCTGAAAAAAGATGTGTTGTATTTTGCATGGATAATCTGAATAGTGCATGGCTTTTGCTGATGTGCACTTTCAAAATCTGTCTTCTTTTTTGTTCACACCGATTTTGGTTTTATTTGAAATTACTGATAAAACCATAGAGCCCTGGAATAGTATTGGTGAACCCTCATCATCATAAGAATGTAAGTGACTTTGTGGTTATCATATGTGGGTATAAGTTCAATATCTTACAAGCATTATCTGACTTAATTTGCACCATAATCCTATGAAGCATATATTATCACCCCAGTTGCAGAAGTTGAGACTCAGAATGGCTGAGTAACATATCTTGTATCATACAGTTGGTGGTGTTCAAACTTAGAACTGTCTCTAGCCATTACGCTAATTTGTAAACATACTAAATATTCTTATATCAGGGTGACAGAAAGACGATAATCATGGCATAAAAGCTGGGGGGCCTCTTGCAGATGATTAGATGCAAATACCTCATTGTACGGATGATTGGAAGTGGGTAGGATGAAAGTGGGTACAGAAGAGATGGTTGGCTGACTATTCAAGTGTCCATTCTCCTGTCTCCTCCTTCCTAAGGAAATCTGGCTTCTGTTTAGGTCTTCTCTATGGGACCATGTATTTCAAGGGAAGCCACCCCATCCTCAGTCCTGGGGGATGAGCCATGACTGGCCTAACCTATCATGGTGATCTCATTCCCCTCACCACCGTTTGGCTTAGGCATGGGCAGATGATGCAATTTTGGCTAATGAATATGAGGAACTCTACTGGGGAGCATCTAGGAAGGTTTCCTCACTTTTGAAAAAGAGCTACAGGAAGACACTTGAAGATATCTATGAACCCAGGAAATTCTCCTGAAGGAGGGAGAGTAAGTATTAATATCTCATTTTTTTCTTTTTCTTTTAGGGCTAAACCTGTGCAATATGGAGGTTCCCATGCTAGGGGTCCAATTGGAGCTGCAGCTGCTGGCCTATGCCATAACCACAGTAACACCTGTTACTGTGCTGCAGCTCACGGCAATGCTGGATACTTAACCCACTGAGTGAGGCCAGGGATTGAAAATGCATCCCCATGGATACTAATGAGGTTCTTAACCCACTGGGCCACATATGGAACTCCCACTATTAATATTTCTATTATTTACTGTGCCAGATTTTTTTTTTTTTTTACAAGTTCTTTCTGTAAATGATCTCTTATTCTCAGAACAAAATGACAAGGCAGGTTTTATCATATCCATTAATGGATAAAGAAACTCAGACTTAAGAGCAGTAAGTCACTTGGTTGTTAAATGGTGGAGCCAGGCTGCAAGTCCAGAAGTGTAAGTCTTCAAATTGTTCACGTTTCATGTTGGATATTTTCAGACTGGAGTAAACATATTTTTGTTAGTGGTTGTTAGTCTCCAAAAGTATGTTTCCCTCCATGTGCCCAGGCAGATTAGGTTCTGAGTCTGGAGAGCACTCCACTCTCAGAGGCTTGTCCTGGAAGCCTCCAGCTGGTGTCTTGGTGTAATGGTCCTCTGAAATGGCCCAGTCCGGAGATGTGCTTGTGATCAGGGAGGTGAACATCCTTCCCCGTTGCTGGCTTTGGGGACATGATGGGGAGGCTCCTTTCAGCTTGTCTAATGTCTTGCTGTCAACTTTAATCGCCTGGAGATTTTGGTTTGGGTTAATTATGGTTACAACAAATGGTAGGAAACACCAAATGCTTGTTGCTTAGCACAATTTAAGCAATTTGTTTGTTTACTTTCTTAGCTGAATTAATTCCACTGACTGGGTAAGCCCAATTTTATTTTAGGAAAAGCCATGCAAATATCTCCAAATAAAAATAAAAATGCTTGCCTTAAGTGTTGTAGTGAGAACCAGTGAGTTAATGTCCCTAATATAGTTTTTTGTCATATGGTAGGAAACAGCGTGCGAGTTCCCCAATTCCTGATTTTTCCCCGTGTTTCCTTAAATCTTTGCTCAATGACTGTCTTCTCAATCAGATATAACGTGAGGCTATAAAGGGATGACATTCCCATTGTGGCTCAGTGGGTTAAGAACCCAATGCTGTGAATCTGAGGATGCAGGGTTGATCCCTGGTCAGTCTTGCTCAGTGGGTTAAGGATCCAGTGTTGCCATGGCTGTGGCATAGGCCTGCAGCTGTGGCTCTGATTTCAACCCCTAGCCTGGGGACTTCCATATGCCACAGGTGTAGCCATAAAAAAAAAAAATAAAGGGAGATATGATTCAGATTGTATCAGGAGCTATGGGCAGACTCTGAATAAGGGAGATTTCAGCTGGGAGTTTATGCGAATGCATTAGCTGGGGAAATGTCAGGGGGAAGAGTAACTGGGAGGGATGGTGCAACAGCATGTGCCAAGACCTCAAGGCAGGAAAGACATAGGGTACTCCATCTGAAATGACCATTGTGGTGAGGCTGTAACAAGCCAGGAGGAAAGTGGCATGAGATGACGCTGAGGAAGCAGGCAGGGTCAAGTCCCGCAGGACATTGCAGGCCATGTTTAGCAATTTAGATTGTTCCCTAATTAACATGGGAAGCCACTTTGGGCTTCTAAGTAGGAGAGTGATCTGCCATGTGGAAAACAAACTGGAGAAAGGCAGACATGGAAACAGAGAGACCAGTTAGGAGACTCCTGCAGTGGTCCGGGTGAGGGGTGATGGTTTGGACTACAGCGATGACAGGGGAGATGGCAATGAATGGGCATATTTGAGACATGTTTTAAAGAAGGAAAAAAATATGGCCTGTTGATGGATGTAGAGGTGAAATGTGGGACTCATTAAGGGTCCTGCCATCTTCTGGAATTAGAAACTCGAATGACAGAGGTGTCATTACCCAAGATGTGAAGCACAGGAAGAAAAGCAGATTTAGGAGAGAAGATCAAGGGTTCCGTTTTGACAAAGTTAAATGTGAGATGCCTGTAAGATATTCAAGTAGAGATGTCAAGTACAAAGGTAAATAGATTGATCTGGAACTCAGAAGAAGAGTCGGTGTTGAACTACAAATTGAAAGTGGTTGGTGAATAGAAGTTATTTGAAGCCATTATTGTTGGCTTTAGTTTTTTTTTTTTTTTTTTTTTTTAATGTCAGGCCGACCTTATATAGCTTTATTTGGCTTCTCTTTTGAATACTGGAGCCTGTGGCTCTTGTTACACCTTTTAGTCTCCTATCTTAATCATCCAATTTCTGGCTCACTTTGCAGGTTTCTTTCTAATTACATCATAAAAGCAGAACATTGCAAAGGAAGAGATGTAGATTCTGAGAATTTGTGTGCCTTGGGCAAATCACTTAGGATCCCTGGATATTAGTTTCCCATCTGTAAAAGAAGGGAATTGGTTGTTTTCTGTTTAAAAAATCTAGAATGTGTCATCTAAGAGTTACCAGTTTCAAGTTAACATCTGTTTCTCTAAACCGACAAAAGATTCATCACTGAACCACTGGGAACTTCACTTCAGTTAGATCTTGAGGATATTCTGAAGCCCAACTCATGACCAGCAATTAATACTTAAACCGAACAGTGTTAGAGTCAATCTCAGATATGACTGCTATAATTAAGAACAGCCATTTCTTCTGTACCCGTGGATCTAGCATATATGGAAAAAAAAGTTCAGACATTTACTCAAAAAAACCAGTGAGTTAATGCCCCTAGTACAGTTTTTGTCATATGGTTGGAAACAGTGTGAGAGTTCCCCAATTCCTGATTTTCCTTTTTGCTTCCTTTGCTTCATCAAAACAGCATCGCGGTTAAATTCAAGACAAACTTGTCTTACTGAAAATTCCTATAGAACAGGCATCCTCCAAGTGTGAGTCCGGCATCATGTAATAGCCTGGATTTTTGGCCATAGGACACATTTCCAGCATTCAAGGTGCAGCTATACAAAGTATCAGCATTATCAGCAGATTTTCCTTACCTCAGTGACAGCGAAACTTCTCTTGCCACAGGGAACCACCTTGTACCACTTATCATGTAGCACATCCATGAACCCATGTGACTTGTACTGACTGATTAGCTCAGATATATTGGAGGTCAAAGGAGAGTTGGGAGGGAGACCAATGCCGTATCCTAGGAGAAAACAAAATCTCGGATGAGTTCTCCACCTGAGAGGCTCCTGAGAGCAAGTTGCCACCATGCTTGTGTGACACTGCTGACAGAGCTTGGAACAAGGGTGCTGTGAGCATCGTAAGCTCTCACCATCTTTCCTTCAAAGGACTCAAAAAATGTCCAAGGCATGATTACCTTGGATCTGCTGCCTCTTTGAGTAAAAAGAATGAGTCCAGAAAGGAGAGGAATGAGCCGTGTATTGCGTGCTAGGGGCACATTTTAATCCAAGGCTTTCTGCCCTCCCTGTGAAGATACTTTTCAGAAGCTATTTTCAAGGTCTTTACCAGGGCAAAGACCCCCTATACACTTCTCCTGAATCCCTTCCCTGGACCTTAAATACAACATTAATTACAATCCCTGGTTTACAAAATACTCTTATCATTGGTCATGCATGACCCTCTTTTCTTTTTTAATAACAGAATGAGACCATATGGATGTAAAATATAGCATAAGAACTAAAAACCCAACAAAAACTTGTCAAAAAAAAAGGAGTCTGGTAAAACCAAGTGTTGGAGCAAATGCAGATTGGTAAGATGACTGATTCATTGCTTGTGGGAATGCAAATTGATGTACACACTTTGGAAAACAGTTTGCTATTACTTTGTATAGTTAAAGATTTATGAGTTCTAAGACAAGCAATTCTAAGTACATTCCTCAAGAACTGGCCCACAACCACACCAGGAGATATGTACAAAAATATTATGACTTCCTATTGTGGCTCAGAGGGTTAAGAACCTAAGTATCTATGAGGATGTAGGTTTTATCCCTGGCCTCGCTCAGTGGATTAAGGATCTGGTGTTGCTGCAAGCTGTGGTGTAGGTTGTAGATGTGGCTCAGATCTGGTGTTGCTGTGGCTGTCGTGCAGGCCTGCAGCTCTAGCTCAGATTTGACCCTAGCCCGGGAACTTCCATATGCCACAGGTGCGGCTCTAAAAAGAAAAAAAAATATTCTTAGAGGCACCGTTAATAATAGCAAAAACTGGGAACAACCCAAATATTGACAAGAGAAGGGGTAAACTGTGACATATTTACACAATTTGAATATTATGTAGTGTGAAACATATGAACTAGAATGACATGGAATAATGTGGATGACTCTTAACAACACTGAGAGACAAAGATCAGTCCCAGAAGATTACACTGGGACTGAATCCACTGTGTAAATGTAAAAATATTCAAAAGAAAATGGCATATTTTTAGGAATCCATAAGTAAGTGATAAAAGTATATTTAGAAAAAAAATCGGGGAAATGATAAACCAAACATCTGGGACAGTGGTTATTCAAGGCAAAAGAGACAGGAGAAAGGGTGAAGGAAGAATATGAAGACGTAATTTGTTGCCAGGGTTTTATTAATCAGCTTGGACTCTGCATCCTCACTTGCTGTGGGGCTTTATTGCTTTTCCAGCTGTTACTTCACCGTTCATTTCTTTGACGAGCCATGTAAAAGAGCTAATTAACTACTTTTTATCTTTACCTATTGGATACCATAGCTGAAGAAAAGATGTATTGCTCTCAAGACAATTGAGGAAGACAAACTGCAACTCTAACTAGCTCTTTTTTCACATACAAAGATTGTTTGTCAAGAATCCAAAGATATTTTATGCAAACAAATATTTGCTATAACATTTCCATCTTGCAATTTATTTCCAAGGACTTTCGTTTTTGTTGTTTTTAAATTACAGATACACAGATCATTTTGTAAAAAATAGAGGCTTGAGATGTGTATGTAACTTATAAAAGAGAAGAAATAAATAATACAGAAAAAATCTTTGCGTTTTAAAGAGCAGCATGTTTTTTCTCCCCTGATAATTTTGTTTATCCCTTAACAATGGCGACTCAAGGAAATGATGACAATGTCATGAGCATGATTAGAATTTTCCATTCAAAGAGCTATTTTGAGTGCCTATTTTGTGCCTAGTAGTTTTGGTTTGAAAAGCGCGACTGACAATAAAAGACCGTACACGGGCAGCCTGTTCTGCTGATGTTATCATTAAATAGCATTTTTCAAAGTAATGAGTAACCAATTTTCCTTAGAAACTTTTATTATAATGAATGTTACTGACAATTCAGTTGTACAGACATTCATTCAGTACCTATTTACATGTCAGGCACAATACTAGTCATGTGTATGATAATATTCACTGACTAGCTAACACATTTATTCATTCACTCATTCATCCAGTGAACAAATATTTACAGAGTGAATAGGCACTGTGTTAAGTGGTTGGGATTTAGCAGTGGGCAAGGTAAATATGGTTCTTGCTGTCATGGAATGTACACACTTTTAGGGAGATGGATATTAAACAATGCACTGCATAATGATTACTTCATTACAACTGAGATAAGTGCTTGAGGCAGAAGACCTGGGACAGATACAAACAGTAAGTAGGAAGACTTGGAGCTCTCTGGCGGGTGTGGGTTGATGGTCAGGATAATTAGGCTAGGTTTGCTCAATATTATTGTATTTTTTCTCCTGGGCCAATAACTTTCAACAACAATTTCTTTCTTCCTTTCTTCTTCTTTTTATTTTGTCTTTATTTATTTGGTCTTTTTAAGGCTGCACTTACAGCATGTGGAAGTTCCCAGGCTAGGGATCGAATCAGAGCTGCCGGTCTACACTATAGTCACAGCAACACGGGATCTGGGCCGCATCTGTGCTGCGTTCTTAACCTACGGAGTAGGGCCCAGGATTGAACTTTCATCCTCATGGATAATGGTCGGATTTGTTACCACTGAGCCACGGCAGGTTCTCCAACAATTTCTAGCATTTATGGAGGGCTTAATATACACCAAGTACTGCTTATATGTGCCTTACCCCATTTAGCAGATCATGCACTAGTCAAGACTGCATGCAGGATTGTGGTACACTGTTCAGTTAAACAACTCTGGGATGCTAATAATGATGACTAGAACTTACGGAACCCTACTGTGTGCCAGATACCATTCCCCATGCGTCTAACTCCTATAAGAACCCATGCAGACTATGTATTACTTCGAGACTTAATAAGGAAACAGCCCAAGGCCACACAACTCAGAGTTGGCAAAGCTAGCATTTGAAATTAGGTCTGTTTGGGTCTAAAACCAATGCTCTTTACACTATATCCATTATAGCATGTGACTGAGGCAAAGGAATATTTGACCTATTCCTCTGCTTCAAACAGGTCCTATCACTACAACCCTACTGATGCAATCTCCCCAAACCAGGCAATGCAGAAAAAAAAAATCCACAATCCTCTAAAACTGGTGGTTTGATTTCAACAGACATAAATACATATAACTCGTGGGTAGATTTTGTTTATAAACTTTTCAATAGGTTGTGTAAATATTGTGCTAGTGCAGCCCTAACTGGTATATGATTATAACCTAGATGAGTAAATTAACTAGCAAGAACCCTCTTTGACTATATTGGTTCCCCTAAAAAAATCCTCTTAAAGCCAACAAGTCCATCCCAGGTTCGGGTAATCACGGCAGAATGGTTTTTGTTTTTCATTTGATAAACACTCATTCCACACCTATTCATCCATTCATTAGTTCCATCAATATGTATTGAATGCTATTCTGTCCCAGATACTCTGCCAGGGGCTAGGGAGGTTACCAAGTTAAATTAGACACCGAGTCTATCCATATAAAGCTCCTGGTGGCATGGGGGAGATGAGGCATGCATAAGTACTGCACAGCATGGTAGGATGTTCCAGAGATTTGCTTGATAAAAAAGATAGGTGAGTCATAAATTCAACAGATATAAAATATAACGATTAGGATGCAACAAGGAGGATGAATAAAACTGCGGAGTTCAGAGGAGAGATTGCTACCAGATGAGAGAAGGCATCTTAGAGTGATTCTTGATAGTGGTATTTTGGAAAGACAAGACCAAAAGACACGATAAGAAAGTTTAAAAATCTGAAATTAGTATTTACGATAAATTTATATATTCTAAGAACAGAACTTTGGCACTGCAGCAAAAGTATAAAAATTGCCTTAGGGAAAACACTATATTGAAGTTGCAGAGACGTTTATAAAAAATTGCTATGTAGGAAATAATAAATATCAAATTACTCCACTCCATCATGTCAAGGTTAATATGCGATTGGCTGCTAAAGATAGATTACCATTCTTTAAATTTTTCTATTTTAATACATATATTAAATATTTATATTTTAATGATTATGGCATTACTAATAATAGTAAGTAGCAAGTTAAAACAAACTATGCATATGGAACAAAGGGAGAAATAGGAAAAAAAGCTATGTGGCAATTAGAAGAGGTATTTGCTAAAAGATACAAAAATCAACTTTATTCAGAAACATAAAATAGTAAAATCTTGAAGGTTTCATTCCTGTCCTCTTTATCAGTTGCTTTTCAAAAGTGATTGTGTTCACTGGTCAAAGACTTCTTATTTTTAAATTGCTGACTCAGCAGCCGGAGTTGCTTTCATTATCATTAAAAACGTGGCTTTGCAATGAAGACGAAGTTGACTATTTTGTGGGTGATGGATGAAGTAAAATGGAATCCTTCAACCCTAGAGATGAAGGCTTCAGGCACCCTGGAAATTGGATACAGCTTAATAGCCCCCAAGAGAACAATTTTCAGAATAGAATTCTGATCTTTTCCCCATGGATAAATCAGCTTTACTCAGCTAAGAGTGGTGAAAATATATTTTGGCTAGCAAATGTAGAGTTAGAAATTCGGACTACAAGAATCTTCATGAAATGTGGTTGGAAAATAGATGTTTTGAAAGTAAGATATTAGATGGGATTTGAAAGGCTTTAAGAAGAAAGATTAATTCAGTTTTTAGGTCTGTTCCTGGAATCTCATATTTAGTTACTTTGGAGCAACGGTTGAGAACATATTGGAATAGTCCAGACCACAAAGGAGACTTTAAAAATGTTTTCCCTCACCCCCAGCACATCAAAGTGGAGAGAGAAGTATATGGGAGAAGCTGAGACATATGAAAGCTATTCTGGGATAATTTTATAATGAATTGGTCTCAACCTATTAATTTAATATATTAAATAATAATAATTTATTGGGCCCTTACTATGTGCTTATATATGCTTACATGTATTATTTTACTTAATCTTCATGACTCTGTTGTAGATGTACTATTCATAAGCACATTATGCAGATGAGGAACCTGAAGAACAGATTAAGTGACTTGCCAAATGTAGCACAGTTAGTAACAGCGACTCCATTCTAATACAAGCATTCAGACTCCAGAGCTAGTGCTCTAAGTACTGCATTAAATAATTAGTGGAGAGAAAGTAAAAAAACAAACTCAAAAATGGACAAAGGTCTTTGGCAGAAAGGTCACAAATCATTACTGTGCAGTTCCATTACTCTTTCTTCTCATTTGACCTTTACTGTCAACCAACTCCAATGCATAAATTTGGGACATGCATTCATTTATCTCAACACTTTCTTTTTTTCCAGAGCACACAATATGTCTTTGTGTCCCTGGTGTACGGTATTTACTATGACTTTCTACATGCTCTTGAATTTTTAGTAGTTTTGGTTTGCTGCATTGAGGATTCATGAAAAGGTTTCAAACTCAATGTAGACTACTTTCTCTCTTTTACCTCACCTTTACCTTTTAAACCTTAAATAAATGCAGAATAAATGAAGGTGGGAGGGGTATTCAGTAGTCACACTGAGTTGGTAAAATGTCATTACTATATAGAGTGAATGTACACTCAGCGTGAAGGAATCAATGGGCTCTGTTTTCCCTCCTAAGTTCCTGGGGTCATTTAAGCACGTTGGAAAGTGTAAGCAAACTTTCAGGATGCTTTTGATTACATCAGTAAGTGAATTAGGTACTTATTTCAAATATAACCTAATGAGTTATAGAATAGGTAATACATCATTTAGTATATGATTGTTATATGCCTTGCATTGTACTAGATCCTGTGAAAGGACACAGTTAGACATATGAAACAACCCTGTAAGCTAAATGGGTAAAAATTGTTCATACATTGCTTTTACGATATTTTTATGCCCATAAAGTCTGACTAATTAATAATAAAGTACATATTTTCATAAGTGCAAAAAAACCTACATGTTCTTAGAGGAAAGCATATTTTTTTTTATTTTTCCATTATAGCTGGTTTATGGATTTCTGTCAATTTTCCAACTGCACTGCGTGGTGACCTGGTTACACATACATATATGGATCTGTCACATGTGATTAGACATAGTTCCCGTGCTATACAGCTGTATCTCTTTGCTTTTCCATCTCAGAGGCAATTGTCTACAACTATTAACCCCAGACTCCCATACCATCCCACTCCCTTCCCCACCCCCTTGGCAACCACAAGTCTGTTCTCAAAGTCTGTGATTTTCTTTTCTGTAGAAAGGATCATTTGTGCAGTATATTAGATTCTACATATAAGTGATATCATATGACATCTGTCTTTCTCCTTCTGACTTGTTTCACTCAGTGTGAGGGTCTCTAATTCCATCCAGGTTGCTGCAAATGACAGTATTTTATTCTTTTTTATGGCTGAGTAGTATTCCATTGTGTATATATACCACATCTTCCTAATCCAATCATCTGTCGATGGACATTTGGGTTGTTTCCATGTCTTGGCTATTGTGAACAGTGCTGCAGTGAACATGCGGGTGCAAGTGTCTTTTTCAAGGAAAGTTTTGTCCGGATATATGCCCAAGAGTGGGATTGCTGGGTCATATGGTAGTTCTATGTACAGTTTTCTAAGGTACCTCCATACTGTTTTCCATAGTAGTTGTACCAGCCTACATTCCTACCAACAGTGCAGGAGGGTTCCCTTTTCTCTACACCTCATCTAGCATTTATTGTTTGTGGACTTGTTAATGATGGCCATTCTGACTGGTGTGAGGTGGTATCTCCTGGTAGTTTTGATTTGCATTTCTCTAATCATCAGTGATGTTGAGCATTTTTTCATGTGTTTGTTGGCCATCTGCATATCTTTGGAGAAATGTCTATTCAGGCCCTTTGCCCATTTTTCAATTGGGTTGTTGGCTTGTTTGCTGTTGAGCTGCATAAGTTGTTTGTATATTTTAGAGATTAAGCCCTTGTCAGTTGCATCATTTGAAACAGAGGAAAGCATATTTTTAAAACTTTTATGAAGAGAGAAATATTCCCTAAAAATCTATGAGATTAACTTTATTTTTAAAAGTGGCAATCAAAACTTTTGCTAGTATCTCTAGCACAGTGTTGCTTATAACTTGTAAGTATCCTTCCTTTGTGTTTTTACAAAGTTCTGTTTTTAGGCTACATATCTGTTTGCAGAGGTAGAATTGATTAAATTTTCTGATTTGCACCTCACCCAGAATAAACCAGCACTATTTTTTGTAGAAGAAGCCCACAATGATGAGAATGTTCTCTGTATTCCAAATCTGTAGTCTGGCCATTCTCTCTCAGAGAGTGCTTGCCTGCACCATTTTGCATTTATCCTCTTTGAAAACAAACTGGTGTTTGGAGATGATGGGAACTATAAGACACCAAGTCTCATGAGCACAGATGGAAATATAAACTGGAAGCCAGTGTGGAGTTAATTGTGTGGCATCTGGCACTGGGGTCTAGCAGTGGCAAACAAGCCATCTCACCGCTGCCTTTTGACAAGCTAAGGAGTGGAAGACAGGGATGGAAAATAGAGCCCCTCAGTCTTTCGCCCACTACAAATGTTTCATCATAAACAGCTGCTAATGGCAAGAGGGACTTCAATTACCCAGTGCATCTAGGACAGACAAAAAAATGTAAGATTCCTTCCATATCCCCAGATGCTACAAAAAATGCGACTTTTTCCATGGTTATATCAAAATGAAGTTACATAATGAATGTTCCTTTGGTATTCTAGTTTTTCTCTGGCTTTTCTTATCTTTTCTTTTTGTGCCCTGCTATGTTGGACTGTCAGCTTAATAGAAGACCACTACCACTAAATCTCTTCGTGAGTTCTAGTCCTGGTTCAGGAGGAGGTTGCTTTACTTGGAGTAGATTGATGTCTCTTAGGAGAAGGTGCAAAGAAACAGCATCAGCTGTTACATTCTCATTCATCACAAAAATGAATACCAAAGTAAAAAAAAATGCTGACATTTTTAGGAGAGACAGAGACCAACTGTGGTTGGGGAATTGAAATCTGAATAGTCTTGATATACTAGTTAACATACAGGAAAGTATAGTTTTCTGGAAACAGGACTTAGGCACGCCCTTGGGATTGTTCCAAGTCAAAGTGTTTTCTGACAAGTAAGCAAGGCTCTCCTGAGAGCCAGCATATACTGTCAGAGGAGAGAATCTGGGAACTGGGAGATGTAAAATTTGCTGGTTCAAACTATCAGCTCCATATATCAACTGTTGTCCAGAATGAAAGGAGCTACAAACAAAGCAATTTTTCTTTGGTCCTGAAGTTTGATTGATTGGTTGACCAAGTTGGAAGCAAAAATTTGCTGCCAGTGAGGAGGAAGACAAACCTGAGGTCCCAAACAAGGTTCTGTTTAGGATTCTCATTACTAAACTATAGAAGCTGATTTTTTTTCTACTTACTGTTCAACTATTGTAAAAACATTTATTTAAGGACCATGAGATATAGATTTTAATTCCACTACTATCATCTAGCTGTGTAATTAGGAGAAAGTGATACAATGTCCCTAGGTTTTCCTGTGGATGAAAATGAGTAAATCCACACTGGGGTCCTTTCAGTTTTAACACAATCATTCTAGTTTTTAGCATCATATTCATTATAGAAATTGGCCATTAGAAAATACAGATTAAATTAAAACTAGACTCCCTATTTACTACACTGTGTCACCACTCCCAGATATCTAAAGCAACACTGTTTGGACAAAAAGGATGCTTTTGTTGTTATTTTTCTAACAACTGGATAAAAATATGTTTGTGGAGTAGGTGAAAAATACCTGGCTTCAGCAACTTAACAGCTAAGTGCTTATGAGCTGAAAATGAAAACAGGGGAAGACAAATAGCTCTTTGCCTCTGATGCTGGCATTTGTGACATGCTAGGTGGGCAAACTGAGCACATCCCAAGAAAAAGTGAATCAAGAACGACTGATTAATACCTTCTATGGCAAATGGCTTCCCCACGGTTAGAAGTTTGCAGTCAGCATCTACTGACACTTCATAATCCAGAAGGGCTTTGTCCATGATGAAGGCATCTAGTTTCTCTGGATCATTCCTATGTTTAAGACCAAGAGAAGAAAGATGAAAAATGATTCATTAATAGAGAGGAAACACTAAGACTGACAGCTGGCTTTTGTTTAGGGCACAGAAACCTGAACAGTAAGGGTAGCACAAGCTGAGTAGCTGCTGGCTGACTTGTTGACATTTCAGTGACCTGCATAGAAGAGACTAAGGGAAAGAGCCACGCTTATAAGGGAGCATGACATCTTTCCAATGGGTTCATCTACCAGTTTCTTTCAGTATTTATAAATGCAACAACAAAATTTGAGCCACTCTGAACTGAATAGGAAGGTAAGTAGAAAAGTTCATTTCTCTTACATTCACTGAACTGACTTCTTATGTAGGCGTTATATTTATTATTTTCCATACATTTTTACCCCTTATAATGACCAGAGGTGGGTGGCATTATCTAATGTTAACAGATGAAGAAACTGAGGCAACAGAGAGTTGAAGTAACTTAATCCAGGTGACATAGCTAGTAAGGGCTAGAACTTGGGGGTCTCTTTTATCAGTTATATGAAAATTCTTAATTCTTTCTGTTATGATCATATTCTTCAGAGATTAGGCATTATTTCACACTTGGGAGTACATTTTAAGGAGCAAATAATGGACCTAGCCACTCCTGGGGAAAATGGAGTCAAGGTCTCTTTAAGGTCTATAGGCTGGCGTCGAATAAATGGAAAGGGTAACATGTAATAAATCTTAGTGGTCTTATTTATTTATTATTATTTTTCTTTTTAGGGCTACACCTGCGGCTTATGGGCGTTTCCAGGATTGGGGTCAAATTGGAGCTGCAGCTGAGGCCTACACTGCAGCTTGCAGCAATGCCAGATTCTTAACCCACTGAACAAGGCCAGGGATCGAACCCATATTCTCAGAGAAATGACATCGGGTCCTTAACTTGCTGAGTCACAACAAGAACTCCCAGTAGTCTGATTTATTAATATCTCTCCAGAGATTCATGTTTCACTCCCATCCCAGAAGGCAGTTCAAGCAAAGATCACTTAAGGCAGGTGTTTCTAGACTGTCTCAGTGAGTTGTCTGTGGGCTGGGCTCAAGATGCCAACAGATACCTTGTTCATCCTTCATGTGTTCTCCCTAGTTTTTGAACAAAGTTGCAGAGACCATCCAGAGGAAGGCTATCAGCACTGGCTAAGCTCCCACTTACAAAGGGGTCCAGGGTGGAAGAGTTTTGAAGAGAACTGTGTAAGGCGTATGCAATGACTCTGGCTTTCAGTCACCTCAAATTCTTTTTTGAAAAGGTGTAAGACATACATTCATTTAATAAAGCCTTTCTCACCCTCAGCACTATCCAAACAGCCTGACAAAGAGAACAACTCTTCTCTATTCCATCTGGGTTCAGTCATCCCTCTTTTAGAGCCAAAAATGAGGCTGCTGGAATTCAAGACAGAGGAGTAGCTTTTAAACTCAGAGGAGAACATCGTTAGGGCCCATCCAAAATCTGAAAGAGAACAACCCTAGACACGTCTAAGATTCATCACTGCACAGAAAGCACCTTTTTGATGGTTTTGTCTGAGTCACACATGGATGGCTCTTAAGTAGGTCAACTTCCCTTCTTGGTGCCAGTGACCACTGCTTCCCCTTTCTTTTTACTCTTCCAGGAAGTGAAACAGCCAATTCAAAAATGCATCTCCCTTTCCAGTGGTATTGGATTTAAGTTACAATGAGGCCTGTGTTTAACTTCAACCAAAATGAAAAACACTACCCATCTCCATAGCTGGGGGAGCTTCCAAAAGGGCTGAGGATGCCAATTTTCTCCTAGAAGCTGTGGATGAGGACCCTGAATGGAAACATGGCAGTAAAATAAAAATCAAGCTGAAAGATATTTCCCCAACCAAAGTTTGACTCTCACAGTATTAGAATGCACCTTGGGAGCTAATGGCAACAAGTTACTATTTACCAATACTCCCCTAAATATTTGCTGCAGCAATAAAAATAGAAAAAAATCAGGGATTCAGCTTTTCTAACTACTAATTCCTAAGGTTCATCTCAGTGGTATCCTTAAATAACTTCACTCAGGATTTGAATTGCAAAGTGAAGTTAGCTATGACAGAGCTCTATTGCAATAGGAAGGCAAGAAGCAATTAGCTCACAGACTCCCCTGGGACCCTGAGTCACTAGTGAGGAACTGGTGGGGTATGATCCAGGTGTAAGGAGTTTCAAGAGTGGCTGAATCATCCTTATAGTTGGCAGGGCCTCTAGTTACTCCCATTACAGAATCATGCTCTGTCTTTTTGAGCATTCACTTAATAATATATGTATACCACAAAACCCACCGTGTACAACCATATGAAAAGGATTTAATGCTTTAATAGGGATTCATTTATTGGAATACTGTCACCTCAGAAAGCAGGGCCCTAAGTGGGGAGGACTAAGCCCAGAATTGTGATGACAGAGGGGAGGAACTGATTTAACACAGGAATCTGTGTTTACAGGCAACTCCAGGAATTGTGCCCTGCAGGTCAGGCTCTGGGCTGTCAAGCGTAACTTGAGGACTGTGGTTGTTTGGAGTGGCACAGTTGCATAGGCTGAGCCAGAGTGGAGAAAGAAGCCCAGAGCTGGGAAGGAAAAGGGCATTAATCATAAGCTCTGCCTATGTTCCAATTTGACCTCAGTGAGTCACCTGGAGAACTTAAAATTCTGGGATGAGGCCCAAGTGTCTGCATGTCTGACACACTCCTAGGTGCTGCTAGAACATGGACTGGCCTTTGAACATCAAAGACCTACTTTCAAGTTATGGTTCTTAGACTAATCGGCAGCCAGGTTGAAATCTAGAGACTGAGTTCTAGTTCTGACCCTGCCACTTGCAGGCTGTATTTCCATGAGCATGTCGCGTATTTCGGGCCTTAGCTCCTTCATCTGTGCCCAATTTTCCTAACAATTTCTGCTCTCCAGGCTAAAGTGAGGCCAACTCTGAAGCCTCCAGAATAAATGAATACCCTGTGTGGCATGGAACTGGGGACTGTAGCAGTGGCTTATGTTACCCCTTCACACTGCCATAAAGGCCCAGTTTGCCAGCCATGATTCTCTAGCCCTTGCTATCTCCCTGACATCTTATTCTTTCTTTCAGCCATGAATATGCCTAAAGGAGAGACTAAAGAAGAGGAGCTGGAAGGCACTAAACTCTATATCAGAGAGGGACTCTAACGTTTTAACGTTCTTGCAAAATTGAAAGTGCCATTTCATGGTGCTTCGACACTATACATAACTTTGCAAATCTGAAAGCACAAGACTTCCTCTCTAGACTCTACCTAAGTCCATAAAATTGTTTTAGGGGCTGATTACAAAAGCTCTTGAAAAACAAAGAACCCTTCTACCTAAGTCCATAAAATTGTTTTAGGGGCTGATTACAAAAGCTCTTGAAAAACAAAGAACCCTTGGATCCCATAAAATTATTTATTTCCCTTCTTTCTCAAAAAAGATTTTGAAGTGCAAAGTCCTGCTGTCCATTGGGGAGATTGTTGTGTTTGACAATAGAGAAACCAGTTTCCTGGTGCTGCTCAAACTCAACATTGAGTTTGAATGTATGTCATTGTCCCGAGACCATCAGGCAGGAGGGATAGGACTGTTCACCCACACGCTGTGTTGCTTATCAGGAGCCATTCATCCCCTTCTCTCAGGCAGACTAGATGAGCAGATCCAGAACTGCACCATCCTCCTTTGCATTCAGCTTCACTGAATTACAGGCTCTGATAATCTGCCAGGCAACGTGATTGCTCTTGATTGCTTCTCATAAATTCTGATGAGAACGATACAGGCATGGGAATCATCGCCTTTTATCTTATTCCTTTCCACAGGAAATCTCTAAGATAAATTCCATTTCCTTGGGGCAAGAGGAGATAGTCCAGGGGCTTAGAGATTCACTGTGAAGGAAAGAGTTGCTTTGGGACACTTTATCCTCTGGCTACATTCCCTGAGTGTTTGATCATTTCAGCACCATTGTTTTCTCAAGTGATGTCAAGCCAACATTACTTCCCCACCATCTGCTACACTAATGACGCCCCTGGCACTTTCATCAAAGCTACTTCCAACTTGGGACTGTGCAGGTAACTAGTAAACTAGGTCATATAATTAAATAGGTACTTATTTCATAGTGCCTCCTGAATCTCACACTGTGTGAGGTATTACTGAACACACAACAGGTATATTAAGGTATCATTTAAAAGAAAAAGCCAGCAAACACTTTACGAGTAGCTAAGACTTATTTTTCATTGAGAACTTTGTGGACCCAGGAGGTTGACACTCACTTCAGATACTCCACTCCGTCAGGGGTGGCTGGTACATTGTACCTTCTCATATATTCATGCATCTCTGGGAAGCTTTGCCTCACATAATCTTCAGCACTGCTTTCCCGGACAGTTCCGAAGCGGAAGCCTTGGGAGGGATGATGCAGCTTTAAGGTAGAAAAAGAAATGTCTTTAATACAAATTATTCTTAGAGTTGTTTTCAAAAATCTCTTTTTCCATTATTCTTTGAAATCCAGTAATGACAGAATTTTTCAAACATGCACAGTCATAAATACAAATTTCCACAAGTCGACATAGGTACATGCTCATTCATCCCATTTCACATGAGTAAATTGTTCTACATTCAGAAGCAAACAGGTGGAAACAATGAACCGAAAATAAAAAACAACTTTCTTCTTTATATTGAGAACCTGTCGGAATTCTTTAGAGATTATAAATTAGTATGTAGAATCAACCTTGGTATTATAAATTGCTTTTCAGATAAAGCATAACGTTAAGATAAAAAACACTGCACCCTTCTTTGGTTAGAACTACACAAAGGCCAGTTTAACACCTTTCATCCTGAGATTGAAATATACATGGCTTGAAACAGTGAATACATCAATTTTATGTTTATTGGTCTTCATGCTAGAGCATTTCTTAAGTTTGTTGAATTTATTTTTGGTGCAATTATGAAATGATCTCTTTCCTTTAAATAACTATTATCTAGTGCTGAGTCATGTTGCATATTTGCTCAAGTGGAATGGTATGTAAGACAATTAAGCAACAGAGGAGAAAGGTAGCAGGAGTGGACCCAGTACTATCATAGTTCACCAGGATGCAAGACCTCACAGCAAAGACAGGCAGGACACTGGGAGTCCTGCAGAGGTTTCTGTCACTAAGGATAATAAAGATACAAAACACAAAATGGTTTAATTCATGGAAGTTGTACAGAACTGGTAATATAGAGTCTAGACTTATTTAAAATAAAATAGTGAACCGGGATTGGGTTGTATTATGAAAATAGTCTAATAAGCTATAGTCAGTGGTATCTTAGAGACTATACTTCTCCACACTTGTTCACTTAAAGTTTTTGCACTTTTTTGTTCTGCTTCATGTTAACATATTTGATACCATTGATTCCTACCTGAAGCCCTGAGGAGTGAGATTCATGGAGTTTACAAAGCTCCTAAAACTGAAGGCGATATTTTATGTAAAGATGTGTTTGTAATTTTACACTATAAAGGAGACAGTATAGAATTGCATTTTTTAATAATTAGGTTTTCAAATTGTTTACAACCTCCACAGTGTGGATCTGGAATTTCTATAGGTTAAGAAATCACTGAGTATGGTAACAAATAACTTGTATTTGAAAAATTAATTAGTGTGACACATGCTAAAGGTCTAACAATATAATAATAGTTAAGTAAACTATACACCATAACCTTATAGAATGTTACCTAATGATAAATCATATTTGTGAAGCACATTTAATAAAACAAAGCATTTAATCATATGACACATGCAGAAAAAGCTTATGTATAATATGATCAAAATTAAATACGTATATAATTATTTTAAATGCTATGATTCTTCCCACCCCACAGATGTCATTTATGTATTCACACACCTTGGAAGCAAATATATCAATATTTTAACAATGGTTGTCCCTTGGTGGGGGAAACTAGAGGTGTATTTATTTGTTTATAGATTGTCTACAGAAACATGCCTAATATCTGTTAAAAAAAAAAAAAAAAACCTTTAGGGAATTCCCTCCATGACTCAGCGGTTAATGAACCCAACTAGGATCCATGAGGATGCGGGTTCAATCCCTGGCCTCACTCAGTGGGTTAAGGATCTGGCGTTGCCGTGAGCTGTGGTGTAGGTCGCAGACGCTGCTCAGATCCTGAGTTGCTGTGGCTGTGGCCTAGGCCGGCAGATTCGACCCCTAGCCTGGGAACTTCCATATGCCACAGGTATGGCACTAAAAAAGCAAAAAACAAAAAACAAACAAAAAAAAACCCTTTACATCAGTGAAATAAATTACTCATTAATTTATTCAATATTTTGGGGGCCTAATCTGTACAACTTTTAAAGTACTGAGGCCACATGAGTAGATACCAGTATTGCCACTGAGGGACTCACTGCCTGGTTTGTGATATTTCTTTGGCAACACCACTGTTGAGCAGGTGATATGGCAAACCATGCGTTTAATTGTTCTATACACTGAACAAATTCTAATGTTTTATGCCAGCACAATCTTAATGAGGTATAAATAATACCAACAGTTAACACTTTATTGAATATTATGTGCCAAACATGATTTTTACCTGTATTATCTTGATTAATCCTCATAATAACTTTGTGAAGAGGGCACTTTGATACTTCCTTTTAAAAGATTAATCAACTGAAGCTCAGAGAAATGTAGTCAGTAATAAGTAATAGTAAGTAATAAAAGTAATAAAATCATACAGCTGGAAGTAGTATGGACTGGATCAGAACCAAAGTCTGTCTGATTTCAAACCCAAGCAGTTACCGACCACATCACTCTGCCTTACAGCTCACAGCAGCAAATGGAAAGAAGATGTTTATTAGAATGAACTTACTAGTCTTTTAAATATTCTCCTTAAGGCTTCAGCCTCCTTGCTGTTCTCACAGTAGCAAATTGCAGCCCCATGGCTTGAGCAAGGCCAAGTTATCAGTATTCTGTTTGTTCAACATCTATCCATTTTTTAACGCCTAGACCAAGACTTTCTATATGAAGTGCTTGGTCTTATCTAGCTTCACTCTCCTATCCAGAAAAACAAGGACAATTTGCTGCTTACTTATCTATGCTGATACTGTATCGTGTACCCACATAATATGTAGGTTAGGTACTTATTTAACTATCTTTCACACTTTTTTATGCATATCTCCTTTGATCCTCTCAAGAAATTTAGGAGGTATTTCTATTATCTTCCTTTTATAGATAAAGAAACTAAAGATTAGGAAATTTGTTATTTGCCTAAAGTCACAAAGCTAGTAAATGTCAGATCTGAAATTTGATTCCAGATAGTCTAATGGAAAATAGTGAAGTTCCCCTTGTGGCTCAGTGGGTTAAGAACCTACCGCTGGACAGTCTTCATGAGGATGCAGGTTCAATCCCTGGCCTCACGCAGTGGGTTAAGGATCCAGTGTTGCCACAAGCTGTGGCATAGGTTGTGGATGTGGCTCAGATCTGGTGTTTCTGTGGCATAGCACTGGCCTCCAGCTGCAGCTCCGATTCAACCCTAGCCTGGGAATTTCCTCATGCTGCAGGTGTGGCCATAAAAAGAAAAAGAAGAAAAAGAAAATAGTGATCTTTGAACACCATGAACAGGTGTTCAAACATTATGTTACACTGACTCTGGGCCTGGTCATTACAAAACTTGCAACTCATGTGCCAGGTGGTAAGCTACAGGCTTTGCACGTTTTTAATTCTCACAATAATCTTGTAAGATAGATGTTATTTTCCAATTTTACAGATTAAGATGCTGAGGTTTGGGTAAAATAATCATTGAATTCTCATAGCTAGCCATTAGCAAGATTCAGCCTGTGTTCTTTTCCCTAATATGCAGATCAGGTTTCATTCATTTTTGCACCACAGTTACCTATTATGACACTTGGCACCTGACAGGGCCTCTATACATGTTTTTTAAACCAATTAATTTTACCAATATTCTTCTATCTTCTCTTCACCCATTTACCTTCTATTCATCCATCTACTCTCAGTTCAATCATCCTTTCCCCAACTTGCTGTCTAAGCCAGATGTTCCTTTCCTAAGCCTTCCTACTACACACACCTTTCTTTTGTCAAACTGATCACAGTTGCATTTTTTAATTCTATTGGAGTATAGTAGACTTATGATGTTGTGTTAGCTTAAGGTGTACAGCAAAGTGAATCAGTTATACATATATCCATTCTTTTTTCCCCCACATAGGTTATTACAGAATATTGAGTAGACTTCTCCTACTACTCAATAGAGGAATATACAGTAGGTCCACAGTTGCACTTTCAAATTTACTTGTGTAATAGCTTAATGTCTAGATTTTCAGTTTCCTCACTGGACTGGAAGCTCTTTGTAAAATATTTAATTAACTGTTGTGTTCCAATGTCTTTCATCAAGTAGTTGCTCAATAAAATGCTTGATGAATGACTGACAGATTCTTTCAACCCTAGGGAGATGAGAGAACTAAAGGAGTTAACAATATAGTTTACAACTCAGGCTTTTGAAAGGAACTCTCCTTTTAAGGTAAAAGGACCTTAGGTCAGTAATTAAAATACTTTTGTCCGATTCATGAAAAGAATCCCTTTCAGAGGTCCATTTTCTCACATTAATGCTGCGGCAATATGTTTATGGACTATAAACTACTTCTTGGCAAACTCTGGACCTCTTTGCTGAGTACATCAATTCAGCATTCTTTCCCAAGACAGTGGAGGGAGCTGAGAACCAGATCAGGCTTGGAATTCCAGTGGAGAAAGCAAAAAGGGCTTTCTCCTTTCCAGGCTTTCCCATTGCCTTCTGCTCACGGGCTCTCACATCCCCCAGGCATGACTCTCATGCCTGTGAAGGGAGCAGATGAGGTTTTGAGAATGGAAAGTTCCTTCAACATTAGCATAAATAACAGATTCTATGAGAGGCAGCACTGTGTCAGCCTGACGTGGAACCCACTCTAATATGGAGAAGTACTGCAAATGCTGCCACTTCACTAGTGCGAACCACAATCGTTTCTGTGCTCCCCACTTTCCTTCTCTTCCCCTCCAATCCAGTCAAGAGTAATCTCAGAGCCCCAGACTGATCATTTCCCTCACTTGCTTAACACCTATCAATGGCTCCCCATTGCCCTCGGGATGAAGGTGAAACTTCTAATGTGGCCTCTAAGGTCCCATGTGACCTTGCTTGCTCCTGCCTTCTTCCCTCCAGCCTCATCTCCTCACTTTCCCCCTGGGTCTCTATACTTTCGCCAGTTCTCTGAGTTCCTCCAATGCTTGCTAATACCTCTTGCCTGCAGCCTCTACTCTGCCTGAGATACTTTATCTCCTCAACTCTACCTTCCCTTTGTTTAGCTAACTTTTAAACATCACTTCCTCAGAGAGGCCTTCACTGACCCTTAGACTAGATCAGGTCACCAGTGACACCCTCCCATTGTACCTTTCAGTTTCACATAGTATTAATAACACTTCGGATTGTCTGTTCATTGCCTACTTCCCAGCTAGACTGTAAATTTTCACGAGGGTGGGGCCCACGCCCATCTCATTTTCACAGTTAAAAATCGTCAACAAATGTTAGCTGCTATAACTATCATCATCACCTTCATCATGAAGCAAACACGGTGCTTGGTACAGAGCAGATGCTTAATAAGTATTAGTGTAATAACTTATCATTATCATAAAATTCTTAGTTTAGATACATTACAAATTTGATACCTTTGTTATACTTCACATTATCTTTCCTTTTAAACATTAATTTTTCCTTTAGTTATTTATCTTAATTCTTTCTAAACAATATATTATTTTTAAAATTTCTGTGTGTTAGATTCTAATTTTAAAAAAGAAGGCTACTCAGCAGTCACAGATTAACAGAATCTGAAGAGGGATCTAAGAAGCTATTGATGCAACCGGATGGACTTCCATCCTGTGTGTCTGTGTGCTGTGAAATTCAAACATCCAGGGACGTTAGAAAGCCTGCATCCAGGAGGGAGGATAAAAGTATACAAAGAGCTAAAGCAGTTGAGCTGCATTTCAAACCATCACCAGGAAGCCCCAGAGAGAGAAAAATTTCTTTAAAGTTCCAGCTAAATATTTCACCATCTCTTCCAATTCTGTTTATATTTGTGTTAGCCTCCTTCAGGCCTTGGGGAAATATCTAAGATTAAACTACCTATTTGTGTGTGAATTGTTCAGTATTAATGGAATACTGAACTCTACCCAGAGCACCTGCGTGGAGAATAATCAGACATTTCACAGAAAGCAGAGAAGTGGCTCAAATAAAATGGAAGAAAACTCAAGAAATAATCAAGCTGCTTTGTCCACAGCAGATGTGATGATTTAGATTAAAAAAACAATCTCGTTGTTGAGTATTTTCATTTAAGGTCTACGCTTGCATTTATCTGAGATTGTTACTTAAATATGAGTAGAATGTAGTCACCAGTACTTTGGAGTTGGGTGGAAAGGGCCATTCTTAACTTTACCAGTGGAATGGGATACACTAGGTAATGGGACCACAGTTTCTCTTCATGCCAGTATTTTATCTACCTATAACCTATGGCCTCTACAATATGGGATGGTCTCATAGTTTGAAGGGGCTTTAAAAGTCATCTACCCTAACTGTCCACTGATGCCCGAATCCTTTATAACAAAGCTAAACATATTACACCTAGAGTTTCTTCAAAAGGTAGATTATGATTTATTAGATATAGGTTTGGAGTACTAGAGTCTGCACTTCTAACAAACCCCACATTGATGATGATACCTTGGTTCTTGAACCAGACTTTAAGTAGTAAGGCTTTATTTACAATATCACTGCCAAGTGCCTATTAAGTCTCTGCTTGAATGTCTCTGGTGATGAGGCAATCACTCCTCTTGAAGTACATTTTCTGTATAAGAAGGGAGACTTAGTGAACCATCCAACCAATCTATCTATTTGAACATGTAGCAGTTATGATAAGAATAGCCAATATTTTCAAATATTTCCTATAGGCTATTTCCTGTAACACATTTAAATAAAACAAGATGGCTACTTTTATCATTTATTACTACATATGAACACCTGAGATTCTGAGAGATTTAGCACGTTGTCTAAGACCAAGAGAAAGAGATAACTTAAGATCTGAATCAGACTCTGTCTTGAAGCCCTTACCCTTTTCTGGCACTACATTCTGGCCTTTACAGATTTGGGTTATTGTCCAAGTTGTGGTGACAGCTTTGAATAATACCTACCTGTCTGTGCTACAATTTCAAAATCATGTTGGTTATTATAGATGTGAATGCATAATTTATATTGCAAACAAGGGCACTTCTTTAAAAGGAAACACTCCTGATTATTACAGAGAGACAGCAGATGCACTAGGGCAGCTCCTAGCAAACAGGGATGCATGTTCACTGAGTTATTACTCTTTCTTCGAACATTAGGAAACAGAAAAATGAGTTTGGAAATAATGCTCCTGAGCCCTACCCAGTGTTTCTCTAATGTGAATTACTGAGTAAATTTTATGTCACAATATTTTTTCCCCATGTGATTCCCATTTTCTTCTATAGAAGTTAGGTTCTCCATCTTTTAACTTAAAAATTAAAAAAAAAAATTGAAGTATAGACATACTATATAAATTATAGGTGTACAAAATAGTGTTTCACAGTTTTTACTGCCTCTCTTCATTTTCAGTCTGAGGTGCCCTACATCAGGTCAGCTAATCTCTAGTCAACAACATTCTTTGACATCATGTTTGATTTATATAAGCTGCAGCCCAGGTCCGTCTGACAACCTGAGTCATCACATCAAATCCCTTGTATAGTCTAGGGGTTAGCAAACTATGCCCCATGGGCCAAAGCCAGCTTGCCACCTGTTTTTGTAAATCAAGTTTTACTTGGAACATATATTGTCTATGGCTACTTTTGTACTATAATGGTAAGAATTGAACAGGTGTGAAAGAAACTATATGGTTTTACAAAGCATAAAATATTTACTATTTGGCTCAAACAGAAAATGTCTGCTGGCCTCTGATGTAGACAGTAATTGATCTAACTAGCTCTTTGATGCCTTCAAATTTTCCTTTCTATTCCAAAATCCCGGAGTTCCCGTCGTGGCTCAGTGGTTAACAAATCCAACTAGGAACCATGAGGTTGCGGGTTCGATCCCTGGCCTTGCTCAGTGGGTTAAGGATCCAGTGTGGCCGTGAGCTATGGTGTAGGTTGCAGACGCAGCTCGGATACCGCGTGGCTGTGGCTGTGGCAAAGGCTGGCAGCTATAGCTCCTGTTAAGACCCCCAGCCTGGGAACCTCCATATGCCGCGAGTGCAGCCCAAATAAGGCAAAAAGACAAAAAAAATCCCCACGGTCACTCAAGAGGTACAACTTTTGGTGGTGAATAAACAGAGGTATAGATTTGATAAATCTCAGCAGGTTTCCTAGCACTGACCAAATTTAGGCTTCAGTTTGATGGCACATCTCATTTCTAGCTGCATGGCGTAGTAATCCCCCAGCAGGAGGTCCTGACTGCTACAGCTTTGTTTCTTTCTAGGATCAGTAATAGGAAGGCTCTGGTCACAAAATTCCAAAGGGAAGCATATGTATGATGTTAGACTAATTTTGAATTTAAAGTTCCAAAGGCAGGTGCAATTGGAACAGCCTCCACAAGCCTGAAGTTATGACAACTGGCCAGTGACACACCTGCTCACTCTGAGTTACATTCTTTCATTTCATCCTCTTCTTTATCATTTTCCTCCATTCTTCATGCTTTTGATGCCGACTTTGTGTATCTGCCATCTTATCAAAGCTAGAATTAATCATTGATTCTATATTATTTCTTCCATTATTTTAATAATAGCAATAGCTAACCTTACTGGATGTCTCCTCTATTCCAGGCACTGTGCCAAGATCTTAAATTCACCACTTCATTCAATCCTCACAGCATCTTTTGCAGTATATATAATCATCATTCTCATTTCAAAGATGGGTTGGGGAGGGTGGAGCTGAATCTTGAAGAAGCTTGCCTAAGGCTGTACAACCAGAAAATGGCAGATCAAAGAGCTGAACCCAGAAACGGGAGAACCTGTGCTATTAATCTCTAGTTTATATGGCCTTTGGGAAAGATTCTTCTTCTTTAAACTATAGATAAGATAGGCATTCTTCAAGCCTAATGGTCAATTTAATCCAAGCAACTAGTGCCAATTTAAAGAGAGAAGGCAAAGAACCCATTCCCTCTGGGTTTTTAAAACAAGGTGTTTATCACAGTTACAGCAACAATGGCAAAACAGCAACATTTGAACTGTGCTGTTTACAACACCATTCATGCATATTATTCCATTCACAAGGCACAAACACTCTGTTCGTTTCTGTGTTCTACTCATAAAAGGTTAAAAACAAGTTAGATGGTTCGGCCAAGATCCCTAAAACAAGCACATTCATTCTGAATCCCTGGTGGTCAAATACTTAGGTTCCATGCCTAGCAGTCTTGGGAGGAGCTAAAGGACTTTGCCCTCCCTGTTCCATCCTCTCTTGCCAGCATCACCACATCTACACACTCATCTCTGCTGCCACACTGGCCATCTTAATGCTTTTTTTTCCCCACTCTCTTGGGTTACAGATGGGGGCTAACTTGAAGAGAGACAGCGAAGTTGGGGAGGCTGTAAAAATAAGGAGTCCAGGATACAGGAAAGATAAGTAGCTAGAGGAGATGCCAGAGATGATTTAGTACATTCATTTATTTTTATAGATAATAAAACAGGTAGCTTCCACTTCCATTGATTATGAACTTCCCATGTGTCAAGCACTGTGCCAAAATCTTAACCATGGACTACATATATATATATTAAAATATACATAAATATATTTTAGGGCCATGCCTGCAGCAAATGGAAATTCCCAGGATAGGAGCAGAATTGGAGCTATTGTACCAGCCTATGCTACAGCCACAGAAACATCGGATCCAAGCTGTGCCTGTGACCCATGCTGCATCTTGCAGCAACACTGGATCCTTAACCCACTGAATAAGACCAGGGATAGAACCCGCATCCTCATGGTTACTAGCTAGATTCTTAACCCGCTGAGCCACAATAGGAACGCCCAATGGATTATACATTTTAAGCCTCATAGCAACCACGTGAGGAATGTACTATTATCTCCAGTTTCCACACAAGAAATAAGGTTTGTATTTACATAATCTGCCCAAGATCATTCGGCCTATAAATATATCGGAGAGCTCTTAACTTTGTTAGACTCCAGAGTCTTTTTATATAAACTGTCTACTACACTCCTTTCTGATCTATATAATAGGGAGATTTAAGCTCACAGTGAAAAAGGTAAAGAAGAGACTGGCTTCAGGTCACAGACATAATGCAAAGGTGAACTTGAAAAACCCTAACTCAGGCCCAAATACAACCTTGTTGAATGTATAATCCTCCCCAAATGAGCATGGCTGATAAAAATAGCTGTCCTTTATTTCTTCTTTATAATAAACTCTGTTCAACAACACTCGTCTATATACTATTTATGAAACTCTAAGTTTCCAGTCTTTATGTCCTTTAAAAAATAATTTCCTGAATTAAATTTGCTCAGCAACATCTATGAAATGGCACCGTGGTACCCATTTACTAGGCCTCTAGAAGTCCTTGGTAGCCCTCTGCCTCATATACAGTTATAAAAGCACAGGGCTTATTATTATAGCATTCATAATGCCTAAAGGATAGACACTATATAATTTCTAGGGGAATTATTGCTAATCTGTTAACAAGTGCGCTATGCCTTTATTGATTGTTCTTTTCTTTCATTCGAGTTATTTTGTTTTGCTTCTTCTCTGACCTTGGTCTCAATACATTATTCTATTCATTTGGAATAGCCCATCCTTTTCAGTTCACTGAAACCGTTCCAATTGTCTTCTTCAAAATCCACTTCAAATCCCATTTTACGCTGTGTGATTTTGTGGTGCTAAGTCCATTTCTCCCTTATATGTCAGACTAATTATTCACTACTTGTACTACCGGCACTACCAGTGTTTCCAAATACAGAGGCATGGAGTAATAATAATCACAACAGTGGTGGTAGTGGTGATGTAGTTCACCATGAGCCAGGCACTGTTTAAATTCTTTGAATTAACTTCTTAAATTCTTTTTTTTTTTTTTTGCCTTTTGTCATTTTATGGCCGCGGGTTTATGGCCGCACCCGCGGCATGTGGAGGTTCCCAGGCTAGGGGTCTAATCGGAGCTGTGGCCACTGGCCTGCGCCGCAGCCACAGCAACGCAGGATCCGAGCCGCGTCTGCAACCTACACCACAGCTCACGGCAACGCCGGATCGTTAACCCAC
>PVHT021183634.1:30029323-30282059 GCA_004024745.2 Catagonus wagneri | reverse complement strand
CTTCTTAAATTCTTGAAACAATTCTTTGATCCTACCATTATACCCATTTTATAGATAAGCAACCTGAGGCACAGAGCGACTAACTTGTCTAAGCTTGTGGAGCCAATAAATGACAGAACTGGGCAGTTTGCACGGCTCCATTATTTATGCTCTTGACTGCCATGATACATAGTACAAAAGTTTTGGGCTTTACCAGCTGTTCCTTTAACCTCTGTGAGACTCGGTTTCCTTCTATGCAATATGGCTAATTGAAGGAGTTCCAGTCACTGTTCACGTAGCCCAAGAGCCAAACGGGGGAGCTTAATCAGTTGCTAACGGTCCTTCAGAACTAGAAACTGTCTACTGTGTGGATTACATGCGTGGCCCTCCACACTCATCATTTCATTGCAGCCTCCCTACGTCCTTATGAGGTAAGTTCTACTAATAGCTCTAGTTCATAGTTGGGGGAAATGAAGCTCAGAGACATGAAATAACTTTCCCCAGGCTCTTTAGCCCATGCTATTGTTATACCTATCCTCAGCTGACTCTAGAACACAACTGCAGGTAAAATATCATCTTAACAGAATTTTCAAAGGTAATTACGATCACAATGCAATTACTTTAGAACCATCATCCTTCTAAAGATGTGATTCCACGGTAAGTGACAAAACTGAGGCTTAAATCAAGTCAGCTGAGGCCAGAATTGGTGACTCTTAGGAAAAATAGGAGGATTCCTTTAAGCTCATGGCATTAGAATAACACTTCTTGTCTTTCAGCCAAACTTCAAGGTGATAAATGACCTATGGACTGAGGAACTCAAATTCTCACTTGAGTCGCTGACCACCAGCAGCAGTACTATACCCTGAAGACTGAGTAGGCAAGTAAGGTCCTTACTGAACCTAGCCTCAGCAATTCTGGGCTGATTAAATGCAAATGAATGAAAACAGCTATAAATTTACCTGCAGTCTAGTGATGTAAGCTTTTTGGCACAACTCTACTTAAATCTTTATGGCATAGGAACTTGTTTTACTGCCAGTATTTATTTAGTTATATAGCAGAAGAATTAAATATTAAAGCATGTCCAATTTGGCTTTCATTCAGGGTGGGCTGGATGCAGAAGTACATAGCCTTAAGGTCAATAATCCCACAGCACAGACCCCCAGGAAACCAACCTCTTAGAAATCTGCTAAAGCAAAATATCAAACAAACAGGAAGATAAAATACTGAATAGCAGTAAGAAGAGAGATTATTTCTTCTTCTTGCTTTAATTTTCCCTTAGGCTAGCCCTTGGTGGTGATGTGGGCTGTGTCTAATAATTTAATCTTCCATGGCTGAAGAGTCAATCTGTCTTTGCTCTAGAGAGCTCAGGGAATCAGTGATTGAGCTGTTTTGATGGCGAGGCCCTCAAAGATTTAAGTATCATTCTAATCTAATGCATCCCAGAGAAGATGTCTCCCCTCCCCCGCTCTTCCAGGGCAGCCTGCCTGGAGCACTGTTGCCAGCTTTTCCATTTGAGACTATCTCCCAGTTTATGACGGAGCTGGTGTTTGCTTATCTTTCTCTTCTGTTCAGCACATTTGCTCCTGTTAAATGCATCACAAGAGCAGCACAACTAAAGCAGCATTTTTGCTTTGTGAGCCAAGCATCTGAGGGTAGCAGTTAGCTGAGTTAAAGAAGCATTTTCTTTCTTCTTCTTTTGGAAATCTCAGAAAATTTTCATGTGGTAATAAAAAAGACATAACGATTCATAAAGTTTGCAGCTGAGAAAAGTAAGAATCAGCAATCTGACCAAGATTAGACAGCTAAGTGGAACTATGTCATATACACATTTAACAGACTGAACTTGCGTGCTGCCTCTGGAACTTAACCTGAATGGAAGTTCTCATTCCACTGTCTTAAGTAATCCTCACAAACAAACTAGGAGCATGAAATGAAGAATTTATAATTTACATGCAGAAACTGTCTTGATACAAACTGGAAAAGCAGATCCCAGAACTTTCTCTACTGACTAGATAGCAGTGGTAAATCCTTAGTAAGTGTTTGATGAATGAATGTGCCTGGAGTTTAAAGAAAAACAAAAACTGGCTCAGAACCTAAACATTCATGATGTTAACTAATCTACACTGAGTTTAACAAGACAAGTTAAAAGTATCCCATCAGTTTAGAAAAGTAATTGTAAGTGGAAGCTATTTGATGGTTTTAAGATTATCATTTGTTATACTGGTATACATTAAAAAATAAAATAATAATTAAAAAATAAAAATGGAAGTTCCCATTGTTGCTAAGAGGTAATGAATCCGACTAGTATCCATGAGGAGGCGGGTTTGACCCCTGGCCTCGCTCAGTGGGTTAAGGATCTGGCGTTGCCATGAGCAGTGGTGTAGGTTGTAGACGCGGCTTGGATCCCGTGTTGCTGTGGTATAGGCTGGCACCTGTAGCTCTGATTTGACCTCTAGCTAGGGAACTTCCATATGCCACAGGTGCATCCCTAAAAAGCAAAATAATAATAATAATAATAATAATAATAATAATAAAATATTTTAAACTAAAAATATTGATTTAAAAATATGTTCACTTATTAAACTCTAACTCTTTTTTTGGTTCATATTCTGAAGGATAATTTTCAGATAAATGGGCTCATTTGCAAATAGACCATTTCTTCTGAATACTACAGAATGTTAGACCTAAGGTGATCTGAGAACTATTTAATTCATAATCCTTAATTAGCAGATGAAGAAAAATGTTAGACCTAAGGTGATCTGAGAACTATTTAATTCATAATCCTTAATTAGCACATGAAGAAAAAGGGTTGACCAGCAGATGAAGAAAAATGACTTGCCCAAGGTCAAAGACCTGATTATGGCAATGTCAGGACCAGAACTTAGTTCCTTGGACTTGTGAGATTACATGAGTCATATATGCACAGAGGCGATATTTAAGGATGAAAACTGAACAGACACACTCTGAATATCCAGATCAACGTTTAAGCTATTGAAATGGAAATCATGGGAGTTGCCTTCGTGGCTCAGTGGTTAACGAATCCGACTAAGAACCATGAGGTTGCGGGTTCGATCCCTGGCCTTGCTCAGTGTGTTAAGGATCCGGCGTTGCCATGAGCTGTGGTGTAGGTTGCAGACGCCTCGGATCCCGCGTTGCTGTGGCTGTAGTGAAGGCTGGCGGCTACAGCTCCTGTTAGACCCGTAGCCTGGGAACCTCCATATGCCGCGGGTGTGGCTCTACATAAAGGCAAAAAAAAAAAAAAAAAAAAAAGAAATGGAAATCATGGAAAAACTTAACAAGTTTCATTTTATGAATAAATTTCAAAAACATTCATTTACTTAATGCCACAAGTAATACATGAACATATTCTCACTGTAAAATGCAAACAGAAGCTTTATGGCATAAAGTATTATAGTGTCTTTTTTTTCTTTCTCATTCTACTGCCTCCTCTAGAAGTCGCCATTGCTGATATTTTAGTCATCATCATGAGTATTCTTGAGCTTACCTCTCTAACGGGCCAGATTTGGTATTTAGATGTACTTTTTTGATTACAGCCTGGAAAACGTACTAATCTTATTTGAGACTACTGTTTTGTTTAACGAACAAGAAATAGGGGTATAAACCTAAATGTGGGGCTAGCTGGTGTGCAAGCTACACAGCAACACTAATCTCAGATTTTCATAGTAACTTTTAAAAAAAATTGTCTATTTTCAGCTAAAGAACTGCAAAAACACCTTCCATACATTTCCTCCCAACAATCCTGGGTGTCAAGAGGAAGGAATTGTTGCGTTCTCCATTTATAGAATTGGAAACCAAACTCTGGAGAGATTAAGTGGGTGCAGTCTATTGATTATATTAATGTCTCCAATTTTTCTCCCCTCTCTGATTTCACATTCCTTGCCATGTCACCATGAGTACCTTCCCTCTTTGACTCTGGACCCAGGCAGGTGACTTACTTTGGTCACTGAAAATGTTAGCAGACATGATGTAAGAATAGTCTCAGAAAAGTGCTTGTGCCATTCTACTACAGACCGCTGCTATCACCATCGGAAGGACATACCTGGATTAGCCTGCTGGAGGATGAGACATGTGGAGCAAATATGAAAGCCATTACAGATTAGCTAAGAGCTGGCTGCCCCCATATATATATAAGTGATGCCCCAACAGGTAAGCCAAACCTGGCACGCTTATGAGATTTGTAAATTTTTTGTTGTATGCTAATGATGTTTTATGGTTGTTTGTTAGGCAATATTATTGCAGTAACTTTTCACTGATACAGTGGTAACAATTATAAAGGAGGATCCAGAAATTTAGCTAAGACCCTGTCTAAGCCTAGTGCTCATTTGGCCCAATTTTGCCTTTTTACATTTTCATATGCTACTACATGTGCCTGGAATTCCCATTTTCATTCCTCCCATTCTTCCTTTAACAGCCAGATCATCTCCTTTTGGAAGCTTTCTCCAATCTTCTCAAGGAAGAGTTAACTATCCTTGCAGGTGCCTCCTCTCCCTTTTTAAAAATTTTAATATTTAATTAAATATAACACTTTTATTATTTCATAGTTTTAAGATTTCATTAATAGCACTGTAGTGTAATTAGTTGTTCACTTGAATATACTTCTGAAGGGAATATGTTTCCCTGAACTCTTTTAGAAATCATCACAGTGCCTCATCAAGATTTTTGGAATTACATTAACTGATAGAAAGAAAAACAGGAAAGAAGAAGGGAATAATGACTAGCTGAATGATTTCAAGCATGTTTCTGATTTGGTTTTGCCAGCCACCTAAGTTAGGATCCTCAGGTCAGGTGAAGGTTCAAGAACAAAGAATCCATTAATGCATTAATTTAATGCATATATATCACACATATTGTGTACTAGAAAAGGTCTCTATTCCAATGGAGAAAAGTGATTAACAAAAGGCAAACCAGATAATTACAGATGGTGATACATCAAAGAAAGGAAGAAAAAAAAATGTTATGATGAGACAAAGTCAGGTGAGGCAGTCAGGAATATTGACATTCTCACTTGGTACTTGATGAACACAATTCCTTTCCTAGTTTTACTGCAGGGTTTAGTCTCAATTTGATTACATGTTCCTGAGAACAAAAACTGGGTGTCCTGTTCTTTATATCTTACACAGATTCTAGGCACAAAGAAGAGCGTGCTGGCTGAGTTATTAAATTCAGTGTGTGTGTGTGTGTGTGTGTGTGTGTGTGTGTGTGTGTGTGTGTGTGAGTGTGTGTGTGTGTGTGTGTGTGAGTGTGTGTGTGTGTGTGTGTGTGTCGGAGGTGTCTTCCCTTCAGATTCTGAAATTTATGCTACTTGCTTGGAGGGTTATTATAGTCTGTAAATTCTACAAATAAATTTCATATTCCTTGCTAATACTTCTGGGCTTCTTCTGAGATTTCCCATTTGGAAATGGTCATAGGTTTTATTTTGAAGACGTATGTCAAAGCATAAATCCCAAATGCCATGAATGTTGGCTGTAATATTTCCTGGAGAAGTCAAGGATGCAGTTAGTCTTAGCCTAAAGTTAAGAAGTATGAGAAATAACTAGAGTGGATTCTCAGCCCTTATATTAGATATAATCTCTCCTTCTTTTATCTGGAGTTCTGGGATTGTGACCATCCGCAACTGTGGAGAATTTAGAGTTAACAAACAACAAATGTAACAAATTAGAGTATTGATACTGGCTGGCCATAGTGCTTAGGTATTTTATATACATTATCTCATATATGTGTAAAGATAGTGTTATAAGTAGGTATTCTTTTTAAGCCTATTTCTAAGGTGAGGGATCAGGCTTGTTGTTCAAATAACTTCCCCAGGATCACAAAGCCCAGTTAAGGCGCAAGAGACAAGATTCAAATACAAGTTTTTGGACTTGAAACAGGATTTGGAGATCTTTCATTTTTGTCAGCAAATGTTTATCAAGTACCAGGCTCTGTACTGGGTCCTGGTAATACAAAGATGATCAAATGGCACGGGGCCCTTCTCATGACATGCTTTCATGGCACCTCATGAACCTCCTGATAAAAGAGGGAAAAAGAGAAATGGAAAGAATGGGTTTGAGGGATTCTGTGTAGCAGTTTTTCTGCAGAGTAACTTTCGCACTGAATCCCACCAAGAGCCAGTGGTTCCCAACATTCTGTTCCCACCAAAGATACTGTCCCTTAGGGATGGAATTGACCACTAACGAGTTGATCAGGAGTCCCAGGCAGTAAGCTCTGTGCAACTGTAGTTTACATGCTTTTCCTAACCTCTTGTACCAGGGACTCCTGGGACTAGTTGGCTTTCATATTTTTCTCCAAAGCAAGGGGGTAGAGTAAACTTGTCTTTTAGGAAGTTTGGTTTTCTATCAGCATTCAGTTTTTATGTATTCAAGCTTTCCTCTAATATGCATAATTGCTGAAAGAAAAAGGCTGTAGAGCAGCCATGAATTATGGCTTTTAGGGGAATGAACATTGCAGTTAATGTTGTAAGACAGCTTTCATTATAATCCCATTTTCACATCCTGATAATTTCTTTTAAAGGGGATGAGGGGAGTTAGAATTTTCCTTTGAGCCAAAATTTTCCATGTTTTGACTCAGCCCAAGGTGATTTTAAAAAATGAAACATTTGCACAAATGTCTCCATTTATTTTTTGAAAAATGCTTTATTTGGAAAATGCTGTTCATTTTTACTCCAAATATTAATGCATAAACTATTCCAAGGATGAAAGGCTATTAAAACTTCAGTCATCACATGCCACTTGTCTCAGGAATGACATCTGAATAAGACTGTAAAGGAATTATAATTTCTAAAGGCCAGACTTTTTATATAACTATATTATAGAATTTTGTGTAAAAGTGGTTAAAATATTTCATTATTTTAAGAATTTCATTGTAATGCTTGGTTAGCATATAGCTTTTCAGAGTAGAAATAAATATTTAGGTTACTTTTACTACTTTTGAATTTATGATGAACTCTAAAGTGATACCAGACAATTAAAAATAATTTTTATACTTTTTGAACTATATTAATCATGGTTTTAATTCTTCAGGTCAATATCTGTTTTAAGTGTGTCTCTTGTAAAGACACACTGTTGAGACTTAAAAAAATGAAACCCACTTCCAGGGATCAGAATTACTAATAATTACCGTAAAACCAAAACCAATTCTTCCCATAACTGAGGATCTCTATTTAGAACTTGGGACACGTCTGTAGTAAGTGTTTTGTTCTATTGATTTGTGTCTCTAATTTGTTTTTCACTTCCACCCATTATTGGTAAAGGTTAATGTTCTGAAACATAATATTTCCTGAGGTTATTTATTTTCTGGGTATGACTTCAGATTATTTATATATATTTAACCTATGCTAAAAGTCCACTGTCAATATACCTTGTCATTAAGATGAGAAAATATTATGTATACTGTAAATTTTGATACAAATGAAAATTGTATTATCACTGAATATAATAATACAATTAATTATTTGAAATTATAGTGAAATATTGTTGAGAACTATCTTGTGTGGTCAGTAACTCTGGGCTTTTCCACTTGGTGTCGGTCTTTATGTTCTTTATGTTTCATGCCATCCTCATGAAATGTTTCACACAGACTGAGTAACATCTTGGTCTCTTTCAGAATCTTGTACCTATTCTTATATTCAGCACAGTATTTTATGAGTTTATCATCCTAATTAGTTACTTTCTGAATATTATCTCTATAGTCTTTAAATCTTATTCTTTTCTTTTTTGACTGGAGATAAAAAAATGACTTTGTGTTTTCTCATTGCAAATTCTGCTCTGGTGCACACACATATGCATACACACATCATATACACATATATAAAATATACATATATTATAGACTATACTATATATACACTGTGTTTCTCATTATACCTACATTTACATTATATGCATATATTATACCCAGCATATTATGAGATATACATATATATAACATACAGGCATATGAAATATGTATTATAAATGCATATTATGAGACAAATGTATGCGTATGAAATATAAATATACAAAAGAATTATGAACACACACAAATATATATCATATATGCATATTTCTTATTAATATTTAGGCTACATTATTTTCTGATTCTTTTCCACTTTTTCCTGTAGCATATCCATACAACCATTCTCATTTGGAGAGAGGTTAGACCTGCATTCTCCTTTCAAGGTCTCTTTTTTTCTCTCACTCCCATTCTGCTTAAGAATGAGCCTTCTTCTCCTCTTATCCTTCACAATTCTGATTCACCGTTAAGAGTTCATTCAGCTCTGTTTACTGCCTCAAGGAGGCCTTCTCTGATCGTGTCCGCCCACTCCCACCAAGTTGTTGAGTTTCCTTTTAATACACTGGCATCATCATAATACTTATCTCATAATTATGATCACTTAATGTCTGATTCCCCTGCTAGAACGAAAGTTCTCCAAGGAGAGGTTTTAGGATCTGTCTGTTGCTGTAACCCCAGCCCTTTTAGTAGCAGATGCAGGGTGACTTAAACATATTTATGGAATGGACAGATGAACGAATCGCCTGCCTGCCATTCTCATTTGAAAAATAATTTCTATATTTAAAGTCATTAGTCAATATGACTAGGAATTTAATATGGTTTTCCCTATAATTGCTATAGAGGATAGGCTAGTTATGGTACTCAATGGCTGAAAGCATTTCAACAACTTTTGCCTATGGGGAGCTATAATTTCACCTTATGATATCATAAACCACTCAAGGATTTCATGTAGTTACCAGAACCTTGGGCTAAAATTATAACCCTGAAAGCCCTTGCTGCCTATTAGTCATTTGGTACATGACACAAAGCAAAATATATTCTGCATTCTTGGACTTCAGTTTGGCTCTGAGTATATTGGCTGCTGGATTTTATATCTGACCTACAAACTATTCAGCTCCCTGAAAGTTTAATTCATCTAAAAACCTAAGGTAATTCACAAATATTAGATATACAAGGAGCAGTAATTAAATGAACATATTATGATCCTTATTTGTTCTGATAATTATCTTTCTTAAATTACATTCCTGAAATGCTCAGCAAATCTTTGGAAACTATGAGCATTCCTACCCTTGCATGTTCGAAAAGTTTTGAACATAGTTTAATATGAGGCAGCACACTGTACTGAAAATCATGATGGATCTGAAATGAGGAAGCTTGGGTTCAAGTAGCAGCCTGAACTTTCTAAAAATCACTGAATTCCTCTGAGCCTCAGTCTTCTCTCCTACTTAATGTCTTTTCTGCCTCACAAAGACAAAGGGGCTAAACTGAGGTATTAGAGTGAAAGCATTTGGGAAGCAATGGAGAGCTTTACAAACCATTTGTGCCATTATTATCTGTCCCAGTAGTGAAGCAAAGGTCATTTTCTAAAAGCATGTAAAAATGAAAAGAAAATAGCTGTATCAGGCTAAAAGCCTGCATTTCCTATATGCAATACTTTCTCTTCTTTCAGCAGTCAATTGCAGATAAGAACCGATGTAAGCCCATGCAGATGACAACATCATGTGAGCATAGGGGCATCACCTTTCATTCCTCTGGAGAAGCTAGAAACAAGGATTTGTCAAATGACTTATAAGACGTGAGGGTCATGGTGAGAAATGGGTTAATAATGGTTCAAAGAAGCAGCTGATAAGTTGGTTCCTATCTCCACAGATGAAAGAACAAGAGTAAAAAGGCTAACATAGCAAGCCAAGGAAGAACTTTTTTGCAGTGAAGGTCAACCCTAAACAGAGACCTGGGGTTCTTCTCTTCACTGGAACCTCAAACTTGTTAATAGGACATGACACCACTTATAAGATGAAGGTCAAGTTTAGTCCTGGAACATGTCATAGATTCAAAGGTTGAGGACCAGCAGCAAAGTGACCTGATGCTGGCTCACATGGGATCTAACCTACAGAGATGCTTCTTCAATCTTTTAAAATTTACTTATTTACCCATTTTTTTCCTTCCAGTTTTATTCAGATATAACTGACACACAGCACGGTATAAGTTTAAGGTGTGTAGCATAATGATTTGACTTACCTATGTCATGAAACGATTTCCACAGTAAGTTTAGTGAAGATCTCATGTAGACACAACATTAAATCCTTCTCCAATTTTACAGTACAAATGAAACACACAGGGATTTTGTAAGAAATGCTGATTTTGATTTAGTAGGTATGGAGTAGGGCATGACATTCTGCATTTCTTTTTCTTTTATCCTTTTGTTTTGGCCATGCCCATGGTAGGTAGAAGTTCCTAGGCTAGGGATCAAATCCATGCCATAGCAGCAACCCAAGCTGCTGCAGTGACAACGCCGGATCCTTCACCCGCTGTGCCCCAAGAGAACACCCAGATTCTGTTTCTAACAAACTCCTGGAGATGCCAAAATGATTGGTCCTTGGACTTCCCTTCTGAGGAGAAATGATTTAGATAGTGCTTCTTAAATGCTCCCTGAATGAGAATGGGATTGGTTTTTGAGCCCGGTTGAGGCAAAGATAAGGACGAGGGCTTAGTCTGAACATTAGGGAGAACTGGCCTCAGCTATGAGCAGGAGAGAGAATGGGAACCGAATCTTGGCAGGAAGCTATGCTGGATACCTTTTCCTTTAGTCTATTGCACATATCTGCTGGTTGATGTCTTCTCCCTAAAATTCATCAGACTGTGCAGAGGTACCTATTTTCCTTGCTCTATGTAAGCAGAATTATCTAGTCTAAATTAACCCATATAAGAAACCAAGAGAAGTCTCCTCTCCTTCAAGGAACTTTGGTCTTGAAATATATATAGAGTAGTATATATAGGGGTCTTCTGAAGGAAAAAAAAACTTTTTATTTTTTTAGGGCCACACCCACAGTACATGGAACTTCCCAGGTTGAATCAGAGCTGTAGCTGCTGGCCTACACCATAGCCATAGCAAAGTGGGGTCCAAGCCACATCTGTGACCTACACCACAGCTCAGGGTAACGCTGGACACTTAACCCACTGAGTGAGGCCAAGGATGGAACCTGTATCCCCATGGATACTAGTTGGGTTTGTTACTGCTGAGCCATGACAGGAACTCCCTGAAGGAAATTTTTTTAATACAAAGAAATGGCTGATGGGAGAATTTTAGTACCTATGGCTGGAAGAAAGATTGGGATGCCTCTGATATTATTTCTAGGGGTGAGTGACCCTTCTACATTGAGTGCCAATTCGATAAAACTTAAAATATTAGGAAAATGTTTTTACTTAGTATTTTATTTTATAAAAATACTTCATATATCAACTTTTTAATTTGACAATATATATCTAGCTCATTTTTTCCCCTAAAAGCAACATTATGTACCAGTGAAGGAATGAACACTACTTCAACCAATCTCCTCTTAATGACTATGGGTTGTTTCTAGCCTTTCAACAGTATAAACAATAGCTTGATGAACAGAGAATGTTTTTAGTCTCTGTCCTCTTGGAACAAAATTTATGTGACCTAAGCGGTGCTGAAGGTGGAGTGTAATATCAGTTTGAGGGATTTAGCAGAGGGAAGATTAATTAGCACCAGAGCTCATACTCAGACACTGACGGCTTCAACTGGAGCTTTCCAGCTGCAGTCCAGAAGAAGTTACGCAGCCAATTCATAGGCCATGGTGGCAGGGGAGCAGGGCAGCATCTGACTGTTAAGCTTCCTGGATTGCCACTACATACACTGGTGGCTAGATGGTGGTGACTGGGAGACACTGTAGGTACAGAGCTCCTTCTTCTTAGTTTATGACGTACCCAGGAGGGCAGAGTCTTGCCCGGGTAGATTAGTAGTGATGTAACTCTTCCCTGGGTGGGTTAGTAATGATGCTGATGGTGGGGTGGGGTGGGAGTTAATCCTTTCTAGATTGTATCTTTCTCATTTCTTCATTGCACACTGAATCATAGACTGTGTGTGCACAAACCCAAATGGCACAGCCTCAGCCACTGTCTCTGCCCTTGAATCATCTTTGCACGTGAGCAGCTTTCCCAGACTAAGTCTGAGGGTGGGGAAAGGGCTGGCTGGAATAAATCAGGTTGTGGATGACATTCTTACAACACGCATAAATGAAACACTGAGTAGGAATAATTTATAGTCAGATACTGTTGGATACGAGTCCTCCCTCTACGATTTGTTAACTATATGGCCTTAGATAAGTTACCTAATTTCTTTTAGCCCCATTTCCTCCTCTGTATGGATGCAGTAAAGTAAATGAGAAAAATTCATGTAAAGCAATTAGCATAGTCCCTGGATCCTAGTGGGTGTCCAATACATAATATTTTAATATTTACTGATGATATTTTCAGTTCCTATTCCTGAAATTATATCCACGATCCTATTATGAAGCTAAATACTTCATGTAAGACCTTCAGTATGCCGACTGGTCATCATTTTAAACATAAACCACAGGAGACGCACATATTTACATACCTACCATCACATTCTTACTTGTAGTAAGAGTCACTTCCATTATTTCTATGTCTTGAGGTCATGCGTGAGAAAAAAGCCTCATTTTGAACTTGAGCTATGAGTAGCATCAGCTATATTTTATATATGTGTGTGTGTGTATATATATATATATACTGGACAACGGAATCGGCTGAAGCAGGTTTGTATTCAGCTGCAATTGGGAAAAATTAAGCCCTAAGTGGCTGAATTTCCCAGACTGAGTTAATAATCAAAGTGAACTCACAGTTAAGCTTCCTGGCTTGCCACTAGATACACTGATGGTTAGATCACTCCAGCTTCTGATGTGATGAAGAACCAAAATATCAAGTTGAGACTAAATCATAAAAATCCAACATTCACCTTAATTTGCACTGTTAAGGGAACTAAATACATATATTTTAGACATAAAAGGAGTCCCTTTGGGGTTGCTGACAACATCTTCACACACGTATAAATATTTATTGAGCATGAAAATGAGATTCTTCACAGGACAAAGCAACAAACTTAGCAACCAACTTCTGTCTATCCAACCTCAGGACTTTGCCTTTTGTATCTCAATACATTGCCCCCTCCTGGGGCTCTCCTTCTATTCATTCCATAGCATTGAGTACGAATGCTTTCAAAAGGTTTTGAACGGTCTGAATGATGTGAGAGTAAGCAGTGAGGTGTGGCCAAGAGGAGCCCAGCAGGATAGAGACAGAGGGCGGGAGTACCTCTTACCTACAGGTACAGGGTGTAGCCAGGTGATTTCCACATTATGTCTAAGAGTGACCTGGAGTAATAGTTCTCCCTAATATAAATGCATGTGTCCATTTAACCTGCATGGACTTTTTAAATAATATAAATACATATATGTGAACATACAGTTCATAGGCATGTATATAGGTAACTGTTTATAATCACATAATCTATGTGAATATTTATAAATATCCTGTGATATATTGATATAGAAAGTATCTGTATATAAAGGTACTGCTTGGTAAGCAGGTTAATAATGTAAACAAAGGTGAAGGCCAATTTTCCCCTGATTTAAGGGAAGGGTTTACAAAAATTTGGTATATTTTCCGTTTGTATTCAAATGAAGGAAATGATCTTAGACATTCATTAAAGGAAACCCAGGAGGGTGCCTAATTGAAAACATTCTGCTGCAGTTAGTATGAATTACTGTATCTATTTGAAAGTAATAAAGCTGTAGTTATTTAAAAAATTCTATAAAGATGCCATCTCAAAATTCTTTTGGAAGTAGGTAAGGAAATAAACAGATTGCATGCTCATTTGTTTAGTTTTCCATTTCTCAACTTGAATTAGCAAAGTCTTGAAGGTTTTCTTAAAAGTTCTTTGAAGAACGTTCAGGAAGGGAAAAGACATAATCATTTTTTAAACGAGTCCTTACTGGATCATTAAATTTTCCTGACCTAACTCCACAATCTGCTGCCAGAGACTCAGAACCACCTTGGCTGTGGCAGCATCATCTGTCTCATGTTCCCATTCAAGGATCCGACATCTCTCACCTTTGTCTACAGTATGGGTATCACGGTCTTAGATTTTCTTTGCTTTGGTGATGTGCTTATATCAATCCCCTGGCTCTAACATTCCAGGTCACTCTTTGAAATAACTTGAAACTCATTTGGCACACTCTCCAAATGCACGTGAGAGGTGTTCCTGCCCTTTGCTTCTTTCCCACTGAACATATGCTGGTCACCTCTGCTTGGCCTCAGGGCAAAGTACATTATTTACCCTACACTTATCTGAATGAATGGCTGCCATATGCTTAGGTTCTAAGGATACAGGTGCATAAGCTAGGTCTGGTCTCTACTTTCATGGAATTTACAAGCTACTGCTAGATGGAATCAGAACTTCAACTAGATATTTTAGATCTATTATCTCCTGTATTCCTCTCAAACAGACACACAGAGGCCATAGCAAGTAACCTGCCAAACTTCACACAAATATACATCAAACACCTGAACTTTGCTCTCTGGACCACAGTACACTGTTCTTACTAGAGGGGTTTTCTTCTATTCATCCCATAGCATCTAGTAGGAGGATGGCTTTGAATGGTCTTATCAAAAGCATAGACTTCCAAGTAATCCCTGCATAATGCTATAGCCCTATTCTAATGATGTTTCCATTTTTCATTCGTTTATTTTATTTTATTTTTTGGCTGCACCTGTGGCATGTGGAAGTTCCCAGGACAGGGACTGAACCCATGGCACAGCAGTGACTCAAGCAGCTGCAGTGACAATGCTGGATATCCAACCTGCTGCACCGCAAGAGAACTCCTCATTCATTTATTAATTGAAGAACATTTGTTAAATATTTACAGTTCACCCAACACTGTGAGGATCCAGGGATGAGCAAGACACAGCAGTTTAACAGCTTAAACAAATAGATAACATGACAATTTCAGATCGTGTTAAGTTCCATGAAGGAAATAAATTGGATCGGAATAAAATATGCTCCCCACAGTCTCTATGGAAAGCACAGCATCTTCAAGATGTAAAGATTTTGCTACGGAGGTCCTACTCACTGAGGAACTCACTTGGACTTGAAAGGCTGCGGACAGAAGGAGGGTGTGTGGAGCAAATATTGCTGCTATGACTACTGTCTCATGTCTGTATTATTCTCATTCTTACTTGGCTTATTACGTGCTTTCTCATAACAAACAAGACATGAACATTGTAGAAAATATAAAGTAGGTTAAGGATCTGGCGCTTCCGTGAGCTGTGGTGTAGGTCACAGATGTGGCCTGGAGCCTGTGCTGCTGTGGGTGTGGTGTAGGCCAGCAGCTATAGTTCTGATTTGAACCCTAGCCTAGGAACCTCCATATGCCATGGGTGTAGCCCTTACAAAAAAAAATAAAATAAAATAAATACTTTCTGTAATAACACTGCTCAAAGACCAGTGCTGTTGATATTGCATTATATTTCCTTCTAGTCACTTCTCTTTATAGCTTGTACATACGCATATTACAAAATTGGAATATAGTATACAGTGTTATATCCCAACTTTTCATTTAACATGATATTTTGAATTTCTGACATTTTAAAAACTCTTCAAAACCATCTCTAGTAGCTGCATTTTTTACAGCACACTAGGACATTGTAATGTATTAATTGTACTATCTTTGGACATTTATGTGGTTTCCAAGTTTTGTTATTTTGAGTAGGATTGCAGTGTATCTTTGCAGTAAATTGTTGTCCACATATTAAGTTATTTCCATTGGACAGATTCCTAGAAGCGAAAGTCAAGGGTGAAAGGGCATGAACCCTTTTAAAGATCTTTATATTAATTGCCAAAGTGATTTATGAACATACTGTAACAACTTTCCTTCCCAATAGCAGTCTATGCTGGTGCTAGTCTTAATGTGCTTCCAACAAGACTGAGAACTATCAATAAAAATTCCTATTTTGATAGTAAAAATATCATGTCATTACTATTTAAAGTATCTTTTCTTTGATTACAAGTAAGATTTAACATTTGAAAATTTCTGGTCAATTTTATTTTCTGAATTGTTAAGATTTATTATTACTTGATTTTAATGTTACTTTAAGGTATACTTTGCTGTCTTCCTGAAAAGATTTAATGCAGCTTAAAGGTCACATAAAATACAAGACAGCGTAAATTAAAATATGGTGCGATAGAAAAAGAAATGATATGAAACTAGGAATGATGTTTAAAATGCATACCACGATGACAATAAATCTGCTATTAGTACACAAGAATTGTATCTCCAAGCTCCTTAAAAGTTAGCTCAAAAAGAGAATCTTGCCATTTACCCAGTTTACACTGACAATATAAAAAGAGAAAGAGATAGGCAGATAACCAGAGAACTAACTGTTCAAGATAAATATAATTAATACTGGTATTAAAATCTGACAAGACTTTTAACTATTTTTCATTATGATTTTGTGTCAGACACTACGCAAGTTGTCAGACACTTTGCAAGCTGATCTATTTGGATTATTTTAATTTCTAGGACTATTTAATGGGGGCAGGTATACATTAAGGTCTTTTACAACAGTGCCCGGCATATGAGAATGATTTTTCTATTATTATTACTAATATTATTTCAATATTTAAAACAACAAATCCCTTGACTGTTTTTTTTAAGGATATATATATATATATATATATATATATATAAGGATATATATATATATATATATATATACAAATAAAATTTTTTTTACAGAAGATTCAGTAACAATCAAGAAAACCAACAAAAAAATCCTTTGGGATTTTGACTGGAATTGCTTTATACCTATAAACTAAGCAAGGAAAAATTTGACATCTTTAAATACTTAGTCTTCCAATTTGGTAACATGGCTGTTTGCTTGCTTACTGTTTATTTAAAAAGTTTTATTGAAGTTTCAGTTGTGGCACAGCAGAAATGAATCCGACTAGTATCCATGAGGACGCAGGTTTGACCCCTGGCCTCACTCAAGAGGTTAAGGGTTCAGTTATTGCTGTGAGCTGTGGTGTACATCTCAAATGCACCTCGGATCTCACACTGCTGTGGCTGTGGCGTAGGCCAGCAGCTGCAGCTTTGAGTTGAACCCTAGCCCAGGAGCTTCCATACATCACAGATGTGGCCCTAAAAAGCAAAAGATAAAACTAAAAAAAAACTTTATTAGGATGTAATTCACATGCTATACAATTCGCCCATTTAATGTGTATGATTCAATGGTTTTTGGTATATTCACAAGATATATGCAACAATCAGCACATTCTATTTTTTACCTAAACCATCTTTTATACTTTATACATTAAAAATTATTTTCTTTTAATGCAACTCTTATAGAGGACAGTTCCCTCATCTATCATGAATTTTTGTTGCCAGGGGGACTGGGATATTTCTCTTATATTTTCTACCTAAAAGTACATGGAGCCCATGGGAAGTGCTGCTCCACTCAAACCCTAGCATTTCTTAGATTTTTCTTCTTTTGAGAAATTTTCTCTCTAGACTGTCTGGTAATAAAACCCTTCTGCTTTATTACTTGTCCTATTCTTGTTCACTTTTTCCTGGATTTCCAATCTTACAGCTCATGATGGGGGTCAGGGCTGTACCTCTCTCCCCCCAGTCTTTGGGGCTTCTGCACAGGCTGCCATGTCACCCCGAGATGGATGCGCTTCTGCTAAGATGCTCCGACACCCCACCCAACTCTTCTTTTGATCATCTGCCTCCCTGAGGTCCCATCCTTCAGATCTCAGTCATACTTTCTTTCCTCAGTGTGGGGCTTCTCTGATTTTCCATTCAGATCAAGTCTCCCGCCCAGCTCTCAGATTCTATTGTGTTTTCATTCACAGTAACTAACCGCGATTTAAATAATTACTTGATTTATGTGTTTCCTTGATTAACGTCTTTCTTCCCCACTAAACTCCATATTGCAAGGAGAGTGTTTGCTTTGCTGACTATTAAATTCCCAGCCACCTACCATGCAGCCTGAAACAAAAGTTCCTGTTATTGGATGAATTAAAGAAAGAACACAAGAAAGGTCTGCTGTGGTTCAGTTTTCTTTCCTCTCACTTCAAACTCCATTTTCAGTGTCTTGTTTGTCTTGGAGTTCTGGCACCCTTCCTTCTTCAAGGCCAGCTTTTATTACATGAATTCATATGCTTCATTGGGCAGCTACATGCTGTTATGTGAAGATCAATGAAGGTGGTTTTTATTTTTTGGGGAAATACTTATCATTTCCTACTAGGGCTATGTGAGTGTCCTTTACTTTAATATTTCCAGTTAAAGTTTGCTCTTGCCTTCACAGCAGGACTATTTAATTTTTAATATTTACTTGAATGTTTGCCAGGACTGTTTTTCTAAAGCAGCACTATCATTTGCCAGTACAAAAAAAAAAAAAAAAGACACTAGTCTCTTATACCATCTAAGATTATTATTATTTTTTTTTTTTTGGTATTAGAGACATGGGGCTAAAGGGGGCATTTTATATGTGAAGCTGGAAAAGAAGAACTAAAAAGTACATTAAAAGCAGAAAATACCTCATTTTGAATGCTTGTGTATCCTTTCAACTGGTCAATTCAACTCTATGAGGGGAGGTAAGGCTTTTAAAAAGTGTTTTAGTACACTTTATGACCTCAGCAGATTGGATGTCATTGGCTGGAATATTTTAAGAATGTCCAAGTCTACTCCTTAGACCATAGACCCAGATGAGGACATCTCTCGATAAAAATAATACTGTGGTTTTTATCCATCTGACAATCATCCCAAAAGGCTAAGAGGAATGACTTTGGATGATGAGGCAATGGGTGCTTGATTCTATCTGTCTACATTACTCTTATTTTCTGCACTGCCTATAATGAATAGTGCTAGTTTTATGTCAGAGAAATACCCGTATAGACTAATAAATGCATTACTCACAAATCCTTGCTTCATCGTCTCATGCTTAAAGAGCCATCACACGTGGAGCTTGCTTCCCTGAAGAGTCAGTGGGAGGCTGTGAGAAGCTACATACATTACTTTTAGTGCAAAATAAATTATTCTGGCAAAAATAGTTTTGTTAAGTGAAGACAGAACCATGCACTTGAATTTCATTTTCACAGCAGGTCAGTACCTCTCCCTTAGGGTTATCTGTAGGAGCAGCCGGCAACAAGATTATTTCTTCCCTCCAACCCCCATTGGAAAAAAGAAGTCATTCCAGCCTGCCTTGGCTGCTATAACATGTTGTGAATCATAAATTGGTCTATCCTGCACAGCCTTTTGCATTTAATTTTATTTTTGATTCAAAGTAGTTGGTAAAGCCACTGAATCTCAACTCTGCAATGGTGTTAAAATGTTCACACTCTTAACAGTTTTATTAATTGTGTTAAATGGATAGCCAGCATGCTAAACAATTACGATCAAGAAGAAAAATGGAGCTATTACAGTCATTGTAAGTTATCTGATATCATGGTTAAAGATGCTTATGCAGCCAGGACTCAATTTACAGATGGATTGGTATAAAAACAGATCACAAATCTTACTTTTTAAGTCCAAAGATTTTCATCCAAACACTTTCCCATAGGAATATTTCATAAGTGTTCTTTGGATTCCGAGACTGATACCAAAAAACTATAGCCAAAATTTTGGGCTAGGATAGAAACTATTTACACAAAAATAAGAAAACATTATTATTATAATTCAAAAATATTTTATGTACCAGAAAAGCAGTTTTAAGGAAGGAGTAGATGGAGCTACTGGCAATCTCTTTTTTAGAATGGGTTGCTTAGGTGGCCTCGAAGAGCTGAAGACATCAATTCCTAGGGCACATTTCTCAATAGAATTGCTCTGGGAGAAGCCTGGGAGTTGTTATTCTCAAAGATTCCAGGCTCACGATTATAATAGGGAGACGTGTAGATTATTCCAAGATAAAAATAAGAGTTAGAGAAGGAAAGGAGGTGTTCAAGAGCATTAAAGGCAGAGGAAAATGTTTCCAAGGTGAATTAACTGAGCTGTAAGTAGGGAAAGTGGGATCCAAACTAAGCACAGTATAATGGGAACTGTCCTGATATCCAGTAAGTGAGGGAGATGAAAAGATATTAAAGGGGCAATCCCTATCAAACACCCATGACATTTTTCACAGAACTAGAACAAACAATCCAAAAATTTATATCGAACTATAAAAAACCCAGAATTGCCAAAGCAATCCTGAGGAACAAAATCCAAGCAGGAGGCTTAACTCTCTCAGACTTCAGACAATACTACAAAGCTACAGTAGTCAAGACAGTGTGGTACTGTGGTACGGACATACAGATCGATGGAACAGAATACAGAACCCAGAAATAAACCCAGACACCTATGGTCAATTAATCTTCGACAAAGGAGGCAAGAATATAAAATGGGAAAAACATAGACAGTCTCTTCAGCAAATGGTGCTGGGAAAACTGGACAGCTGCATGTAAATAAATGAAACTAGAACACACCCTTACACAATGCACAAAAATAAACTCAAAATGGCTTAAAGATTTAAACATAAGACCCAACATCATAAAACTCTTAGAAGAGAACACAGGCAAAACATTTTCTGACATCAACTGTACAAACGTTTTCTTAGGTAAAGCAACAGAAATAAAAACAAAACTAAACCAATGGGACCTAATCAAACTTATAAGCTTTTGCACAGCATAGGAAACAATTAAAAAAAAAAAGATAACCTACAAAATGGGAGAAAATAGTTGCAAACAATGCAACCCACAAGGGCTTAATTTCCAAAATATACAAACAACTCACACATTCAACAGCAAAAAAAAACCCAACAACCCACTTGAAAAATGGGTAGAAGACCTAATAGACATTTCTCCACAGAAGACATAAGGATGGCCAACAGTACATGAAAAAATGTTCAACACTACTAATTATCAGAGAAATGCAAATCAAAACTACAAGGAGGTATCACCTCACACCTGTCAGAATGGCCATCTTTTGTCTACAAATAACAAATAACAAATGCTAGAGAGGGTGTGGAGAGCATTCCTTTACTGCTGGTAGGTATGTAAATTGGTACAACCACCATGGAAAACAGTATGGAGGTACCTCAGAAAACTAAATATAGAACGACCATATGACCCAGCAATCCCATTCCTGGGCATATATCCAGAAAAAACTTTCACTGAAAAAGATACGTGCACCCATATGTTCACTGCAGCACTATACACAATAGCAAAGACATGGAAACAACCTAAATGTCCATTGATGAATGGATTAAGAAGATATGGTGCATATACACAACGGAATACTACTCACCCATAAAAAAGAACAAAATAATGCCATTTGTAGCAACATGGATGGAACTAGAGACTCTCATACTAAGTGAAGTGAGCCAGAAAAAGAAAGACAAATACCATACAAAAGCACATATATATGGCACAAATGAACCTATCTACATAAAAGAAATGAACTCATGCACATGGAGGAAAGACTTGTGGTTGCTGAGGGGGAGGGGGAGGGAGTGGGATGGATTGGGAGTTTGGGGTTAGTAGATGCAAACTACTTCATTTGGAGTGGGTAAGCAATGATAGCTAATCACTTGTGAAGGAACATGATGGAGGATTATGTAAAGAAAAGTAAATATATGTATAACTGGGTCACTTTGCTGTAGGGCAGAAATCAACAGAACACTGTAAAACAACTACAAAAATTAAAAAAAAAAAAGATATGAAAGGGAATGAGACAGACCATGAGTCAGGGGTAGAAGAATCTTCAGAGTTGACTAATACTCCATATAAATCACCTCTCAATTAAGATTTAGGAAATATTTTAACTTACAGCGGAAAAGCAAATGTCCCGAGAGAACCACAGGAGATCTGTGACAATTATATAAATGATACCTTTTCACTCATCAGAACTAAAATGCTATCAAGTGAATTTGAGAAATGATAATGTAATCCTGAAAAACGCTGGAACAAAGCAAACCACATAAACCCAGTTTCATCAGACATTAAAACACACACACGCACACAAGCTAATTCTCATGGTTTGGACTAGGTGCTATTCAGCCTCTGTCCTCTCTGATAACCACTGTTAAGAAACTAGACTGGGCACATGGAACAATATCAATCTTCATCTTAATAAGTTAAAATTCAGTCTATAGAAAGGTATTCAAGGGTCTGCATGACTTGGTTACAAGGCACTTTTAGCTCCTTATCTTCCACCTCAGCTTCCCATACTCGGACACCCTGGGACTTTTTTATGCTCGTTGCTTCTCAATAAACAGCAATTTTTCTCCCTACCACCTTCTCCCTTGGGGACTTCATACTGTCATGGGGTTTCACTATACAGTATCACCCCTCTGGTTAGGATTCCCACCAGCTTCAATTCTACTCTTGAACTCTAGCTCCATTATTTCCAAATGTCTGCTGGATGTCACCCAGATGTCCAACATATATTTAATTTTTTTGTTTGTTTTTTTTAGGGCCGCACCCTTGGCATATGGAGGTTCCCAGGCAAGGGGTCGAATCAGAGCTTTAGCCACCAGCCTACACCACAGCCACAGCAGTGTCAGATCCGAGCAGAGTCTACAAACTACACCTAAGCTCATGGCAACATTGGATCCTTAACCCACTGAGCAAGGCCAGGGATTGAACCTGCGTACTCATGGATGCTAGTCAGATTCTTTTCCACTGGGCCATGATGGAAATTCCCCAACATATATTTTAAAATGTCAAGTATGAAACTGAACTGATCACTATATGTTCTAGCTCATAAACTGCCTTTTCTGCTTCCTTGAATGGCACCATCATCTCTTTCACTTGGGTGTACAACTTTGACGGTATGACTCTGTTGCCTCTCACAATCAATTAATTGTGAAGTCCTACTGATCTGGTTACCACAAAGTTTTTTGATCCTTTCTTCTATCAGTGACAACAGCTGTAACTTCAACTCTGTCCACTGTCTTTCTCTTCTATGTTTACATCCTGCTGTTGAAACAACCATCCTAAGTGGATTCTGCTCGTCTATGCTATTCCATTGTTCAAAATGTCAGTGGCTCTATATTGTCAAATGTTCACCTAGCCTGATGTCAAAGATCCTCTGATATCTCAACTGAGCTTACTTTTCAGACTTGGATTTTCTCCTTCCTCTCATGTGGCATGCTGTGGCTAAAGTGAAGTCCTCAAGAATAGACTAAATGTGCCTTAAACTTTCCACCTCCAAGTATTTCATTCCATTCCTTGGGATGTTCACTCTTCCTCCCTTGACACCTACGTCCAAATTCCAAATCTCCAAGAATAAGCACATATTTTATCTTATTAATTAAGGCTTCCATGAAGGTGATCACCTTTTCCTTGAACTCTGATATATTTCATTTATTTCTAAACTTTGGCATGCTAATAACTGTTTCTCCTTGTGTTTTTATCTTTTTATGTTTTCTCTCTTACTTGACTCATTTACTTACTCTCCACTTCCTTTAGTGTAAAAAAAAAGGATACACTGATAGGCGAAAAAAGAGCTCATGTGAGTGACTGGAATATACTTAAGAATGAATGCTGACTGAAAGAGCGTGGATATTTTGATCATAACCTCTCTATGCGAAGGTGAGGACATTATGTCATCCGTATAATACCATATATCTGGATGGAAAACCAAACAATTCTGTCATCAACATTATATGCCAAAGTCCAGATGTTGAGTACTGCTTAGTCAAATTATCTGGGTATCTTTAAATGAGAAAAAAACTTTAAATGACAGACTTTAATGTCAAAACAACATTAGGAAAGAAATACACACTTTTAGGAACCTTAGTGGAAATTCATTTATTATTTAAAATTGAAAATGTTTTAGACTTAAAATTGTCCTACTTCATTAAGACATTACTACTTGATGTGGTTCATTTTCCTTTTTTTCTTGAGGGCTGGGCTAGAGTTACAAAAAGCGTCACTTTTTTATTCTGGTGGAGGTGGGGATGGAATGACTTTCTTTTTTGCTTAAAAGACGTTTTACTGCTGGAGTTCCCGTCGTGGCTCAGTGGTTAACGAATCCGACTGGGAACCATTAGGTTGCGGTTTCGATCCCTGGCCTTGCTCAGTGGGTTAAGGATCCAGCATTGCCGTGAGCTGTGGTGTAGTTTGCAGACTCGGCTCGGATCCCGCGTTGCTGTGGTTGTGGCGAAGGGCGGCAGCTACAGCTCCTGTTAGACCTCTAGCCTGGGAACCTCCATATGCCACAGGTGCGGCTCTAGATAAAGTCAGAAAGACAAAAAAAAAAAATGTTTTACTGCTGTGTATGGTTTAATCTTTATGTTTTTCTTTTAATTCCCTAAAACAATCACTGCTTCCAGTTTCTCATGTATAACATCAGTGACTTAATTTTGGCAATCCTTTGTTCTGATTAATGAAACTCTAGTTGCATTGTGCTCACTTTTTTACATATTATAATGGTCTGAAATATTTACAATAACAAGCCTATATTACATTAGATTGTTTCTGTTCTTTCTTTTATTGCTTATATTTATTAAAACATTTTTATTGAAGTCAGTTGATTTACGTTGTGTTTCTGCTGCATAGCAAAGTGATTCAGATATATATATATATGTGTGTATATATATATATATATATATATATACTTTTTCATATTTTTTCCATTATGATTACTGTAGGATATTGAATATAGTGTCCTGTGCTATACAGTAGGAACTTATTTATCTAGATGGTTTCTTATACTAGATTTGATTGAATGGTTTCCACGTTGAGTGGTAATTTAAGTGTCACACTGGCAAGATGGTTGCAAGAAAATCTGAGTAAGTCTCTATTAAGATGGTGAAACTTTCAAGACCTACAGACCTTTTAGGGCAGAGAATAAACATAGGCTGCTAAGACCAGTGCAGAGTATGAATGCAGAAGTATCACCAAAATATCTCTTTAGGGTGACATGTGTATTTATACTATAGAACTGACTTGTGTTCACTGAATTCCAGTCGAGAAGCTACAGTGCTGAGTGCACATTAAGAGGCAATGCAATTTGTTGCCTAGTCAGTGACCCACTGCTGAATCTTTTCATGAGGTTCACATCTCTTACCAGGAGGTTTTCAGTACATGGGTTAAGTTTCTCCCATGCATTTATTTGCAGAAAAGACTATATATCCTAATCCAAACTATTTATGAGCCTTCTTTAAAGCTGCTACTAGCCCTCTGGGCCATTCCATCATTTAACAAATGACAATAGTAAATTTTCATTTTTTGGGGGGGGCTACAGATTGCAGTAGCTTCAGGTGGGGCCTCAGTACCCAAACCAAGGACTTAACCTAGGCCACAATGGTGAATGGGCTAAGTCCTAATCATTAAAAAACAGGCAACCCTCATAAATGTCCTATGTGTTGGTGCTCCATGCAATTAATCTTAAATGTTTGATAGAAATACGTAATACGTGGTTCAATACCATGAGATTAAGTGTGAAAAGGAATAGCTGAAAAAGCATGAAGAGTTTTGAAACACTCAGCTTAGTACAAACTGCTTTAAACACAGTGTGTCCTGGGTATGCCCACTGAATTGCAGCTTTCTCTAATCACTTCTAGATGGGTCCTAGGCATCGGAATACACTTCTGCTCTGGACCTGCATTCTATTTCCCATTGGGACTGTAATAGTCTCTTGAGCTCTTTTCCAGTTACTTGACCACCACCACCTTTCTATACCCACCAAGTTGGACCAACTTTTCCATACTCCCAGTCACTGAAAGAGGTCATGTTTCAGCCCAGAGAGAACAAGGACGTGACTGTCCTTACTTGAGTATCACCGCTGCTTTACCTGCTTACCTGAACTCCATCACCCTCCTCCCTTGTACCCTTAGGGTCAGATGTCTAGGGCATCAAAGGCAGCCTGGAATAGACGTCAACTTCCTTGAATGTTCTTGGATATTGTAATGTGACTGTTAGCACCTTCTTCCAAACCCAAGGTGATCGTCTTTCCTTACTCTATAAGGACACCTTATTCCTCATTAATCTTGTCACTGCAGTTAGTTTAATATTCCTTGTCTACACCTACTGAGTTTTCTAACATCTGACTTTGGGCGTTTATGATAAAATGATAGTTCTTTTCATTTTGCTATTTATTTTTGGCCATGCCCGCAGCATGCAGAAGTTCCCGGGCCAGGGATCAAACCGGTGCCACAGCAGTGGCTGAAGCTGCTGCAATGACAACATTGTATCCTTCACCAACTGCACCACAAGGAAAATCCTATTTTACTATTTTTTTTTTTTTTTAGGGCTACATCTGCAACATATGAAGTTCCCAGGCTAGGGGTCTAATTGGAGCTGCAGCTGCTTGCCTACACCACAGCCATAGCAATGTCAGATCTGAGCTGCGTCTGTGACATACACCACAGCTCACAGCAATGCCAGAACCTTAACCCACTGAGCAAGGCCAGGGATTGAACTGCATCCTCATGGATACTAGTTAGGTTTTTTACCACTAAACCATGAGGGGAACTCCTATTTTACTATTTTTTAATGGTGAGAAATAGGTTCTTTACTACTGAAAACATAAGCCTTACTGTTTATTTCAATTAATTCCCAAGAGAAGTAATTAATCAGTTTGTGAAGTTTACTTTGGGTGAAAACACTTTGTAAGACTACTTCCTGAGATCCATTCTGTCAGATGGTTAACTAATGCGAGAAAAAAATGGCACTAAGAGATGTTTCTACCAGAAAGACTTTCTTTGGAACAAACATCTCCTAAAACCCCTCAGTCTTTTTGTTTCATTTAATAAAACAATGAAACATTTAGTTCAAATATTCAGTTGTAGCTTCTATGGATGGTTCAGAGAATATGAAATGTGTTAGATAAAAGAATACACATATACTCTAGCATAAGATACAACATGTGGAATTATAATGGATAATAAGGAAATCCAGAGTAAAAAGAAATATTACCTTAGGGTCATGTATTCCAGAAAGCTCTTCATAGATCTTCTCACCCACCATGACAGCAGCCAAATTCGCCGTGTACGTAGAAAGGCAAAACATACAGAAAATGGCCCAAAGGTTCATCAGAAACCTTCCAGTCCAGCATTTTGGGGGTTTGATGGCTGCTGTTCTACCAAACAAGAGGGCATAACAGACATTCAAGGCTGAAGAGAAGGAAAACACTTTACTTCTATTCCGCCCCTTGGGAGTCATACCAAAGGGGCTCTTCCATTCATATAGAGTGAGGAAGATGGCAGTGATGTGCAGAGCCACAAAAATCCCCAGCCACATTGTCCAGTGGAGTGGCCACATGAAGGCTCCAATGGGAGCTGCTGTGTCTCGGGTCCTCACTAAGATGCCCAAGCTGGTGGAGAAGAAAGGACTGGTGAAATCTATCACCTGGCTTCGTGCAGTATTGATGCTGAAGGAAGTGACTGCCAAGTGGGCTGACCCACTCAGGAGGTCACCCACCAGCCCAGTCCAGTGCCCATTTTTCCAGGCTCCATATTTGCCATCTCCAACAATATAGAGATCAAAGTCAAAGTTCATGTCTTCTGATAGCTTTTCTAACAGATCGATACAATATCCATAGCAGCACTTCTTGAATTTAATGGGTACTGTATCATTACCGCTATGGAGGCTGTTAAAAAGGCTGTCCAACATAGAAGAATCATTAGTCATGGGGTCTAGACAGAGCTGGCCAGCAGGGCACAAGCCTTCATCATCTACCTCCCGTGTGAAGACAAATGGATGCTCAATCAGAGTGACCACTCGCAAGTGTAGCTTGCTTGGGTGTTGGAAGTGGGTTTTGTGCCTCTGGGCCTGCTCTGGCCATATTCCATAGTCCATGACAATCTTCCCCCCTTGCCAGCTGCCCAAGCGTGTCCACATTGGCTTTCCCATGGGGTCATGTTGCAGATTCCAGATGAAAAAGTTGTTCTCTGAGCTGATGATGGTGGAACCTTTTACTCTGATGGAGCCACTGAGGCCTCTGAAAGTGGTGTTGGCTAGAAACCTGTCAAAGAGGAGCAAAGGCAAAAAGTAAGGAAGAGAAGTGAGGCCACAATCAGGAAACAGTGCTCATCTTTGCTTCTCTGTCTTAACAAAAATAAACTCTCTCTCTATATATATATTTTTGTCTTTTTAGGGTTGCACCCACAGCATATTGGAGGTTCCCAGGTTTGGGGTCTAATGGGAGATGTAGCTGTTGGCCTATACCACAGCCATAGCAATGTGAGATCCCAGTCACATCTGCGACCTACACCACAGCTCACGCAACGCCGGATCCTTAACCTACTGAGCAAGGCCAGGGATCAAACCCACATCCTTATGGATGCTAGTTGGGTTCGTTAACAACTGAGTCACAACAGGAACTCCAATAAATTCCATTTTTTAAAAAAAGGCATTGTCTACAGTTACTTTAGTAGTTAATAAGCTGGACTCTTTCTGTGAGGAGAGTCCTATTTCACTGAGTAAAGGAGATCTCACTCTTAGGTTCTAACACCTCAGCTGGGTGCTAGACTCTTGGTCTTACTCCTAATCTCTCTATTCCTAGTTAAGGGACATGTTAATTGTCTTCTATCATAAACAGTTATACATGCTCACAACTTTCCAGGCTTTGGAGAGTCTCAGCATCTTTAGTATGTCTCATTTCTACTGTTCATCACCTTCAACAGCAAATAAATCAGCTTAATAAATATATTATTTTGGTTGCAGGGAATGAATTTTAATAAGTATGCATATACTTTTATAACTGCTTGCAAACTGCATTCATAATTCTAGAAAATAGCCAAATCTTGATGTAAGTGTTTCTCTTTTTAGAGTGGAAACAATCAACATGTCTGTCCCCATGAGGCCATTCAAAGCTGCATGTTGGATACCATCCATGGAATAAAGAAAAAGATGATAAATAGACTTGCAGTTCCCAGGATGGCCTCAGGCTAACCTCCCTCTAAGTCATTAGAGAAAAACAATTGGCTCTGGCTCTAGAGAGAGCTTCTGCCAGAAGTCAAAGAAAGGAAAATTACCAACTGAATGATATACTGATTCCTAACCCTGTGAACCAGGGCCCTGTCAGTACCTGTTCTGGTACAGACCAAGCAGGGAAATGCTTGGTCAGAGTCTCTGTCTTTTTTGAGTCTGGGAAGATAAGACAGTACGAGGTAGCATACAAGCCTGGGACACCTCTGTACTCTTAACTCTGGCCTTGTGCCAGAATAAAAGCCCACACTTTAATGTCAGACACAAATTGAATATTTGACTATTGGTCCAACCACCTTTGAGCACTGTCTTGGATGGCAATTTACTGAACTCTAAGCTTCAGTTTTTTCATCAGCAAAACGGGAGAAACAATTCCATTTTTATTTTTAAATTACTTTCAATGGAAGGGTTAGAAGTAATTCATGTGAAGTATACACCATATCTTTTGACACAAAACAAATGTTTCAGATATGATAACTATTATTTGATGTCATTCAAATTTTTTCAATCAAGACTGTCCCCAAATCACTTTTCCTAGTCTTTTCATAGAATTTTTTTAGTTGGAGACACAAAGTACTGCACTATGATAAACTCATAGAGGGTACTAAAGATGCATATCAAATTAAAAGAAATTAAATTGAAATGTGAACTATAACATAGAAGATCTTTTTGAGGAGTCGGATGATAAAAGTCCAGGTTCTTAAAAAACACATTCATCCACTGCTGCTCACAAACATTACTCTGTAATTTATAAATGAAAATACAAGTAGTGAGAAGTTATGCTGCCATAGAAGGAACTCAGAAAAATCAGAAAGTGTGGAGAATGTACTAATTTTCATTAGCGATATAAACGTAAATCACATTTGACGATGCTACTATCACTAAATGCAATGAAACTGCTCATTTTGGTAGATTGCATATAATGGTAATCATTCATGTCAGCACTCCCCAGTGGGACTCTACCACTTAAAATGAATTCTATTTTGCTACAAGTAATGAAGTCTCAGTTATCTTAGACTTTAAAACAGTTTTCTGCTTCTTTAGGGCAGCAGAAAAGTAAATCATTAAAATATACAGATTAATCAATTGATAACTACCTAGGTACTATAAAAGAAGCATGATTATAACTGTGTTTCTGATGAGCAATCTACTATTAGATTTGTTAACACACACACACACATACACACACACACTGACATAGCCTAGAGAATAAAGTGATTAATAGTAAACAGGTTAATTTTATTTGGCCAATTTAGTGATCACGAAAGTAAAGAACCAGAGAAAGAGAAACTTTTCTTTAACAATATTTGGGACTGGGTGATTATAGACTTTTAACTGGATGGACCTACAGAGACCACCACTGGTACATGTGTACTTAAATCACCTCAGAAATGATGTCTTCAAGAATCTTTCAGAGATTATGTAACCCCCTCATTCTGGTAAAGCTTATTCCTCATTATTGATGTTAAACAACACTCAACATGGCTATAACTGAAGGACAAGGCTCAGCTGTCTTGGAGGCATTCACCTGTCACAGAAAGATATAATAATCAGTACCTAGATGTTTTCCATTTCCCCAGACTGAAAAATCCAGTGGTTTCACTATGCAATTGGTACCAATAAATTGGGTCTTAAAGAATTCCCATCTATGACAGATTATTTCTATTTTATTTTCAGTCTACAGAGAGGGAAAATTGAATTATTTCATTGATAGCTTCCGTTATCGTCACCTTCACTATGTATCCTTTGTAATGGAATGACAATGCATAGCAAAGTTTGCATACTCACTATATTAGCTAAAGATTAAAATGTTGAAATATTGATTTTATTAAATGTGTTTCTACCATGTTCCTTTTTATCTTGCCCTGGACTTTCCTTGGATGAACAAGAAAAAGGAAAATCAGGAATAATTTTATTGGCAAGATAAACTGATACAAATACCAGGCACCGTTCTTACTATGAGTTACAGAGATGAAAGACACACTCATTGCTCCCAAGAAGTTCAAAGTCTAGTGATGGGGAGAAAGAAAGGGAATAAGCAGTATACTAAGCATCATGATGGAGGTAAACCTGGGTACCATTTAGGCAGAGAGCAAAGGCACCTGTGCATTCCACTCAAGGGGTGACAAAGAAAGCTTCTTAGAGGAAGTGGTGCCAAAGCTGACTCTTGGAGAGGGAATTACAGTTAATGAGGAAGAGAAGCTGGGAACTGAAGCTATCAACACAGGGAAATGTACAAATGCCAGAGACACAGAAAGCAAGACGCATGATGATTAAGTGGTGAGAAATAAGGCTGGAGATGAGGGTGGGAAATTAACTACAAAAGGACTGAGGTCACAATGAAGGTGATGGAGATTTATCAAGAGAACTTTGTCTGGGGAGGAACAGGGTTAATAGACTTGATTTTAGAAAGATTTTCTGGAGTTCCCATGTGGCTCAGCAGGTTAAGGATATGATGTTGTCATTGCAGTGGCTGTGATTGCTGCTGTGGCGCAGGTTCTATATCCCTGGCACCTGAACTTTGCATGCCATGGGTATGGCCCCCCAAAATGAGAAAGATTTTGTTTCTGCTAGCTATAAAGGAAATTTTGAAAGGAGAAAGCACAATTTCAGATATGATGAATAACACTCCTTTCATTTCCTTGCTTCTTCTCTTCCTCTCTGTTTCATAAGGAGCTCAAGATGACAAGGGCTAAGGAAATAACAGAAGTGGAGAAGAAGGCACAATCAAAAGATACACAGTTTCAAGAGAAAAGTAGTAATTTTAAGAGGATCAAATGCACAGGTTTGCATTTAGTTCATGAACGATACTAAGAATGTCTAAAGCTCGACTTGATGAAAGGTCATATAAATAAGGTCTGGAGTGTTTGGTTGAATATCAGCTAAATGCAAGCTTACAGAGCATCGTGGATATTAAAAAACAGAGAAAAATAATTTTTAATTCTTTTAATAGTAATTTAGAGCCTAAGTCACAGGGACCAATAATACCACCATATTCTGTGCTTATCACAGTACTGCTCCAGCCTAGCTGTGAATTCTCAATAGATCTTTCAGTTCAAGAGTATGATGAGGAAAGGTAAGGAAGTGGAAAATTTAACAGGGGGTTGTAAGTATAACAATCTGATTGGAGAGCAGAGCAGAAAAATAAGCAGGTTGCAAGTGCACTATCGAGGCTTTGCAGGCCCACTTTATGAGATTGGATTTTATTTAATAGTTAAAGGATAGCCATGAAGATTTCGGAGCAGAGTAATGCTATTACCAAAACTACACTGGCAATATTGAGCTGGAAACAGGTAAAATGTGTACATGGGAAGGAGGAGATGGTGACCAGGAGACCACTTTGAAGACTATTACAATGGCTTTGTCATAGTATGACAAACACTTGGCTTTCACTCCATGAGTGAGAATCTGGTTCAGCACTGTGCAGAGTGTTTAACAAAGCAGCTAAAGTATACATCGCTTTTATTAGCAAACCTCCCAAGATACCACTCTGCTTGAAAGACTGAAGCTCATTAGTTAATCTGCATGGAGGTACCTTATTATTTCAGTAAAAGCTTCCAATTATGTCACTAACTAAGAATATGCGTTAATTTGTATAGGAACTGAGATAAAATCTGCACTTTACAAATTATGTAAATAATGTTTTTGAGACAGTTCACAAACACAAGCAAGGTGTTTAATGTTTTTAATATGTGTTTTAGAAGCCACATTTGCCCATGAAACTTAACATTACTGATTAGAAGATTTTCCTGTTCATCAAAACAAATGAACAAAGATGTTAAAACCACATATCACCCATTCACTCATTTGTTCACTTAACAATACTTTGGCCAGGCACCTTCTAGGTTCTAGGGGATATAGTAGTAAATAAAAGAAACAAAAATATCCGTAGCTTCTATTCTATTGAAGAAGACAGAGTAAGTATGATAAAGAGGGAATATGTATGGGATATTAGAGAGTTCTAAGTGCAGAGGAGAAAAAAATACAGCAGAGAAAGGAGATAGGATGTGTCAGGCTTGGCAACAGTAGGGTGGAGTTGCAGCTCTTGGAGAAGCTAGTATCTGAGTAAAGGGATGAAGAAAAGTTAGGAGCTCACCAGGAGGATATCTGGGAAGAGAATTCCTTGAATAGGGAACAAGCCTGAGATCCAAGAGATGGACTGTGTCTGGTATGTTTGAAGGTCAGCCAAGGGAGTGAGGGGCAGGGACTTGAAGATGACGTCAGAGAAAACCTTCGCGGAGTAGGAGTTGGGGAAAATGGGATTTTGTGGGTCACTGTAAGATCTTTGTTTCTTCTCTATGTAAGCTAGAAGGCCACTTGTGGGTTTTGATCAGAGAAAGGATATGATATGACTTAACACTTTAAGAGCCTACATCACAGTGCAAGGTTGAGAATGGACTATGAAGAGACAAGAACAGAAGCAGAAAGATCAGTCAGGACGCTGTTTCATACATCCAGACAGAAGGTAATAATGGATTAAGACCTAGGTGGTAGCAGTGGGGGTGGAAGAATTAGTTGGATCTTTTGATACATTCTGAAATTGAAACTGATACAATTTGTGGGTGGCTCAAATACATTTGCTAGGAAGAGGAGAGGTAAGGATGACACCAAAGTTTTTGCCTTGAGCAGGTGGAAGGATGGAGCTGCCATTAATTAGATAAAGAAAACTATAGAAGAATCAGGTTGTGATGTGGGTGGGAACCACCAGGAGTTCAATTTTGCTAATGTTAAGTTTTGAGATAATTTATTGATATCCAAACGAAGCTGTCAAGTAGGTAGTAGGAGGTGGTCTGGAGTTCAGGAAGGAAGTTGGACTGGAGGTACATTTCAGGAACCATAACTCTATATATGGTGTTTAAGGAGATGAAATAAAATCACAGTGATGAGCAAATGTAGATGAAAAGAAGTCCAAAGAATAAGTGGGGTGCACTTCAACATTTGGAGATGATGCAGGTAAGGAACTAGAAAGGAAACTGAGAAGTAACCAGAGACATGGCAGAAAAGGCTATGTTTTGTTCTAGAAGCCAAGTGAGAAAGATGTTTGAAGACGGGGACAGTGATCAACAGTGTCAAATGCTTCTAACAGATCAAATTCAATGAGGACTGAAAATTGACCCTTGGCTTTAGAAACATGTAGGCCACTGGTGACTACATGAGAGTAATTTCAGTGAAGCATTGGCACCTATTGCTTCAAGGGAGAATGGGAAGAGAGAAACTGGACATAACCTTTTAGAGGGTTATGCCTTAAAGAGAAGAAATATGGAATAGCGGTGGAGAAGAAAAATCAAGTGAAAAAGAGTGTATACATATTTAAAATCAGCTCAGGTTTTTATGCGAATGGGTAAAAACAGAAAACCTGTTGGTGTAATTTTGAAAGAAGAGAGAGAATTCCTGGGACAATGCCCTTGAGAGGCAAAGGGATTGCTCTCTAAGGTGCAAGTGGGGTGATGCTCTCTGCTCTGACAAAAAGAGGAGCACAGACATGAGAGAAGGAGAGAATACAGGGCCCAGAGGCAAGTAGTGGATGGATGTGGACAGGAGAGCTGGTGCAAGTTCTCTTCTGGCTGCTTTAACTCATTTCAGGCATTTGGAAAGTAAATTACAGAGCTCATTATACACTCCTCTTAGAAGTCATTTGAGAGAAGTTTCATGGCACTATTTTTCAAAATGGAACCAAAGGTACTCTTAAAAGTACAGAAAGCAAAGAACTTTCATAACAAATGTATTAGATCAATTCCAACTAAAATGCTTAGTGTTTTGTTTTCCCACTTGAGTTTTTGAGAGTCGGCTGTAAAGCTAGCTGGGCCTGGCAATTTCTAAAAAATTGTAATTTTTCAATCACTCTTTCAATCTCTTCTATTAAGCTATACATGTCAATGGGTCCATTTTGGCAAATTATATTTTCCTAAGACTTTGTTGCTATAGAATTGCATATATCATTTATACTTGCTTTAGAACTTCTCACTTAATCTGGCTTTTGTTTTATTAATTCCCTCTTTCTAGACCTCCTTCCACTTCTTCCTTCTCTAGTTTTTTGGTCTTCATGCATTCTTTAGTAATAGAATGTTAACAGCAGTTATCTTAATTTTTCTGATTAATTACATATTCATGTACTATTTTTACTTTTTAAAAACTTGCTCTAAAATACACTAAAGTTAAATAAAAATATCCCACTACAAATGTTGCCATGTTCTTAGAGATTTTAATTCTTAGAGATTTTACTGCCCCCTGATTTTCTTCTACCTTATTCAGCATATAGTTTTACTAATGTTATGTTTTTATGTTTATTATAAATTTGTATCTTTTCTTGCTTTGAAATAGTTCTATCATAATCACATTATTTCCAGTCTTCATCTTGTGGGAATGTACCTTTGTGTTGTTTAAATGCATCAGCAACCTCATGTGTCTTCTTCCATGCCTAGTTGGTTGTAAGTCATATATTTATTTCTACTTTGATTTTTTTTTCACTCATCATTTTGTCTCTTCGCATACCTACTTCTCTCATTTGTTTTTTATTTCTTTTAAAACTACCCTCTTATCTTTGCTTTTTTTTTTCTATTAGAGTTGCCTTCCATCAATCATAGCTGTATCTGGGAATATCAATTTTGCTCTATTAAACCCTAAATTTTATTTTTCCCCTTTGGGAACCTTGTATCATTAAAATCTCTGTATCCTTATTCTCTTGTATCTTGAAAAATGAGCTGGATTTCTTTTCCCATGATTATCTCATCATGTTTAATAGTTTCCCTCAGAGGAATGTGAGATTGTTCATCCTCCATAAAGCTCTATAAAATGTTTCAGCCTGTAAGAACTTAACTTTGATATTTTGCCTTTGCCTGATTAGAAATCCTTGGCTATGTTATTGCTAGTGACAATCTCCCAAACTCCCCTCCCATCAGCACCACCGAATTCTTGTCAGATTTACTTACTCCTCGGCACTGAATCTAAATATTTACTTCTTTACTTTTAATTTAGCTCCAGATCTACTGACAAAAGCAGAAAAACTCAAGAAAGCTCTTTTAGTATGAGACAAAGGAATAGTTTTCAATTTTCCTCTTCTTTTTCTGGGAGGAGAGTTGGGATGATATCTATTTGATATTCAGAAATCTCATCTTTTGGAGTTCCCTTTATGGCACAGCAGAAACTAATCCGACTAGTATCCATGAGGATGCTAGTTCGATCCCTGGCCTCCCTCAGTGGGTTGAGGGTCTGGGGTTGCCATGAGCTGTCGTGTTAGTTGTAGACACAGCTCCGCTCCTGCATTGCCATGGCTGTGGCATAGGCCAACACCTACAGCTCCATTTTGACCCCTGGCCTGGGAACCTCTGTATGCCATGGGTGTGGCCCTAAAAAGAAAAAAAAAAATCTCATCTTTTGTTGATGTGATTCTTATCTACAGTTATGCAATCTTCCAGTCAAAAACATTCTCCTAAATTCTACACTTTTGCACCATCACAAGCTCACACATATAGTTTTTTCCCCTGCTATTTATCAATGAGGAGCCCCCAGACCATTCTTTTTTTGGATAGTCATCTGTTTTTTAGAAAACTTACACCCAATTCTGATTTTTCACAACTTCCACAGACCTGCAGTTGCCCATATTATTATTTATGCATTTTTCGTTTGTATTTTAATCCACGATATGGTTTTTCTTAATTTTTAAAGACTTTCCCCTAAGCCTTCTTTTATTTTTATTTATTTATTTTTGCCTTTTCCTAGGACCACACTCGCAGCATATGGAGGTTCCCAGGCTAGGAGTCTAATCAGAGCTGTAGCTTCTGGCCTACACACAGCCACAGCAACGCGGGATCCAAGCCGTGTCTGCAGCCTACACCACAGCTCATGGCAATGCCGGATCCTTAACCCACTGAGCAAGGCCAGGGATTGAACCCGCAACCTCATGGTCCCTAGTGAGATTCATTAACCACTGAGCCATGAGAGGAACTCCTCCCCTAAGCCTTCTTATTCTCTAAATTATTCTCATTTGCATGTCTTCCTCAAGCTCTAGATTATTTCCTCTTCCTCCAGTATTCTTATAGTTTCTGGCATGTAAGTCAGTCTATGGTTCTCTCATTATTCCTTTAATGTTCTTTCTCTATTTTATTTTCTCTGAATTTTATCCTTCCTTCTCTTTCTCTCCCTCTCTCTCTTCCTTTTGTGGACTTTATATAAAGGAAATACCAATATTCCATCGTGTGAGGAAATGAACTTGTTTTAAATCAACTCTTGACCATCGCTGGTTAATTTAACTATTTTTATTGTTGCTGCCACTCTAGGTCCCCTCTCACGACCCTCTGAAATTCATCTATTTACTTCCATTTATTTATTTATTTATTTATTTATTTTTACTATCTCTTGCCCCTGGAGAACCTCTATTTGTATAGTTAGCTTTTTGTAGTGCAGCTTTCATTTTGTGACCTCTTTGACTGAAGCAGAGCCCTGTGGTATCTGCCTCACTTATGTAATAACATGAATTTGCCACAGGGCTCACCCCTGGTCCAGTTCATAGAGAGGACATTGCTTTCCTTTTGTTCTCCATAGATGAGATGGTTCTCCAAATGCAACATTAAATCTAGATGATTTCTTGAGCTCCCTACAAAATGCTTCCTTAATTTCTTCTCAAATCCTCCTTAGAACCCTAAAGCATAAGTGATTTTCAGCTGATTAACTCCATCTTTGATTTTTTTAGACCAGAAGACCCTCAAAAGGCATGGACATTCCAATAGCAATCTTTTCTACAGATATGCTACTAGGAATGAACATATCCTTCCTTCCCCCATCATCTACTCAAATCATACATGTATCTCTTTCTTAATTTGGGAAATTTACACAGTTTAAAACCTGCTGGAAGCTAGAATTATCCAATGTAAGCTATATTCATCAAAACTGGGTCCTGAGGAAATATACATTTTTCAGTGTATCTTATTTGATACCCCCATGAATAAGAAAAATTTTAGACTCAGCTCTTGGCATGACTTAAGTGACATAGAGGGAGGGACAAATTCAAAGAATTTAGCCAAATTAGTCTAGTGACAGAGGTTCCTATTGGAAACATCCGGGAACAGAGACATTAACTGTTGATCCCTTAGATTCACGACTCCAAAGCATGTGTTTTCTAGAAGTACGGACTCCTTCTTAGCCTTGCAGAGAAAGTTAACGGAGGAATAACAAGTGGACACACTAGGTCACTCCACAGCAAAAGGTTCTCCTTGTGCATTCAAGGAACAAGTGTTGACATGATCCAACCTCTGGCTTCCATGTTCAATGCAACTGCATTTCTTTTGAGTACATTTTGAAACGTAACAGGCTAGCTCATCTGGCTTGGTAGAGGTCTTTAGAACAAGAACACTTATATGTGGGTAATCATGCCTCTTGATTTAAATAGTTTTTGGCTGCAAGAATATGAATTACAAAGTCATAGAATCCCAATTAAGGAAAGTTTATATTAATTCTGAAGGAGCGTGGAACTTGGATTTAGATAGTTTAAGTCTTCCCCTATAAAGTACTAACTGAATGACCTTAGGCATACCACTTAACTTTTTAAGGTAGAAATGAATCCCTTATATTAAGGAAACTAAAATTTCCAGAGATTAAATAACTGCCAGGGTCACAATGCCAGTAAATTACTGTAAAGGCAAATGGGAACATCCCAAATTAGAATTATATCATGCCACCGCAAGTTCTTCTGGCACTCTTTTAATATACATGAAATGGGAACCATCATCAATTTATACCATGGGACTTGTGAATGGGTATTTGTTTTAGTCTTTTTTTTTTTTTTTCACCTAAAATCATTTTTAAAAATTTTTATTAAAGTATGTTGATTTACAATGTTGTGACAAGTTTTGCTGTACAGCAAAGTGACCCAGTCATATATATATGTATATATGTGTGTGTGTGTGTATATATATATATACACACACACGTATATATGTGCACACACACATATATGCGCGCACACACACACGCACACACATTCCCTTTCTTATATTGTCTTCCATTATGGTCAATCCCAAGAGACTGGATGTAGTTTCCTATGCTATAGAGTAGGACCTCAATGCTTATCCATTCTAAATATAATAGTCTGCATCTTGTTTCAGTCTTTCGTTCTGAAGCTTCCTAGTGCCCATAATACCTGGCATATAACAGGTTCTAAACAATACGTGCAGAATCAATAAGTAAAGCTACATTTACTAGTAAGGAAAGATCAATGAGTCTTGGTATTGCTTGACTATGTAAGCATGAAGATGATAGGAACTTAGAGGGGAAAGAGTCTCCAGCCCACTGTTCCACTCTTTAAAGACAACAGTGGAGGGGGCTTAACAATGTCAGCTAATGCAGGAGGATAATCTCTAGTAGAATTGATGTTGTCCCAGTGATGAATGATAACTAAGGAGCTAGGTTAAAGAAAATGGATAAAAAAATAGAGATAATCAGAGGAGCACATCATCTCTTGGTGAAAACAAAAGAAGGGGGTTACAAGCTTCCTAGGAAAAAGGACCCCTGTTTTCTATCCTTTGTGTCTCCAGAAACAGCCAAGGGCCTAGCGTAATATTACTAAGCTTCAACATATGTTTGTGGATGAATAAATGAATTAATCACTGTCTAACTGATACAGAACTGAACTGCAGAAGCTATTCAGAAAAGAAATTCCATAGCCTGCTGAGAGGCTAGAGTAGCTATTGTTATTAGGACTATGATTAATTTGCTAAAAGATCAGGGACTCCTAGGCCAAGAGGAAAAAAGTGTCTATCAATGGCTATACTCTTGGAATTCCCCCTTTTTTTTTTAAAGGGCCACACCTATGGCATATGGAAGTTTGCAGGCTAGGGGTCAAATCAGAGCTGCAGCTGCCAGCCACAGCCACCCCACATCTGCTACCTACACCACATCTGAGCCACATCTGCTACCTACACCACAGCTCAAGACAACACCAGATCCTTAACCCACTGAGGGGGGCTAGGGATCAAACCTGCATCCTCATGGATACTAGTTGGGTTCGTTACTGACTAGTATCGAATGGGAACTCCTACTCTTGGAGTTCTTAAAGGAAGGATAACTGCCTTTGACTGGGAAATGAGTAACTCAGAGAGCTCCAGGGAAAATGGATTCATTACCACCCAGGGCCTTAAATAAGCACGGGCAAATGCTTACCCTAAGGATAGCAAGCAAATCCTTAAGCCCCCACATTCATTTTCACCAGAGTCTGGTGTTTAGAATGAAATAAAGGAGTAAATGTGGGCAAGGCTCAGACCAGTTTTGAGAAATAAAAACAATTTTTGTATCTTAATATTTCAAAAAAATTACTTGCAAGAACTTTATGCTGTATTACTTTATTTGGTTAATTTGTTATAGGATTATGGTTTTATAAATATGTCATGGCTAATGTTCTGTCATTCAAGTGACATGCAATATGTATATAAATTGTAAATCCCTTAGGCTAGCATAAAAGCCCTGTGTGGCATGCTGTCAAATTAACAACATTTTTAGAATCATGTCAGATCCTCTTCATAGGCAATGTGAGTGCCAACTGTACTAAATTTCTCTTTCAGATCTTAGCTAATGTACATATGCTATTTCCTTCCCCAAACCTGAAAACTCCCATTCATTGATCAAGATCCAATTCCAGGAGTTCCCATCGTGGCTCAGTGGTTAACTAATCCGACTAGGAACCATGAGGTTGCGTGTTCGATCCCTAGCTTTGCTAAGTGGGTTAAGGATCCGGCGTTGCCGTGAGCTGTGGTGTAGGCTGCAGACTCGGCTCAGATCCCGCATGCTGTGGCTGTGGGGAAGGCCAGCAGCTACAGCTCCTGTTAGACCCCTAGCCTGGGAACCTCCCATATGCAGCGGGTGCAGCCCTAGATAAGGCAAAAAAATAAAAACAAAAAAAAAAAGATCCAATTCCAGTGTTTCTCCCTCATCATCAACTCTCCAAGAAGAGTTTATTTCCTCCACGTGTTTGAATGCATTTCTGTTTCTAAGAATCACATGCCCTTTGTTTTAAAACTATTTACTTACTTTTCAACCTCATGCACTAAGGCTGCCAGCTCCAAAATGGCAGGATGCAACTCTTCATCAACTCTGCCTCAGTCTTGTTCAAGAAATAGTCACTGACTGCACAGAAACGCCCTTGTACGTATATTTATGAAGTTATTGCCAAATGCTATATTAGATATCATTGCTTTAAGCAATTAACATTTAACAAAACAACTCACAAATATATTGTTGATGGTCACGGTCTGAACTTGGCCCCCAAGTGGCTCTGTCTTCACTTAGCTATAACGGATGTTTGCTCTGACATGCTGGGGCCCAGGAATAATATCCTGTTTACCTGTAAGTATGTCTATATAGTCTGCCATGAGAAATGATTTTCTAGTCTAAAGGCTTATGCTGAAAAAGCCATGTTTTGGGGGATTTCATTAACATTTTAAAATGTTAACAATTCTGTCAGCCTAAACTGAAAATGACTGTGTGAGAAATGAAAGATTGCATAACTCTGACGCTCGCTATTCATGGCTCATTATCCTCATGACTTTCATTCTGCAGTGAGGAAGTAGGGTCAGTGTCACAAAATTTAGGAACAATTAAGAAAATTACTATATGCAGATGTGACTTATGGACTGAGAATAACGAACTTTCTAAAAGACTGTATTCAACAAAATAAATAAGGATGATGAAAAATCCACAGATGTTTTATAGATCAAGGCAGCTTTTCAGTTATTCATTATAAAGAATCCTTCCAGGGTTTTGCCCACGTCCCTTGACCCTTTCCTGAACACTTTGAAACTTTCTCTTTGACTGTATTCCTCAGGGAGTTTAAGTCCTAGGCATATTTCCTGAAGTTCTTTGAGTTCATTCTCAAACACATCCATGGAGACGAAAATACTGTTACTGACCCCTATAGATTGTGAATTGTTGCCAGTCTCCAAACCACATACTCTTCTTTTTCAATGATCAAAGTCTGAGGAATAAACTTGTGGAGATAGTCCCAAGGGCAAAGGTTATCCACTAACCTAATATTCCATCCAAAAAAAGAAATTGTATCTAGGTAAGTTAAAAAAAAACTTGTTTTTAATTTAGACAAAATTTTATTTCTCTACCAACAATGTATCATTCTTCTAGAGTCATAGATAGTATAAGACATAAATATAAAATATCCTTGTCTTCTTTCTATATTAATTTCAATAAATGTCTATTAAAGTAGCAGCTATCTGCTAGGCATTAAACTGGGCTGAATAATAGTGTCTCCATTTAACAGAATTTATATTTTAGTTCAGAAGTCAGACACATAGACAAATAATGATGATGGAATAGGCTAAGTACCACCATATAACTTCATGTACAAAGTGCCATGGGATTTTTATAGAAGGAGGCACATAACTTTAACATATATTAAATTCTGAGGAGCCAGAAAAATCAGTTTGATCTTGAAAAAATAAATCCCTAAAGTATATACAACCCAAGTCAACAAATATTTCTCCCTGTAGTTTCTAAACACTTTTAGGATTCAAATAGAATTATTTTTCGTGTATTCTCCATTTTATATGAGACAGAAAGACATCAAATAATACAGTATTCACAAGTGCTGTTTAAGACTGCCCTTCTAAAATAATGACTATTTAAAATAACTTAAGGCTTTGTTTATATTTTTGTTTTGAAGGAGAATGTTTCCTATCTAAGATAAAATCCTGAGCCTCAATCATGTGCTTATCAAAAACAGTAGGTTAAATCTGGATAGTGGCTATAGATAAAGCACGCATAGATTTTAATCCTGAGGAAATTCAAATACAATGTAGGGAAAATGATGAAAGTACAATATAGGAAAATTAGATGATATAACATATAATTTTACCATTAATAGAGTCTTAATAAATGAGTTTTGAATGTTTTATTAACAACATTCTTTAGGGAATGTGTAGCTTATGCTTCAACTCTGCATTTAGCATGTTGCCTTGCACATAGTAGGTGCTCAATCCATATATGTGAAATTAATGCTTTGGACCTTCTGACTTTTCCTTAAATGTTAATGTCTTTTTAAAAGGCAAGACACCATGAGGTTGCCCTGTGTTCCCCTTGTTCCAGGAGCATGTCCTGAAAATGGGGCCAGACTGTAGCCCTCACTTCTGAAATAGCAATAATTCTCCGGTTTGGCCTCTCTAACCACAGGTGGTCCTTTTTAGAAAAAAAAAATCTAGGTCCCAGTAAAATACTGTTCAAGGATATTCTCCTTTTTCCAAGGATCATGAAAATCATACCTACAGGATGGATTATCTTTAACTTAAATAGGCTTTTTCATTCTAGCTTCTGAACCAGATTGAGGGACTGGAAAGGTAACTAAATGAAAAAAATACATATTACATTATTTGTATATAATGTATAAAATATATATTATTTATATATAATGTATAAAATATATTTTACATGTATACATTTTATATATATATATATATATAATGTATAAAATATCTATCATTGATCAATTGATGGATCGATCTATCTATATATCTATCTACCACAACTCCTCCATGGATAGTAGGACCCACTATTATATCTTTTCTACATAAATGGGTATAGGACATAGGAAACTAAGGCTCAGAGAAGTTAAATCATTTGACTGAGTTATGCAAATAGCAGGTTGCAGAGCTAAAATTCAAGTTCGGAGAGTCTGGCTCCAGGGTCTATGTCTTCAGCCACTGCTCTATACTGCCTTAAGCATCACTGTCTGGAAGAAGAGAGAAAGTCTATCTCCTGCTTTACTAATTTTTTTTTCTCCATATAGATTTAGAGAGATTTGTCCAAATCTGCTGATATGGGAAAGAGTGGGTAGGAACAAAAACCTTTGTTGTGCATATACTATAAGCTGAGCACAGTGTTAGGTACTTTTCATATAAAATTTTGTGGTCATTTTGTTATAATATATCAAGCTATTCAATACTATCCTAGTTTACTAATTAGAAAGCTGAGGCTCAGAGTTTTTAAATAATTTGCCAAAAACACACAGCTAGTATGGGACTATGGGCTTAAAATCAGGACTGAGTGTTCCCCACTATACACCATGTGCTTTCTGCAAAGGGAAGAGACAGGGAAATTTTACTTCCTGTCACAGCCCAATGTATGGTGATGTAACTCAGGCTTTGCATCCTACCTTGACAAATATTGCCCCGAAGTAAGATTTGCAGTTTCCACATCCATGCAGTTCATCGTACTGGGAATGAGAGCAAGTTCTGGCTGGATCATGGTGGCTGTGGCTACAGCTCTCGCAACCAGTTCCATGGCATCTTGTACATAGTACTCAAAGACAGACTGTGTTGTTTTTCCATGAGCAATGAGCCCTAAGGGCAGACCTTCTGTCCTCAGTTCCTCGACATTCTGGGAATCCCCTAGCACCCAACGAAGCTCAGGGGGTGTTACTCCAAACTGGGTGGTAATTTTGAAAATCCGCCGGATACTTTCCATGTCGCAGCCAAACATCACCATGGTGGGTGTGCTGTTCTTAATGCTCTCAAGCTGGGCTTGCAGGAAGCTCAAGAGGTCTTCAGTAGAGGAGAGGTTGGTGGAGATGTTGATGATAGAGCCCAGGTGGAACTTGGAATTATTCTGGGTAAGGAGGAGGAAGTCGGTTATGTTCCAGTCTTCCTGGCACAGCAACAAGCTAAAATTGTACCAGTTGTTCATGGTCAGGATTGAGACAGTGACATCAGCATCAGAACTTAATGAATTTTCTAAACTCAGTTGGAGGTGAAGGGGATTCTGTATTTAAAGATATGAAAAAGAAGAATTAGAATGTATTGGCCAAAGATTATAACATAGGGTACTTTTGCTTTCTTATGAGGTCTACTCCTTTATTGTTCCCCATGATATTCAAATGCCTCTGGGATAAAACTCCCATGATTTGGAAAACTATGTTTCCTGTCTAATGGAATTGATTCCCTACAACTGATTTCCTTATACTTTTTGCTCAAAGTACCAGAGGGCAGATGGTTCTTGGTATGAATGTCAGGGGTGACACAACCATACATTTAGTCTTAAATTTTTATCAGGCTTGTCTACTTTCTCACAGACAGTTCCCTCGAGGCATCCCATTTCTAACTATCCCTGTTCTTAACTCATTTGTTAAATTTTCCTGTCAGGTGAAATAATTGAAAGAAATTACTTTCACTTTCCTTTAAAACGAATAGCACAAAAATCTTATAACAGTACAAGGGCTTGTATAAGGATAGTGTGGAAAAAGGACACATTATAGCTTCCCAAACTTCTAGCCTATAAGGAAGGCACTTCTTCTAATATATATGGTACTATGGTCTAAATGTTTATGCTAAAACATGTATATTGAAATCCAAATTCCCAAAGTAGGGGGGTCTTTGGAAAGTAATTAGGTCATGAGGGTAGAACCCTCATGAATGAGGTTAACGCCCTAGAGGCTCAAGAGAATTCCCTTGCCTCTTCCACCACGTGAGGACACAGTGAGAAGCTGTCAGGCTGCAGTCTCGGAGAGGACCCCAACCACGCTGGGACCCTGATCTCAAACTTCCAGCCTCAGAACTGTGGGAAATGAAATTCTGTTGTTAAAGCTCCCTAATCCGTGTTACAGCAGTCTAAATACACTAAGACATATGGCATCATTAACAATACACTCATTAAAATTTAATACATAGTCTGATATTGAAGGTTTGATTGCATTTCTATATTTACTGTGACTGGATTCCTGCTGTGAAATGTGAAATCTGTGCCATTTAAACACATCTGTGTAACTTCCATCACAACTCTATCTATGGATAAAAACTCACCAACTCAGTGAAAAAAGAGTAACTTATTTGAAAACTCACAAATTATTAATCATATAGGTAAAGTGGGAATAGACCTCTAATGAACGAACTGTTAGCTGCTCTCCAGAGAGAAAACGTTTGACATATCTATTTTTTAACACTGATATTTGGAAGATGGTTAGCACGCTGATTCACATGTTAGGTATACAATACATACAGGCAAACTGAACTAAACATGTTCCCGTTTTGGAGCTGTCAGACTACTAGACTATTTTTGAGAACTTGCCAAACACTCAGTTCAATAACATAAGTAGAGAAATGAAGAAGGCTTTCTCAGTAAAGTTTCATGCTATTGTACAAAAGGAAAGACATGTGGCCTTCCCTTACCCACTAAAAATGTATAACAAGAAATAGAGTTTGAGCCGAACTTTGAATTCTTTGAAGGGTTAGAAGGCTTCCAATATGTGTAGCATAAGAAGTGAGGATTCCAAATGGATTTACGGGAGAAAAACTATGACCAAAGGCAGTGAATGAACAGTAATCATGGTGATAGGAAGGATGGAATCTTAAAATTTATTCTGAGAACGTGACTTCTGTCCTTCCAAAGTAAGCTTTTGAGTGGGACTTGTAATAACGTAAGCAGAACTTTAGGAGGATCTACGGGTGGCATTCAAAAGAGAGAGGGAAAATAAGCCCTCCAGGATTTTGATTAGGTGCTATGGGTTTAAATTGGAAGCCAGTGTTAGTAATGATAGGAAGAGTGATGAAAAGATTTTCGTTAAAATTAGAATTTAGGAGTTCCCTTCGTGGCTCAGTGGTTAACGAATCCAACTAGTAACCATGAGGTTACAGGTTCGATCCCTGGCCTTGCTCAGTGGGTTAAGGATCCGGCGTTGCCGTGAGCTGTGGTGTAGGTTGCAGACGCGGCTCAGATCCCGCGTTGCTGTGGCTGTGGCGAAGGCCGGCAGCTACAGCTCCTGTTAGACCCCTAGCCTGGGAACCTCCATATGCCACAGGTACGGTTCTAGATAAAGGCAAAAAGACAAAAAAAAAAAATTAGAATTTAGTGACAAGATCAGATGTAAGAGGCAAAGAGAGAAAGGTGTCAAAAAACCAGCAGACAGGTATCCAGCCCTTGTTCCTCAGGCTTGAGATGTCATGGAATGGAAATGGAAACTTCATTTTTTCACTCCTACTATATATACTGAAGAATATAACTTGCTCAGAGAGTTTTTTCTGTCCTCCTCTTTTACCTTTCTTTCTGTCCTTCTTCCTTTATTTATTTATTTATTTATTTTTTGTCTTTTGGGGGCCCCACCTGCGGCATATGGAGGTTCCCAGGCTAGGGGTCTAACAGGAGCTGTAGCTGCCGGCCTATGCCACAGCCACAGCAATGCCAGATCTGAGCCGCGTCTGCAACCTACACCACAGCTCATGGCAACTCGGGATCATTAACCTACTGAGCAACCTCATGGTTCCCAGTCGGATTCGTTTCTGCTATGCCATGACGGAACTCCTCCTTCTTCATTTTTATTTCCACATCTGCCTTAACCCTCTTCCAGAAGCAAAGACCAATGGAAGGCAAATGTTACATTTCACTGGCAGGAACAAATTATTCCCCACTGTTTTCTTGGCCTCAGCTCCCTATTCTGTTGCCAGTTTTCTTTCTAAAACAGAAACATGACCATATTATTCTTCTGCACCATAACCTCTGAATCATTCATAGGACAAATTTCAAAAATCAAGAGTATGGCTTAGGAGTATCCCTAGTCTTTTACTACACCTCCAGCACTCCAAACGTGCACACCAAGACAAGTCACAGTGGACAATTTATCTTCCTTGTATCAGAGCAAGCTTTTCCCACCTATACACATTTGATATGCTGATCTCTCCACCTGGGAATGTATTTGCCTGCATTCATATTCACCCTTCAGAACTCCGATCTTCCATGCAGATTTCCAGAATTCCATTTATGTTCCATTTACTACTATTTCTGTTGCTGTTGTTTTTTTTCTTTTTTTCTTTTCTCGCATTATTTTTACCTCATTGATTTCCTGCAATGGTGAACTGGGTTTTTGTTTGTTTGACTGCTCCTCTGACTGTTGCCCAAGTAGAATTAATCATCTCATGTCTGTGTCATGGTGTCATTTTCTTCATCCCTATAGCACTCTTCATACTGTAAGATAGCTATTTAGCTAGGTGTTTATCTCTTACACTAGATCGGAACCTTCTCTAGGATAAGGACGATATCTCAGCCATCTCTCCTAGCACAATTCTCAGTTAACCAGCAGCAGTATTTTTCCCCATTTATTTATCTTTTTAATTTAATTTTATCAGAGTATAGTCAACTTACAACGCTGCCATTAGTATCAAATGTACAGCAAAGTGAGTCAGTAATACATACAAGTATATCCATTCCTTTTTCCCCATATCAGAGATAGTATTTATCAGCTGGGATTTTACTTTTGTTTACCTCAAGTCCTAGGCTATGATCATAACCTTGCCAATGAAAAACTGAGAAGACGACGATGTCCAACAGAGCTTTAAGAACAAATATTTTGTCCCTAGTTGGAACAAAGGCCCTTCCAAGCCCTTTCCACACAGGGATTTGTTAAACCCGGATGTAAGGATCAGACTCTAACAGAGGCAGGGATGAAAATGCTCTCCTCTTGCTGAATAGGGAAGAAAAGTTGGCTAATCATATTGAGCATTCAGCACCTGAGAAATGAAGGCACTGGCATGAAAGAGTGACAGAGGAGTAAAACAAAGACCTCTCTTCATGGATAATGACTAATCCGTATAATCACACTCATCCCTACAAACAATTCTTTTTTCCCCCCAATTAATTATTTATTTACTTTTAGCTGTGCCCAGAGCATGCAGAAATCCCGCAGCCCTATAAATGATTCTATTAAGAAATTCCAGATGTGGCAGTTTATTGCTCTATAAACTTCAAGGACACAATTCTTCAAATAAATATTTACTAAATAATAGTTTATAAACATCTAGTGATACTGTATTTATCTAGCGGCCTCTGATGCAGCATCTCCTAACTTCTTTCCATACAGTAATAAGGGGAAAAGTGTGTATGCATGCACACACCACAGACATGAACACTAAAATTCAAGTCTAATTGTAAAACTTTCATCAAAGTCTGGAACAAAAATTAAGGAACGAAATTGAGAACTAAAATCTATATCTTACCTATAGTTTGCTCTTGGCCAAACAACAACCCATGGCCTGAAAGAAGGTATAACTTAGAAAAAAATTTCCAAATTCCTTATTTCCTAAATCAGAGCTCCAATAACAAAACAATCTAAGAATCAGGAAGCTTCTCCACTATGCTGAAAGTTACTGAAGACTGACTCATAAGTGCATACTATTTATATAAATTAAAATATACAGGCTCAGTAGAAAGAGGTACAGAGAGAAAAAAAAAGAAGTTAATTAAAACAGGTAAGTACTAACAAAAAGATTAACAGGTAAATAAATTGAACAGATGTTAATATATGTTAGAAGTACACTGATTTAATATACTATATTAATATAGTATACACCGAAAATTAAAAATATAAAGAAACACATACCAAGTTAGGAGTTGAGAACAAAGATATTTTTTTGCAATAAGTATCATTTAAGTCCTAATTCCACCACATATTAAAAATACATTCCAGACCATTTAAGAGTTAAAAGTACAATGTCAAATCATTAAAAGACCAAACAATAAATGTCTCAAAAATCACAATGCTAAAAAGAAAGACATTAAATGAAATACTACAGTATACTTTATTTTTAGCAATAAACACCTCTCATAAACAAAAAAAAAATTAAAGGAATATGAGAAAGAAGAGAATATTTACAACAAAATCAGGAAATAGGTATTGACTGAGCATTCACTCAATCAAGAAAATTAATTTTAAGCTCTTACTGTGAGCCATACTCTCTGCATAAAAATCATGTTGCCGATATTGTGGTGAGAGATAACATACAGATAAGTAGACAAACACTTAATATAATTACAAATTATGGAAATAGGGTGGGGCAAGACTAGGGAAAGAGTGTTCCAGGAAAACTGTAATAATTATGATTAGTAGGGTAGGTGGATCAAATGTTTGCACTGTATAAGCATTCTCTAATTGGAACTTTAGAAAAAAATAAAGTGTGTACATAAAAATGACTAATCACTATACAGAGGTAAACACATACAATGACTTTTTAAAAAATACACATTTAACTAAAAATGTGGTCTCATTCTGACCATCCATCTCTGACCATCCATTCTCATACTATCCTCCTAGTCCCAACCAGGTAAATAGGTAGAGCCACCACCTGCTTTGATATTCCCCGTTTGATTCTTTACTTTCCTCTTTTGCAGTGTCTACAATGTTTTTGCTTAAATCCTAAACTGTCTTTGCTGGATGGGCCACTGTCTTCTTCAGTCAGCTGAGCTTTTCTCTCCTCTTCTGGGCAGTAAGTACAGTTGTTAGGGCTTTATAGGCCTGGCAACCTATCCTTACCATTTGGCTCCATCATTTATGAGCCATATAGCCTCTCAGTCACTTTGTGTCTCTAAGTCATACATTTCTCATCTTTGAAATGAAGAAAATACTAGCTGCTACCTTACAGATCCATTTTTGAGACTCAAATGCAAGAACGGGATAATGCATGGGAAGGAACTGGCCCAAAGTGAGGGTCCGGTAAATGGTAGTTGTTACAACTGTCTTAGAGTTCATTCATTATGTTGGTCATTCTTGCTAAAGTGACCACAATACAATTTTTTTCTTTGCTTTTGCTCTTTTTCCTTTCTCTTTTCTATTTTCACACAGCAGTTTGCTACAGGAGAAATCTTTTACAAATACATTATACAAACTTCTTAGCGGGAAAAGTGCAACTCTATCTCAGGATCGGGGAGGCTATTTATTTGGAAGACATCACATTCACAGCAGAGCTCACCCTTTCCTGCTACAACTCCCCCACCCCCCCAAAATAAAAAAAACTAAAAAAATTCTTTCTTTGGTAACTAGCTCCAGAGTCACTTCACAAGTTAAGAAACTTTTGGTGCCAGCCACTGGAGATTCCCTGTCAGTCTTTGTTCTTCCCAGTAGCAGATTCAGCTATTTTCGAGATCAGTAAAAGTTTCAAAAACACAATAGGCCGCAGTAAAGAGCCTGCCAGGCGCTTTGAGATACTCAGAAGATTTTTAAAAATTTTTCTATTATAGCTGGTTTACAGATTTCTGTCAATTTTCCAGCTGCACAGCATGGTGACCCGCTTAGACATACATATATGGATTCATCACAAGTGACTAGACATCATTCTCAGTGCTATACAGCCGGATCTCCTTGCTTTTCCATCCCAGAGGCAGTACTCTACAACCATTAACCCCAGACTCCCATACCATCCCATTCCCTCTCCCACCCCCCTGGCAACCACAAGTCTGTTCTCCAAGTTCGTGATTTTCTTTTCTTAGAAAGGTTCCTTCGTGCAGTATATTAGATGCCAGATATAAGTGATATCATATGGTATCTGTCTTTCTTCTTAGAAGAAAACAGCTAACAAAGCCAGGTTTGTTTTAAGAGTGGACAAAAGACGAAATTCTCTCAGCTCTTTCCTGGGCAAACAAACTCATTTAGTTTTGCCTTGAACGCCAAAGCTCAGAAAACTCAAGTGAGCATAATATTTCCACCACTCTTAAGAGAGATGAAATTCTGTTCCATTCCTAAGTTTGCTGATTGCTAAAGGTGTTCAAGGGCTCAGAACTGCTTCATGCTGCTATCGCCGCTCCTCAGCCAAAGAGGCTGCGGGAGACTTGCTGTTTCTCATTACCTCACACCTCATTTGACCTATATCATACAGAAGTCTTTTTCCCCCTGAAAATTAAAGTTTATTCCCTTAGAAGCCCAGGCTTTTAAACAGTTTTTACGGTTGCATTAGGGATTCGGGCAAACATAAGGCATAGTTCCCCCCCCCCCCAGAAATCGTAATCTAATGATAATAATACAAATGAAAAGCTAATACCCAACGATGTCCCTAGTGCTTTTCACATATTGTCTTATTTTATTTTCAAAAATGGCCTCATGAGATGATTCCAAAGATTAGCCTCCTTCAAAAGATGACAAAAATGAGGCTCAGAAAGAGTGAGTAATTTCCCCAAAGTTACACAGCTACTAAGAAATAGAGCCTGGATCCAAAGTATAAGTTTGGAAGACTTGAAAGTCTGTGCTTTTAGCCAGGACTCTATACTGTCCCCTCCACTTAATAAGAAAAAAATGTGCAGTAGAGACTTATAGGTTCAATATTTAATAGCTCCAATTATTTGCAAGAAATCCTAAAGGCCCGTGGAATCAAGTCACTTTTCAGACATGTCATGGTATGGGTTAGAATGACATGCCCTGTGTGGATGGCACATGGGAGTCAGTGAGGGGGCTGAGCCTGTTGCATAGTGTAGTGTGTGCACGCTTCAGCCATTCTCTTCACTCACCATCCTATTTGTAGCAACTCCTGTGAAATGATAAGACTTGTGTTTCTTCATAAATAACAATTTAACAAAGAAAGCCAGTGGCATAATCAATGATGTCAGTTTTGTGTTTGGTAAAATAAAAAAGTTTAGAAAAGTTCATTTAAATTTTTCACTTAGACTCCACTGAATTTCATGGATAAAAGTATAATCTACAATGGAGTTCAACTAGTGTGAGTGGGACTTTCACCAAGGATCTTAGGACATATCTCTTGATTTCTGAGTCATATATAAAGCAATATACAAGAGTAGTAAAATACAATGAATGCTTCATTAGACCATATATTTATGGATACATGGTGCAGTTGGCATAACGTTGTCAATCATGTTGGATGTCACGTATTTCATTGCAGCAGTTAGAGGAAACTGGTCTTCCCTCATGGAAACAGAGCAGATGCTGGTAGACTGGCTCAGTCTTAGGAGGAAGTGTTGATACACATACACAGTCTTCACAAACAACTGGCTGATTCATCCATCAAAAACAAATGTTGAAAGTCATGGATACAGTGATGCATGCCTTCAGGCAGGAGGAAGAGCAGACAGATGCTTGCAGCAGGTACCCTTTGAAACAATTCAGTCCTTTTTCACCACAGGCCAATTTGCAGAAAGGGAAGTCAGAGGCATAGTAGGTCAGCTTGTGGCAATTACTCAAGCTCTTGTGCTAGGCTTTTAATCATGTGTTATTCCCCATTCTAGTGCCATCTAGATGATACTCAAATCTACTGTCATCTACTGATTCTCAACTCTTTCATCTAGAGCCTACCCACTTCCACTATGTTGTGGATGGTTATACTTTCTCTCACCTGACCCCTGGTAATCTTGAGAGCCTTTGGCTACCACTCACTCTCTCATACAAGATATATCTTGCCCAGGTACAATTTCTAGGGCTCAAAACTGTATACTTGGGGGAGGGAGAACTTTGGTTAAAAGGATATGGCCACAGAAAATATGTAGTCATATGATGCTGAAGAGAGCAATTGGCTCAAGCAAAATGTCCCAATGTAGGAAAAGGTGAAGCAGGGACAGGGAGTCATTGGAAATGTGGGCATTCGATGTCAGGAAAGGCAGTAGGTGGCAATAAGGTCCAAAACCCTGGTCTGGGGTCTGGAAGGTCATGCAACTTTCAGGGGAGCCCGGAGGAGAGAGCCCTTTGGCTCTATTGGAGTACCTCATATCTTTGTTTGAATTGAGGCTCTGTCATTTACCAGTTGGAGCGTGACAGACCTTGTGAAAATCATTTAGCCTCATGGAGTTTCATTTTACTTTTATGTGCAATGAAAATGATACCACCTACCTTGCAAGGTTTGTGAGGATTAAAAGACAGAATATATATAAAGCATCAGGACACAGCAGATAGCTCAGAATAATGCGGCTGCTGCTGAGATTAGGAATATTATACCAACAAACTGAAGTATAAGAGGTAGACTGGTGGTACATTCATTTTATTTAACAAACAGTTGAGTATCTGTTTTAAGTATCTATTTTGTGTCTGCTATTGGGTTCTGACACTAGGACTAGAGTAATGAATAAGGCCGATACTGTCTTTTCTTTGATGAACTTTAAAGTCTAGAGGGTGCTGTTATCAGCATCAAGACACAAACTAAAGAATAATTTAGAAGTATGGCAACAGACCAGTAGCAAGAAATAGTGCCCAAAGTTTGAGCCAGACTGATAGGAACCGTGATTTAGTTTTTTGGTTTTAGATTATGAGGCAAATACCTTGACACTCTCTTTCCTGCCATTCAGACAAGCCCTGGGCACTGAGGTAAGACCAAGTCTACAGACAAAGGTCATGGATGAAAGAGAAGGGAGGAAGAGGCTAGAAGAGGCAGAATCTTCATCACATGCCCACCATGTGGTAAGTATTTGGTAAATATTAGCCTTATTATTATCATTGGTGTTGTTAATAAAATTAGCCCATTTCCTTGGACTGATGTAACTGATCTTCCTTCATGACTCAGAGCCTTCTATATTCTGCAGAATGACTGCAGCACCATGATGTACTCGGGGGCCATGCAGCCAGTAGGTTGCCATTTGTCTGCACCAAGAAAGGCTGGGCACATGGCAATGCTGGAGCTCTTGAATCTCTCTAGAAAGTGGATTTTCTCTTTCCTGCCATGGTGTTGGATTACCTACTTTCCATTTTGCTATGTTAGTGTGCCCACCTTTATGGCCTAATAACAGCCTCTTTTAATATACTTTGAACTAAAAAAAAAAAAAAAAAGAGTATAACTCTCATGTCACAATTTTGTCTAAAGTAAGAGTAAAATACATCAAGACCACATTATAAGGAAATACTGGGGAAACTGAAGGCTGGATTTGAGATCAGGACTGTTCTGGGGAATCTGACTTCCATTTTCTTCAACTGTGACGAGAATAACGGTCCTCCCACTACCTCAGGACAAGGTGGAGACTACATGACGATATGCGTGGGGAGTGATTTATGAAGTAGAAAGCACATAAAAATAGAAAACATAATGCATTTGCAATATCTGTTTTGTAGACAGCTGGTGGGAACCATAAGCTGGAGAAAGGTAAAGGAGTCATTTGTAGAGAATACTCAGGTTAGATACAATTTTCCTATTCTATACCAACTTTTTCATCTTCACATTACAGAAGACAAGACTGTCACATTTCAAGAACTTTTGGAATAAAGATGTTGGTTTAAGACTGATTTTAACCCCTATTTCCACACTCAGGTTTTGTTTCAAATTAAGTAATTTTTTTTTTTTTTTGTCTTTTTAGTGCTGCACTCGTGGCATATGAAGGTTCCCAGGTTAGGGGTCAAATCAGAGCTGCGGTTACCTGTTATAGCCAGGTATAACAATGTGGGATCCAAGCCGCGTCTGCGACCTACACCACAGCTCACGGCAGTGCCAGATCCTTAACCTACTGAGCGAGGCCAGGGATCAAATCTGGGTCCTCATGGATACTAGTCAGATTTGTTATCACTGAACCACGACGGGAACTCCACATTTGAATGAACCTCCACATTTACATAGACTAGCAGGCAGATGATTTATAAGATAATTAAAATTTATCAAAGTATTCAAACTATTGCTATAGATACACTCACTTGGTGACAAACTGTAGCATACTTTCTTATAATGGGAACCATTGAAATGTGCACCAGATAATTATGCTGTCTAGCATGCAAGCTAAATTTCCTATGGGAATTTTATTATTTTATGTCAATGCAGCTTGAAACTATTAATAAGAGATGGCTTATGTCACATGCTAATTTGCTTTATTATACTAAGAATGAAAACTCAGCTAAATGCTAATTATTTCTATTTTTAAATACCCTCCAGAACTGACACTACAGTTGAAATAAATTTTTTTCTAAATTCCATAAGTCATTTTTTTATTAACACAAGTACGTTTTGTATACATAAACTATGGTTCAACTAACTGTGATGTAACATGGCTTTTGTATATACTGCTTTAGCATTCCAGATTAATGTCATAGTATCACAACATTTATAAAATCAATTAAATTGCATAATGGCTTATTTGATTTGGAAATTTTAAAAAAATTACATGGACTCCATTCATTGTTTACTACCTGACCGTGCCCAGTTTAACACTAGAAATATTATCAGCATGCCATCAAGCAGCATCTAAGTAAATTTCCACTTTAGCACTTTTTAAAACTTGTGATCTACTAATTATGATTACATTTTGCTGTAATACATTTTATTTCACCTGCATTATTAGGACCACATTAGTTTAATTAATGCTTTGTATCTTTCAAATTCTGGTTCAAAGCAAGAAGGCACTGGAAGTACTGAATTTAGTTTTTAAAGTCCCTGGTCACAGAGGCAATACTTTGGCAAGAGTGAAGTAATCTAATTCTTAAAGGTTCTTTAAGCAGTTTTGGTGGTCTAGGTGAACACTGTCACTGATTCTGAAATGAAAAATAACCTAGTTGGTTAATTTTCAGATTTAAAGTTTGAATTGCATCTGGCTCTGTTGTGAACTCACTTGTCACATCATTACCCGTATCTATTAAACCCCAGTAATAATCAAATAAGACAGAAATACTAAGTTTGAATGATCTACCAAAAGCCAATTAGTGCACTTAAGATTTTATCATTTGGTTTGTAAGGGACTCTAAAAGCTCCCTTAACTCCAACTCCTATACAGTTTATGGAATGCCCTGAATTAAGGTAAGAGTGAGTTACAGGTCTTTATCTTTCTATTGGGAAAGCTGGTAATTTAACTGAAGTGGTCTGTATTCATAACAGTCTTCTATTCACCTAATAATGCAGGTGAATATGACTAAATTTTAATATTTATGAATACCTACTTGTGTTTACTTTTACTTTATGATTTTTAAAGGAAAGATTGAGGCTCAACCCAACTTTCACACTCTCTTTGTAGTCCTTAAACCACAAATAATTACCCTTTAGAAGAGCAGCATAGTGAACTGATTTATGAATTCACTAGTTTTTCTTCTCCACTGTGACAAACATAAACAATTACATCATATCTTGAAACAGAAACATTAGTTACTAGCATATCTCGTGCTGAAATGAATCAAATCAATAAAATGGATTTTCTTGGTTTCTGTCCAACTTACTGTAGAGGCCCTGGAATGCTCTCTCTCTGGAATCACTCACTGTTCTCTGTGTCCTGGATGATCCAGGAGAGTTCTGTTATCCTATCCCTCCCTTCCCTTTCCAGATTATTCAAGCTCCATCAGAGCTGACTGTTACATCTCTGTTTTCTAGCTCTCATCCTTACTTCCTCTGAAGCACAACTGCGGTGTCATCTTGTCCTGTTTATTCAACTGTCTAAATATATCTTAGTTTCCTTTTATCTTGGAAGCCATTTCCAAAATCTTGGGATTCCCTCAGGGCTCCAGCTCTCTCGTCTATACTTACAAGGGTAGACCATTTTTTCTGCCCAGAACACTCTTTACCTCTCTTTCTGCATCACTAACTCCTAGTCATCTTTCAAGGTTGTGCTCAGGTTTTATTTTCTCCACTTAAACATTCCTGACTTGCCTTGCCCTCAGGTTGTACTACCTGCCTCTCTTTTGTCTGGAAGCCCCACCACACACTGTACATCTGCCACTTATTTATGACATGTCACAGGCATTAGTTTACTCATCTCTCTCCTTTCCTGGACTATTTGGAGGCTAGAGATGTTGCCTTGTATAGTGACATCCTGGGTAACACTGCCCAGAGAATAAGAGACTCACAGAGAAGAAGTGGTGGTTGAATGAATAAACGGTGATGTGTAGTTTAGATTTAGACAGAGAAGTCTGACCTTTCTCTGAGATGTGTGTCTACTTTTTATGAGTCATTTTCCTTCCTTTTGGACTAATATGTTACCTCTTGAGAGCCAAGAATGATTATTAACTGCTTTCCCAGAAAATCTTATCCTCCCAGATGACACAAATCTTCTCTGATGTCAATCAGAAAAGTGGCACCTGAATACCCAGAGGACTGACAGAATTGCTCAAGTGCCTATATGCCCCAGGCACTGTTTAGAAATACATGGCCAGATTCAAACTGTGTCAGTCTTTTTCTTTACACAAAAGATGGTTGTGAGGAAACATTTATTGTGCTTTATAAATTATTTGTATTTGAATTTGTTTAAATGCTCAACAGTGATGCATTTAAAACATAATTCAATATACAAAAGTATCACTACTGAGGCAACCTTTCAGTGACTCCTCTATGATCTATAGTGAGGCACCATTACAGAACTAGCAAAATGACTTTGAAATCTCTGTGGCCAAACTTGAATGGGATTATACCAAGGTGATTAGAAATGACAATAAATAAAGACGACAATGTTAAGGGAAAGAAGAGGACAAAGGAAGATAACAGAGGTCTTAGCAGGATTTTAAACTTTAAAAAAACCTATTATTACTATGTGTAACAAAAAGTATTTTGACATTATTCATAGAATAGAAAGTAATTAGGCTTCTGTTTACTTGAATTCAGACACACAACTATACATGGCTTGGAGGATGGGGCGAGCAGAATACGGACAACTAAACTACGGTCTGAATTGTCCCCCTCCTTGCATTTGTCTAGTTTGCCACATCGTATATATGAAGGAAGAGTGAAGATGCTTATTTCTTCCTCAAGGAAATAAAGTCAGCTGGACTAAGGGGGTCCAGAATTAGTTCTTGAAGTATCTGGCAATTTTCAACTAGGGAAATGACAGAGAGAGTTCTTTTTCCTCTCTCTCACCTCCAGACCTTGTTCTGGAATTCGCTTCAGCAGTTTATCTCTTTCCCTTGAGCTTACAGATATCCTCAATATCATCCACTTCACTCCTTTCCTGCAGCACAAGTCTGAAAATGTATTGATGCTTAAAATTTCTGCTTCCTCATTTTCTATTTTTCTCATCCAATCAAGCTTTCAAATTCACCATAACAACTTTTTTATTTTTTTATTTTATGGCTGCACCCACAGCATATGGAACTTCCTGGGCCAGGGACTGAATCCAAGCCACAGCTGCGACCTACACTGCGGCTGCGGCAATGCCAGGTCCATTAACCCACTGCACCTGGTTGGGGATTAAACCTGCACCTCTGCCACGACCCGAGATGCTACAGTCAGATTCTTAACCCACTGTGCCACAGCAGGAACTCCATAACCTTTATTCAAGCAGACAGTGACCAAATACTGCTGAAGTGAAAGGCTGATTTTCATTCTACAGGTGACGCACCTCTAAATATCATTTGACAGAGTGGTTCACTCCCTCTTGAAGCACTTCATTCTCTAGGCTTCTCTGATCCATAGGCCTTGTTTTCTTTTTTTGTCACACCAGCTTATCAGGTATCATTTTTCTAAATTTGATGTGCCTCCAGCCTCTGTCCTCACCTCCTGTTTTCTTACCCACGCTCCTACTAAATTTAAGTACCACTTATACTCTTTGATCTCTAACCTAGACCTTGTTTATTCGACTGCCTTCTTGATATCTCTTTTTGGATTCCTGTTGGGCATCTGAAACCTAAGAAGTCCAAAGAGATACACTGTGTTCTTTCCTCTTATCCCGACTCCACCACCACCCCTGCCAAATCCATTCCCCTTAAAGGATTTCCCAGGTCAACAGGATTGCACTGTCATCTATACCAACTGCTCAGGCCAAAAACTAAGAAACCTTCACATAGTTCATTAATCCATCAGTAAATCTCACTTGCTCCAAAGTGTATCTTGAATTCAATCACTTTCATCACCTCATCGTTTCTAGAGCAAGCTTCCATCTGTCACCTAGACTAAAGGGGCAGCTTCTTCACTTAGTCTCCTTGCCTCTACCATATTGGTCTGGTGATCAGTTCCATACCTAGCATGTGAAGTGCTCTTTTAAAGAAACCTAAATTCACACCATTTCATTGCTTAGAACACTTCAATAATTTCCCACTGCAATTAAACAAAAATGTGAGGTCAGCACCCAGTGCCCTAACTGATTTGGCTCTGCCTGTTCTTCTAAGCTCCCAACTCCATCTATTAAGTCTCTGCTGCACAACACTTGTACTTGCTGTTCCTTCTTTCTCATGCAAAGTGTGAACACTCTTCCCCCATGCAGATGGTTCTTTCTCAGTATTCAGGCCTCAGCTCAAATTTCTGGGCTTTTCTATCTCATGTGAGCAGCCGTCCCCCTGGATCGCCAACCATCAAATCCATCATATTCTTCACAGAACATGACTTTATCTTCTTTACAGCACTGGTCAATAACAGAAGTTACCTTACTCATTTGCTGATGAACTCGTTGAATGTTTTCTCACTATTAAAATGAAAGTGTCTAGACGGCCCACACACTTGATCCTCACTATCTCTTCTGAACCTAGAATAATGCTGAATAGTGCATGTCGACTGACTGACCCAAGATGCCTCTCTATCACATATTAAAGTTTCACTTTCTATCCCAAACTTCATAAGCTCATTTTTTGACCCATGAGGCATATCCCAGAAATTGCCCAAGTAGAATTATTTTGGGGTGGTTGACCTATAGAAATTTGTCTTATTTGCTGCCTCTGCCTCCATCCAAGAGTGTCTGGTACTCCGGATGTGTCTTGATCTTGAGCTCTATCTTGATTTCCAAAACTTTATCTAAACACTTGCCTCCTTTGTGGCCCTATCCCTAGCTTTCTCTTTTGTTTAAACATAAGGCAAAGGGCTTCCTTTAAAAAGAACATCATAATGGCCAAGTGACTGTATCTACTAAGCATTAGAAATCATTATCATCATATTTAAACAGCTTGCTGTTTTGGCTACTGTCTTAAAAAGATGAGACATTTTAGCTATTATTTAAAAACTTCATTATGGCACAGCTCTTTACTGCAAAATCGGTTATCTCTGGATCAAATCATGTTTCCTAAAATATTCTCATAAAGTATTTCTCTACAGAATAGGGCTGGTGCATTCAATATCTTAATGTAATGTTACAGAGAGGCTCAATTTAACTCTTTGATGTTTCAGGCCATATTCACCTTCAGTGTAACTCATGATTCTAGACTATTTTAGATATATTTTTATTCAGAAAATATTTGTTGAATCACTACTACATGTCAGGCACTGTAACACATATTGGAAATGTGATTGGAATGAACAAAACAGATATGTCCTCTGTCTTTATGGTGCTTTGAGACTTAGAGGGAGGCAGATATTAATAATATATAATAAAATAAAAGTAATAGCAACACTGCTTAAATGAATGTTCACTGTGTGCCAGACAGTGTTTTCAGTGCCTTACAATTATTAACTCATTTAATTGTTACAACAACATGTAGGAACTACTAACATGGCCATTATCATACAGAGGAAGGAACTAAGATCACATAACTAGGAAGAAACTAAGATGAGGTTCAAAATCATTCTCTGGAACCATACTTTTAATCACTACATTTTCCTATCTGGTGAAGCTTGCTGAAAAAAGTGAAAGGCAAGAATTATTCCAAGCACACTAATAATTATAACAATAAGTTCTATGAACCTAAAGTGCAGAGTATAAAGAGTACATTCCATTATCGCTCAGTCATAAAAAGGAAGGAAATAATGGTATTTGGATGGACCTAGAGATTATCATACTGAGTGAAGTAAACCAAAGACAAATATCATATAATATTGCTTATATGTGGAACCTTAAAAAATGATACAAATGAACTTATTTACAAAACAGAAATAGACTCACAAACATAGAAAAGAAACTTATAGTTAACAAAGGAGAAAGAGGGGGAAGGATAAATTAGGAGTCTGGGATTAAAAGATAGAAAGAGAGAGAGAGACAGATGGATAGATAGATAACCAACAAGGACCTACTGTATAGCACGAGGAATTAAACTCAGTATCTTATAATAACCTATAATGGAAAAGAATGTAAAAAAGCATATATATATGTGTGTGTATATATATATATATATATATATGTATAACTGAATCATGTGACTGTACATCTGAAACTAGCACAACATTATAAACCAACTCTATTTCAATAATTTTTTTTTAAAAGAGCATATGTTCCAGAGTGACCTAGTCTGGGGAATCAGGAAAGATCTTCTTAGGGAAGAGATGGGAAGGTTTTAATTAATTTAGATTTCATTCCCTCCAGCCCTATTCTGCCCTACTAATACTACAAGAACCTTCTTTTTCAAAGCAATACAGTAGCTCCTGACAATTTGATAGTTAATTCATGCTCTGACCTTTCCACTTCCTGCAATGTAATCAATCTCTGCTGTTGCTTAACATTATGCGAAGTCAGAACAAATGAATATGGGTCAGATGCTCATAAAAACTCCCTGAGTGGCCATGGTCTGTCCTGAGATGAATGTGGCACATTCAATAATAACCCTAACAAGTGAACAATATTAGGTCCGATTCTTTGGTCAACCATTCTAGATACCCGCAGATAAAGCTAAAATTTGGAAAGGAGTTATTTAAGAGCATTATAATCAGGTTATGTAATTAAGGCCCTGGAAGGACTGACACTATTGCATTGAATTTATGACACATTATATAGTAAATCATTTCAGGGAAATGGCGCCTCTCCTTTTAACGTAGGTCATTAGGAAAACACTCCTCACTGTCTATGTGACAGAGAACTAGAATGTTCTGCCAGAGGAGGTCATCATAGTTCTTTTTAAGCAACAGATCATTTAATTCCCACATAAGCCAGGATGCTTCAATTTGTTCCTTGGATACAGATTTCATTCTTCACCCCAGTACTTATCTAAAAATGTAGAACGTTGCACACAAGGGAGACCAAGAGAATGAAAGAGAATGGATGTGTTGCCAAATGACCAAGTTTTATAGCCTCTCAAATCCAAGAGGATTGATCTCCCTTTTTTTTATTCACTTGCATATGAAACTTACAGATTTTAGAAAAGAAATCACAGACTTGTAATGAGGTGGAGAGACTAAATCACCAAATGAGAAGCAAGAAACATCCCAACAGCAATTACTCAGCAGCCACTGAAATTTGCAAAAGATGCCAGTATCTCCCAGAAGAGTAAACAATCATGATGTTAAAATGTCAGCTGTGGACATAGTATGTTCAAAATGCAATGTAAAATTTCCCAGCAGTATATTTCGTCTTATGGAGTGTAGCATTATGCACAACAGTCCCTAAGTAGCCCCAGGGTTGTAGCTACATCAGCAGAAATCTCTTTACTTCTCAGTCCATAGTCATCACTAATGAACTCAACTGGGGACACATTGGCTAGCTTAATTTCTTATCACTGTTTATGTCTAGTAAGGCTAAATGCTGAAATTCAACCCAAATCCTATTTACACCCATTTGACTCTTGTTCTTCTAGGTTATTGTCTGATCCTGCACATCTCTGGAACAGGCAAGAAGGCCTCCCCTTTGCTTGTCCTGGTGATGCCTTCTTCATATGTCTTTTAAAATATCCCAGATAGGCAGCTCCTTGGAAATAAGAAATGGCTATTGACGGGAGTCGTATTACTTAAAAAGCAAACAAATCATTAATACACTTAGCTCTCCAGTTTAAGTAAGCTCTGTTTTTGTTTTGATTTAGCTTTTCAAAATTATTCTCAATACTAACAGAGACATCTCTAACACTACATGATATGCCTAGAGTTTTCAGATTAATACCAAGATAATTTTTAAAAATTTTTAGCTGTGGCAGACAACTCATCCTAAGAATTTAGATTCAGTAGATAGTGAATTTTGAGTGCCTTTTTGGAAGGTCAGTGTAATGTTCTTTTTTTTTTTTTTAGGGACACATCCGTGGCATATGGAAATTCCCAGGTTAGGGGCTGAATGGGAGCTATAGCTTACAGCCTACACCACAACCACAGCAATGCAAGATCTGAGCTACTCCTGCAATCTACACCACAGCTCATGGCAATGCTGGGTCCTTAACCCACTGAGCAAGGCCAGGGATTGAACCTGCATCCTCACAGATACTAGTTGGGTTCATTACTGCTGAGCCACAATGGGAATTCCCTAGTCTTTTTTTATGCTTAATGTGTTTGCTGAAGAGGACAGTGAAAGGGAGCATGAAGTCAGAAGTTGCTCAGTATGCTTTTGATAGGTCCTTTGGCAAGGCTTTCCCCTCAGCATTAACCAACTGCTTCCTGCTGATTATCTGGTGAGAAAAAGATGGTATTCTTCAATATAAAAGGTTAGGACGGAAGTGGTGCTCAGAGGTAATGAATGTGTTAAAGACAGAAAGATGGAGGAATCAGGCTCCCTAACTTCAGACTATACTACAAAGCTACAGTCATCAAAACCGTATGGTACTGGCACAAAGACTGAAATACAGATCAGTGGAACAGGATAGAAAGCCCAGAATTAAATCCACGCATCTATTGTCAACTAATCTATGACAAAGGAGGCAAGAATATACATTGGACAAAAGACAGCCTCTTCAATAAGTGGTGCTGGGACAACTGGACAGCTACATGGAAAAAAATGAAACTAGAACACTTCCTAACATCATGCACAAAAATAAACTCAAAATGGATTAAAGACCAGATACTATAAACCTCTTAGAGGAAAACATAGGCCAAACACTCTCTGACATAAATGATAGCAACATCTTCTCAGGTCCGTGTGTCAGAGTAAGGACAATAAAAAGAGAAATAAACAAATGGGACTTAATTAAACTTCAAAGTTTCTGCACAGCAAAGGAAACCCTAAACAAAACAAAAGGACAACCCACAGAATGGGAGAAAATATTTGCAAATGAATCAACTGACAAGGGATTAATCTCCAAAATTTACAAACACCTCCTACAGCTCAATACCAAAGAAACAAACAACCCCATCAAAAAATGGGCAGAGGAACTAGGCAGACAATTCTCCAAAGAAGACATGCAGATGGCAAATAAATACATGAAAAGACGTTTAACATTGCTCCTCATTAGAGAAATGCAAATCAAGACAACTATGAGGTACCACCTTACACCAGCCAGAATGGCCGTCATCAAAAAGTCTACAAACAGCAAGTGCTAGAGAGGGTGTGGAGAAAAAGGATCCCTATTACACTGCTGGTGGGAATGCAAACTGGTGCAACCACTGTGGAAAACAGTATGGAGATTCCTCAGGAAACTTAAAATAGAATTACCATTTGATCCAGCAATCCCACTCCTGGGCATCTATCCAGGGGAAACCATGACTCAAAAAGACACATGTACTCCAGTGTTCATTGCAGCACTCTATGCAATAGCCAGGTCTTGGAAACAACCTAAACACCCATTGACAGAGGAGTGGATAAGGAAGATATGGTACATACACACAATGGAATATTACTCAGCCATTAAAAAGAACGAAATAACAACATTTATAGCAACATGGATGGACCTAGAAATTATCATGCGAAGTGAAATCAGTCAATTAGACAACAACACCCAGTGCTACCTCTTATATGTGGAAACTAAAAAGACACAATGAACTTCTTTGCAGAACAGACAATGACTCACAGACTTTGGAAAACCTTTGGTTTTTCAAATAAGACAATCTGGGGGGTGGGGGGATGCACTGAGGGTTTGGGATGCAAATGCTATCAAATTGAGTTGTGATTTTTGTACCCCTATAATTGTAATAAAATTCATTAAGCAATGGGAAAAAAAAAAGACAGAGAATGAGAACAATCCTACCATTTGGATGAAGAGCCTAAAACGAGTTAGCTGATGAGAGTAAAATATTTGTCATTCTAAAGGGTCCCAAGGCCATGCAGTAACTGAGTGCTAATAGTAGTGGAAAGATCACTAAGTGACTTATGCAATCCCATTTTAGGACTTGAATAGTCAATTGGATTTTATGACTTTCAGGGATTTAACATTATTTATTATAGGCAACAGGGCTGTCCAGTGGTGGGAAGAGCTGCATCACATGCCTTTTAAATATCTTTTCAAACAAGATAATGTGTTTTTTGTGATGGCTTTGTAGATAGAGCTAATTAAAGCGTATTTTGCTCCAGTGGCACAAGGGGACTATGTGACAGTACTGCTAAGCTAAAGTGGAAATAGAATGCTCTGTATGAAAGGAGAGATGAGGTTCTGTGGCTTAGTACCCAATGAGCTCAAGGTTATAGATATTAATGTGACCTGGGAGTAATCTATATGATACTTACCACGACAAGGTTCTATTTATATAACTGTAATTAATAATGAATGAGTCATTTTGGTTTAGAGCTCTAGAATTAAATTTATCATCTGCTCAAGGCATAAATCTTCAGAAATAATGAGATGATGATTTGTCTTAGGAATTTCTATGGCTGGTCTGACATTTTTATAACAGAGGAGTGAGCACCTAGCTCCAAAATTATAAGGTTTATACTAGTCTCCCAGATGTTTATTAAAAGTCCTCAAAGTAAATTTGCAGACTCTCACATAAAATTTTGCAGTAAATTCCCCAATACATGAATATGTCATAGGATATATTTTATGAATCCCACATAATAGTAGAAAGCTCAGAATTAAAATTTTAGCTGTTATCAATGTTTTCAAAAAGCTCTCAAAAGGATTTGAAATGATCATAACACAAAGGCAATTTCGAAATGCTCCAGTGACCCCCTGCATGGACTTACTCTTTTAACAGCCTGCTTATATTTTCCCAGCCATAGCCTGTATCTCAATTCTTTAAGTTTTTTTTTCTCTTTTGAAATGATATTTCCTAGGAATATGAGATGCTTAAGATATACAGAGGTTGGACATGAGTAAGGAAAGTCAATGGTAAATACATCAATGTGTATTCAAGGTCAAACAGATCTCAGAAAATTCAAACAATCTTTGCCAGAAAGAAACAAGAGTCATTAAGTGTCCATCTCAGCAGCTTCAGATGAGAATAAATAATATTTTAAGATACCAAAGGCATCATCTAAAGGCAGTTTTAAATAATATACCATTTACTGAAACAGTACACCTTTCTGTTTATGGAGTCTTTGGTAGACTATCTCTGGTTTTTTTGAGGTAGCAGAAGTTGGTAATTATAAAGTCTCAACAGAGAAGCTGGGATCTTGAATTCTGATGTTGGTGCCAGAGCAGCTCATACACTCACTGTCCAAGCTCTCAGAAGGAGCATCTCTGAATTGGCAGTGATTTAGAAAACAGGGGACTGAACCTAAAAACCACCAAAAATTAATTTTAATACTTACTTGCTAAAATTGTCCACCTGAGGCTCAGTTTCTCTACAGTTTCGTTTGTAATCTAATGGATTCATACTTTCCCCTTAGAGCTGCAGGATGCTATATGAACTAACATTATTTTGTAAATTGTAAAGTCCCCATCAAAGTGATTATTTTTATTGCACAGATACCAAAAAAATGGTTCAGGTCCTGTCCCCAAGACCTAAAGCAACTTAGACACCCTATCATAACTTCACACTCTACACATTCCTTCTTCAGTTATTAAAAAAATGTCTAGGAAAGTAGGAATGGTATTTTTATGATCTATCACTATGACAGGGTAAAAGGCCTTTCAAGATGTGTTTGAATATGCCAAATAAACTTATTTTACATGCAACCTGTCTCTTTGATTTGCTATTAGTCGTAGACATTCTTTTTCATGGAAATATTTTGTTTTACAGTACTCTTGAGTAAGCTCAGTAATCTGGAAAGCTGGAAGAAGGAACTATAAAGAGATTACATTTGAAATATTGGTGGTATGATCCAGTCTTTTAAAAACTACAGAGGTATCTGTAGGTAAAAGACAATTTAGACTCTGGGTAGAGTAGGAGTTGATGAGTGGAAACAACAGAGCTAAGATCATTAAGGAGATAAGTTTCGACTATCAAAACGACTCAAATGGCAGATAACAGCGATTTTGTGTCTACCCAAATTCTCTATGTAAGATATTTTTTAGCATTAAGAATACAAATTAAGACAAAAATTCATTTATCGTTGCATGGAGAATGCCAAAGTATGTGCAAATATTAGTAATCTTTTGCAGATATCAGGGTATATTAAGTCTTGGCAGGTGACTGATGTCCCAAGTCTATTCTCAACAGCAAGAATTTATGACCTAAAAAGAGATCTCTATTAGTCTAGAGATCTGTAGCTGGTGGACACTTTCCAATTTCTACCTTGTCCCATAGACCTGTATGATAACTCAGAGACTTCTATTTATGGTAAAATTGGATAGTCAGTTTAATCAAGTTGCTTTCCTAATGGAGAGGCTACTAAAGAGAGTCAGCCTCTGGTGTTGAGGAACCCAGGGGAGGAATTCTGCCAAACAATTACAGTGACATTATGTGGCACAGAGTCAGCTGGCAACGAGGCACTGTTCTGGGCAATCTGAAAGACAAACTAAATGGCCAAAGCAAATACTTCACATTAATGTATTTTTTTCTAAACTTTGTATTATCTGATTCAACTATCTGTTTAGTTCAGATGAACTGAAAGATTGCCCAGTCTCCACAGCTCTCTCAGCACTTAGGCACATGTGCCTAACATACTAAGTTAAATGTTGTGAAGAAGTAATTTAATTGAGAATAAAACAATATCAAACAATGTTGAGCAAAGAGACATTAATTACTCCCAAATGCATCTCCGAGTTAGAAGAAACCAGAGCATCACTACAGGCCTAGGCAAAGCTGTGCAGAGGCTTTGGAGCTATAAGAATGAACATGATTCCTGGCTATGCCTCTTACTAGTTGAGTTACCTTAAGCAAGTAAGGTCCTTAAGTAAGTGACTTTAAGTAATTCCTAATCTCTTTGCCAATTGTGTAAGGAGAAAAATGTTATCTATGTGAGAGGTTTGGTGAGAATTAAATATGATAATGCATGATGCCTAGCACGTAGTAATGGTGCATTGAGGGCTAGCAATAATTTCTACTATTTCTTTGAGTGACTCACTACATCTGTGACTCACCACACCACCTTTCTCTTCTCTGCTTTGGGATATTAGAGCTAGTGCACCACAAATCACATTTCTGCTCTGCCTGAGGATCCCGGTAGGCTCTGCCTAAAGGTGTCACTAGAGGGAAACTGAAGGGCTGGAGAAAGCGAAGGGAGTTATTTCTTCCTGTGGGTTTTCTGCCTGCTCTAGGTTCCCTTAAGCACTGCTTCAGCAATGTTCCTTCATTCTTTCAACAGTTCCTTTCCAGGTCAGCAGCTAAATACAGTGCAGCCTTTCCAATACTTGCAGAATCACTTTACCCTGCACATTCAGAGGTACCAACTACCAACCAGACAGTTAGAGGTCTGGATCTCAGCCCAGATGGACCAGCAACATCAGAGACACCATCAGCTGCTGAGCCGCACTACCTGTTCTCAGATGTCTGAGTTTCAGCTTCACAAGGCTCTTCCTCTAAATATTAATATTTCCAGCCTCTTCCTATTGTCTCGTCAGCTCCAGCATTGGTAACGGCTTTCAGAATTTGCTATCTCCACACCACTGATTTCTCTTATTATTCTCCCAGTCACCAAACTGATAACTTTGTACCTAATGATTCATTATGTTAAATTTCCTTTCTTCAAGTAAGTGGTGTGGTTTCTCTTTCTTGAGTTGCCCTCACAGATACACTCACTATCCGACAGTTTATTTAATCATTTGGACAGCTTAGAAAGATCTTGGTTTTGAGAAGAGGGGCCTTTTGAGCCACACAGAACAACTTGCTTCTTGAATTTTACCAGCTTATCCAGTATTGACATGTTTCAAACAAGGCTACTGCTTCAAAGTCACAGAACTGAGTGAGAGTTACAAGGCAGACAAGGCAGCCAGTAGGAAATGGAATAAAGGCATGGATAGAAATGAAATGACTGCTTGTTCAAACCAAAATCGCAGTGATGGATCACCATTCTAGAACTTACCCATAAAATTCCAATAAAATACAGGAACTGATCTGATGCAATACTCCTCAACTCCCTATTAAAATATCAAATAAGACATAAAAATATGAGAACTCACAACTCTAAAGACTTCTATTAACAGCTCATTGTTAGCATGCAAAGATGCTGCACAAACAGAAAGCTAGTGGAACCAGAAAAAAATATGAAATAAGATACTGCCTCTGAAAATATAATAGCGAATATATTGAATACTTAATACCAGGCATTTCTTTATATTTCTTATAAGTTATTTCATTTAATGTTCCTTAAAACTCAATGAAATAGCATCTACTATCTCTATTATATAAATGAGTAAATAAAGGCACAGAGAGGTTACACTTACCTAGTTGCCTTCTGCTAGTCAACGACAGAGATGGGATTAAAATTCAGGTAATCTGGGTCCTCTGGCTTTTAACTCCTTATAATGATTTCAGCTCTTTCTATCACTTAGCTCAGTTAGAAGAGTCACCATGGGCTCTCTACGGCATGGGTTGTACTTTTTGAGGGAGTTAGTTAGAATGATATTCAATCACTTTTCTCCTCTAATTAGTAGTTTTATTCCTAAAGCTAGATAAAAGAGAAATTGCGTCTCCAAGAGGCGTGTGTACGGGAAAGGTTTAATTCCCACAAGCAAAGCACCACACAAAGTAGCAGGACCAGAAATTACTCTAGAAGAGATGCAAAACCAACTGCTCTGGTGGATTGTTGGCTTTTTTCATGTCCTTCTTGATTCAGATCGATGATTTTCAACCAAGAGGGGACATCAGAAGCATCTGGGAAATTTTTTACATATGCAAGTCTTTGTCTCCCAAGATTTTGAGCCAAGAAGTCTAGAATGGAGCCTAGGTGTATATTTTGAAAAGGCTGCCTAGTTGAGGAACTGATTAAGAGCCACTGGTTTGTATTATTAGAAAGTGGCTCAGCCTGGAGAAGCAAATTCCAGGCTGGTTCAGGAGAGTCACACCACATGCTTGACGACTGGTTTAGGCAATGGGGATAGCAACTTCGCATCTAGCTTTATTTACTGGAAGAGGATTCAGCCAGAACACAAGTAAATTCAAAGTAAGGCAATTAGCAATCTATGTAACCTGTTTGTTGGCAGAGGGTACAGACACATTTCTTACTGTTCTAGAACAATAACTCCTCCTCCCACCCAATTAAAAAAAGAAACAATATGAGCCCTATAAAAACACTGTAGAACAGACAAAGGAAAGGAAAGACATATTATGAAAATGATTTATTTTAAAAGCCAAGGGAAAATTAGAAATAAAAAAACTTCACAAAACCCTGACATTTAAACAATAAGCAGGATAACATGACTTTTATGAAACATGAGCAGTTCACAAGAGAGGAAAGGCTGAGATGAATAGTAACAGGATGAAATGAAAAAAGAATACTAAATGGAAAGAAACTGGGAAATTAAAATATGATGACAGCCATTGCAAAGCACTGAATTAATGACATGGAAGACAAAAATTTAGGAAACCTTTCAGGATACGGAACAAAAGGATCAAGAACTGTAAATAATGAAAAAGGATGGGGAAAGTGGTTGTGCATCTCAGTTTGTACTCATTCACTTCTTGTTTAATGCCTACTGTCCTATGCAATTATTAACCACTTCTTTTCACTTTCAAAATTGTCCTGGTTTGAAAAGAAACTGTTTGGTCACCTAACTATATATAGATGATAAGCCTAAGAATTATGGTGTACCTAAGAAAGAGACCATAAACACAGGAACAAAAGGACTAAGCAAAGACATATCTGGAGAAAAACGTTTTGTTTTTGTTTTAAACTCTCAATTCCATGGACCCATCTCATTTTTCACAAAATCAATAAAAACAAACTGTACTTATACCTATCTGGCAAAAATGATTGACTAAAACTGTCAAGGATTTAGGAAGAAAGAAAAGGAAGTAAGTAACCTTCAGAGGGATAAATATAAATCTCATGAGTTTCTCATTACTGATAAGCTAAATACTCAAAGACAATACAATGATACAAAATTGGATCTGTTTGGGAAAGAATTTTATGCCTCACCAGTTGTCTTATACCTGTAAGAAAAATAAAAAACATGTGCTGGTATAAATAAGGTATAGAAAATATGCCATTCATATACCCCATGTGAAAAACATCCCTGGAAATATTCCAATTAACTAGCACCTAATTTCCCTTTCCAAGAATTTATGCTAAGGCAATAATCTACAAAGTGGACACAGAGTCTATGAACAAAGATCTTTATTGTGGGACATTTTATTCCACAAAAATTGTCAATTTTTTGACAAAAAATGCAAAAAACTTACATGTCAACATTCTAGACGTATCTGAAAGCTTGGGATCACATGCAGTTTTTTTTTTGTTTTTTGTCTTTTTGCTTTTATGTAGAGCCGCACCCATGGCATATGGAGGTTCCCAGGCTAGGGGTCTAACAGGAGCTGTAGCTGCGGGCCTTAGCCACAGCCACAGCAACGCGGGATCTGAGCCGCGTCTGCAACCTACACCACAGCTCACGGCAACGCCGGATCCTTAACCCACTGAGCAAGGCCAGGGATCGAACCCACAACCTCATGGTTCTTAGTCAGATTCGTTAACCACTGGGCCACGAAGGGGACTCCATATGCAGTTAATAAAATAATGGTGGCAATGGGTTTCCCGTATAGGAAAACAGTAGCAACATCACATCAAGTGAAAGAATCTGAATATAAATTCTCTATGCTTTTAAAGGAAAAAATTTATGTAACAAATATTAAGTTAAGAGTGACTGTTTTTGGTTAGTGAGAGGAAGAACTTTTTTTTCTAGACTTCTGTATTTTTCTGATTTTATAATTAAAAAAAGGTAGACAAAACAGAAATATGATTTGTTCAAAGTCTGTGGTGACTTATAAACATGATGGGAGTGAGCAAAGCAGAACACAAAACTGACTATACATTTAAAATTTCAGAAGTTCATTCATTCATACTTTAAACAAATAACTATTATGTGTAAAGCACTATAATAGGCCCTTGGATTAAATGGCAAGTAAAGCAGAAAACACTGACCTCAGAGAGATAAAAACTCGTATCAAGAGGACAAACACTGAAGGGAAAGTACCTTAAAATGGTAAAGTCATTAGTCTTTTAAACTGTAAACACATTTTTTTAACATCATCATTGCATTGTTTTTCATATAAAATGATTATTTTTAAGTCAAGAGCATTGCTTTTCATATAAAATCATTATTTTTAAGAGGCAATAAATATGTGTATATAAATAAGTAGTTATATATAAATGCTTATGAAATACACATAATGTGTACATGTTATATACACATATCTATTATGTAAATATATGTGTATTTATATAAACACATAAAAATAAGTAAAGACGTATACATAATAAAATAAAGAAAAAGCAACTTAGATCACTCTGACCCAGAGTTCCATCAGCGTTTTCAGAATTATCCAGAGGAAATCTCCAGACCATTTGCTTAGCAACTTCCTTCGCACAGAATTTAGAATCACTGATTCCACAGTAGAGTAAAGAATGCCAATGATGAGATGCAAGGATGCTTTTGTATTTTGAAATGACATTTCTTATGAGGGACTTGAATCACTCTGTCATCACTATCTTGTCAATTGTCTCATCATAGAAAAGTTATCAGTTTTCTTTTTAAAAAAGCACAAAATCAAGAGACTGTCAGATTTTTGCCATAAGCTTGCTTTTCTTTAATGCCTACTGAATTTTAATATTAAGAAACAGGCTTAGGGAAAAGGAAAATAATGGAACTAGAATTAAAAAAAAAAAAAACTGAGTACCTACTATAGATCAGGTGATGTTGCTAATCCCCTACTTATTTAATCAGTACCTCCAACACCGTGAGTAGTTATCATCATCTCATTATCTCTATTTTATGACTAAGGTTTCTAAGATTCATTTATGGCTATCCCTGGAATGGATTACATTCATTATCTTTTAGTACCATTTTTCCCCTCTTTCTCTTGCTTTCAAATGAGGTGGCTATTCTTCTTTACAACTGATACATAGTCTAATTTTTCTAACTGCTCCTTAAAGCTACTGTACTTGTTAAGGTTACAGGCCTATGTCACCTCCTTCTGCTTAGCCAGTCCTGGAGGTTATTCTGGTTAATACCCACCTACTCAAATGCATTGACATTTCCAATCCAGAAGGCTAACCCTCAAACTCTAGCAAGCCTGCAGATTAGTTTTTATTTTGTATTTTTATTTTTTTGCTTTTTAGGGCACACCCATGGCATATGGAGGTTCCCAGGCTAGGGGTCTAATTGGAGCTGTAGCTGCCGACCTACACCACAGCCACAGCAACACAAAATCTGAGCCACATATGAGACCTACTCCACAGTTCACGCCAATGCTGGATCCTTAACCCACTGACTGAGGCCAGGGACTGAACCCGCAAACTCACGGTTCCTAATCGGATTTGTTTCTGCAGCACCACGATTGGAACGCCACAGATTATTTTTTAAAACATGAGTTACTTAGTTCACTCGATGTATATGTATATCAAGTCATTATGTTCTATGCTTTAAATATCTCAATTTGTTAATTATACCTCAGTAAAGCTAAAAAATAAAAGGTGAGTTAGTTGTCAACATTTAAGGACAATTTTACATTAAAAAAATACCAACAATCTGGCTTCCTTTGAAAATTCAGAATATTTGGCCACATCTCCATGAGTAACAGCTGGTTGGAGGTAAAGTGGTGGCTGGCTGCCTCCTTCAGAAAGATTAGGCACTTTTCAGTTACCTAAAATTTTTACTTCTCTACTGTATTATTTGGGAATTGTTTGTCACACTTCTATTACCTTCCTGGCTCCTACATGGCATCTGAGTCTGAGACCTCTGCCTCTGGTGACTGATTCTCGTATGGTCCTTTACATAGATTAAAAACAACCTGGGGGGTTTTCTTCAAAAAAAAAAAAAAAAGTAGGTATCAGACCTAGCATATAACTTAGTGGGATTCAGGGAGTCTGAGAATCTACACTTAAAAAAAAAAAAACACCTACAATGATTTGTTTCAAATGGTACAAAACAGTTCGAAAAACACATTAGGGAAGACTCTTAGGATAATGTGGTTACCAAAATATGATACTCAGACTCACCTGCGAAGTTGTTTGATTTTTAAGAGAGATTTCTAAGCTCCAATTTTTTTGGGTTCTGATTTGATAAGTCTGAGAATTTATAGTTTGAAAAATTATCTTGGTGTTGCTAACACACAGATGGGCACCACTCAGGTAGGAGGGTGGGGACTGAAAGCCTAAGGAGTTGTACTTAATGACAGAAAAGCAGTGAGTACAATGGGAAGCTAAGAATAGAACTGGCCAATCTTGGCCAGATCTGAACTCTTCTCTGATTCTCTGAGATTTTGTTTGACAAGAAATGACAGAATATGGGAGTTCCCTTTGTGGCTCACTGGTTAACGAATCCAACTAAGAACCACGAGGTTGCAGGTTCGATCCCTGGCCTTGCTCAGTGGGTTAAGGATCCGGCGTTGCCATGACCTGTGGTGTAGGTCGCAGACGCGGCTCGGATCCCGCGTTGCTGTGGCTGTGGCATAGGCCGGTGGCTACAGCTCCTGTTAGACCCCTAGCCCGGGAACCTCCATATACCGCGGGTGCGGCTCTACCTAAAGGCAAAAAAGACAAAAAAAAAAAAAAAGAAAAGAAAGAAATGACAGGATAACACACAATTCTAGGCTTTTTTTCTTTTTCAGTGATTGTTTCCTGTAACTTTACTTTTCATCAACTCTGACTTTCTCTACTTTTGCATGTCAAGAATCTCTGACTACACAACAGAGAGACATTGGCTGGGGGACGGGGGTGAGAACCTGGGAAAGCAGTGACTCAAAGGCATGGGAACAGCATCACTATTCTGTCCCTTGTGGTCTCCAGGAAACTGAAAACCAATCTGGAGACATATGAAAAGTTTAATAGGGTGGTAGAAACACTTTTTTCTATTTCTTACAAAATCAGTTTTCTCAAGGACTTCCTCTTACAGCTTCATTCTATGTAACATAATAAATTCTGGGTGGTCGTTAACTCTGTCCACTCAGTGAATGAGAACTCTTTTTCATAAACTGGGATACTTTAAGTTCACATCACTCCACCTTGACATATCGTGGGCTTCTCACAGGTGTTACTTAGTTTGGTTACACTGGAAAGGATAGAAGTGGACCACTGATTGTTTGATCAATAGTGATGAGCATCTATTATGAGCCACTCACTGTGTTGGGAGTTTAGGGTTCAATTTAGTGGAGGAGAGAGACATGTATGTCAATAATTAGTTACATGGTATGCAACAGCTCTAGAAAAGAAGAATGTTCAAGGTAGAAATGCCACCCAGAAGTGAAAGTGATTAACTGTGGTAAGGAGAGGGTGGGCATCGGACTGTGCACGGTAATAGCTGAGCAACGTTTTGAAGGCTGAATAGGAGTTTCAGGCAGATCTGAGGTGAAAGGGCATTCCAAGCAGTGAGAGCAACATTGTGCATGTACGTATGGCCAAACAGAGCGCAAGGGTTAAGGGTCAGTATCTAGGAGAAATATGGAAAGTTAAGCCAGACAGATGATGAAATGTCTTGAATGCCACTGAAAGCTGCTTAGAATTCATCCTATAGGTTAGAACTTGGCAGAGTGTAGGTGGTTCTTGAGAGCATTTTAGGTTGCTCAGAGATTTGACATTAAAAAACTCTGAATCGCATAGTGAGAAAGTTAATCCCTTTTCAATTAAACGTTTTATCCTTCTGTTAAATCAAGGAGAAAGCCTCAGTTTGGTGTCAGTATGTTTTTAAACACTTTCTAACACCTGGAAATGCTCCCTTTTAAAAAGAGCTTCGGCAATTCCACCTAACCACAAATGTTTTGTTTTTGCTGTACATTCATTTTCTCAGCTAACATTTATTTATGGCAAGGGGTACTGGTTTTTCAGTGTGTTATAGGAAAAGATTTTTAAAAATAGATTTAAGTAAAACTGTACAATAACTTTAAAAATTAATAGCAATAGATGATGCAGAGATACAGCAGAAATGAGGGCAGTAAATTAATGCCTCAAGTTTAGAAACAATGCTGCTGTTTTTAGGAAGTAGGGAAGGGGTTTAAACAGAATAGTGAGCTATTTTTCTTCTGACAGCAGCTTGCAGAATGTAATGGAGGAGCCAAGGCTGGAGGTGAGAAGTCAGTTTGAAGGTCACTGAAGTACCTTGGGCAGAGGTGGTGTAGCCAACATTAAGCCTGTCGGTTTATTCCTGATCTTTCCACGCGAAAGGAATCCTAAGCATACTCCTGTACTGGGTTGCGGCTAATTCTTGATGAAGATGCAAAGATCTTTAAGTGGCTGCTGCCCAGCAAATGTTAAAAGCGGACTTAGAACGAAGGTCAGAATGAGATTTAATTATTTTCCTGCATTCCAACCCCTGCTGGAGTATCATTTAGAAACTGATGTAATCTCAGAACTCTTAACTAACGTATTTTTACGAATATAAGCAGGCAACCTTAGCTTTAATATTTGATTTCCAAACTGCCTCTCATTGCTAATCTGTATCCTGGCTGTGGGTCTCTTTTTCTGTCAGCTCCTTAAACCCCCTTCTCCTCCACCCCTACCCAGGTCTTTGCTTTGAGGATAGGCAGCTGACTCTGGGGGCAGCTGAATAAGCACTTTTTTAGGCCACCATTTAGGAAGTGGGAAACCCTGCTTTCCTCCCTCTCCAGTGGCTACTAACCATTTAGGAGTTACAACACAACCCCTCCAGTTCAATGCAGGGTGACAGAACATAGGTGGGCTGGTCCCACTGTCAAATGAGTACCCAGGTAGATGGACCCTGGCCTTCTCAAACTGGAATTAGGAGTGTTTTCCCAAAGAAAAAGATGTTTCAATAAAAATGCTTCTCATCTGTTTTTTAAATTTGAATGTACAAGGTGTTTTTTACGTATATTAGCTCACTGGAACACCTATCAATTCTTTAAAATTGTATGCAAAACACTCATTAGACATCTGTTTAATGACCAACTATGGCTACTTTATAATAAAAGAAAATTGAGGCTCAGAAAGGTTTCCAAGGCCATACAGATGATTCCAGAGCTGTAACTTGGAAGACAGGTTTTCTGGTTCTCATCCTCACTTAACATCCTCTTAATCTCAAACAAAAGCCTGTTACAGATAATGTTTAGTGTTACAGCATTAAAATTAAGAGTTCTGCTATATTATGGATCAAACAGGCTTTTGTGGCCTGGCCTGAGGTCTTAACAGCCACAGATAAGACTGTTTCAATAGAAAAATCAATTCTCAATTTGAGATTAATTCATCTGCAAATCGCAGAAACTTGGGATATATCTGTCTTTCTATATATATATAATAGAGAAATGCTTTTTAATGTAATGATTTACATTTATTGATTTAAAAAATCACACACACACATTTCAGTTCCTAGAGTTTCTGGGCATCTGCATCTTAACAGAATGTTACAAATTGGAAAGAATTATCTGTACATGTTTCTGGAAGGCCTTGAGAACCAGGTTCTGTAAAACTGCTGACAGTAACTGACCTGTGTTTCTCTGGCTTTAGGGGAGGCATGTCAGAATCTCAGGAGTGGGGGATGGAATGCTCTTTTGACCTGTAGTCACAAAACCTAGAGAATATATATAAAATCCCCATAAGGGTGGTGGACCTTGCCCCAACTTCATGTATTACTCTTATTGTAATTGTCATTAAGGTGTGGGAGTGGAACACCTTTCCTCCATCAGGAACGTTGGGGAGTAGAAAAAGAATGATAATATTAACCTTAACCTTTCCTCCAACGGGAATGTTAGGGAGCAGAAAAAGAATAATATTGCCATAGTAAAGTGTCTTTTAAGCAGTAGGGAGGCATTAGACTCAGTTCATTACACTTGATGTTTGTTGAATGAATGAAAGAACAAACAAATGAATGAAAGCAGCTTTGCTTTGAGAGATTTATCTAGCAGCAGTGTGCAGAATGGCTTGGAGGAAAGGAACTAGAGACTTTAGGACCTATTGAAGAGTATTGGTGGGAGCGGCTAATGTCTTGTGAAAATAAGGAAGAAGAAGGATAAATAAAACATACTGAGGAAGGGAACAGAACCTGATGACAACAAAAGTGAGATGTCAAAGATGTTATGAGAAATCTTGTTTTAGGTGGGAAAGGACACCATCTTAGGATGTCTCTAAACATCCTGAGTTTAAGGTGAAAATGAGATATAACTGGAGGAGTTCCGGTTGTGGCTCAGCAGTAATGAACCTGACTAGTGGCCATGAGGATATGGGTTCGATCCCTGGCCTCACTTAGTAGGTTAAGGATCCAGCATTGCCGTGATTTGTGGTACAGGTCACAAATGCAGCTTGGATCTGACATGGCTGTGCCTGTGGCCAGCAGCTGCAGTTCTGATTAGAGCCCTAGTCTGGAAACCTGCATATGCCACAGGTATGGCCCTAAAAAGCTAAAAAAAAAAAAGAGGGAGAGAGAGAGAGAGAGAGAGATAACTGGAGATTCCAGTTAGAAATCCCTGGTGATGCCACATGCAAAGAGACAAACTCAGGAATCTAATCCTTGGGCAATGCCCATATGCAGCAGTGTACCAGACCTGGTTATTAACTATTTATACCTCTTCCTCTGAAATTGTGTGAACTTGTTAGCAAATGGTATTACGGATGGTACTAAGGATAATCCGTTTATTTGACAAATACTAATAGCTATGCTTATTCCTACCTAAAGGCCTTTGCACGTTTGTTCTCCTTACTTGTAATGCTTCCCCCGCAGAAATTTGCGTGGCTCATTCCTTGTTTCAATCTCTGCTCAAATGTCACCTCTTCAGACAGGTCTTGGTGACTAAACATAGTCATTCTCTAATCCTTTACCCCGATTTATTTTTCTCCATTGCACTTTACTTAATAATGCTATATTGTATATTTATGTTTGTACGTCTTATTGTCTGCCTACTCCACTAGAGTGTAAGTTCTTTGAGAGCGGGGCCGTTGCTATTTTATTTCCTGCTGTCTGGCCACTGATATTTGGAGTAAGAGAGGACATATAACGTGGGATGGAGGGGAAACCAATCCATATGGGTTGAGCCAATCAAATGTCTGGGGAAGGTGGGCTAAGAGATTCAAGGAACCAGTCAGATGATTAGAGTAATAAAGTCTGTGGAGTCCAGGCTAAGTCCCGTCCTGGTAAATCAGAAACACAGCCATGCAGAAGTTACAGCAGGGGTGAGGAAGAAGATGCATCCAGAGAGGAGGATGGAACAGATGTGAAGTGACAGCCAAGAGAAGAGCTTTTGGGCCCCAGAGGAAGGAAAGAAGAGAGTAACTGCTCAAGCACTTCCCAGGGGTGCAGCCCAGATGTACCTCGAGCAATTCCACCCCTTGTCATTTTCCTGCGGTTTTTCATCACAAACCCCTTGTTTTTGAGCTCATGGGAGTAATATTTGTGTTCCTCAATATTACAAAGCCCTCAGACAGTAATAGAACTTTGTGAAGACCAAAAAATATGGCATATCTGTGCTGTCAAATACAGGAGCCCCTACCCCCATGTGGCCATTATTGAGCAGCTGAAATGTGCTTAGAGTGTCTGACAAACTGACTTTTAAACTTTATATTGTTTTAATTAATTTAAACTTAAGCATTCAAATAGGGCTAGCAGCTATCAATACTGGACAGCAGAGTAGTGGTTATTACTACAAAGGGTCAAATACAAGAAGCACAACCAGTAAAAGACAATGAAAGAGCCAAAAAGGAAAAATAAGAAAACCATGATGATGTCACAGAACTCAAGTAGTGGGTATTCCACAACATCAAAAACTGTAAGAATGTTAAAGAGGATGAGTCTGGTAAAGTTCCATTACTAGTGGTATTTATTATTTTATGAAGAAAACGTGGTCCAAACTGTAGGGGTTTGGACCATTCAAAGGCAAACTATCTGGCCACTAAAAAAATGGAAAAATATTGATGATATGGGAAAATATTTATAAGTTAAACAATTTCATAAAATAGTATGATCCCAATTTTATAACACAGACATATGTTTGGGTTGTTGGCTAATGGGTGATTTTTATTCTTTTGGCATTTTATTAACTTTTGGAATTATCTACAAAGAACATGTATTTTTAAAAATTATAAATAAAAAAACAAATGACATGTTTAACACAATAAAATGGTTACATCTTTTTAAGCTGCACTATAAACCAAAGCAATAACAAATACAGCTACTAAGATAATTAACTATCCTACATTTCTAAAGAGAAATCTTACTATAAGGTTTATAACTGCCATTATGGTTGCAGAACAGCAAAGACTGTTGTATTTTCTTAGAAGGCAGAAGAAGATCTTTTCTTAGATAGATTAACCTAGATTTCCCATAGTCAAAAGACCAGGAATGAACTAAAAGCTGCTTGGGTTCTTTTTTCTGCCTTGAAAGGCTGGATACCTAGGATGTTTTAACTTAAAGCTATTATTTAGAGACCAGTAGGTGGCGCTCTGTGCCTGCAACCAGGTTTCGGCACATTGGATTAATTCAGGCTTAGATTTATCACTCATTTTCAGGTATACACTGTAGCGTTTCCTTACGTGTATAACACACTGTGTGATGGGACTCAAATTAATTTCCTGGATATCATCAAAAGCATAACAGCTCTGTATCTGGACCTATTACATTCACAACATACAGAAGCAAATTCTTTGTTTAATGGAATCCCTGTTAAAGTACCTCTGGTTGGGACTGAACAAGTACAGTGCCACAACTAAGCCAGAATGTAATTCTATTAGATAAATACACGCTGAGCATTCAATTTGGTTTATGGAAATAAACCATTTTTAAATTTTAAGCTGGACAGTACTCACCCAATTTTTATTTGTCTTTGGGTTGAAGCTTTCAATACAAAAAACGCCAACAGATTATATGCAGGCTGTGCAACCATCAAAGCACTTGATACTGAAAGTTCAGCTAATGATCACCCCTAACTGAAAAGAGAGTAGTGACAATCCATGTCTAAGTCATTCCTAAGAATGCTACTGAAATATCCAGACAGAGCCATTGTCTGGAACTGTATAGACTCAGCACTTGCAGAGTGATGAAAATATAAAGCTAGACTGCAAATACAAAGGAAAGGACCACCTTTTAATACAGAAATACCATCAACTCAGAATGCCTATGCTTCAAAAGCCATGTCAGCTCTGACTTTTCAGAAAGTTTTTTTAAAAAAGAATTCCTTTCTTCTATTCTTTGATGACAATGTCCAGTTGCAGTGACAATAAAGCTTTCTCTATTTGTACCCAAGTATCTCTACAAGTTTCAAACCGTTATTCTTGCGAGAATAAAATACATCAAAATGTTATGCAAGGTTATCTGAGGATACCCGGGGGTAGTAAAGCATATACTTTTATAATCAGAAAAGCAATACACATTTTAAAAGTCCCTGAACGTTGTATGCATCAATTTTGATATAGTGAGGATTCAATCAAACACCAAATTTGCCGTATGGATATCCTTTTTTACAAGTCAGTATATAATAGTTCTACTATTCCTAAACTTTGAGCCAATAAATGTCACAAGTCAGTTCAATTAGCATGGATAAAGCCTGCGTGAGAAAAGGGAAACCTCTGAACATTTAATCCATGTCAAATTAGACTCTGCTCTTTCTAAAATCCCTCTTCTCCCAGTCCCCCCCAAGAAGTCTAAACCAAAAACTGGGTCATGTTTCTACTGTTCCTTAATTTTAGTATCTGGGAGCCTATGAGAAATTAGGGTATCAGATAAGGCAAGACTTGTGAACTCCTCACTAATACCGACAAATAGAAACAGAACACTATTTTTTACCTCTGATGTAACTGTTCCAAAGATCCAATCATTCAGAACCCATAGAAAAAAGAAATTTGTTGAAACTGGACTTCAAAGTTCATTTCATTGCTGACCGAATTTACACATGCCTAACTTGAGGGTGCAACTCAGTGAATTAGACCTCTAAGTGGGGTTTCAAAACAGCAGAATCTTATTTTTTCTTAGGCTTGATCCACTGGAATCATATCTCTTAAGTCTGAATGTCAAACTCATAGAGGGATTCTGGAGAGCAAGCTAGAATATTTGAGTTCTCACTCTGATTATTTCAGTTTTTAATTAAGCCATGTCAACACTATGTGCTTAAAGAATGATCATTAGAATAAGGATACACAGTGCTCCAGGTACTGTTCTTAGAACTTTGTATACATGATTATCACCCTCACTGTAACTTTATAAGGTAGTCACATTTTATGGATCAAAATTCTAGGCATGGAGACATTCTCAAGGTAAAATGTCTAGACAGTTGTAGGGCTAAGATTCAAACACAGGTTTGTGCTTCTCAAAAATGTATTCTCCTCACTCCTACCTTGTATTCCTTCCATCTATATGTTATTATTGTCTCATTTGCAAAATATAGCTAATAGTAATTATCCTAACTTCACAAAGTAATTGTGAGGATAAAACTGAAAATATGGATGTGAAAGGAAAATTTAAACATAATCTACAATTTGTTCCTGAAATCTATACTTACATACTGAGATACTGAAAGCATTGGTGAGAAAATGTGAAAGCAACTTGCGCTTTCCTCCCTTATTTTTAATTCTGCAGGTAATACATACTTATTTTTAGAAAAATGGAGACATGGATAGGGTAAAACATGGTCTTCTAGAATTTACTTGCAATCACATTTAACTGCTTTTTTTTTTTTTTTGCATTTTTTTTTTTAACAGCCACACGTGGAACATATGAAAGTTCACCGGGGCCAGGGGCTGAATCAGAGCTGTAGCTAAGGCCTATGCCACAGTCACAGCCACATCAGATCCTTAACCTACTGAGTGAGGCCAGGGATTAAACCTGCCTCCTCACAGAGGCAACATCAGGTCCTGAGCCACAACAGGAATTCCTACATTTAACACTGGTATAAATATAGTTCTAGATTTTATATTTTACAGAATATCAGTTTACATACACAGTATACATTTACCTCTGTGTCAGTAAATATATTTCCATTTTTAATGGGTACATAGTATTCCATTGTAAAGATATATCATGATTCATTTAATTAAATTTCTATTATTTGATATTTAGTGTGAAATACGATTTTACTTATCAAACCTGTAAGTAGATATCTCTTTTGTCTTTTTTTCCTGCAATAATTCAAAAGCAGTGATGGATCTAGTCTGTTCTTAGCTTGTAGGCTGACAAATTACACTAAGTTCAGAAGGAGCTGTTAATTTTTTCCCTCTTGTTGATTTCTCACTTTCTACAATGCATAGCCCTTTTAGTACTTTGCATGTTGTCTCTACATTGTTATTTACCTCACAGTACTGTTAAAATGATGCTATGAGCACATTTGTGAAGAAGCCCTGAAGAGCATAAATTCTACGAAAGTATACGTGACTTAGTTTTTTCTTAACTCTATGTCTCAAATGAGTAACAATGAGAGATAATTCAGCTTGCTTAATTCTCTACCGCTTGAACCCTTGAAGGTTCATCTCCACAGACAGACCATCCCTGAACTAGATACTGGTCTTTTAGTGTCAGGGTTTACTCCAGCTGATACAATACCAACTCAACTCAGTATGACCATCCTGCTCCCTTAGTGCAGGAGATCAAACACAGTTTTCCCTGAAAGTGTCTGAATCTTCAGATTCAGGAGATCTGAAAGTCTGGCTGAGGGGTTAGGATGGGGGATGTTTGGAGCAGATAGTTGGTTTACTCTTTGCCTACCTTCTCCTCTTTGCTCTCGTCTCCTGCCATCCCATACAAGAAAGATCAGAGAAAGAAATTAGTGGCTTAAAGATTTCCATCAGTTTGTTATTTATGCATTCGCTCAAAAAGCAATGTGGCAGATGCTGAGATGCTCTTCTTTCTTGCCTAGTTTTATAGGTTCCACATCCCATTTCTAGTGCTGTACTGTTTCTCTACTCTTTCATGTATGTGAGCGGGGGTAGCCAGAGAAGGCAGGAGAAAAGACCATGAGATTCTCATACTACACTTAGTAGTGCCACTCAAGTGCACAACACTTCGCTATGAGAGCCCCGCATAGTTACCTAGGCAATGACACTCAAAGTAGCTGGTTTGCAAACTGTTACGTGTCCAAGACAAGGATCTTGGGCCAGTATGAATCCACACACTGCTTTCTTCATCAAGAGAGACTTGCCAATGAAAATGATGTCAGATAAGCCAAACAGTGTGCTTACTGGTGTGGTAGGTGGAGTTGGGGTAGAGAGGTTAGACTGTGTGACTGCAGTCTCATGAGCAATCTACTTTAAGTTTGCCTATAGGAGAAATTTAGGACCAATGAGAGAAACCAACATTTCTGATAAGCCTTACACATTTTATTGAAGCTTCAATGGCAATACTGAAGACTCTAGATACTGTAGTGATGATGTGCATTGATAAAAATTTGCTATTGGGAGTTCATGCTGTGCCACAGTGGGTTATGATTCCAGCTGCAGCAGACTGGGTCACTTTTGAGGTGCACACAGTGGGTTAAAGGATCCAGCATTGTCTAGCTGTGGTGTAGGCTGCAGCTACAGCTGCAGCTCAGATTCATTCCCTAGCCCAGGAACATATGCCACAGGTGTGGTCATAAAAAAGGAAAAAAAAATTTGCCTTTGGTATAGAAACAGTGGCATATCTTCTAATCCTAGACAAGTGTACAAGCTACTTAGGAACATAAGTATTTGGGGGGTGGTGATGATAAACCCAGTCAGCTTTTTTTTTTTTTTTTAACAAGAAAGAAAATGAAAGACTGGGTAGAGAGTAAGGTGGAAGATGTTACACTGTGAATTGCATCCTGTTTTGTTTAGTAACAACCAATGGAGAGTTGGTGGTGAATTAGGACTTGGATGATTCTTATCTTATTAAAACCAATAACTCTCTCCAAGTTATTTGGCTAACACTATCAATTTTTCCAATGAACTTCATTTTCTTATTTGATTCACACAACAACTCTGTCAGATTGGTAAAGTAACTTTCCTTTTCCTGACAAGCACAGATGCTCAGATATAGATGCACTTCCCTAAGATTTCTATGGCCAGTAAGAGGTAGAGGTATACTGTCTTTTGAGTACTATTTAATATGCCTTCCATTATATTGTGCTTGTTTAACCAACATGATTGGAATTTGACAGGAGGTACTCAGGAAATAAAATCTAATGGTATTCATAGGGGAAACTGTTGGGGGGAGGGGGCTTTTGGGAGGGTAGGAATAACATATATACACTCTTGTATAAAACAGATAATTAACAAGGACCTACTGTATAGCATGGGAAAATCTACTTAATAGTTTGTAATAACCTGTATGAGAAAAAAGAATGGATATACTTATATGTATAAGTGATTCACTTTCCTATACACCTGAAATTAATACATTATAACTCAACTATTCTCCAATAAAAAATTTTTTAAAATAATCAAAAAACTAATGGTACAAAATCCAAGGTCCTTCTGCCACACCAGAAGATAAAACATGAAGGAATTAGACAATGAAACTCGTCTTCAAATGATTCCATCATCAAGTTAACTCCAAGATGTAAGAACCAAGAAGATCAAGATGCAAGATTCTCTATAACTATTCTATAGCAGACATAGAAAAGGGGGTAACACTGATTAACTACCCAGTGAATAGTGTCTCTTAGTCTCCTCTGCTCTATTTATCTAGAAAAGTAAGTGTTGTTTAAAAAAATTCCCAGATTAAAAATAAAAACTTCCAACCTAATCCCAGGTTCCTGTTCTTCCCAGAGAAACCTATAAAAAGATCACTGCTAAGGAAAGTTTTGCATCACTTGACATTTAATTCGAAATCATTTATCTTCAAGTCAGCAACAATTAGGTGCTATCAGCCATTCAGCCATTCATCATGAATTGAAGAAGAATACATTTCCCCTAGAGAAGAGAGAACAGTGCCTTGCATGGAGTAAGTCAAGGAAAACTAACACAGTTGAGAGCAGATGTTTTAAAAACAAATGTCCTTTACTTGTCTCCTCATGAGGCACGTAAGTTATGTACGGTGTTTTATTCCCTGTACCATGCAAAAGTAGCACTGTGCTGGCCAAATTCTAATAAACAGAATTCAGTACTTAGCCCTGTTATAAAAACGGACCATCCAAAACACTTATAATTCCAAGGAAATAAGCATATATTAATTGGGTAGCATATATGGCTCACAAGACAGGCAAACTGTGGATGGTACATTCAACAAGAGATCAAAATAATAGTGCAGTCAGTTTTTAATTGCATAGGTTTGAATCTAAGCCAATTATATTACTCCATTAACTCTGCCTAATGAAATCCATATGGAATTAACATGAGATATATAATTTAAAAAGAAATATGTATCTGTCACTGCCTCAGCAGGAAAATTTTGAGGTGCTAACATTGATAAAAAGTAGTATGTGGAGTGAAGAGAAACAAAGAACTGTTAAGAACTTAATTTAAATGTAACTGATTCCACTTGCAGCATCATTAATTAAAGGTCATGGGAAAAGAATTCAGAACAATGAAGTGGTCATTTTAATAAAGTGAGTTGGCCTCAAGTGTGGGGGTTTGGGTGTGATAAAGTCAGAATTTTGGGGGTGGAAGCATGCTTTGACCTTTTCCTATGTGTAAGGTTGTATTAAGCGTTTATTAGGTACTGATAATACACATATGGTAGCCACTCTTACTTTTAATGGATCTCCCTGTTTTAAGGAAGGTGGTTTCTTCCAAGCTGATGAACCTATGTGTTTATGTTTGGAATAAATAGTACCCTGAAGTAAAGCTATGCTACTCTCAGGGGTTTGACCATTTCACTGGTATCTCTTCTCATTCAGGAGTTGTAGCAGGGTGCTATCAAAACCATTCTTTAGAAATTAAATGTTTCATACGAAAGAAATCAGTCGCCCAAAAGAAAGTGGAAGAAAACATTATTGCTGCTCCTGCTCTAAAATTAATTTTGATTTGTCTGAGTGTGTGGACAAGTTCACCCTCTTCTAGAATCCTTTATTCAGACACTGGCGCAATCAACAAATTAGGTCACTGGGCAGTAGACTCCAATGAGGACAGTGGCTAAATGAAGTCAATTTTATTTAATGTGTAAAATGACTTTGTCATTCTTTTATATTTAGAAAGTTAAAAAAAATCACATCACTGTATTAGATAAAGGTCCACTTTTCAGGGGGAAGCCAGGGAAAGATCAGTTACTATTTTTGCTGAAAGCAGAGGGTGGTACTATCCTAAAATTACATATTACAATGACTTGGCATTGAGCTGGACATTTTTAATAAAGAACATTATAGAATGACATTTAAATTATATACTAAAACTAAGACAGGTTAGATGTGTTTGAATTTAAAATATGAAGATAAATGGAAGAAAATGTCCTCAGGTGGCCAAACTAGATCTGAGTCAATAAAATGATCTCTCCCTTTCAAGATGTGTACCATGAAAGTAGCAATAACAACGATGATTTAAAATACATTTATGGGAGTTCCCTGGTGGCCTAGCAGTTAAGGCTCTGGTGTTGTCACTGCTGTGCCTGGGGTCACTGCTGTGGCTTGGATTTCATCCATGACCCGGGAACTTCCTTGTGCAGTGGGCATAGACAAAAATAAAGTAAAATACTCTTCTGAATTGAAATATAGAAGTAACTATGCTTGGCAGACTATTTTACTGTCAGCTTGTAAGGGTTGTTCCTAGAGAACTCTTTTCCCTCCAGGGGTCCTAAAGCTTTGAGGTCCACTGATTCTAGATGCTACTTCATGGATTCTCTGGTCCCCGTGTTGTAATGTGCTACATAAATTTATCATGGAACATAGACAATTTCACTTCTAACTAAGGACACTAATGGGGGGGGGGTGTTTCTTGCTATTTAAGACTCTTGCCAAACAATCTACAAATGGAAAGGAGTTTGGAGACTGCAAACACTATTGGCAGGTATGAAGTATTAGGTAATAAGGAAGCAATGATGAGAAACAAGTGATGCTGACTTGCATTTGTTAGATCTGATTCTGCATATATATTAATAATGATGCACACTATGGATGTAATTTCATGTTTATAACACTCTGGCCACTGGCAGCATTGTGCACCTGTGTTTTCCATGCCTTCCCATCTGCCGCCTACAGTCATTCAGATTCAGGTGACAGAAATATTTTAGATAAAAGTTAATTAGCCTGCACTCTGCAGATCAAATCTCTACAGTACAGCATTAAATAGGAATCTTCTGGGAAACTGGTGTAAGTAGCCTAAGCCTGCCCTTCCTAAGATTAAAAATATAAGATTCGTTTTTCTAGAAAAAGAAATCTTTAGTACTCTCTTCATATGCATACATTGGATCAAACTTTTCGCATGCATTTGCTCTTACTCATTTTATTTTTATCTCTGTATTTATACCAAAAATGCAATAAGAGATTAGAAATATTTTTTCAAGCTGAAGTGATAGAGTGAAAGTGATATAGAGTTAGAAATTCTCCAGTGTTTGGACTCTTCTGCTAGTATACAGACCAATGTTGATCAAACCCCATAACTTTCCTTAGTTTCTCAATATCTAAAATGAGAGCAATACCAATTACCTATTTTTTTCATAAATATTTTATGGAAAGCTTAATGAAGCTTGATATATTGATAAAAATAATGTGTACAAAATGCAGAAAATTCATATTGCTAAGAGGACCTCACCCTCCCAAATATTTCTTATTACATACATATACCCACACATAAAATACATACATTTGTTTAGCCCATAGCATTCTAAATCATTAGTCTTCTTTCTTTACTTTCAGATAATTGGAGCAGATATGGGCTGAACTCAACTAAATATAGCCAGTCTCTGAACCCACATCACATAGGGAGAGGGTAGGGACAAAGAGAAAATCCCAGCTGAGTCCTCCCATCCATTTATACGGTAACAGATAAAATTTCTAAGCCATTCCAATACCCAAGACTAATTAACCACTCTACCTATTGCTTCTGTACTAACTGCAGATTTCCTGTTTACTCAAAGGAATTCAGAGAGAAGTGTTTTCTTCCTTATGCCATCGCCTAAAGGTGCTTTTTCCAGCAAGTGTTTTCAGAGCTCCTCACTGGAAAGACTCCACTTATCTGGGATCTTCTTTGCCCATTCCCCGCGCTAGTCATTAGAACCTGCCTGGGTAGCTCTCCAAGCTCCTGTCCACTACTACTTCCGTCGGATATCCAATAGGTTTCTCTCAGCCCGTCAAAACGTTGAGTTTTTTCGCTTTTTCTCCGCACTTCCCTCCTTCCATTTGATACCTCTACCTCTCATTTTATTTCCATCTGTTCTTTAAATTGTTTTATTTCACTTCTACTGAGATCCTTCTACTTATCACCTACGGATCTGGCCCGATCAGATCCTTAAACAATATCAAAGTTGTAATGTCCCGCGTCCCTCAAGCCTTCACCGGTTTTCGCCCTCCCCTCGCTCTACTTCCCCGCCCCCAGCGGCGCCCAGCTCCACTCGGCGCGCCAGACTCCTCTCACCTGACTCTCCCGCGGAAACTCGTGGCGCACGATGCTGATAACTGGAATGTGCAGGACGGAGCTGACCAAGTCGAGCTCCATCATTTCGCCCAGGCTCTGAGGGAAGGCGAGCAGCGCGGATACCCCCTGCACCACCACGGTGTGGCACACGCTCTGCAGAAAGGAGAAAGGGTCACTGCTCCAAGGCGAGCTAGGGGAGGAGAAGGGCAAGAGCGGCAGATCGCCCAGGCCCGCCTCGATGGCCATCACTACTTCCAAAGACAGGTTGTAGGGCAGGAGCCCTTCCACTCGGTTCAGGTTGTCCACAGCGAAGAGGAGAGCGTCCCGAGGCCACAGGATCTCGGCCCCGGCGCCTTCTCCAAGCTTCCGCGCTCTCGGCGGCCCCCGGCCATGCAAGGCGCTCCCCAACCAGCGTGCGCCCGGCGAGGGCACGAGAGGCCGCCAAGTCCCTGGCTGGGATTCATCTCTCTGCGCGCCTGTCCGGCTGCCGTCCGGGATGCGGCTGGCTGCGCGGGGGGCCGTGGTCCAGGGCTGCAAGTGCACTGCGCCCACCCTTACCGCGTGTCCGATGCGCTTGAGGATCTGGCAGGGTTGTGGGTGCGAGGAGGAGCCGGGCACCCCGGCCAGCACCAGTGCGCAGGGCGGCGGCAGCAGCAGACAGACCCTGCTCAGCAGCCACCACAAACTCAGTCTCCTCATTACTGAGACCCGCAGGGAGAAAGCGCGCCCCCTCCTGCGCCCAGCTCGCCCCCCTGCAGTAGCTGCCTAAGGTCTCCGCCCCCAGGTCCCGCGTGCAGCTCACTCCGCGCGGCGAAGCGGTACCAAGAGCTGGAGCTTACTCAGGGCCATCCAAGTTGGAGCCTGGCGCGCCCTCGGCAGTCGCGGAACCCGCTCCCACGTCCCTCCGCCTCGCATCCTCTGCCCCGCCGGTTCCTGTGCGGAGCAGGGCGGACGGGCGGGCGGCGCCGGTCACCCGCGGCTTGGGCGCCTGTTCCCGGCCCGCCCCATCCGCGGGGCACTTCGGACACTGCGTCCGGCCCCGCGGGGAGGTTGGGCAGAGAAACAGCCGAGATTCTTAGGGGGCAACAATGACCGAGGAGGCAAGGCGCTCACTTGGATTCTTGTTTCCTTCTTTTCCGCTCAGACTAGACCCACTTCTTTTCTTGGGGTCGCGCAGGAGAAAGCGTTCACGCCAGTGGTGCGGAAAAGCAGCCAAATCCTCCTTGCTCCACCGTCGGCCACCCTCTCGCTGGCTCCCACAGCGCTAGCTTCATGTTTCTTCTTCTCTCGCTACTTCCTCTCTTCCTTTCTTTCGTCCTCTTTCCAACCAGACGCCGCCGCTGGCTTCCTCAGAGGAGCTACGCGACTGGCCAGCAAAGGGTGGTTCTGCTCCGAGCGCAAAGTCCCCCGCCAACCCCCAGCCGGCGCCTCCCTGTTGCTGAGCCCAGGCGCCAGGCTGTCGCTTGGCTGCGCTAAACCCCCACTGATGGAGAGATTCCCGGGTGGGGCTCCTCGAGCCCCTGGCAAGTCCTCTCCCCTCAAAGGGTAGGAGTGGTAGTGCAAAATTTCTTGCGACCTAAGAGGGCCAGCACTCGGAGCCGCGGAGAATTCTCAATTCAGAGTTGCGCCTGAAGAATCTGAAATCCGGTGGTTCACTGGGATAGGTTTAAAGAGGCTGTGACTTTAAGGAGCTTCCCTTCTATGTCTTTAAAGGTTTTTCTAGTTGAGGGCAATAAAGCAAGAATCCTCAACACGTTTAATCTCCTCGGCTTCCTGCTCCCTGGCACGTGGGCCTTTGCGGCTTTTTGTTTTTAAGGATCCCTGTTTTTGGATTCTCAAAATTAAAACTGATTTTGAAGCAATTATTTCATCAAGAAATTAAAGAGATGTAAAATACTTCGAAAGTATACTTTAAAGCACAGTCAACAGCAGTTTTTAGTTTAGACCAAGAGTGCCCCAGATCACAGTTGCTAGCAAGTTCTTTCATTTGTATGGTAATATAGTGAGGTCAGTGGGTTATGATTTGATCCTTTCCTCCATGATCTGGACAACTGGAGTTAGAAGGAAGGAGGGGCTGAAGGGTAGGACTGTGGTTTCCACACATACAGTAGATGTATTTTCTTTCATGCCATAGTATCATTTAGAAGGAGAATAGAAGAGATATCCATTGGGCAGAGCACACACCAGATCAGGGGTTCTGAATTTCAGTAACACTTCCAGAGAACCATGACCTTGGCAATTTATTTTACCTGACCTTGCCATGCTGTTTGGATCTGCTAAATTGTTATGCAAATGCAGCTAGCTTTTGCTCTGGGGAGTTGTTTTGATTCACCAAGCTAAACTTTCCATCTTGCTTTAAATCCTTGGGATGAAGAGACTCTAGCTAAAGAAAATTCCCAAGAAGCTTGCAAAGTGAATGTTGTTTCCCTCAGCATAGATCTTGAAAGTCATCTCAGAGCTAACCGTACTTGCTGTTCAAAATAGTTTTTGCAAAACCGGAGTGCCAGAGATTTTTCTCCCATGAGGGAAAAGTAGAAATTATAGTAGAGTCTGAAACATAAGGGAAGGATTCTTCCTGAGGCCCTAAAGAGGCTTCCATGCGTGGATGTTGGAACTTTCCTCTTGCTCCAGATGATTCCACTGATTGGGATCTCAATAAGAAAAGTTACATAGTTTTGTGGTTCTTTCATTACAAGGAGACTGGGAACCCATTAACTGTATAGTAAGAAGGTGTGTTTGTCTTTGGAACAGTGTGTATGCACGAAGGAGTATAACATTCCAGATTATGACCATGCCCTAGAGTGATTATCGTAGTACTTGGCGTCATAGATATGTTCAAACAAGTTTTCCAAAAAAAAAAAGTTGGTGATGAAGAACAGTTGGATTTAATCTAATTGCTAATGATACCCTAGAGTCGCTGTGTTGCTGACCCTTTCCAGTCAGGCCCCAGCAAGGGTCCTACTGCCCTGTCTTTGAAGCCAATAGAACAGACCAAGTTCAGCTTAGAAGCAAAGTAAATTTTGTTATTTGAACAGAGAATGGAGAAGTACAAGTTCATGTTCCAGAGTTTGTACTTTCCCAACAGGCTACAAGTGGGACTGCTTTATAGGTGCTCATCAGTGGGGAGGGGGTGGAATCCTTGCAGAGCTGGTTCAGCTGTGCTCCTCCCACTCCATTTCTAGAACTCAGAGTCTGCGCGCGGCCCGCTGCTGCCATTTTGAACTGCAAGTCCTGTGCAGCTTCTGCACAGAGCCCACACTGAGGTGTTGGCACAGCCATTTCATACCAGAAACTCTGGTCTGAAGTGTTGGGCTCAAGGCTTCTGCACAGGACAGCGTATGAGCAAGTGAAGCTGAACTAAATGCGAAGGAAAAAAAAGGTGAGACTTTATTTTATTACCCAGATTCTATTTTTATTTTTCGGGTGTTGTTAATGGGCCTCGCGGGTGACAGTTATGTGTCTTTAGTCCTCCCAGGCCGTGACTACTTGAGGGAATGGCTGAACTGGTTATTCATAGGATAAACGATGATTCCCACAGTTCTGAGGACAGTGCTGACCTGGCTTTTGAGAAAACTGTAGCTAAATCTGTGAACACTGATTGAATGTGAAGACCAGCCCTTCCTTCTTCCTTTTGTTTCTTTCCTGTGTTTTTCAATTATGCCACACTGATTTCCTTTGTGTTTTCTCCTGCTGCTTGGTCCTCTTTTTCCATATCACTCTAATCTGGGCATCTCCAAGTGATTCTTTTCTGTCTTTCCCTTCTCTCTTCCTTTTTCTTTTCCCTTGCTTTGGTGGTCATAATTTTGAAAGCTTTTAAAATATTCAGTCATCAGTTTAACGGCCGTTTATTAAATTCCTACTATGTGCAGGCATTGCTCTAGGATTGTCTTGGGGATAGATGAATAAGCTCTAGTTCAGAGAAGGCAAAGATGTATTTTTTTTCCCCACAAAAGTCATATAGTTAATGAGAGAACAAAATGCTAACATTGATATCATATTTTAGTGGGAGAGACACACAATAAAACACACGAGTAAGTGTAGGTTGTTTGGCTATGTCAGTTGATGCTAAGGAGAAAAATAAAGCAGTAAAGAGCAAGTATTACAGACGCGAATGAGTATTAATTTTAGGTATAGGAGCCAGGGTAAACCCCTCAGATTACTTTTGAATGAAGACCTAAAGGGAGGAGAAGTAATGATTCATAAAATACTTAAAGCAAAAATTTCCAGGCAGAAGAAACAGCAAGTGCAAAGGCCCTGAGTCAGGAGTGTTTCCACTATGTTTGAAGAACAGTGAGTTGCTGGAGCAACATGATCCAGTGGGAAAGTGGTGGTTGGTGAGGTCAGGCAATGAGGAGGTGGCAGATAAAATATCAATCAGTAACTCTGAGTTTAGTCTGAAAGGAATGAGAAGCTCTGTTTTTATATATGGCAACAATATTAAAAGGCACGTTTCTATCTCTGGATCGGTCTTTTATGCAATAGTAGTAATGTGGTTTTTAAAATCAATCTTCAGATGAAAAATGTGCTCACCTGTAACTAATAATACCCACAAGCCCAATTATGCCTTTTTCACATCAACTTCTTTGTCTCTGTTGCCAGAGACCCTGATGTCATAAGAAGCTTTCTGGGTAAAAATCAAAAAATATGTGGAGTTGCTAAAGTTATGGTAGTGAAATTTGATGAGGGAATGAATCTAGAAAAGATTAAGTTAGTTTAGAGGAGCAGACCCTGAGAGTTCATCCATCTGAAGCCTAATTTTTCTTTACTCATTTCCCCAATCAAAAAAAAAAAAAAGGCGTTCTTGTTGTGGCTTAGCGCTTTACGAACCCAACTAGTATCCATGAGTATGCGGGTTCAATTCCTGGTCTTGCTTACTGGGTTAAGGATCTAGCATTGTTGTCAACTGTGGTGTAGGTCGCAGATGCAGGTCAGATCCCATGCTGCTGTGGTTTAGGCCGGCAGCTGAAGCTCAGATTCTGATTTGACCCCTAGCCTGGGAATTTCCATATGCCACAAGTGTGGTCCTGAAAAGAAAGAATAAGAAATCCCGAGTTCCCACTGTGGCACTTTGGATTAAGAACCTGACTGCAGCTGCTCAGGTTGCTGAGGAGGAGCAGGTTCACTCCCTGGCCCGGGAACTTCCATATGCCACAGGTGAGGCCATTTAAAAAAAGGAAAAAAGCCTTCATCAACTTGATATCTTATAGTGTCCTATATTCTAATTATGCATTAATGTTGGCAATAGTTTTCATCCGTCTTTAAAAATGCAAATAAAATGATTGAGTCTATCCATTACACATTAATAGAAATTATTTTTCCCTGATGGTTATAAAATTAATATCGTATTGGGATTTTTTTTTTTTTTTGAGGGGGAGAAGGAATACATTTTGTATTATAAAATAATTTGGGGATATGGAAAAGAGCCAGTGGGATCTCACTTAAAGACTTTTGGGCAATCCGAGGGACTGGAAATAGAGAAAAAGAGCATTAGGAACCAAGAAAATGGGATAATGAAAAAAAGCAAAATATTAGTCCATCTTATCTATTTGAAGTAGTGCTTAAGCGTTCCCCTTCTGCTGGAAATATAAAGAGACATGGCTTCTCTGTTGTGCCATGTGATCACCTACCCCCAGGAAACCAAATTTGGTGCAAGGCAATTACTGATCTATAAATTAGGAATTGCCAAGAGCTGTTTGTTTTCAGCTATGAAAAAGAACACTGGTATCCTCAGACTACTTGTTGACAGGGGAGTAAGTTATCAGATGTGACAAGTGCATGGCCTTTTCAACATCCACCAGGATTATTAGCTGAGTGTTTGGATTTCCCAATTCTTGTCCTAATCCATGCACTATAGGGAACTCAGATAGGACTTGGAGAGGCCAACATGGCAGTCTTTCTCCTTCTCATTATAATCATTCCAATTTTGTATTTATCCAAATGAGTTATAGAATAAAACTTGGACCATCCTAGACAGCAACATTTTTAAGTTTTTGTTTGTTTGTTTTTTGCCCACTTCGTAGCATGAATTTTATAACCATAGCCAAAAGACTGGGAATTTTTTAAAGGCAGTTTGCCTTGATAGAGCATAAGCCTAACATCTGTAGAAAGTATTTTGTTGAAGAAAAATAGTTTTTGTTTCTTTAGAGAGATATTTTAATAACTTATATGGGAAAAGAATCTGAAAAAGGAGTGGATAAATGTTTAACTCAGTTTGCTATACAGCAGAAATTAACATTGTAAATCAACCGTATTTCAATAAAATTTTTTAAAAATGAAAAAAAATTTACTGATGCCTGTTATAGAAGTTCTGTCCAAAATTAAACATAAAACAGTGCCTGAAAAAAAGGGAGGTTTTCAGAACATGTACAAGAATTATTAAATCGTCATTATTCTAGAGCTTATTATCTTGAGTGATTTTCCATGCCAGACACTTGATCTCCCAATATTTTATAGATGATGAAAGTGGTGCTTGGTGAGGTTGAGTCATTTGCTAAGGACTGGGAGGCAAACCTGAATTTGATTCTCTGGGCCACCCACTTTGGGAGTGAAAAGTCCATGCTCTTTTCATTTCCACTTCAGGCCTGACTGACTCTTGAACCTTTGAATAACTAATGTACAGGGATGAACATAATCACAGAGTTATTTGACTATTACTAGTCAGAATATGTAAATGAAAACTCTACAAGTTTAATATTTAAGGAGGTCTTAGGGGATGGTTTTCTTACTATTTCTACATGTAAATTAGGTATGAATCATTAAAAATCTTCTACTCTTTTTGGGCCACAAAATGTCCAGTAGATATTTTTTTTGTGTGTTTCAGCTCTGAAATGGTTCCGACCTTGGCTGCAATTTTAAGTGTCATTGGAAATATTATAACTCATTATCTTCCTTAGGGTCACTGTTCAGCAACCACATACTCAGAATATCAAGAAATATTTCAAAATGTGAAAAGTTAGGTGATTTGGGATGGAGATTTTGGAATGTTCTTGCTGCTATAAGTTCAATTCAAGGGGAACCTTTCTTCTCCCTAAGGCAGACCAGAGTCTTTTCTGTAATTCACAAGACTTCTATCTTGATAAAAAGATGGAAGTGGTTGTGTGATATAAGCTGGCTCACTCAAAAATGAGTTTGGATATACTTCCTATTGTGATATTTGAGTTTTGGCTAAACAGTTATTCTCTGTGCCATTTACAAGTCATAATTAAGGCAGAAAAAATAATTATGCTGAAGGGGAACCTTCTGGGAACTGAACCTCTCTTTGAAATGAGAGCTAGTCATCTAGAAATTATTTAAAATAATAATTTTCCTGAATTTGAAATCCCCCCAAAACACTTTTTCCTTTGGGGTACCATCACTGGGTTAAAAAGAATCAGCTGCTCCCCTCTTCCAACAGTTCTATCAGAGCAGTATACACTATGGAGAGCAGACTGAGAAAGACTGAGGCAGTAACAGCAGTGATTAATATATGGTCATATGAAACTCCACCAAGAGCTCAAAGGGAAAAATTTTGCCCATTAAAAATGCTGGAATAATGAGACTGATTAGGATGATGCAGGATGAAAGTAATAACGACTGCATTCTGGAATGGGAAGACACCTCCTTTTTTCGAAGAGCTTAATGGATTTTTGCAGAATTAAAAAAAATTCTAGAGAAGAAGGTAGACATTAATATATTTATATAATTTTAAATCAATTATAAATATCTAATGCTGGCAGCAGAAAGTCAATAAATGAATAGCCTGTGCACAGTTCCACAGCTGAATTAAAATATCATTTCTTTTATAGCGGTAAAAATGGGAGGCAGCATTTACTACTGTGGCCACAGATGGGGGAGCTCATGCTGTGTAGGTGTTTCTCCTCTGATCTGCTCTCCGGTAAAGACACTTCTATTTGGTTCTGACACTTGATGCCATTAAGGTGAGGGCTGAGCTTTTCTGGTAATGAAAACACTTGAGGCCATTTGTTTATAATGGCCATATCTGCGTTAATCTTTATTTATATTTTTTAACTGAGGGATTTGCAATTTCCTCCAGGCTTAGGATGGCTTTCTCCTGAAGTCCTTCATCTGGCTGGCGGTGCAGTCATGTTTCTGTGGAGTTTTGAAAATGGTCTTCAGCAAAAGCAATCTTCCTTTGCTGTTGTACCAACTATTCAATCTTTCTCTTTTAAGTCTTCCAACTAGCTCCCTGTTGGCTTTCTAAATCAAGCGGTGATTTTCCTGGTTTATCAACCTCTCTATCATGGGGATATATATATATATGTGTGTGTGTGTGTGTGTATATATGTATGTGTGTGTATATATATATATATATATATATACATATATATATATACACTTTTTTTTTTTTTTTACTGGTATCTTCTCTAATGCCAAAATACATCATCTTCACTCCCAAAGTGGGTGGCCAAGCAGTGTCCACAGTTAGTGGTGCAGGTGTGTGTTTCTTTGTGCGATGGGTAAGGGAGATGGTGGATGCAAAAGCAAAAAAGCTATAGAAAATTTCAAAGTGAGTACAGTGTCTGTAGGTTGCCTGTATATTATTTGGTCTGATTCTGTAATGTCAGCAATTCTTTATTTGTCTACATAGTCAGGGGCTATGGTTTAAAGAAATGACACTAGCCAGTGCAATCTTTGATTATGTTTTTCACAAGACTGAAAAAGAGGATGATAATGGAATCATATTGAATCCTATGTATATTAGGAAAGGCTTTTAGTAATATATTCATATATAATATAGTGTAAAGTATAATATAGCAATAGGTACAACTTGAATTAATCTCAATTCTACATCTCCTGTAGTAGTAAAATGATCTCATTTTATGTGGAGTATGCATGCCTAGTCCTTGACTTGGGGCTTGGCTAACCCATTGCATTGAAAAAATGGGATTTTAGTGGACATGATGCAAACAAGTTCTGACATGTGCTTGCACAATTGGACTTATTTTCTTGAGCTTCCACTTTTCACCCAAAGAATATTCTTTGGATATCTGCTGGTCCAAAGACCATGAGAGGTATGTAAAACAGATCAGGACCCAACTGCAGCTTAGAGCTACATCCAAGTGATATCAGCCTGGATCAGTTGAATTATTGTGAAAAACAATCTGGTGAGTGAGAAATGTGGTGTTTTTTGCTGCAAGATTTTTTTTTGTTGTTATCATCTCTTGTGCAGGAAGGTGACTGCATGATACACATGTATAAATCTGTGGGGAAAATTAATTAGATGCATCTACTTCACTTTTAGAATAAACATGCCAGAGATTTATGGGTTAAGAAAAAAAAACTTCAAACATCTTCATAGTATACCTTGCAGTTAGCTTATATTCAGTCCAAGCTCTTATATTTACTTCTACAACCTCACACAGTGGATATTTACAGTCTTTTCATGACACAACACAGGGAAGATACTGAACCATCATGAAATTGAACATATTCAGCATGTATGTAGGGAAAACAACTACGTAAATCATATAGTGGCTAGAATAAGTGGTATCAAAGTTAAAATCAACATATCCAGTCACAAGATAATCTTTAATAAATACTTTATTTACACTTTTCAAATAGCATGAACAGGGATACATACACTGTAGTAATATTTTTTAAAATGTCTTATTTTTCCTATTCATTTCTTTTATTCATTGCAGCTGCTTCGTTACCACTGCTTCCACGTTTCTTTCATCCTAAATTGTCCCTAAAATCTTGAAACGTTTTCCTATTTGAAGATTTTCTCAGCTATATCCTGTTTTCTCTTTCTCTGCCTTTAGCTTTCTTCCTGGTTCTGCCTAACAAACACTGAGAACTGAGTTCAGTCCAGCTGTCAGGAGACCGAGAACTTCAAGCCAGAATCTTTTTTAATGGCCAGAGTTAGGATAAAGGCTGGGAACACTCATAATTTAATAACTGTTGACACATCACTGTGGCAACAAAATCAGCTCTGTGTTAGGAACATGATAGATGTTGGTGTAGAATGCAGACACAAATGAAAATGTCCCTGCTTTGAGATCTCACTAGTGTTGGAGAATTTTGTCATTCCAGCAAAACATTTAAAAGGTAGAACTAAAGCTTGAAATGGAAGATATTTCCTGAATTGCAATTGGTTTCTTTGTAAGGATATCAAACATAAAGGAATCAACAGAAAAATGTTACACAATGGAAAATATAATACATGCCAGAAATCAGAAGTGAAGCTAATATAAAATAAAGCCTAAATATAATATTTATGTACACACGTACACACACGTATTATAGTAAATACAGACGTTTCCCATTTTTATGGTCTCCAAATCAGTGGCATTTTAGGTTATAAAAATGTCACTTAGAATTTCTATAATGAAAATTTAATTTTGCTTTTGCATTTGCGTTTCTACTACTGGTGAAAACACACTTAACATAATCCCTTAGAGAGCTTTCTCTCCCATTCCCACTTCCTCCCTTTCCTGGTGTGGAAGTGGGCTTATGAATTGTCCTGGTGTTAGATGAGTGGCGTTAGCATTGTGGGCACTTTTCTCTCTGTTCAGACTTCTACTGGGCTATCCTGATAGGGGCTGCATCTTCTGTTGAAACCTCAAGGGACACACCCTCTTGTGTCCTCCTTGTTCTAACTCCAGGATTCTGTGAGCCATTGGCTTTTTCAGCCAGTTATGAACCTCTCTTGAGCAGCTATGAGAATTTTCTGACACTTGACCATACCCCTCAGGGGAGTGTGGAATGTGGAGAGGCTAGGCCTCCATCTAGGCACTCCCCTCAGCTACTGTTAAAGTGCTAAAGGGCTTCTCTGAAAGGCTTCCAGCCTCCAAGTTGCTAAAGAATAGTTCCTTCTTCTCTGGGATCTTCTTAACCTATTTGGGTTTCAAATCCTTGAGAATTTCAACCCTGTGTTGTTTTTTTATTGGTGGTAATAACAAATCTTCATACATTTAAGTGCTCAAATTAACACATATGTCACAGTTTCTGTGGGTCAGGAGTCTAGGCCTGGCTCAGCTGTGTCCTCTTCTCAGGGTCTCACCAGGTGCCAAGCAAGGTGTTGGCCAGGCAGTGTTCTCCTCTGAAGACTCAACTGGGGAAGACTCTTATTTCCATCCTTGTTCAGGTTGCTCGCAGAATTCAGTTCCTTGGTGGTGTAGAACTGAGAACCCAGGCATTTGACTGCCTATTGGTTGTTGGCTGCCCTCAGATCCTAGAGAACACTACTAATTCCTAGAAGTTGCTTTCAGTTCCTTTCTGTGTGGGCTTCCCCAACATGGCAGTTTATTAAGAGTGTGGACACAAGGAGGTGGGATGTGGACACAAGGAGGTGGGATTATCAGGGCCACCCTGAGATCTGCTCATCGCAGACCCCAAGATGATATGGAGAGCTGGGCACCTTCAGAGACTTACTATGGAAAAGTTGTAGTCACATCCCCTTTACGTCTTTTTCCTGTCAGCTGGTAACATTTTAGTTTCCTCAACTAACTCTTACATCATCATATACTGTTCTCTAATCCATTTATGGATAAAATTTATGACCTATTATTGGTCTTTAGGTCTCATGTTTTTAGAATTCCAAAGCAGTTTTCTCTCTCAACCCTTGAAAATGTGAGCTTCAAAAATGATCATCTGTGCTATAATTTTGCAAAATCTACTCAGATCTGAAAAGGCAAAATAAGATTCTTATCTTTTCTCTCTTAAATTATGCAGTACACCTATTTTCTCCATCTTTCTTAAATGATGGGATAGAGCCAGAATTAATTATCAAGGAGAAATGGATCAGGTGATATTTCAAAATATAGTTCTTGTCCATAGACAAGTGGCGAATGCTATTATTAAATGACTGCTTGGAAACTTGCAACATTTAGAAAACTCACTTTTTACCTAATATAATTCAGCTGGATTAAAGAGTTAAATATAATCACATCGGAAAATTGAAATATGTAGATCAAAGTACTTTAGGCTACATTGTCAGTGCTTTGAAGAAATAGGAATAGTTGATTATAAAATCAAGCTATGAACATATATGGAAGGCTGCACACATTTTTGATAAGATGATCTGCTTTATGGAAATTAATACCAAAAAGAAAAAAGGAAGAAAAGAAAAACTGAAAAGTGTAAATGGAAAGGTATTTTGCAGTATGATTGAAACATTGTAAAAACCTAGAAAGCAAAATAAATATTTAACAATAGAGGAGCGATTAAGTTATTTATGGTGTATTAATTCTGTTACTTCAGTCAGTAAAAACAATGAACATGAAAATTAGAGCTTTTGGTAAATCACTTACAAATATGAAAAAAGAATTGAGTATGTATTACATATAGTCTGCTTACAAGTTTATATATAAAGCCATTTACACATTGATAGAAATAGGAGAATATCAGAAATATTGTATAAAATAGTGGTTATTATTTTACACTAGTAGTGACTCATTTACACATTTTAAAGTGAAAACATAATATGCAAATTAAAGTTATAATTAATCTAGCAAGTGATTACCCAGTTGCCCCTTGTATTTAAAACATATTTAGGAACCAGAAAATAAGCAAATACATATCCAAGGAGCCAAAAAATTGGCGTGCTGATGCTCTGAAGTTCACACATTTTGATAGAAAAACACTTCCAACTGTTACTCAAAGCATTTAAGCAGCCTGATCCCCATATTATAGCAGTTTGAAGAGATAGAAGATAGGAGATAAACCTCAGAAAATTAGTGATAATAAAATCCGTCCAATATCCATATCCTGTATTACTTAAAAAATGCATCCACATATATTTCATTTGATTCATACAAAACCTTTGTGGTATTATTTTCTCATTGTGTCCATATTACAGAAGAAGATGTTGAGACTTGAGTAATTAAATGTGTTTGCCCAAGATGGTGCTATTTAAACTTGTGTTCTAAATTCAAATTCTTTTCTAAATTCAGAATCTCTTTACACTCGCTGCATCCTCTGTCTCACAATTGTGAAACATGACATGTGACTGTCTGCCAGCTTGCTAGCTATTGGGTTTTCGATCCATCAGACTTGTTTTTGCCACCTGGCTTACCAGCTTTGTGACCATTTTTAGCCTCCGTTTCTTCATTTATAAAAGGCAGAAAACATTTCTAGTGCTTTTGTGGTAAGTAAATGAGAAAATTCAGGTAAAGTGCTTGGCATAGTAAAGTGCTGGCTAGTAATATGGAAAGTTTTAAATGACTCCAGTAAATGTGTACTTCAAGTTAAAACAGAAGTTGGAAGAAATTGAATAGACAGATTACTATCTACTTGTTTTGGAATTTGACATTATTTTAAGGCAAAATAGCTTCAGTGGCTACATTTGTGTAGAGGTTGGTTTCTTTTCTTTTAGAATATCATTGTCACTCTGAATCTTCACGGTTGTCTTAGCTTCCATGCTTTTCATTCTAATCATGAAATTAAGAAGTTTAGGAACGCTGCACTTGTTCAAATGTAGGTGACAATTTTGATTCCAGAGCATCTTATCGACTGGGAATCAGTAGAATTCTACTTGATGCTGCTTTACGTTGCGGCTTTTTAGAAAGAAGACAAGGCCCTGAAAAAATGGACATCAAAAGCTTCCATCATAAGCAAAGACTTCTGTGATCTATAGAAATCTGAGTCAAATGGTACTCCTTTGAGATGAACTTGAAGTATCATGTTATTCTTTCTCATGCTGTCCTTCGGCTTCATGCAGTACTTAATAATTTTTTTAAGTCCTTCTAGCCAGATTAATTGGTGTTTCCTAGATTGTTTTGGATCCTTGAAGGGATTGATCAGGAAAATAGATTTGAGGCTAGTTATTTTTTCAACACATACACACCTACCACAGATGTTTGGCATTGACTATCTTAAATACACTGTATTGCATTTCTGTCATGTCTTGGTTTTAATAAGTAAACCTTTGAACCCAGGGAAATAGGCCCAATTGTGTGTGTAAAAAGATAATGAAAGTCACTCTTCCATGGGTGATGTATATGTAGTTAACTCTTTGGTACCTCTCCAAACTTCCTTATGGTACCAAATAAATGTGCAGTAATTAGTGGCAAATTCGGACTTTCCTACTTCCAGCAGAGCAGATACTAGCTGAATTAGCCATACTTTACTTGCCTCCTAGCAATCAGAAGAATAGATGTATCATATATTTAGACTGATGAATAAATAAGTGGTAAGGAACACTGGAGGTTTCAGCTCTGGCCCTCCTTCCCACTCTCTACCCTTAGTCTGCAAGAATATGAAGATGATTGATTCATATACACTTTTGAAAAACAAAACACTAGAACAACAACAAAACAAAAAATCCTCACCCACAAACAACTAAAACAGAGAAACATCTGGTAGAAGCTGAGATGAGAGGCTACAGATGGAGAGAGTCTCTCCCAAAATGCCAGTCCGTGTCTTCCTTTTTGTGATAAATTTGAGCTTATGACTATGCCCAGATAGACTAAGACACAGTTGGGACCTGATCTTAGAATGAAAATGTTCTAATACACATTGACAAGGATGGGGAGTGCTACTGGTGATTTTGAAAAATTAATGAAGAGAAAGCTTACTGAAGTGTGTGGAAGGAAAGGAATGGGTTGAATATCAGCAAGAGGATCTAGCATCTGAGGAGGAAAGAAGGGTCAGATTTTGACTGGAGAAATCTTCTTGGACTTCTGAATTGTCACATTTGCACATAATGCACACTCAGTATTAACTGTTATTCTTATTGACTGAATACAAACTGTGGAAAACCCCAACAACTGAAAAACACGTAGGGCTTTACTATATAGGCAAGCTGCATTAGTCTTTGAGAGCATTCCTGAATTTCAATAGAGTGCCCTAAAAAGCAGGTCAGTTTAATCTCCCTTTCAGTTAGACTGAATCATCACAAACCTGTACACTTGGGTTGCACTAGTTTATTTCTTTGAAGAACCGCATATAATACATTTTATTTACTATTATGCACTTTTAATTACTATGACAAGATTTGTTAAAGCATTTGATGGAAATAGGTTGAAGGTTTTCTCTTACTAAGTTATTAAGTAAAATTCTCACTGAGTAATTCCTTTAGAAATAATTTACAGAAAAAGCTTGGTTTCACTTTAAGAACTGTGATACTTCTTAGAAATATAATTTGTTTTAATTACCTTTTTCACTGTCTTTACCGGGAAGCTCAGTGGTACCAACTTAGAAATTTAGGTAAAGCAAGTACGTTGACGTTTTTGCCCTTTTTTATACTAATTACTTGATTTTTGCATTTTTATACCATGTATATTCCACATCACATTTTCATGCTTTTTTTTTTTCCCGTTGTCTCAAATCCTTCGTGGAAAATAGATCAAAATTCATCGCACAGTCAATTCCATCAACGTCTTTGTGTTTTGTTTGAATTAATGAGAGAAGTGTTCAAATGACACATTATGCATTTAAAAATGGCATGTTATGAATTTTTCTAAATTTATTAAATTTAATGAGGGAAACACTTAACTAAAATGCAAATAAAGAACTTCTAGATATTGGACCTTTAGGACTGAAAGTACTTTGGGGGTCACCTTGTTACACTTTCCATCTCCTAGCTTTTGCATTTTCATTGACATCGTTTTTTGAAGATTTTGTAAAGCTTGGTGTACATTTCTTCTATTTTTAAATCGTGTGATAAGTAAACATGTTAAATACACTTATTTAAATTAAGGTAGGATTGCTCAATATTAAGGTAGGATATCAATTATTTGATATCACAGCATATCAAATAATTTTAACTAAAAGTGAAGGTATTTTGATCCCTTTTATTTGTATCATATTTATACGTTTATAAATGTCCTAAGGCTCATTCAAACCACTTATTGCTGAACAATTATACATTCACCTAAATGCTGGTAGGTTAGGTTAGGAGTTACCTTCCATCTAAGAATAAAATCTAACTTGTGCTTTTGTAGTTTTTTCTAAGCTCTGGAAAAAAAATATTTTGTTATTACTTAAATTGGGGCCTGAGCTCAAAAGGTACTAAGTTTAAAAACTTGGAAACTTGGTAAATAGTTAATCCCAAACATGGGAACCTATATGCCTTTAGTAGTGAATAACGAATGTGCATCAGAGCAGTTTCAGTCAGTATCATACATCCCACCTCCACCAACCTTCTGTCATGTTGCAGAAAATACGGAAGGGTTTTTAGGGACTCTGGAAAATCTGAGGAACTGGGGATATCTGAATCATAAAAGTAGCAGCCAATGAAAATAAAACTGCTATCTATGGTTGCTTCTGTGTAGGAATGGGCACTCACAGCTGGGAATGCTGGACTGTGTTGAGAGAAGAGGTTCCCGTTAGTTACCATAGTAGAATTTTGCCCTGAGAATCGTACCTTATCCTGATTCAATGAATCTCTTCAGAGACACTGCCTTGGGGAGACATTTCCTTCTAAGAAAACTTGAATTGTGGTCACACCATTGTAACATCCCTTTTCCCTAACAGGGAAAAGGAGAGGAGCTTCACTACTTTGGGTAGACTTAAAGTACACCTTCTGTTGGGAAGAGTCACTGGGGGTGCCTGGAGAAGACTTCTTTTGATGTGATGACCCCATCTTAGTGCATTCAGGCTCCCGTAACAAAATAGCACAGGCTGAGTAGCTTATAAACAACAGAAACTTATTCCTCACATTTATAGACTGAAAGTCCAATTTCAGGGTGCCAGCATGGTCTTCTGGGTTGCAGACTTCTTGTATCAGTGGGGCTGGGGGTCTCTTTTATAAGAGCACTAATCTCATCTATGAGGACTCTACCTTCAAGACCTGATCACCTGCCAGTTTCCTCCTAGTGATAACATTACCTTTGAGTCCTAGGATTTAAACATGTGCATATGGATGGGGACACATTCAGACCCTAGCAAACCTTTCTGCAAAATGTCCCTGTGTCCTTCAATTTAAATTTATATCAGTACTAAAAATAGGCTGAGGGCTTTTCTTTTTTGTTTTTGCTTTTTAGGGCCACACCTATGGCATATGGAAGTTTGTAGGCTAGGGGCAGAATCAGAGCTACATCTGCCAGCCTACACCACAGACACAGTAACACTGGTTACGAGGCCAGGGACTGAACCCACATCTTTCTGGATACTAGGCAGGTTCACTACCCCTGAGCCACAGTGAGAACTTCCAGGCTGAGGGCTTTTCAAATGGAAAACCTTGGACATTTCTTAATGGGCAAATGCTGCATTTCCTCTGAGGTTTGCAGTCTTGGGATGACAGCCTGTGTTTGCTCTTTTCTTTCTTTGATGTTTGTGCTTTGTTAGTATCATTTCAGCACATCACATGTTTGGTTAGCCAATTAGTGTAAAATTGTTGTCATATGTGGAAGTGTTTGGATATGAATAAAAACACACAGGCTTTTTATTTTCAAAATAATGTCAATGCGGGGCCACTCAGATACTACTATTCCAGTCAGACTTTGATCAGCTGTCCGAAGATAACTACTAGTCAGAAGGTAACTACTAGTCACAAGGAACAGACCTCACCGTGAAGCATTTAGTGTTTTTCTAAATATGAGATGTGAGAACTGGGCTTATAAAATCTTCTCCTAACTATCTGAAGACCTGTTCTTCTAGTTTTCCCAGAGCACAGAGTGCCTCACTCCTGGTCTCCACCCTGAGCTCCTCTCGGGGTTCTGCCAATAGGCAGCTCAGTGGCTCATGATTTATTTCATGTAAAAGCAGATGGTAAGTGACAAACAGCAATTCACACCATTAACCTATATATATAATTCTTTGCATACATAAGCTATGATCAGAGAAGCTCAACCTGGGAAACCCAGTGTATATAAAATTGCAGCCTTACTTGAGTTCCATCGGGGAGTAATCTGAGATGGAGATTTGTTTTTACAGTACAATTTAGGGAAGTTGTAAGATTATTATCAACTTTCTGTAAGTAACTTGAATTTTTAAGTTACAAACATGAGAGCTAATAATTTGTGAATAGGTCAAATCAGGATTATGTTGAGGACGACACTCCAGTTTAGGCACCAAAATTAGGAAACAAATGTAAGGACATTTTAAATTGGATACAATTTTAGGTGTCCTTGGCATCTCTAATTCTGGCATCTTTTAATGTTTTTATTTATTTTCATTATAGTAGATGAATTGACCCCATTCTTGTTAAGTAATTTTATATATTTTATCATTGGCTTTTCAATTAAAAAAGAATGACAGATTCAATAAGGATATAGGAAGGTAGAGAAAGGTATGTATCAAGAAAAGTGTTTCCATAGCAATGTAACAATCCAAATGATGATGCCAGAAACAAAGTCTGCTCTTTATTATCTGTAGGCCAGGCTCTCTTCAACGTGAAGAGTTCAGTGTAGCAAGTTTATTGGAAAATGTTCTTGGGAACAGCCCCTGTAGGGAGTGAGGGATTGGGCAGAGGGAGAAGGTGATGCAGTTGCAACAGAGTCCTCAACAGACCCACATGAAGTCCTGGAGCAGGGCTGGCCTCTGAGCTGTCCCAAATTGAGGCAAGGGGACAGGACCTTTGCTCTGTCTCCTCCAACTTTCCCTTATCAACCATGTTTTGGAAGAGGACTTCCCCAAGAGGGAATGAACATTGGTTGAGGCTGTTCCCTTTTTATTGGGCATTTCCCAGATAGTGTCTTGGTAATGAGTTATCGGCTATCAGTACTCCTGGTAGCTGGGATAATGATGTCTCTCTTGTGAAGGGCAATTAGGGTGACCACAGCATTCTTTATGGTTACCAGGCCTTATTGAATGTTGAGTATGCAGTTATTACGTTATTGTTGTTATTGATGATCAGAACTAACATTTATTGAGACTTCTTTTTGCATTGGGCACTGTACTTAGTGAGGCTGGTCACTTTAAGTGTAACCATGTTGTCAGGCTATATAAAGCATTGGTTATAAACACAAGCTTTGCAGTTCAAAATGTGAGTAAAATGCTAGCTTAGTGTCCTGCTTTTTCAGCTGTGCAACCCAGAATAAGATCCTTAAACTTATAGATGCTATCTCAGAGCACTTTGAAGTATTAAATAGGCTTAATTGTATAATGTATTTAAGAGAGTGAGTGCTGTTATATAATTTATACTTAAATTCTAGTTACTTTTTAAAATGATTTTTATTCTTTTCCATTATAGCTGTCTTACAGTGTTCTGTCAATTATCTGCTGTACAGCAAGGTGACCCAGTCACACATACATATATACTTTCTTTTTTCTCACATTGGCATGCTCCATCATAAGTGACTATATATTGTTCCCAGTGCTATTCAGAAAGATCTCACTGCTTATCCATTCCAAAGGCAATAGTTTGTATCTATTAATGTCAAATTCTCGGTCCATCCCACTCCCTCCTGTTCCTTTCCCTCTTGGCAACCACAAGTCTGTTCTTCATGTCCCTGATTTTCTTTTCTATGGAAAAGTTCATTTGTGCCATATATATATTAGATTCCAGATATAAGTGAAATCATATGGTATTACTTTTTCTTTCTGAGTTAGCTAACTTAGTATGAGACTCTCTAGTTCCATCCATGTTGCTGCAAACAGCATTATTTTGTTCTTTTTAGAAATTTTAGTTACTGTTTTTCCCATTTTACAGATGATGAAACTGAGCCTTGGAGAGGTTAGGTAAATGACAAGGCACATGAACTCAGGCAATTTTACTACAGAGTCCATTTTCCTCTTTATTTTCTATAATAAAATGCTAAGCCAGGGGGATATGTACAGGTTCAGAAAGTCTAATAGATTATGTTTTGCATGCCTTTCGGATAAGAGTCAACTGCATGAAGATTAACTCTATAAAATAGTATGGATCCTTCTGACATTGCAGCAAGAGAAAATAATCATTTATTTGTTTATTCATTCATTGTTCAACAAAGTTGTTTTGAGTTGGGCCATTGTGTTCCAACCATTGTGCTGAAGTCTGGGATTAAAGTGGTTAGCAGGTCTGTCATTGTTCCTCCCTTTGAGGATTTATTGTCAAATAATAGTGTACTAAATTTTATAAAAGATGATAAGTGTAAGTTATGTGGATATGAAAGGAAAAGAGAGCTTCATATTTTGTTAATACTTAAGGATTTACTACAGTTAGGCTAAACTGCCACTCTCATATGCATAACTTACACGAATCACTTGTGATCACCCTATTTCCCCCTGACCTTTGATGTCGCCTCACAGCATGCAGTAGAGAAGCACATTACATGTGCTCAAAAGGAAAATAAAAAAGTGAAATTTTAGTAGTACTGGCGAGCCATTTCATTCAACAGTTATATGCCCTGGAGAGAGCATGAAATAGGAAACATTACTTTGCTATTCAGTCAGTTGGTTTGTTTCCATTTATTTCCTATAATATGAACACTTTATGGAGCTGGGCATGATTCTTATGTTAAAGACACTTACTTTTCAAAAACATGGCCTCTAAACATAAACTATTTCATCTGTGCTGAATTGAAGAAACAGCAATCTGTTCCAATCCTACAGGAAAAATTTCTGGTGTTGAACTAGCTGATCTCCAACATAGTATAAAATGTGCCCATGTATGGTAGTTGGTCTGTGATTAAAGGGATTTTTAGAGGTAGTTTTGATTATATGCGACATTCCCCTTATATACTGACTTTAGAACTTAATCCCCGAATTTGATGTGATTCCATCTAGTATTGTCTTTAAGTAAATGGATCCTGCAACCAGGTAAACTTGGGTTCAGATCACAGTTCCCACATGACATTTGTGATATTGGGGAATTCAATTAACTTCTCATGCTTCATTTTCTTCCTCTGTAAAATAGGAATAATCTTACAGTTTAGGATTGTTATGAGGATTAAATGGAACGTGTATAAAATCCTTATCACATTATTTTATTGAGCAATGAGAGGCATATTAAAAAAAAAATCCTTGTGAAATGCAGAACCCTAGAAAGTCGGAGTTGGCACAACAGCTAAAAGTTGCTTTGTGCCGATATGTGTATTAGGAGCCAATAAAACATGGAAGAAAGCAGTGTAAAAAACAGTGATTAAGTTTAATTTTGAGGTGAGTGCTAAGCTTGAAACCCCACTTGCTACACTTAAAAGTTTTGTAACTTTGGGCAAGTTATATGACTTCTCTAAACTGGTCACCTGTAAAATGATGCAACTAATAATTCCTAACTCATAGGGTTGCTGTGAGAATTAAATGATCCATATGAGACATTTAGCTGAGTTCTGGGCACATAGTATGCACTTAAATGTGTTGGCTATTATTATGGAAAGTTTTCCTACACATTAGCTTTTTAACTCCCACAGCTGTTTATTTTACAAATACAAGAAAGGAAGTTCAGTGATTTGTCTAGCAGGTAAGTGGTGATATTTGTCTCAATTATGGATCTTTTTAAAAAAATTAAGTTCATTTGATTTATAATGTTATGCCAATTTCTGCTGGACAGAATAGTGACCCAGTTATACATACACATATATATGTGTGTATGTATATATATATATGTATATATATACACACACACACACACACACATATATATATATAAACACATTTTTTTTCTCATTATCTTCTAACATGTTCTATCAGAAGTGATTGGGTATAGTTCCCTGTGCTATACAGCAGGGTCTCATTGCTTATTCCTTCTAAATGTAATAGTTTGTATCTACTAATCCCAAACTTCAGTCTATCCCTCTCCCTCCCCCTTTCCCTTGGCAACTACACGTCTTTTCTCCATGTCTATGACTCTGTTTCTGTTCTGTACATAGGGTCATCTGTGCCATATTTTAGATTCCCTATATAAGTGATAACATGTAGTATTTGTCTTTCCTTTTCTGATTGCACTTAGTTTGAGAATGTCTAGTTGCATCCATGTTGCTGAAAAGTGGCGTTATTTTATTTATTTTCTGGCTGAGTAGTATTCCATTTCGTGTATGTACCACATCTTCTTAATCCATTCATCTGTCCATCAGTCATGGATCTTTTGACAACCAAGTTCAGAGCTTTTTCCACAACCTGCTTCCTATCCTTCACACTCCCTTTCCTTCCCCATATTCCCTTTCCCCTCACCTCACCTGTTGTCTCTACCCTTCCCCCCAAAAATATGGGGGCTGCTATTGTTTTTATGCTTCTGATATAACTGTATAATAGGATAGACCTGATACTCAAAATTAATCCTACAACTAAAACTGATGGAAAATCGCAGCAAGCTTTCAAGAACATACGACTAGTCGAACTGTGGCAGGCCACAATACCAGATGAATCTCCAGAAATAATTTAGAGTTTCTGTCAAACCTAACTATTCATACAGAATTTTAAAGAGAAAATTAAAGATAACATTCTGTAAATGAAAAGCGTAGACTGGAAGTGGCGGGAGAAGAGCAAGGAAATAAACTTTTCATTGTGGTTTTAGTTTAGGAAGAATTCACGATAATTAAAAACAAATATAGTCTCTTGTTGCCGCATTAAAGTCTATTTTTTTCTAGTTACAGAAGACTCTTAGTATTTACATTTTAAAAATCCATTTTATTGTTATATTTATCAAGTGAGAGTGGAGGGTTTTGTGAGCAGAAGGAAAGTCAATGTTGGATATCTACTGGTTCAATACCAAAATGAATCGAATCCTGGAACCCAGTATAATGAGCGGATCCTTTGCATCATATTCAGGGAAATTAGGTCACTGGATTCAGAGTTTCTGCTACATATCATGTCTGTAGAGTGAAGGAATGATGTACAAATTCAAGGCCTAGTCAATTTGGACCAGAGTGATTCCTCACTTGGCTTAGGTGTTGAATTCTTCTATCCTTTGCACTTAAGCCTGCCTAACATCTTCAGACTCAACTACAGTGAGGCCTATGGTTTCAACAAAATTGGTGCAATTGTTTTGTTGATTCCTCTTTTTCTCTGGGTCTTAACTGCTGCCTGTTTTCATTCTGATGCAACTCCTGTTCAATTCCTGGCACTGGGCTGAGTCTCTCCAACTCTTTACATTGTGTCTGAGGAGCTCTTAACTTTCATGTCACCCTCAGATTAAAAATAAAATAGAGTATAGTTGATTCACGATGTTGTACCAATTTTTGCTATACAGCAAAGTGACTTAGTCATACATATGTATACATTCCCTTTCTTATCTTCCGTCATGGTGTATTCTAAGAGACTGGATATAGTTCCCTGTGCCATACAGTAGGACCTCATTGCTACCCTCAGATTTTGACTTACATATTTTACTGCTTTGAATGTCTTCTGGCAGGATATTCTGCTCTAGTTTGCTTTCCTGCCTCCAATGTATTCACCTACCTACACTCTAGAAAGGTAATACAACCCAGGAAGCTGATTGGCAGCATCGTGTGGACTTTTTCAGATACTTGCTCCATCCCATCACCCAACTGACACGATAAATTCATGTATATATATGTGTGTGTGTGTGTGTGTATATATATATACACACACAATTTTTAAATTGCTTTGTAAATCAGCATTTTTTGGATAAACTTTTTTCAACTGCACATATATGGTGAGGTACTTTCACACTTTTCTCTTGGAAATGATAATAATAGTTAACACTTACATAGCACTTACTATGTACCAGGTACTATTCCAAGCACTTTATATATGTTAAACTCATTTAATACTCAAACAACTCTCTCAGTTAGGTAATATTACTTCTATTTTACAGATGAGAAAACTGAGCTGCAGAGAAGGTAAGTAATTCATCAAAGGCTACCTGAAATACTACTTGATGAAACTTAAAAAATATTCTATCTTATGTTGTACATTAAGTCTATTCAATCACTGACAGTATTGACTCTTTATCCCCAAGCAATTCTGGGTTATACTACGTATTAACACTGTTAAGATACGTTTTTTCTTTTTTTTTTCCAGTGGTAGAAGTTACTAGTCTTTTCTTTTTCCATTATAGCTGGTTTACAGTTTTCTGTCAATTTTTCAACTGTACAGCATGGTGACCTGGTTACACGTACATATATAGATTCGTCACAAGTGATTAGACATAGTTCTTGGTGCTATACAGCAGGATCTCCTTGCTTTTCCATCCCAAAGGCAATAATCTACAACTGTTAACCCCAGACTCCCATACAATCCTACTCCCTCCCCCACACTCTTGTCAACCAGTCTATTCTCCAAGTCCATGATTTCCTTTTCTGTAGAAAGGATCATTTGTGCAGTGTATTAGATTCTGGGTATAAGTGATATCATATGGTATTTGTCTTTCTCTTTCTGACTTACTTCACTCAGTATGAGGGTCTCTAATTCCATCCACATTGCTGTGAATGACGTTATTTTATTCTTTTTTATGGCTGAGTAGTATTCCATTGTGTAGGTATACCACATTTTCCTAATCCAATCATCTGTCAGTGGACATTTGGGTTGTTTCCATGTCTTGGCTATTGTGAATAGTGCTTCAGTGAACATGCATGTGCAAGTGTCTTTTTCAAGGAAAGTTGTGTCCAGGTATATGCTCAAGAGTGAGAATGCTGGGTCATATAGTAAGTAGTTCTCTGTATAGTTTTCTGAGGTACCTCCATACTGTTTTCCATAGTGGTTGTATCAGCTTACATTCCCACCAACAGTGCAGGAGGGTTCCCTTTTCTCCACACCCCCTCCAGCATTTGTTGTTTGTGGACTTATTAATGATGGCCATTCTGACTGGTGTGAGGTGGTACTCATAGTAGTTTTGATTTGCATTTCTGTAATTATCGATGATGTTGAGCATTTTTTCATGTGCTTGTTGGCCATCTGCATATCTTCTTTGGAGAAATGTGTATTCAGGTGTTTTGCCCATTTTTCAATTGGGTCGTTGGCTTTTTTTGGTGTTGAGTTATATAAGCTGTTCGTCTGTTTTAGAGATTAAGTCCTTTGTCAGTTGCATCTTTTGACACTATTTTCTCCCATTCTGTAAGTTGTCCTTTAGTTTTATTTTTGGTTCCTTTGCTGTGCAAAATCTTGTCAGCTCGATTAGGTCCCATTGGTTTAATCTTTGCTTTTATTTCTGTTGCTTTGGGAGACTGACCTGAGAAAACATTTGTAAGGTTGATGTCGGAGAATTTGTAAGGTTGATGTCGGAGAATGTTTTGCCAATGTTCTCTTCCAGGAGTTTAATGGTGTCTTGTCTTATATTTAAGTCTTTAAGCCATTTAGAGTTTATTTTTGTGCATGGTGTGAGAGTGTGTTCTAGTTTCATTGATTTGCATGCAGCTGTCCAGGTTTTCCAGCAATACTTACTGAAAAGACTGTCTTTTTCCCATTTTATGTTCTGCGTCCTTTGTCAAAGATTAATTGACCGTAGGTGTCTGGGTTTATTTCTGGGTTCTCTATTCTGTTCCTTTGGTCCATATGTCTGTTTTGCTACCAGTACCACACTGTCTTGATTACTGTGACCCTGTAATATTGCCTGAGGTCTGGGAGAGTTATACCTCCTGCTTGTTTTTTGTTCCTCAGAATTGCTTTGGCAATTCTGGGTCTTTTGTGGTTCCATATAAATTTTTGGAATGTTTGTTCTAGTTCTGTGAAAAATGTCATGGGTAGTTTGATAGGGATTGCTTTAAATTTGTAGATTGCTTTGGTAGTATGGCCATTTTTACAATACTGATTTTTCCAGCCCATGAGCATGGGGTATCTTTCCATTTCTTTGAAGATACATTTTTCTATAGTGTTTTTCATTTACCTTTTAAAGTACGATCCTTCCCCTCAAAGCCTCTAGTTCTTTTAATTGTCTTATTAGGAGAAAAGTAACCCTAATAGAGGATGTATAGTAAAAAGTAATGTGACTCAGAAGAAGAAATGTAAATGGTCAATAAACACAAAAAAAGAGGTTTAATCTTACTAATACTTATGAAACTGTTAATAAAAATGTTTTCACCTAACACATTGGCAAAATTTTAACCATGGTAATCACAGAGTCGTGGGAAGTCCCAGGTATACCCTGTTGCTGGATGTTTGGATTGGTATACCCTTTTTTGGATGGCAACTTGGCAGCATCTTATAAAGACTTAACTATGTGTGAGCTTCAAGATACCAATTCTATTTCTAGGTATCTATCTTAGAAAACTCTCCAGATGTGGACATAATAAGTAGAAGGATATATACCACAGAATTATTAATAAAAGCAAAATCCATAAATTGATAATTAAAGAACTTGTGGCAATTGCATTCATAGAACACCATATATGTACCAGTTCCAAAAAATCAGGTAAATATATATGTAATGACATTTGAAAAGCTCCAAGATCTATTATTATATGAAAAGCAGCTATTAGGAAAATTAAGGCACCAACTAACCTAAAAAAGAAAAAATTATACACCTCTATATGAACATGTATGCCAGATGCATACGAACCAAATAGAGTTGAAGCTATTTTCAGGACAGCATTTGGAAAGTGGAGGCGCTATTGTTTGAAGTTTATATAGAGACACACATACATACATTCAGGGCTTTCTTTTTGTGTATACATTTAAGAAAACAAATAAATGTATGTCTTTTTACAAAGAGTTTTGTCTTCCATACGCTATTTTGCTTTTTTGAAGAGGACTGCAGAAGAAGGCTATTTTTGTATCATTTTCTATCTCCTCATAGGAGGATACTCTATAATCAAGGCAGGTTAACATCAAAGGTTTCCTAGTGCTTGTATATTATTATCTCCAAGGCAGTGCCCTTAAATGGCAGGGGGATAGCAACCATTTATCACAATTCATTTGAATTTCCCAAGCCCTAAACCCTACCGTTCGTGTCTATATTACTCACTTGCCCAATATTGCAGCTTAGCTTTGCCCTCTAAATGTTAGGTCTACTCTTTTTATTACGTGCCTAACTCACTTGGATGCCATATAGACTTAACCCTTGGATTTCAACTGTTTCAGTGACATGTTTGGCTCTCAATACATTTTCTATTGAGCCCTCCGATAGTCCCTCTGAGCACCTGTGATATTGCCTCAGGCCAAACCATGATTCTAAAATGGCCTAGGCAGGCTTCTGAATTCTGTGGACTTCCAGTGGTTGTTATGAAGGACTTTAGCTGCTTGAAACTGAGAGACATGGGAAGTCATTATGTAAAAAGCAACCATTGCACTTGATCCCCTGTCCAAGAGGCAAAGTAAGAATGTGAGTTGTGCTTCCCAGGCCACAGGCCAGAAGTTTCCTGAGGAAAAACAATTATGACTATGGTGAGGGTGATGGCAAAGACTGGATGAGGGAAACACAGAAACATGTATGGTAATTAAAAATAGGAATATGGGATACAATTGCCAAAGTGACCTAATTTTGCTAAATGATGCACATGTTTCTCAAACCAGGTGTGGTCATGGTGTATTACTTATAGACATTGCCTAGAATCTTCCACTGCTGCCCTATTAAATTCTCCATTATGTGCGCTCCTCTGCTCCCTGCCTTTTTTCACTATGGTGGATGGTACTTGGCTTTGGTGACAGCAGGGTCATTGTGCTGGAGGTATTTTAAGCCAGTAATCCTGTTCTTCAGTTCTATCAACGCTAATCTGCCCAGGTGCTCCTTGGGCTCAAGCATTATTGGACCAGGTGATGGGAACATCTTGTTGAGCTTGGTGTAAAATGAGCAGGAAGAGTACTGGCTACAACAGGAGACAAACTGCAGCCACTCTAGACTCTGTGCTTTTCTCTTTATACTCAGGGGTATTTTGAAATCTCTCAGGCTGCTTACTATCACAAAGAAGTGGAAGAGAGAGGTTATAGTCTATTCCTGAGTCAGAGCCTTAATGAGAGAATAGTATAACCTCTAAAGATTGGTGTCAGAGTGGATGCAACAAAGTTCATGGGTAAAATTCAAGAGGGGGAGGTGGAATCTAAGGAGAACCTAGTTATCTCTTGGTCTTGTCTGGAGGTTTATTTTAAGGTTCTGGGCTTAGTTCAGGAAAGGATTTTGATTATCTTTAGTAGTAGTAATTTCCTTGCCATTAGGGATGTTCAGAGAGAGGTAGGATGACGACTCCTCTGGAAACTGTTTCTATCATACATTTACAGGGTCATTTTCTTGCTATCGAGAAGATCAAGAAAGCAGGTAACATACAAACCCTAGATGATAGCACAGAGTCTTTGCAATCTTAGGATTTAGAATTACTGAATTCTTGGTGTTAGTCAAACATCATATGGAGTCATCAAATGTAGCATAGTTTATATTGGACTTTTGGAAGAAGAAATGCAGTAGTCTATCTTTAATTTGGTAGTGGGTCCTAGGATAATCATTTATTTGGCTAGACTATTACCCTAAAAACTAACAAAAATCAATAGAGGCAAGCATTTATTCAGATGGTATTTACTTAATTGTGAAGATCGTGTTTTTATATGAGTTTTTTAAATCAACATACATGCAGATATCCAATGAAGACATTATTTGTACTTTTCAGAATTAGTAATGTAAAAACAAATGTAGAAAATATTTTCACATTATCAATCTATATGATCTTTAGAATAACCAGAAGTATTTAATACCATGACATTCAAAATACTTGTTTTTCTATCTATAGTCATTGGAACTTTGGTAAAATTTTTTTTCTCAATTTCGATTTCTAAGGTTTGGCCCAACACCCAAGTCTCTGAGTGCACCTGTTAACACAATTTAGAAGCAATAGAGTTCTTAGAAACCATAGTGATTTATGTTGTTAAAACAGATTTTTAAAGTAATAAGAACTCTTGAACTTAAGCTCCACTCTGGCAAAAGCTTGATTAAGAAGAAAGCATTTGCAGTTTGAAAATCAGCTTATTGTTGGTGCTCTAAGAACAATGAAAAGAAGCACTCAGCATAACCAACCAACCATCTTTTAAACCTAATGGAATGCAATGATAGTGAAACAACAGTTATACAATATATCACATTCCTAGAAATTTGAACACAATGAGCATTCATTGTTCTCACAAAATATAACTCCTTTTAAAATTCCTTCTTTGTCCTTATTGTTTCTGTCATACATTTATAGGGTCATTTTCAAAGATAGTCAGAGAAATAAAAATGATTTTGTAGCCCCCACCAGGAGACACTTCATTTTAGCACTGATTCAATTGTAACACGAGTCAAATAATTTGCTCTTTGTATGTAATTTATGTGTAGCTTATTAATATGTAAGCACCTAAATGCTTGGCTTGGTTCTTCACTATAATGGCATATTTGCCATCCAGAGACAATAGTAGCAGTAATAGTAATAACGGCAGTAATAATAGCAGCTATATGTTTTTAATCCTAGTTACAGAATACATATTAAAAAGTAGATATATTTCAGCAACTGATACTTTGGTAGTATCCTCTCTTAGCAGGCTTAGTAGTAGTTGGCAAAGATTTTCTTCTTAGAATTCCTTCTCTCATTTCCAAACTGGAACATATCCTCTTCCTGAGTTCAATAAAGTTGAACTTACTAAACATGCAATCAGCCTCTTTTAGGTGATAGACACTTACATTATTTATGGAGAGGCATGATAGTAACAACTCCACACTGTGATTTATAATAGAAATATATAATCTTCATCTCCTTTTTCTGGCACAGAGCTCCTAAAATCCTTGTAATTTCCTATACAATGAGAGTAAAACGTCTTTTGTTAAGTTATGAGTCAGCTTTTGGAACTCGCCTAAGGATGAGGCCTGGTTGCTAGGAGAACCAACTATATGACTGGAGGGCTAAAGCTTTAGATTGCCCACCTTTGTTCTCCAGGGAGGGGAGAGGGAATGGAGGTTGAATTACTCTTCAATGGCCAATGATTTAATTAATCTTGTCCATATAAGGAAGCCTCCATGCAAACCCAAAAGGACTGGGTTCAGGGTGGTCACCTGGAGACCTTGGGGAGAATGTTGCCCTTTCCTCATATCTTGCCCTTGCTTCTCTTCTACCTGGCTGTTCCTGAGTTATATCCTTTTATAATAAACCGTGATCTGATAAGTAAAGTATTTTTCTGAGTTCTGAGTCACTCTAGCTAATGAATCAAACCCAGTGAAGGAGGGGGTTGTGGGAATCTCTTGTTTACAGCCAGTTGGTCAGAAGTACAGATAACAACCTGGACTTGTGGCTGATGTTTGAAAATTGGAGGAGCAAGTCATGGGAACCTCCAAACTGTAGCTGATCGATCAGAAGCACAGGTGATAACCTGGGCTTAAAACTGGCCTCTGAATTTGTCAGTGGAGTGGGGGTACGTCTTCTGGAACTGAACCCTTAACTATGGGGAATCTGGTACTATCTTCTAATAGAGAATGTCAGAATTGAGTCGAATTGCTGGACACAAAATTTGTGTCTAGAAAATGGCTTTTTCATGTGTAGAACTACCACCCCCAAAGTGGGGTTGGGTCCCAGAACCTAAAGACGCATGGTCATTGCCTTCCATGAATACTTAGGTTCTGTACATTAAATAGGGCATAAGAAGCTGGTTGTTATATGCTTAATACTGTTTTGAGGTAGGGGGTTTTTAGTTGAATGTTTTTCTTGTTAAACAATAATCTCCTTGATCGCACGTTCTATGTTGTCCTGTGTTGCATATCCAGTTCCTAGCAAAGTGCCTGGCTCAAAAAATGCTGAGTTAATGTTCCAGTGGAGGAGATAGATAGAAATATTATAATAAAGAAGAAATGAGGTAATGTTGAAGGCAGAGACTGAAGATAAATATTATACTTTAACATATTAGAGCAATATGGTGGAATTATATCTTTAATAATGAAAATAAGAGAATTTTAACTATAAGAATATATAACTACAGTTCAAACTTTTTTAGGTGACCTCACACCCCAAGAAAACCTATTTTCTCCCATTCTGTAGGTTTGCCTTTTCATTTTGTTGATTGTTTCTTTTGCTACACAGTGTTTTAGTTTGATGTGGTTTCATTTATTCAATGTAATTGTAACATATTTTTGGTGTTAAAAGTGTTATTGCCCTCATTTTGTGATCGAGGATATTGAGTTTTAACTAATACTCTGCTACAAGTATAATCTATACTGAATAGACAACCCCCCGGCAGTCATATTTAAAAATATTTATTTTTCCAGCTTTTTGAAATGTCACTGACATATAAGATCGTGCAACTTCAAAGTGTACCTACAGTGTGTTGATTTGATATACCTATGCATTGTGAAATGATTATCTTTTGTTAACACCTCCATCACCTCACAGTTACTATTTCTTTTTTATGCTGAGAACATAAAATTTTCTATCTAGTAACTTTAAAATATATAATACAGTATTGTTAACTACAATCACTAGGTTGTACATTAGATTACAGAACTAACTCATCTTATATCTAGACGTTTGTATCCCTTTGACCAACATTTGCCCATTTTCCCCATCTCTAAGCCTCTAGAAACATCATTCTAGTCTCTGTTTCTATGAGTTTGGCCTTTTTAGATTCTGCATGTAAGTAATATTGTATAGTATTTGTCTTTATTTGACGTATTTCACTTAGCATAATGCCCTCCAGTTCAATCTATATTGTTGCAGATGACAGGTTTTCTTTCTTTCTTTTGGCGGCATAATATTCCATTATGTATATATCACATTTTCTTTATCCATTCATGCACTGATGGACATTTGGGTGTTTCCATATCTTGGCTATTGCAAATAATGTTGCAATGAACATGGGGGTGCAGATTATTCTCTCTTTGATATAGTGATTTCATTTCCTTCAGATAAATAACCAGAAATGGGAATTCTGGTTTTCTGTTTTTATGGTAAGTTTTGTTTTTGAGTTTTTGGAGACCTTCCACACTGTTTTTTGTGGTAGCTGTATCAATATACATTCTCACTAACAGTCCAAAGGGATTCCCTTTTCTTTACATCTTCACTAACGCCTACTTCTTACATTCTTGATGACAGTCATTCTAACAGGTGTGAGTTTATCTAATTGTGGTTTTCATTTGCATTTCCGTGATGATTAGTGTTGTTTAACATTTTCTTTCATGTATCCCTTGGACATTTGCATGCCTTTTTAAGAAAAATAGCTATTTAGTTCCTCTGTCCCTCCACCCCCCTTTTTTGGCTGTGCCCTTGGCATGTGTAAGTTCCCAGGCCAAGGATCAAAAGTGTGCCACAGCAGTGAGAACTCTGGATCCTTAACTGCTAGGCTGCCAGAGAACTCCAGCTCTGCCCATTTTCAAGTGCATTTTTTTTTTTTTTTTACTGTTGAGTGTATGAATTTCTTGTATATTTTGGATATTAGCCCCTTATTAGATATGATTTACAAGTATTTTCTCCAATTCTGTAGATTTTTCATTTTGCTGATTGTTCTTCCATGCAGAGACTTTTTTTTTTTTTTGGAGGGGGGTCTTTTTAGGGCCATACCTACAGCATATGGAGGTTCCCAGGCTAGGGGCTGAATCAGAGCCATAGCTGCCAGCCTACACCACCGCCATAGCAACGCCAGATCTGAGCTGCATCTGCTTGCAGCTTGCAGCAGTGCTGGATTCTTAACCTACTGAGTGAGGCCGGAGATAGAACCCTCATACTCATGGATACTGGTTGGGTTCTTAATCCACCGAACCACAGTGGAAACTCTGTGCAGAGCTTTAGTTTGATGTAGTCCTACTTACTAATTTTTCCCTTTATTGCTTGTGTTTTTGGTGTCATATCCAGAAAACTGTTGTGAAGACCAATGTTAAGGAATTTTTCCTTATGGTTTCTTCTAGGAGTTTGTGGTTTCAGGTCTTACTTTGATTATTTCAATTCATTTAAAATAATTTATGTGAATGGTGTAAGATAGGGGTCCAATTATCCACAGTTTTGTTTTCCAGGGTTTTAATTACCTATAGTCAGAAAACATTAAAAGGAAAATTCCAAACAGTTCATAAGCTTTAAATTTCACATCCTTCTGAGCAGTGTGATTAAATCTCATACCATCCCACTCTGTCCTGCTCAGGATGTGAATTACTCCTTTGTCCAATGGTATCCTGCCAGTTAGTCACTTAGTAGTCCTCTCAGTTAACAGACCAACTGTCCAGGATCCTGGTTTTTGTATTCAAGTGACTCTTACCCTACTCAATAATGGCCCAGAAGTTCAAGAGTAATCAAGCTGGCAATTCAAAAAATCTTACTGTGCCTAATTTATAAATTAAACTTTATCATACACATGCATATGTAGGGAAAAAACATAGTATGTATAGAGTATGGTACTTTCTGTGGTTTCAGGCATCCATTGGAGGTCTTGGAATGTATAATTTATGGATAAGAGGGGACTACTGGATTTTAATGCTAGTACCATACAGTTTTAGTTTTATAGCTGTGTAGTATAATTAGAAATCTTGAAGAACAGCAGTGTTTTTTCATATTAGTCTCTCTGCCCTTTGGACATAGCTGATGGAATTAAGGGATGACACTGATTCAAGGCCAATCGATCTATAAACTGGTATGATTCAGAAAGACAGACTGAGCCTATATAAGTCTGTCTCTGGAAAATATTGAGAGAAAATGTAAAGCCAAAGTTATGAGGGAACAGAAGTACTAGTCAGAGGATAATAGATAAAAGATATGTGGCAAAGCTGGTAGAGAAGGAGGGAGATACATGTAGGAAGACAGCAGCTGAGTCGTGTAAATGGATGAGATTTTGAGATATCTAGAGCTGCAATGGATTCAGAATAAGTCTCCAGTTTATGCTGTTCCTGAATCCTGAATGTTGAGGTTTTTCATATGTCACTCCCACAGCTTGCAGGAACTTGAATGAATTGCTGTTTTCACAATCTTAGAACATAGGAAAATAGTGTTAAACTATGGTGCCAGGGTTTGGTCAGATCATAGGTATTGCCAGTACCAGGCTGACCCCAGGGAGCAGAAGTGGCTTCCTTGATGGGAGTCCAGCATAAGACTCAGTCAAGTAGTAAAATGTCAGTGGCCTATTGTTCAGACTAGGGTATAAGGTTAGAGTTGTAACCATAGGCATGTGAGCAGAGGGAGTAGCAGAAAAGTCATACCACCAGTCAGTGAATCTCTGCTTTGAGGCCTCCAGGCTAAGAACAACAATGGCTTCTAACCTTAGGCCAGGATGGAGATATTTGCTGGGATCTACATATATAGATCCAATTGTAACACTTCAGTCTCATCTCGTCCTTCTCTGTCCTTACTCACTAAAAGTTCTAGCCACATTGGCTCTGCTTAGTTTCTTAAGTGTTGTAATTTTTTCCCCTGAGACCTTATGTCACCTCGTTAGTAATGTCTACTCATTCCTTTGGTTTGGGGTTAAATGTCTCTTCCTCTGAATGCCTTCCTTGACTAATAATTCTAAATATTCTAGAGTAATTGCACATCATCCCTATTCTTTATCTCAGAACAAGTTGTACTTTTTCCCTAAGGCCTTCAATAAAATTTATAATTACATATTGACTTGCAGGTTTATTCCCCACATTAGATCTATACTTCACAAGGGCAGGGCCCATGCTTGCCTTAGAACTTCTTTATCCCTAATACGTGACACAGAATTTAATAACATCTCATAAATGAATAAGTAAATAAAATGAGAATTAAAACAGTGTAGAGCTGGGGAGTTGGGAGATCCATTACTGACCAAATGTTTGCTTTCTTTCAATACAAGATTTTTATGGTTTCCTAATGATAATTTTCTTCTTGCTGCAAAACTGTATTGCAGTTTTAGTGACTTTAGTCTCTCTGAATGCCTTTTTGATAAAAGAATTTAATCAATGAAATTTCTTGGGTTAATTTCTTGGTGTTATGTGACAGACATATATTGAGCGATACTGTTAATGACAGTCTTATTAAATAGTTACCTTTTAAATGATTTTTCAAAGAGCTTTTCAAAAGAAGTCACAGAATACACAATGTCATTTGTAAATGATGTCACTCTTTCCTTGAGAAATTCTGCATTTTAAAAATTTCAATTGGAAGTCTGAGTATCATGATATTTTTCTTCTTTTAGAGAATGTAATCCTGATAGGCTAGTTTATGCTGGCCCTGTAGAATTTCATATGTCAAAAACAATTTTATCTGTTTTTCATAGCAGATTCTAAAGCAAATTCACAGTTGGATCTAGCAGAAGGGAAAGCAGGGATGTCAAAGAAACAGATGTTGGCATTGTAAAAGCAGATGCTCTATGCTTAATTTTACATGCCAAAAAATTCTATTATTAAAATTCAGCATCTGTCTTCTTAGAGGAATGACTCGCTCTCAGCCAGGTTGAAAGTAAGCTCTAGTATTCAATTATAGGAATTTTGTGACTCAGAATATTACATGTTTGAAAATCAGGTTAATAAACCAGAGGAATACCTCTTCCAATATTAGAAGGACTTCCCAGTGATGTATGCAAGTAGCTTCCAACATGAAAACTTTCTTGTATGCACTGCATCTAATTTCTGCCTCCTGAACATACCTGTCTTCCTTGAAGAACCTGGCAACGATAGGACGCTGGTGTATGACTACCAGAAGGAAGACGAAAAGGTAATTTTGATATCTAAGGAACTGAAGTCTGAGCCCAGGAGTGTTACTGGGGACCGTTTGATCAGTAATGAAGGGAGACCTAGCTAAGCTTGGACTTTGAAATCCTGCATCCTTGATAAGGTCAAAGATACAGAGCTGGCTGCCCTAGGAACCTAATTAAAACCCTGCCTCTCTGAGAGAAATTAAGCATTGGCAGGAAAGAAGGCACCAGCAGCTGTCAGGAAGCCATTTCTTCAAGGACAGCTGCACCTTGACAGCCCTTTAAAAGTGTTTTCCTCATGTGCTCTGTGCACTCCTAAAAGTCAGTACTTTCATCTCTGATTTGACAGTTGGCCCTGAACAACTCAGTGAATCAATGCCGTTTTCCCATGTAGGAAGCTGCATTCATATAAAGGCCTCATTTTCAGCAACTCAAAGTTGCAATGATTGGACAAAAAGGCTATAGATGGCCCATTCATTAGTAGGGAAGAGAAGGGGAAGCATCATATCAATCAAGAAACCTGAGTTTCCAGGGTCATGCATTTCTAAATTAGGCAGTTGGAGTTTCAGTGCCTCTTTTCACTTGACTTTTAAGAAAGAGGGTTGCAGAATCTCTTTAACCCCACAGAAACTGGATGGCAGAAGGGCACTTAGGCAGTTACCATGTGTTGATCTGTTTCCAGACATTCCAAAGGCTTGGAGAAGATGGTGTAATGCCCTATAAGTTTCCATAATACTTCTCAGTGTGGGTTCCTGTAAATCCACTGCAATTCCCAGTAGGAAACTTCAGGAGGAAATTACTTTTCCGCTGTGGATTTGGCATCTAGATATTGATGCCTGTAAGAAGGATTAAGGTTGGACAATGACTAGGAGATGAGAAAATCAAGAGTTTTCTGAGCACAAAAGAGAAAAATAAACTTGTTAGGAAAGACAGAAAAAATACTTCTACCACAAGAAACCATCAAATACACACTTCACTTACGACTGATTTTGAAAGCTGGGAAGCACAAATGTTATAAATGTGCAAGATTCTGATGTACTTGAAAGAAATCTATTTGGTAATTACAGTAGTGGGGAGGCATTTCTCTCAGGACCATTGGGAGAGTCTAATAAGAAATCTGTAACTGTCCAAGACAGTGGCTGTTACATGCTGAGATCATCATTAAAAGCAACAAACACAAAAAATATATGTATTATTACATAGACATTTCTTGTAGCACTTGATATTTTAAAGCTCTCCTTTTGACCTCTATGTGCTAAGTGTTAGGAGAAGTTTGTTCTAGCATACTGGCTTGATGTAGAAATGTCTATTACCTCTTTAAAAGTGCAACTAATTTCATCCCACTTCAACTTGAGGAGCTGAAGTAAATTGAGACAGAGTAACAGTACCAATATTTTCTCCAATATAGAAAGAAAAATGACAGACAAAGAAATGTAAATTGTTCTCTGATCCTTCCAAAGGATCGTGGACTCTCACAATTTGCTCTGATCTCCTCTGATGCAATGGAATGCTGGAGAAAGAACACTCAGATCTTCCTGGGTGAATGAGAGAAGTCTTCACAGAACTGCTATTTTGGCTGAGATCTAAAGGATGAGGAAAAGTTTGCTAAAGGTGTAAAATAGAAATGGCAGACAATGTATGCTCAGATACCTACAAATTTTGCACCTTTCTTTGTTCTCTGTAATTCACTTTTTACCTAGTAGCCAAAGTGTTCCTTTTAAAACATAAAAAATCCACTGACATCACTCCCCTGCCTGGTACCCTCCTTCGGTTTACAGTGCAAAACCTCTTTATTCCTCCTGGTCCATTTTCCTCCTGCCCATGACTCTTCAGAAACACTGGTTTTGTTTCTTGAACTTTACAACTTCCTTTCTCCTCAGTCTTTACCCTTGTTCCCTTTGATAGGAAAGTTCTCCCTCCAGATTTTCAAGAGTTGGCTTCTTATTATTTAAGCCTGTCCTGAACACCTTCCCAATCTAGTTACTCCAATAACATTTTTCTGATTTACTTAATTCATAACATTTATCCCTCTCTGACTTTATTAATTTTGCTACTTACTGTCTCACTAAAGAGAACATAATCACCATGAGATTAGGGGCATCATCATCTAGCGTCACTAAATTTCCTGTTGTTGGGACAGAACTGTCATACACATGGTAGGTGCTCTACAAATGCTTATTGAATAGATGGGTGAAGAATGAAAGAATGAATATTTTTGTAAAGTTGAAAAATCAAGTCACAGAAGGTAAAGCTTGAAAGGTAGATAGACACCAGATAATTAAGGCTGTATGCTGTTTTAGGAACTTTAAGCTTTATTCTGGAAGAGTGTAAAGGGCGTTGAATAATTTTGAGAAGGTGAGTAGCGTTCATAATTCCTACTTAAAAAATAGTATTTGGCTTCTTGTGGAAGGATGGATTAATGAAGAAGGCTAAAAGTAATGACAGAGTTATATGTATGATCTGATACCCTTCGAGGTAGGGGTGCTAAGAGGAAGGAAGCATTGCATGGTAATCAGGTATGTGAGTTGCGACATCACCTGCATGGGTTTGAATAATGGCTCCTGGTTTTTTTTTTCTTCTGTGAAATTGTGGCAAATTACTCACATTCTCTGAAGCACAGGAAAATATGCCTTTCAGCTCTTCCCCTGTAGGGACAGTAACGGCACCAGCTGCTGTGCTCTGAAATCTATCACTGTGTTTCCACCGAAGCCACATTTCCCTGGGTTGCTGCTGGCTAGAGACTGAGCGTGGTCGGGATGCTAAGGCAGGTCCTTTCCTGGGAGATGTGGGACTCCTCTGAACAGTGGATATCTGTTGAGGACTCTGCTTTTCAGAAGATTTTTAGGACTGCACTATGGTCTAAGCATTTCCTACTCAACCTTTATTCCTTCCCTCTCTCCCTCACATAGGTTAGACCTATGTGTCTAGATCAGAGTCCTCTCCCAACCTCCTCTGGTTTCCACTCACTTCCCGCTCACATGTGTTTTCCCCAATAAATCATGGCTAATCCTGTCTTGATGCCTGCTTCTTGGGGATCTGAACTGACACACTTCAGTCCTAACCCCCTTTTGTTATTTTTCATTATTTGAGAGGCAGTTTGAGAGAGAATAGATAGAATTTGGTGACTGCCTGGCTGTTTGTGATAAAGCAGAAGGAAGTGTATGTACTCCTAGGTTTTTGATCACTCAATCTTAAATACAGACAAAAGAATACAGGAGAAGACTCTATTTGAGGAAAAAGGGAAGAAGAATAGGTTTTGTTTGGACATAATACTTTGGAGACCCCTCTGAGACATCTTGAATAAATGCCTGGTTGGTCATTTGGTCCATGGATCTGGAGCTCAGAGAAAATGTGAGGTAGGTGTTAGCAAATTCTGAGTACAAGCCATGGGAATGGATGAGACTGTACCGGAAGAGCAAGAGAGCGGAGAGAGCTGTAGGGAAGAGCAATTTTTAGGGTACAGTGGAGGAGGAGTCAGCAAAGGAGAGAGAACAGACTAGAGATAATTGGAAAGCTAAAATAAATTCAGGAATAGAAATGTAGATCTGTGCAATAACACAGAAAACTGAGGAAATGACCTTGGTTTGTATATATTTTGTGATATTACAGTGGAGTTGGGAAAATTGTAGGAATCTAGGAAAATATAATTCAATTTCATATCTAACATCTTAAACCTAAGTATTTGTGTAAGTGGATAAATAAGTATAAAAGTCAAGCAAAAAAGTCAAGCAAAATACCTCGATTATTATATACCTAGTTTTGATTAAAGTTGAGTAGAATTAAGTTTTGGAGAGTTGATACTTTTCTACATATCACATGAAAAAATATCACACTCAAATATTTCAGATATTTGTAAAATGAAAATAAACTAAAGCAAAAATGAAAATCAAATTTTTAAATACCTAGAAAATTTAAATCTTTAAGAATACTTACATTTTAAAAATACTGGCACATCTAGAAACATTAGTAAAATGAAAGATAGAGGACTCAAATCAACATTCTTCTATAAAATGTGAAAAGTTTAATAAATAAGTGGCAAAAGACGATAGTGGAAAAAAAAGACACCACTATAAGTAAGCATATGGAAGATTTCTACCTCATTAGTGATGAAACACATTGGGGGGTGTTCAACTTCTTTATCCAGGTATAAAGTTTGGAGGTACAATTTTACACCTGTGAAAATAATACAATGAAAAATATCTTACCAATCACAATAGATTCCTTTGATTATTTCATTTCTTATATTTCTTATATTTAGTCAATTGTTAAATTTATTTAATAATTTAGAAAATATTCGTTAGGTACATGCTGTGAGCTACATGCTACTCCAGGCACTAAGGATAAATGGTGGATAAGATACACAAGGTCTTCCTTAATATCACTCATTAGAATATTCTTTTTAATTTCTCCATCAGTATTGCCTTAAGAGTTTCTTGCTTATGGTAGTAACATTCTGAATCTATCGAGTCCACCTTTTTTAACAATCAGTTCTTCAACTTCCTACTAGAGTGATTTTTTTTAAAATAAGTTGTGAACTTCATTATACCTATCAAAGCATATATAAAGTATGAAGCTTTAATTTGAATTTGCATTTTAAAATTACTAATGAAGAAAATAATCTTTTCTTATGATTAGAAGCTATTTGTATTTTCTTTTCTATGAAATGTTTGTTCAAGTCTTCCGCCCCACCTTTTTTGGTCAATTTAGTTGTGTTTTTTATAATAATTTGAAGATTTTTATAATCTATACTGACTAATCCTTTGATACTTGTATGTATATGTGTGTGTAAACTTCTCCTTCTAAAGCACGTAAATACATGTGTTTCCTCTGATTAGCAGTTCTTAATTTATTCCATTTTATTTTTTAGATATTCATTTAATTTACATTGGAGTGTAGTTGACTTACAATGTTGTGATAGTTTCAGGTGTACAGCAAAGTGATTCAGTTATAGGTATACATATATCTATTCTTTTTCAGATTCTTCTCCCACATAGGTTATGAGAGAATACTGAGTAGAATTTCCAGTGTTATGCAATAAGTCCTTGTTGATTATCAGTTTTATAAATAGTAATGTATATATGTTAATCCCAATCTCCTAATTTATCCCTCACTTCACCTTTCCCCTTTGGTAACCATAAGTTTAATGTCTAAGTCTGTGAGTCTGTTTCTGTTTTGTAAATAAGTTCAATTGTATCATATTTTTAGATTCCACATGTAATGATGTGGTATATTTTTTGGTCTAACTTCACTTAATGTGATAATCTCTAGGTCCATTCATGTTGCTACAATGGCATTAGTTCATTCTTTTTTATGGCTGAGTATACATCTACCACATCTTCTTTATCCTTTCCTATGTTGATAGACATTTAAGTTGCTTCCGTGTCTTGGCTATTGTAAATAGTGCTGCACTGAACATTGTGGTGTGTGCATTTTTTTAGAATTATACAAGTGGGAATGCTGGATCATTTGGTAGCTATATTTCTTAGTTTTTTAAGGAAACTCCATACTGTTTTCCACAATGGCTGTACCAGTTTACATTCCCACTAACAGAGTAAGAGGGTTCCCTTTTCTCCACAGACTCTCCAGTATTATTTGTAGACTTTCTGGTGATGGCCATTCTGACCAGTGTGAAGGGATATCTCATGGTAGTTCTGGTTGGCATTGCTCTAATAATTAATGATGTTTAGCATATTTTCATGTACTTGTGGCCATCTGTCTTCTTTGGAGAAGTGTCTGTTTAGGTCTTGTGCCCATTTTTTTATTTTTTATTTTTTCTGATAATTAGCTGTGTGAGTTGTTTGTATATATTAGATATTAATCCCTTATCGGTCATATTGTTTACAAATATTTTCTTCCATTCTGGGAGATTGTCTTTTCATTTTGTTTGTTGTTTCCTTCGCTGTGCAAAAGCTTTTATGATTGATCATGTCCTATTAGTTTAATGTTTTTAGTTTTATTACCCTAGGAGGTGGATCCAAAAAGATTCTGCTGTGATTTATGTTAATGAGTACTGTGCCTATGTATTCCTGGTGAGCATGGCTGTGTCAAGGGTTGTGTTTAGAGGTGGATGTGGGCTCAGAAAGACTTTAGGTGGCCTATATATTCATGGATGGGTCTGTGATCCCGTCCTGTTCATTGTTTGGCCTGAGGCATCCCAGCACTGGAGTCTACAGGCTGTTGGCTGGGGCTGGGTTTTGGTGTCAAAATGGTGACCTTCAAGAGAGCTTATGTCAATGAGAACTCCCTGACATATCTACTACCAGTGTCCTTGTCCCCACAGTGAGCCACAGCCACTCCGCTCCTCCCTGGGAGACCCTCCAGGACCAGCAGTAAGGGGTAGACTAGGTTCCTGTGAAGTCACTGCTTTTGCTCTGGGTGCCAGTGTCTATTTTAGTTCCTTAATTTTAGTGTTAATCTTGTCAAATCTCCCCATCTTTCCCTTAATTGTTGTGTGCTTTTTGAGTTTTTTAATGAAATATTTTATTATACATTTATAAATATAGTCTCCTAGATTGTTTCTAAATATTTTATGAGTTTATTTTTCACCTTTATTTTCAATTATCTATGATTTGATTTTTATATATGGAGTATGGTAAAGATCCAGTTTTATTTTTTTCCCTTATGAATAAGCAGTTGTCCTAGCACCATTTGATACAGTCTGTCCTTTCCCTACTGCTCTTTAATGCTATCTTTGTGATAAGTCAGTTTCCATTACACATGTGGGTCTGTTTTGGGGCTCCATAGTCCATAGGTTTATTTCACTAGCCCTGATAATGTACCAAACTGACTTCATACCTCTACCTTTAAAATAAAGTACTGGTAGTCAGTAGGGCAAATCCTCCAACTTTGTTTTGTTACATAGTAATACTTGTGTGTAATTTTGGCTCTTTGACTTTTCACATGAATTTTAGAATCAGCTTGCCAGGTACCATGATTAAAAACAAAATTGAGTTCCCATTGTGGCGCAGCAGAAACGAATCCATCTAGTGACCGTGAGGTTGTGGGTTTGATCCCTGGCCTTGCTCAGTGGGTTAAGGATCCGGTTGCTGTGAGCTGTGGTGTAGGTCGCAGACACAGCTCGGATCCTGTGTTGCTGTTGCTGTGGCTGTGGCTGTGGCATAGGTCGGTAGCTGTAGCTCTGATTCGACCCCTAACCTGGGAACCTCCATATTCCACAGGTGCAGCCCTAAAAAGAAAAAAAAAAATCCTATTGGGATTCTGATTGGAATTGCGTTGAATCTATAGGCCAAGTTAAGAGAATTGACAGCTTTATTATTTTGAATCTTTCTATCCAAGAACACACTATCACTCTATTTGGGTTGTATTTAATAGCTTTCAATAAAGCTTTATAGTTGTATGTGTAAAAGTATTGCACATCTCTTGCTACATTTTTTCCTAGAATACCTTATATTTTTCTTGCTATGATAAATGGTTATATTTTTAAACAACATTTTCAAATTGTCACGGATGTCCTGAAATGCCATTATTTTTTGTTTGTTGATTTTATATGCAGCAACATTGTTAAAAATCTTTTAGAATTTCCAAACATCTCTCGAGTTGATTTAGGATTTCTACAGAGCCAATTTTAGTATTTCCAAATGTTAGCATCTTGGTTTATTAATTTCTTATCCTTATGCTTTTGTTTATTCACCTTAAGCCCACATTGTAAAATTTCTAATACAGTGCTTCATAGAATAGTAGCTATTGTTTTAATTTTATAACATAAGGAATGCTTTCAACTTTTCACCATTATGTTTGATGTTCTTGGTAGGTTTTTGGCAGCTGTCCTTGATCAGGTTAAGGAATATTATTTCTAGCCTTGTCTTCTGTTTTTGTTTTTTTTTTAATATCATGAGAGGATAATACATGTTATAAAATGATTTTCTTATCTATTGAAATTCTCATATCATTTTCTGCTTTAATCACTTCATGGAGCATTGTTTTTTTATTTCTATTTAAAACTAACTTGAAGTCTCAAATATAATAAACAAATTTGTTAACAGTTTAATCCTTTTAAAACATTATTGGGTTTGGCTTACTAAAGCTGAAAATTATTATTTGCCTATGTACATGCATAAAATTTACTGTTTTTTAATCTTCTGGTTCGGTCTTCATTAGATCATAGTTACCTCATAAAGTGAGTTGAGGAATTTCCTCTTTTTTTCCTCTGGATTAATTTTTAGAATATTGGAATATCTGTCTTTGAATGTTTGGGAGAATTTATCTAAATTTCTATCTGAACATCCTGTTTTCCTGATAAGAAGATGTAAGCTGGTTCATTTTCTTTATTGGATATAGGTCTGTTGGGATGTTCTGCTTCCTCTGAGATCAGTCTTGATATGTTTTTTAGGAATTTGTCCATTTTATAATATTTTGAAGACAATTGCTCATAATATCTAATCTGTTTAGTCTTGCTGCATGTGTGATTTATCTCCCTTTTCATTACAAGTAGTATATTCACTGTGTTTTCTCTGACTTGCTCTCATTTTCTCTTTATTAATCTTTATTTATCTGTTAAAAAACAAACATTTTTTTCTCTTGATCTCTATTCCATGTTTTGTTGCCATTCCATTATTTTCTCTCTAAACTTTCATTTACTCCTCCTGCTTTGGCTTTATTCTGATAATTTTTTTCTGATGTGTTATTTTGCATGTTTAGATAATTATTTTGATTTTTTTCCCTAATGAAAGCAATTAAGGATTCATATTTCTAAGTACTGCTTAGTTGCATTCTACAAATTGTATGTCATATTTTCATTATTGTTCAATCATAAGTATTTTCAGATTTCCATTATGATTTTCTTTAACCTATGGGTCATTTAGAGAAATGCTTTTAAATTTCTATGGCTGTGTAAGATGACATAGCCATATTTTTATAATTAATTTCAAAAAATTTATTGTATTGGAGTGGGATGTACTGGGAATTTGGGGTTAGTAGGTGCAAACTATTACATTTGGAGTGGATAAGCAATGAGGTCCTGCCGTTTAGCCCAGAGAACTATATCCAATCGTGTGCAATGGAACATGACGGAGGATAATGTGAGAAAAAGAATGTATATATATAGGAGTTCCAAATGTGACTCATTGGTTAAAGAACCTGACCAGCATTCATGAGGACGCGGGTTGGATCCCTGGCTTCACTCAGTGGGTTAAGGATCCGGCATTGCTGTGAGCTGTACTTTACGTCTCTGGCGTGGTTTGGATTGGATCGTGAATTGCTGTGGAGTAGGCCGGCAGCTACAGCTCCCATTTGACCCCTAGCCTAGGAACTTCCATATGCTGCAGGTGTGGCCCTAAAAATCCAAAAAGACAGAAAAGAAAAAATATATATATATATAACGGGTCACTTTGCTGTACAGCAGTAATTGACAGAACATTGCAAAGCAACTATAATAAAACATTTTAAATACTGTATTGCATTAGGTTCAGCAAACGTGTCTGATACAAATATCTGAATTTTATTGAAGCTATACACATGGTCTAGTAGTTGATAAAGTAGTAGTTGTGAAGGCTACAATTGTTGGCTGCAATCTTGTATATATGTCATTCAGAACAAGCTCCTTTATTTTGCCATTCATATCTTCTATATCCTTACTAATTTTTGTGTTGTTTCTTTTCCAATTGTTGATAAACATAATAAAGTTTCCTACCATCCTTAGATATATGACTGGTTTTAGGGCTGGGACAAGGAAAATATGACATGAACATGAAACATCTTATAGTGCCAGAGAGTAAGGAAGTTCTAAAAAAAAAAAAAAAAACACAGGAGGATGGAGATATGTTAATGGGGCACAGGAGTCCACCCAAAAGAGATCTCAAGGGCCAAAAACAGAATATTTTGAGCAAAAAAAAATTAAAGAGAAAAAGTTAAAGTATGAACTGATACAAATAAATGATCGGAATAAGTAAGCATGGAAAAACCAGTGTTATGATGGGCTAAGCACATGGGCATTGGGGATATGTAAAAAAAAATCGGCAAAAATTCTTGCCTTCATTGTGTTTACATTCTGGTAAAAGGAGAAAGACAGTTTTAAAAGTAAGTAAATTTCATAGACTTTTGCAAAGTGAAAGCTTCTAGGTTAATAATAAGTAAAACTGGGAAGAGGGAAAGGAGTACTGTTGCAGTTTTAAATGCATCAGACATCATGTAAAGGTAACTTTTTAGCAGACACAAGGAAGGAGTGGAAGAATAATGCAGACATCTAGGGGGAAGGGTGTTCCAGGGAGAAAAACATAGAAAATCAAAAGGATTTGAGGTAGGAGCACGCCTAGGTATTCAAAGACTAGCAAGTAGGCTGTAGCTGAAGTAGAATGAACAAAGGAAACAGTAGAAGGAGATAAGATTAAAGAATATTAATTTCCTAGGGCTGCTGTATAAAAGTACCACAAAGATTTTTTTAATCAAGGTTTTATTGAGATATAATTGGCATATAGCACTGTGTAAGTTTAAGGTGTACAGCTTAATCAGTTCACTTACAGCATGAAATTATTATCAAAATAAGTAGTATACATCCATCATCTCATATGGATACAAAATTAAAGAAATAAACATTTTTTGTGTGTATGAAGAGAACTTGTAGACCCTTTAATAATTTTCAAATATATAGAAGTGTTAACTGTTGACCATGTTGTTTCTTACATCCCTAGTACTTAGTAACCTTATAACTGAAAATTAGTACCTTTTGACTGCCTTCATGCAGTTTTCTCTTACCCTTTCCCTTGTCTGTGGTAACCACATGCCTGATATGTTTTTTCTGAGTTTGTTTCCTTTTAAAGTATAATTAAACTACAACACCAAGTTAGTTCCTGTTACACAAAGTGATTTTTTTTCTATACATTTCAAAATGATGACAACAGTAAGTCTCGTGATATGCCACTAAACAAAGATTTTACTTAATTATTAGCTTTATTCCTCACACTATGTATTTCATACTCATAACTTATTTTGCAACTGAAAATACCTCTTAATCTTCCTTATGTATTTCTTTCTCCCCACCAACTCCCTCTCCTTTGGCAACCACTTGTTTGTTCTCTTTAACCCTGTTTCTGTTTTATGTTTATTCATTAAAAAAAATCCAGATATAAATGAAATCATTCAGTGTTTGTCTTTTTCTGTCTGACTTAATTCACTTAGCATGATACCACCTGGGTCCATGCATGTTGTCACAAATAGCAAGATATCATTTATTTTTATGCCTGAGTAATATTGCATTATATATCGAGGCAAATATTTATCTAGGTAAATATTTATCTAAATATTTATTTCTTTATAAATTATATACATATTCCATTATATATCTAGGTATATATTTACCTAGATAAATATTTATAGTATAGGTAAATATTTATATATGTATTATATAATATATATAATAGAATATGTATAATATATATATGTATATATATACACACACATGTATATATAGCTCACATTTTCTTTATCCATTCATCTATTAATAGGCACTTAGGTTGCTTCCAAATCTTGAAAGTCTATCTCTTCAGTTACGGTTTTCAGCTATTATGTCTTCAAATATATTCTCTGCCCCTTTCTCTCTTCTTCTCCTGGGACCCTTATATTGTGAATATTAGTATGCTTAATATAGTCCTAGAGGTCTTTTAAACTGTCCTCATTTCCTTTTTCTTTTCTGCTCAGCTTCAGCGATGTCCAATACTATTTTCCAGCTCTATGATCTAAGGTTCCTTGGGGTCCTGGAACTGGTGTTGGCCTGCTAGTAGGTGGGGCTGAATCCCAAATGGATGCTAGACGGGTTGGTGCCCACCCACTGGTGGGTGAGGTCAGGTCCTAGGGCTAGTGCCAGCCCACTGTTGATGGGGCTGGCTCCCAGGGCCTCTGGCTGCAGGGCCCTGGTGGTCCTGTGTTGGTATTTTGGGCTGCTGGTAAGCTGGCCTGGACACAGGAGGCCCTGGAGCTGGTACCTACCCACTAATAGTTGAGGCTAGTCCTGGGCTTATGACAGCCCACTAGCCATTGGAGCTGGGTCCCAGGGTTCCTGGCTACCTGGATGTCTCAGTGTCAGTGCCAGTAGTCTGATACTTGGGGCTGGGTCTTGGGCCCTCTGGTGAGCAGAACTCAGTCCTGGGGCATCTGTGGGCTCTGCTGGTGGGTGGGGCTTGGACATCTGCTTGATGTGACCCAGTACTTGTGCTGATAGGCTGGTGGGCAGAACTGGATTCCTGTGCTAATAAGCTAGACTGATGATTCCAAAATGGTACTTACCAGTACCAGTGTCCACATGGTAGAAGGACCTCCCCAAATGGCTGTCACTAGTGTCTGTATCCCCAGGTCCAGCCCCTGTTGCCTTCTGTCTCTCCAGGAGGCACTTCAAGATGAGAAGCTGGGAGTTCCTGTCGCAGCTCAATGGGTTAAGAACCTGACATAGTGTACATGAGGATTCAGGTTTGCTCTCTGGCCTCACTTAGTGGATTGAGGATCTGATGTTGCCACAAGCTGCAGTGTAGCTTGGATCAGTGTAGCTATGACCTAGGACTGCAGCTGCAACTCTGATTCAACCCCTAGCCCAGGAATTTCCATATGCTACAGGTGCAGCTGTAAAAGGAAAAAGAAAAAAAAAAATGGTGAGCAGTAGGTCTGATTTAGGCTCCTTTCAAATTACTGCTTCTGCCTGGACCCCAGAGTGTGCAAGAGTTTGTGTGTACCCTTTAAGAGCAGGATTTCTATTTCTCACAGTCCTCTGGGCCTCCCTGAATTAAGCCATGCTGGCTTTGAAAGCCAAACCTTCTGGGGGATCCTCTTCCCAGTGCATGACCCCCAGGCTGGGAAGCCCATAAGGGGCTTGGACCACTTGCTTCTTGAGGAGAGCCTGTTGCAGTTATAATTATCCTTCCTTTTGTGGGTCACCCATCCAGAGTTTGAGTCTTGACTATACCGCTTCTCCAACCCCCCGACCTGACTCCTTGTGTTTCTGTCTTTATATCTTCAGTTGTAGAAGATCTTTCCTGCTGTCTTCCGGTTTTTTCTCATCAAGAGTTTCTTTGTAAACAGTTGTAAGTTTGATGTGCTCATGGGAGGAAATGAGCTCAGAGTCTTCCTACTTCACCATCTTGGTTACTCCCCATAACAAAGTTATTTTAACAGTGACTTAAATCAACATAAATTTATTCTCTCATAGTTCTGAAGGTTAGAATTCTAAAATACTGGTGTTGTCAGGTTGTTTGCTTCTGGAGGTCTGAGGGAGACTTTGTTTTATGCCCTCCTAGCTTCTGGTGGTTGCTGACAGCTCTTGGCATTCCTTATTTTGGAGACTGATCACTCCATTCTCTGCCTCCACGGTATTCTCTCTGTGTCCCCCCCCACCCCAACCCCTTGTGTGTCTGTGTCTCTGTTTTCTTTTTCTCTTCTTACAAGGATATGTCTTCAGTTAGGGCCCACCGTAATGCAGTATGATCTCATCTTAACTAATCACATCTGCAAAGACTGTTTCCAAATAAGGTCAGATTCTGAGGTTCTAGGTGTACATGATTTGGAGGGGGATACTGTAAAACCCACTAGAAGAAATAACAAGGGCCAAAATCATTTAGGTCTTCTGTAGGCTATAGTAGTAGCATGTTTGGCTTTTATTCCAAGGGAGAGGGAGAAGGGTTTTGAGCCCAGAAGTGATAGGATCTGTTTTAAAAGGATGTCTGGCTGCTGCATTTAAAACAGACTCTAGCAGGCAGAGTGGGTAGAGGGGAGACTAGCTGGAAAGCTGTTGTCTCCCATTATTACCAAAATAATTCAGATGCCAGAAGACCATGTTTTGGATTGGCATGATATCAAGGGAATGGAAAGCGATTATATTCTGTATATTTTGAAAGTAGAGTCAACAGGCTATTCTGATGGATTGGAGGTGACATGGGAGACAAAGAGAGGAGTAAAGTCGACTCAAGATTTCTTACCTCAGCCACTGAAAGAAAGGAGTTGCCCTTGAACAAAGATGAGAAATGCTATGAGGCAGGACAAGTTTAGGGAAAATACTGGATGATCCATTTTTGATGTAATTTCAGATGCCAATTAGATAGGGAAATTAGGTAATTGATTGTTATGTCTCAGTGCTGTGAAGAAGACTTAGAGACATAAAACTGAGCGTTATCAGTATTTAAATGGTATTTAGATCTATGAGACTGAATGAACTCACCAAAGGAGTGAATATAGAAAAGAGGCCCAAAGACTGAATTTTAGGCCACTTCAACAAGATCAGAGGTCAGAAAGAATATAAAAAGGAGCAGCTGGCGAGGGAACACAGAAATCAGAAGAGTGGTGTACTGTTATCCAGGTGAAGAAAGTGTTTCAAATGTTTTGAGAGTTTTTCCACCCTGTCAAATGCTGGGAGGAATATGAAGGAGACTAAATATTGAGTTAGCAATGGGGAGGACATCAGTGACCTCAATAAAATCAGATTTAGTTGAGTGGTGGGAGTAAATGCCAGATAGGAAAGCCATGCGAAAATAGGATAAGAGGAATTGAATGGAATCAGGAATTTGGTGTGAAACTTTGAAATAGAGCAATGGTTAACAACTGAGGCAGTTATTCTTAAGGGACATTTGGTCATATCTGGAGGCATGTTAAATAATCACAACTGGGGGAATTCCCTTAGTGGCTGAGAGGTTAATGAACCAACTGGGATCCATGAGGATGCAGGTTCCATCCCTGGCCTCACTCAGTGGGTTAAGGATCCAGCATTGCCATGAGCTGTGGTGTAGATTGCAGACGTGGCTCTGATCCCGTGTGGTTGTAACTGTGGCATAGACCAGCAGCTACAGCTCTGATTCGACCCCTAACCTGGGAACCTCCATATGCCGCAGGTGTGGCCCTAAAATAACAACAACGAAAAAAACCAACAAAGAAAAAATAAACAACTGGGGCCAAGCATTGCTACTGGCAGCGATATGAAAGGGGACAGGAATGCTGCTAAACATCTTACAATGCATAGGACATCCTTCATTGATGCATACATTCTTCCTCACTAGAACATAGCTCTGAAACTATTGTCAGCTATCTCTCAAACCCACTGTCTTTTTGCTGTAGTTATCTAATATCCTCTAGGTCACCATCCTTCATTTTAGAAAATTTTAACTCTTGGTTCACTCTCACTCTATCAAACAGTTCCCATCTAAATTCTTTGTGTTTTAATTGCCGAGGTAATTTTAATTTTTTTAAAAAAATTGTTGTAGCTGATTTACAAAGTTTTGTCAATTTCTGCTGTATAGCAAAGTGACCCAGTCATACATGTTCGTACACTCTTGTTTTTCACATTATCCTCCATCATGTTCCAACACAAGTGACAAGATATTGTTCCTGTGCTATACAGCAGGATCTCATAATTTATCCACTGCAAATGCAGTAGTTTGCATTTACCAACCCCAAACTCCTAGTCCATCCCAGTCCCTCCCTCTCCCCATTGGCAACCGCAAGTCTGTTCTCCATGTCCACGAGTCTGCTTTTTTTTCTGTCAGTAGGTTCATTTGTGCCATATAAATTCCTTTTTTTTTTTGTCTTTTTGCCTTTTCCTAGGGCCTCACTCGTGGCATATGGAGGTTCCCAGGCTAGGGGTCTAATCGGAGCTGTAGCTGTCAGCCTATACCAGAGCCACAGCAACGCGGGATGCGAGCCGCGTCTGCAACCTACACCACAGGTCATGGCAACGCTGGATCCTTAACCCACTGAGTAAGGCCAGGGATCGAACCCGCAACCTCATGGTTCCTAGTCAGATTCGTTAACCACTGCGGCATGATGGGAACTCCCCATCTATCAGATTCTTAATGATTTCAACATCTACGGAGGAAATCCTTACAACAGTCTTGACCTCTCGGATCTTTGAATCCTCCTTTCAGTGAGTTTGTTGTTCAGTTCATTACTTCACAGTCCTCTACTCAAAGGTCTTTTTGTTGCCAACCACCACAAGTCCTTTATAAATTGTTGTGGGCAGGCTACCCTCGGACGACTGCCTTCCATTTTCCCAGGCGGTTTACTCTACTATGCTGATTCCATTTATGTAATTCCACGGGCTGCTAAAAGTTATTTTCTATCATATTTTATTTAAAAAAGTATTGGTGTATAGTTGATGTACAATGTTGTATTAGTTTCAGGTGCTGTCTGACGTGTTTTAAATATTTCTTACCCACTTCATGTTCTAACTTTTTACCTAGCCAAATCACTATCTCCCCATTCCATATAGCTTTTTCTTCCTTATTTTTATCTAATTATTTTTCCCCACTTTATTAAAACCCAGAGTTCTCTCTACTATCTTCCTGTCCTTCTGAGTTGTCTGGCTTAAATTTCATGACCACAAACCTCAAGAAGACAATTAATGTTTCTAGCAGTCATTCTGTCTTTTCCTATTCATTTTACTCTTCTAAAAATTATTCCATACTTTCTCAAATCTCCAAATTTTCCCACCAACTTCCACCTTACTTTCACTTGATGACGTTGCTGTCTATTTCATGGAGAATAAGTTTTTTTTTTTTTTTTTTTTTTTTTTTTGTTTTGCCTTTATCTAGAGCCACACCCGTGGCATATGGAGGTTCCCAGGCTGGGGTCTAACAGGAGCTGTGGCCGCCGGCCTTCGCCACAGCCACAGCAACGCGGGATCCGAGCCGCGTCTGTGACCTACACCATAGCTCATGGCAACGCTGCATCCTTAACCCACTGAGCGAGGCCAGGGATCGAACCCGCAACCTCATGGTTCCTAGTCGGATTCGTTAACCACTGAGCCACAAAGGGAACTCCGAGAATAAGTTCTTCAAGCTTACTTTACCACATCTGCTCACTTATCAACATTTATACTCATATACTTGGCTTTCTTCTCTAGTACAAAAACTGAATTTTTAGAACCCCTCAAAATAAGTCCAGCCTTTCCAGTTGCAATACCATTTATTGTCCATTTCTAATTGTTTTATAGTTTCTCTTTTAGAGGAGTTTTCATTTTATGTCTATTTGTGGATTTATCTTCAGATTTATTTTCCTTATACTAGGTCTATAGATGACATCTTTCAGTAAATTCTGGAAAAATACTTCTGTTATCTCCTGGATCCATAGAAAATAAGGACAATATTAATTATCCAGATAGCCTAGAACTTTGTTTGGATGATTATTACCATCTGTCTCTTTTTTCCTTCACTCATTTAATGATACTTTAACACTTTTTTCTTTTTCTCTATGTACGACATTCTAGGCAATTTCTTAAAATCTGCCTTACTGTTCACAAATTCTTTGCCTGTTTTCTAATCTGCTGCTTAATTCTTTACTTACTTTTACATTTCAATTTGTTAAAAATTTTATTTCTTCTTTAAAAGTGCAATGCCCTCTAGCCCAGAAGTCTGTATTTTTTTTTTTTTTCTCCAGGATATCCTAGTGACTTTGTTGCTCACTTTTCCTTCATATGTGTTCACACTATTCCTAACTTCACCAGATTCCCTTACTTTCTTGTAGGCTTATTCCGTTGAAACATTTCTTCCCTCCCACCCCACCCTTTTTCAAATTTAGCAAGCATTTTCATATGTTAGTGTCTGAGTGTTTTCGGTATTCTATTCTGCCCTATTGACAGAAATGGAAGTCCCATAAATTCTTTGCAACCATTAATTTTTAGCAAAAATTTCCCAAATTTAATAATAGAAAAGAAGTACTAATACTGTAAGGTCATGGTTCTGCAAGTTATGGCCCTTGGGCCAAATCAAGTCCACTGCTCTTTTTGTACAGCCTACGAACTAAGAATAATTTTAACATTTTACAATGGTGAAAAATAAGAGTAGTATTTAGTGGCATGTGAAATTTACGTGAAATTCAGATTTCAGTCTCCATAATAAAGTTTTTGGAGTACATTTAAGCCCATTTACATCTGTTGTTCATAGTTGTTTTAACACTACAGTGGCAGAGTTGGGTTGTGACAGACACATTATGGCCCTGAAAGCCTAATATTTACTATTTGGCCTTTTACAGAAAAAATTTGTTAGACCTCTGCTATAGAGCAAAACCTTTCATGTTTACCCAATACAGGGAGCTGAGAGAGAAAATTGCTATGAAAGGGATAGTTCTTTTTGAATTCATGAGGGTGGGTATTTATTTACTCCAAGTTGTTTCTTGTTCAAACACTCCTCAGATTCTCTTTGACACTTTGGCACTGATGATCAATATTTTCATGATATAAATCACATTATTTTTAACGCTCTACTCTCCTCAATATCTGTTACTGAGATTACCTTTGCCATATGGCAACGGACAGAGCTCTGAAATTTCTAACTATGTTGCTTCTTCCACTTACACACTTGCTGTTTTTTAAAAACAAAAAATGTCCAAGTTCCATACAGTGTAGGAGTTCTTCATTTACTCCGCAGAAGCATGTTACAAGAGGAGGAAATAAAATCTGCATTAAAGTAGCTTCCTTTATTTCTGGGAGTTAAAAACATTTTGTCAAGTAACTTAAAATAAACTTACTTCTTTGGCAGAAGTTGGACTTCCCGCAGCTGATGGTAAAGCTGTTATCTGTAGGAAAGAATGATTTGTACATTTGTTGTAAAACATTCACAGTCATCATTCCTGTTACAAATGTGCCTGAAATCGCCTTCCATAGTATGTTTTTATGTCTTTTACTCAGCCTAGTAAGATTTTTAAGTCATTTGGTGTGGGAAACTTAGCAATTAAATAACCTCTTACCCCCACACATACATTTTGAGTTTCTATTAAACAATAACAGCAGTAGTTTAATAAGCTATTTTTAGTGTAAAGAAGAGACCCTGGAGAGATTGTGATTCACGAATATTTCATAGGAATCCCACATTCTTCCATACTTAGGGTCACATGAGAAAATTTAGCCTTAAGAGGTTTGTTCCAGGGATGAGTTGGAGGTAATTAAACAATGGGTCAAAGAGAGCCTCTGAAAAGTCAAGGACAGGATGAATTTTCAAGAATAGCAACATTGTAGATGCAACTTGAGAGGTAAACAGACATTTCAGGGACAAAAAAAAAAAAAAAAAGCTGTTCACAGGAAGGACTGCAGGTAAAATCCGTATATGGGGTGCAATTAGTAGTGAATATTTTTTGTAGGGCCAAGATGCAGTATATTCTGCTTTTGCTTTCTGAGTGACTAATTTAAGTGAAATTTCTTCCTATTAGGGAATTTTCTTAAACAGTACGTTCAGTAACAGGAAGTCCCCATTGTGGCTTAGTGGTAATGAACCTGACTAGTATCTATAAGGACATGGGTTTGATCCCTGGCCCTGCTCAGTGGATTAAGGATCCAGTGATGCTGTGAGCCACGGTGTAGGTCACAGATGCAGCTTGGATCTGGCATTGATAAGGCTGTGGCATAGACCAGCAACTGTAGCTCCGATTCATCCCCTAGCCTGGGAAATTCCATACGCCACAGGTGCGGCCCTGAAAAGAAAAGAAAATGCCCTAACAAAAAGTAAATTCTTCCAAGATCTCTGGTAAAAATTAGGATTCTTCTGGCATAATTGGAAGGGTGGAGAGAGGGCAAGAATCCTTCTGGCAAAATTCCAGGAAGGATTTCCTCTCATTAAAAACTATCTCATCCATTTCTTTACTTAAACTAGTTAGCTTCATCTAGACCACTGGTTCACAATTCTGGTCATGCAGGAACTGAGGGCCACCTGTGGAAGATATGCATCTATATATTATAATGTACATATGTAAAAAATATATAAATAATACATGCCAAGGTCTACCTCAGACCAGTTAGGTCTGAACTTCTAGTTGCAGAGGGGACTCAGGCATTCCCAGTTTTAAAGGCTCCCTAGGAAATTCTAATGGGGAGCCAATGTTGAGAACTGTTGATCTAGACAAGAGTTTATTCACTTCCATTCTAGTTATATTTTGGGGCAGGTCATTCGTGTTGTGGTCTGTCCTGTGCATCATCAGATATTTAGCAGCATCCGTGGCCTCTCCACTAGATGCCAGTAACACTCTCCTTCCCATTAAATTGTGGCAACTAAATATTTCTTCAGAAGTCTGAGTGGCCTTAGAGCACACCTAACAAAGCTATATGAGCTCATTGTGGAGACAAGTCACCTCAAAAAAATGAGACTCCAGACCTGCCCCTGCAAAAAAACAAATAAAAAAACTGATACCATATTACATATTTGAAAGTTGCTAAGACAGTGGATTTTACATATTCTCACTGCACATACCCACACACATACAAATGGAAACTGTCAGGTGACAGATGTGTTAACTAGCCTCATAGGGGTTATCATATCACAATGTATTACGTGCATCAAATCATTACATTGTATGCCTTAAATTACACAGCGTTATATGTCAGTTCTACCTCAGTAAAGCTGGAAAAAAATCCAGGTACGTTGAATAGTATGGACAACATGGACTCTACATTTTTTTTCTCATACCTTTATATTAATTTGTATTAATCCACAAATAATGATTCTTTCACTTAAAGATATCTAATTAGGCTTGGCTCATTTGAGGTAACAAGAGTAGCCTGGGATATGTACATATTTGGGAAAAATTAATATTAAAGTTTACATCATGCATTCTATTTTACTTGTATTATATGTGTGTGTATGACTAATATAGAACAAGAATTCCTAGTTATCTAACCCATGAATCAAGTGATCAACTGATATACTTTAAAAGAGCTCAGCAGAGAATGACTGATATGGGCATGGAAAACAGAGTCCCAAGCTTCACAAGGGTTTTAGGAAGCAAAATGAGACATGGTAACAATGTTGAAAAGTATGTGTCAAGTGCAGAACTAAACTCATAACATTTTTTTTTTTAAACATTCACAAACAGTTCTATGCAGATTAATACCATCTCCTGGTAAGAACTATGTCTATATTTACAACCACTTTGCCCTGTTGGGGAGACACTATGGTATAAAGAAAACTTTTAAGTTAGACCTGGATTTCAATCCTAATTACATTGTGTTAAATGTTTGTTCTTGGTCAGGTATTCATTTTGAGCTTCTGTTTCCTAATATTTGAGATGAAAACATCATGGCTATTATATGTGATAGTCAGAAATCACTCATATAAAAAATAATATCTGGCACTAGTTGACATGAATATTAGATTCCTCTCTCTTTTTCCTTTTTACGAACTAGTAACTGTTCTAGGTTACAATTTTTTATCCTTTAATATATACAATGGTTGTGTGAGTTAAGTATTATTACTTTATATTACACCCGAGGAAACTGAAACTTAGAGAAATAAAGCTACTTGTCTGAAGGGCTAAGTCAAAAGGTCAGATTTTGAACCCAGGCAACTACCTGGATGAGAAACTGAGATATTAGGTAATTAATATCTTTAAGTTCTCGGTAAACAGGAACATGAACATTTTTTTTTATTTAAAAATTTTATTGAAGTATAGATTTACAATGCTGTGTTAATTTCTACTATATAGCAGCGATTCAGTTTTAAATGTACACTTACTCTTTTTCAGATTTTTTCCCCCATGTAAGTTATAACAGAATATTGAATAGAGTTTTCTGTCCTCATCCACCATCCATTCCTTATACAATATGTGCAAATGTCAATCCAATCTCCCAACCCATTCCTTCCTTCCTATTTGGTAACCATAAGCTTGTTTTCAAAGCCTATGAGTTTATGTTTTGTAAATAAATTCATTTTTATCATATTTTTAAGACTCCACATATAAATGATACCATATGTTATTTTTCTCTGACTTAGTTTGCTTAGTATGATAATCTCTAGGTCCAACCATGTTGCTGCAAATGGTATTATTTTATTCTTTTTTATGGCTAAGTAATGTTCCATTGCACATATGTAAGATATCATCTTTATCATTCCTCTGTTGATGGACATTTAGGTTGCTTCCGTGTCTTAGCTATTGTAAATATTACTGAAATGAACATTGGGTGCTATGTATCTTTTCCAATTATGGATTTCTTTGGTTGTATGCCCAGGAGTGGGATTGCTGGATCATATGGTAACTCTTAGTAGTTTGGAAAGGAACTTCCATACTCGTCTCCATAGTGGTTGCGCCAATTTACATTCCCATGAACAGTGTGAGAGGATTCCCTTTTCTCTACACCCTTTCTAGCATTTATTATTTGTAGACTTTTTGTTGATGGCCATTCTGACCAGTGTGAGGTGATACTTTATTGTAGTTTTGATTTATATTTCTCAGTAATTAGCAATATTGGACATCTTTTCACCAGTTTTTTGACCATCTGTCTTCTTAGGAGAAATGTCTGTTTAGATGTGCCCACTTTTTATTGGGTTTTTTGTTTCTTTTTTGCTACTGAGCTGCATGTGTTGTTTGTATATGCTGGAAACTAATCCCTTGTTGATGCCTTCATTTGCAAATATTTTCTCCCATTCTGTAGGTTGTCTTTCCATTTTGTTTATGGTTTCTGTTGCTGTGCAAAAGCTTTTAAGTTTGCTTAGATCCCATTTGTTTATTTTTGTTTTTAATTTTATTACTTTAGGAGGTGGGTCCAAAAAATATTGCTGCAGTTTATGTCAGAGAGGGTTCTGCATATATTTTCCTCTAAGAGTTTTATTGTATCTGGTCTTACATATAGACCTTTAATCCATTTTGAGTTTATTTTTGTGTATGGTGTTAGAGAAGGTTCTAATTTCATGCTTTTACATGTAGGTGTCCAGTTTTCCCACACCACTTATTGAAGAGACTGTCTTTTCTCCATTGTATATCCTTGCCTCCTTTGTCATAGATTATTTGACCATATGTGTGTGGCTTTATTTCTGGGCTTTCTATCCTGTTCCGTTAATATATGTTTGTTTTTGTGCTAGTACCATATTATTTTGATAATGTAGCTTTATAGAATAGTCTTAAGTCAGGGAGCCTGACCCTCCAGCTCCATTTTTCTTTCTCAGGATTGCTATGGCTATTCAGGGTCTTTAGTGTTTCCCTACAAATTTAAAATGTTTTTGTTCTATTGCTGTGAAAAATGCCATTTAATTTAATAGGCATTGCATTGAATCTGTAGATTGCCTTGAGTAGTACAGTCATTTTGACAATATTGATCCTTCCAAACTAAGTGTATGATACACCTTTCCATTTGTTTGTGTCATCTTTGGTTTCTTTCATCAGCATCTTTCAGTTTTCAGAGTTACAGGTCTTTTGCCTCCTTAAATAAGTTGATTCCTGGGTATTTTATTCTTTTTGATGTGATGGTAAATGGGATTGTTTCCTTAATTTCTCTTTGAGATCTTTTCTTGTTATTACATAGAAATATGTAATGCATAATACCCAAATTTCTGGGCATTAATTTTCTATCCTGCAACTTTACCAAATTAATTTATGAACACTAGTAGTTTTCTGATAGCATCTTTTAGTATTTTCTATGTATAATATCATGTCATCTGTGAACAGTGACAGTTTTACTTCTTCTTTTCCATTTTGGATTCCTTTCATTACTTTTCATTCTCTGATTGCAGTGGCTAGGATTTCCAAACTATATTGAAAAAAAGTGGTGAGGGTGGACATCCATGTCTTATTCTTGATTTTAGCAGAAATGCTTTCAGCTTTTCACCATTGCTAATGATGTTAGCTGTAGGTTTGTAATATACAGTCTTTATTATGTTGAGGTAGATTCCCTCTATGCCCACTTTTTAGAGTTTTTTTTTTTATCGTAAATGGGTATTGAATTTTGTCTAAAGTTTTTTTTGATCTATTGAGATCATGTGGTTTTTATTCTTGTTTGTTAATGTGATGTGTCACACTAATAGATTTGCATATGTTGAGAATCCTTGCATCCTTAGGTTAAATCCCACTTGATCAGGGTGTATATGCCTTTTAATGTATTGTTGGATTCAGTAGCTAGTATTTTGTTGAGGACTTCTGTGTCTTCAGCTATATTCATCAGTGACACTGGCCTATAATTTTCTTCTGTTGTAGTATCTCTGTCTGACTTTTGTATCAGAGTGATGGTGGCCTCATAGATTGAGTTTGGGGGTGTTCTTCCTATTCAATTTTTTGGAAAAGTTTCAGAATGTTGGGTGTTAAACTCTTATCTAAATATTGATCGAATTTGCCTGTGAAACCATCTGGTCCTAACTTTTGTTTGTTGGAAGTGTTTTAATCACAGTTTAAATTTCAGTACTTGCAATTAGTCTGTTCATATTTTCTATTTCTTGCTGATTCAGTCTTAGAAGATTATACCTTTCTAAGAACTGGTCCATTTATTCTACGTTGTCCATTTTATTGGCATATAGTTGCTTGTAGTAGTCTCTTATGATCCATGGTATTTATGTAGTGTCAGTTATAAATTCTCCTTTTTCATTTCTAGTTTTATTCGTGTGAGCCCTCTTTTTTTTTCTTGAGTCTATCTAAAGGTTTATCTTTTCAAAAAAGCAGCTATTAGTGTCATTCATCTTCTCTATTTCATTTATCTGCACTGCTGTTGATCATTTCTTCTACTAACTTTGGGTTTTGTTCTTCTTTCTCTAGTTGCTTTGGGTGTAAAATTAGATTGCTTATTTGAGATTTTTCTTGTTTCCTGAGGTAAGATTGTGTGGCTGTTAACTTCCCTCCTAGTATTGCTTTTGTTGTGTCTCATAGGTTTTGTATTGTTGCATTTTTATTTCATTTGTCTCTAGATATGTTTTGATTTGCTCTTTGATTTCTTCAGTGATGTACTATTACATCATCTAGCCACCATGCAATTTGGGCTTTTTACAGTTGTTTTTCTTATAATTGTGTTATGATTTCATAGTGTTGTGGTCAGAAAAGATGCTTGATGAGATTTCAGTTTTCTTCAATTTACAGAGGCTTGCTTTGTTGCCCCAAGTGTGATCTATCCTAGAGACTATTACATGTGCCCTTAAGAATATGTAGTCTGCTGTTTTCAGATAGAATGTTCTATAAATATCAATTAAGATCATCTGGTATGATGCATCATTTAAGGCCTATGTTTTCTTATTGATTTTCCATCTAGATGATCTGTCAATTGATGCAAGTGGGGTGTTAAAGTCCCCCATTATTATCATATTATTACTTATTTTTCCTTTTATGACTGTTAGCATTTGCCTTATATATTGAGGTACTCTTTTACTGGATGCATGTGTATTTACAATAGTTATATCTCCTTGGATTGATCTGTTGATAATTATGGAATGTCCTTCCTTATCTCTTGTAACAATCTTTAAAGTCTGTTTTGTTCATGAGTATTGCTACTCCAGCTTTCTTTGGATTTATGGTTGCATAGAATACTGTTTTTTTTTTTTTTTTTTTGGATTTTCTACTTCTGATCACTATAGGCTAGCATACTGGGGAAAATGGAAATGAATATGGGAATTAAAGGCATTTCAAAATTACATTCTTAATAAGTTATAGACTCCAAATATCACTGGGACTGAATTTTTCTTATAATTTTTTTGACCTATTTTTTAGAATATTCAGCAGAAATCCTCTATATTCACTTTCTTAACAGTATTATTCTTAAGAAAGGTAGAAAGAGCTCTTCAATTTTCCATCATTTTTCCTCTCTCCACAAAATCTCTTGTTCTCAAAGGAGAGAATAATTATGAAATAATGACCATTAAAAATAAAACCCATGTCCAGTCAAAGTTCCACTTTTTCTTCATTTCTGCAAAAGTTAGAACTAGTTCAGTTAAGTTTCAGATCTATAATCAAAGTAATCCAAGTCTTGAGAGTAAGTCAAGATGACTAAAAGAGAGCGATTCCCAAGTAGATAATCGTATCTCATTATGATTAGAATTCATTAATTGGATATCACAAAACAAAGGCAAGACTATAAAAGAGTCTCACACAAATCCTCAAACCAAACCCAAATGAAAGAATCTTGAGAGAAGCCATAGAGAAACAAGCTGATAAGAAGAATAAAAAAAAGATAAAAGATTCCAAATTTTCCTTATCTCTTCACTGTTTAAGTCACATAGTCAGGAAGACTGGTAAGATGGTGCTTTTTAAAAATGATCTGAACAATGCTTAAAATTGCCACAGAACTTTCCTATGTGTCCTTAACTAGGCCCAGCTGTAGTGATTACCACTGAGCCATGTGCATCATCAATATTTATACTTTTGCCAGCAGTTTAAATTTCAGTGTATGCTCAGATATTTGTATGTGGCTTTCAGAGCTGATACACTCTGGAAGTTGCCTGCACATCCTGTAAATATTAGCATGGCAAAAAAATTGAAATAGATTAAATTAGTGGTAGAATTAGAATGTATGTGGTGATACCTTTTCAAAAACTTTTGAAAAAAAAGAATGAAAGTACTAATAGATTTTAAGAAGAAAAATATATTATTAGAAAGTGAAGACAAAAAATGTAATTACCTTTAGGGGGAAATACTAAAGGGGTAAATAAAGGGTTTTGGATGAGAGAAACAGAGAAGAAATGTTTAAATTTCTTTGAACTTTTATTGATATTTTTATCCACATTTATGGATTTTTTTAAGTCAAAAAGGGCATTAGAAAGCTGGGGGCCTCTTTCTTTAAATTTCTTTACTAATAAGTATGATACTGATATTCTTTTGGGGTTAAACATAGGCTTTAGAAATCTTACATTAGCATGTGACAATATGAACTTAGATAAATTCATAGAATATATCGTTTAATTTTTTGTATGGTGTATCTATGGAAACTATAGAATATTTTATAGTAACTACTATATCAAATGTAAAGACATCCAAACATCCACTTATCTGGCACAGTAATTGCACACATGGCCCTTGCCCCTTAGTCCTAAACTTGTTTTGTTGCACTTAAGTGACAACTTTATTAAATCATTCTTATTACCTTTATGTTTTGCTCTATTGAAGCTTGAACTCAAGTCATCCATTGAAGTGTTAAGTCTTATCAGCAAATCTTATTTTCTCTAAGAAGAGTAAACATCATTATTAAATTTGTTATTTGTCCTATGTGTCAGAACTTCAAGCTTAAGACTGTCACACTGAGGAGTTCTCCTGTAATGACATGGGTTAAGGATCTGGCCTTGTTGCTGTAGTGGCTTGGGTTGCTCCTGTGGTATGGGTTCAGTCCCTAGCCTAGGAACTTCTGCCTTCTGCATACTTGTGGGCCACACAGCCAAAAAAAGAAAAGTCACACACCATTATAAAGTTAAATACCATTATAATAGAGAATTCCACATGGAAATGACTTTCTGATATTCATAGTTAGAAAACCTATGATAACACTAAGCTGGTTTTGTTTTTTTGCCCCCCCCCTTTTTTAGGGCCACACCCGTGGCATATGGAGCTTCCCAGGCTAGGGGTTGAATTGGAGCTACAGTTGCCGACCTACACCACGGCTCACAGCAACACCAGATTCCTAACCCGCTGAGTGAGGCCAGGGATTGAACCCTCATCATCATGGATCCTAGTTGAGTTCGTTAACAACTGAGCCACAGTGGGAACTCCTAAACTGGTTTTATTAAATTCTTTTCCAAAATCTCTGAGGCTATGAAGAAAGAATGTTTTTACAGTTGCTAGGAAGTGATCTGGCAGTGATACATGAAGGTTAAGAGATTGCGCTTTGAGATTTGACAGACCTTGGCTGTTCTCTGTTTACCACTTGGTATCTGCTTAACCTTGAAAAATTTATTTAACCTTTCTGAACCTCAGATTCTTATTCATCTATAAAATGCAGATAATATTACCTTACCTTGTAGCGTTGAACTGAAGCCAAATGGACAATTTATGGCCCTTATCATTCAATTATTATTGCAATTAATATTTTCATTGCTTCATACTTTCCTCATATTTATGAAAACTTAATTCATATAATGAAGTTTGACTAAAAATATAATTAAATAATTAAAACTCTGACAATGGTAATAATAGCTAACATTCATTGGACCCTTTCCAAGCACTTTTCTGTCCTTTTCTTATTAGATTTTTCACAGCCTTGGCCTTCTTCTGGCCAAGATAGAATCACAATGATGAGATTTACACTTCTGCCTGAAGTGACTAAATAAACCTAGATGTAGTGTAAAGCAGTTTTGAAGGCATTATGCATGAGGAGGAGAGATAACCTTAAGAGACAGGACACAGTTGAGCTGAGCCCAGCTTACTAACTTGGCAGCATCTCCAAACCATGCTACAGGGGAGGGAAAGTCCAGGTGTATCCCAAGAGATTTCCTGAGCTGAAGAAACAAAGGTGAGAGTCTTGAAATCAAGGTAGCTAGAGTTCACAGGGCAGAGTATCAGAGAGGAGGAAGATGTAGGGGAACTCTGGAGATCTGCAGCGAATCCCCAGTAAGTACTTAATGGAATACTGATTAGCATATGCATATGAAGAAACTACTAAGGCATGGGGACAAAGAACAGCCTGAAAGATTTAGAGGGAATGGTAGCTGGCACTTACACAAGGCCAGCAATAGTACCCTTTTCCAGTAGCCAGACCTCATTCATGAGGCATTTGATGGAGCACTCAGAAAGGTCCTGCCCCAGTAGTGAGAAATCGTTAACCCTAGTTTAAATGCTGCTTTGGTTCTGCCTGACAAATGTTGAAAGCATGGCCCCAAATGCTCTATTTCCAGGCGCATTCTGGACAAAGTAGAAGAATGTTTATTGACAGAAAAAAAAAATTAGCACCAGACAAGATAAAATTCACACAGTCTGGCCGCTAGAAAAAATTAAGAGGCATATAGCAGGAAAGTACAATCCCTAATAAGGAAAGAAACTGTTCTATTGAAACTAAGAAAAGACTCAGATGTTAGGCTAGGCAGAGTTTGACATTAAAACAGTTATTACAACTGTATTCTGTATGTTCAGAAAGTTGGGGGAGGCATTAAATATGTTAAATACAGACATGAAAAATGTTTCAAATATCCAAACTGAACTTGTATAGATAAAAATTACAATGTCTGAGAAAGTACACTGTATAGAACTAATGAGAGATTGAACGTTGCAAATGGAAAGACCAGTGAATTTCAAGACAGACTTAGAAAATATCCAAATGAGACACAGAGGGGAAAAAGGAAAATTTAATTAAAATAATAATAATTTGAGTGTATTAGTGAGCTGTGTGACTACTTTAAATATGTGTAATTGGAGTTCCTGAAAGGGGAGGGGCAAAAAAATATTTGAAGATAATGAAAAATTTCCAGTTGTGTAAACCCAAAAATGGAAGAAGTTGAATGTGAAGAAAATGAGAAAATCTTAAATGCTGCCAAATAAGATACATTACATATAGAGTAGCACAAATAAGGATTACAGTAGATTTGTCATCGCAAACAATGAAAGTGAGAAGATAGTGGAGTAATATCTTTAATATACTGAAAGAAAAGATGTGCCTAGGAGCTCCTGTTGTAGCACAGTGAGTTAAGAACCCGATTAGTATCCATGATGATGTGAGTTCAATCCCTGGTCTTGCTCAGTGGGTTAAGGATCTAGCATTGCCACAAGCTCTGGTGTAGGTCACAGATGTGGCTCGGATCCCGTGTTTCTGTGGCTGTGGTGTAGGCTGGCAGCTGCAGCTCTGATTCAACCCCATAGTCTGGGAACTTCCATATGCCACAGGTGTGGCCCTAAAGAAATAAATCTGTCTACCTAGAATCCTATACCCAGTGCAAATATCTTTTAAGTGTAAAGATGGGATTCTTGTCATAGCACAGCGGAAATGAATCTGACTAGTAACCATGAGGTTGTGGGTTTGATCCCTGGCCTCACTCAGTGGGTTAAGGATCCAGCATTGTTGTGAGCTGTGGTGCAGGTCTGCAGACACGGTTCAGATCTGACATTGCTGTGGCATAGTCTGGAAGCTATAGCTCTGATTGGACCCCTAGCCTGGGAGTCCCCATAAGCCGAGGGTGTAGCCCTAAAAAGACAAAAAAAAAAAATAAAAGGGAATAAAGATGGTGGAAAATGGACTATTGTAGTACAAGAATATGAAAGAAAGTGCTTCAGGTAGAAAAAAAAAACGTGCCATATATAAATGTAGAGGAATATTTTAAACACCCCAGTCAAGAGCAGAAATTGTCAGACTGAATGAAAAGGCAAGATCCAACTATATGTTACCTACATAAAACGGACTTTAAAGACACAAATGGATTAAAAATAAAAGGGTGAAAAATGAGAAACCTGTTAATAATCACAAGAAAGCTCAAGTGGATGTCTTAATGCTAGTCAAAGTAGATTTCAGAACAGGGGCTGACAGTGCTTCTATGAGGATAATGTATTTTTTTCACTAGCAGGAGAGACAGGGAGGGAGATTTTAAGGAATCGGGGGTTGGCAATTCTACAATGTACAGGGTAGGACGGCAGGTTATAGACCCAAGAATTGGTATAGTTTTGAATCTGAAGGCAGTCTGAAGGCAGAATTTCTTCTTTTTTGGGGGCTTGTGTCTTTTCTCTTAAGACTTTCAACTGAACAGATGAAGTTCACACCCATTATAAAGGGTAATCTGTTTGATTCAGTTTAAATATTAATCACATCTAAAAAAGTACCTCACAGCAATATCTAGACTGGTGTTTAACCAGACAACTAATTACCATAGCCTAGTCAAGCTGACACATGAAATTAACTATCAGAGGTAAGTCATATTTTAGCCTAATTTTTTAGACGAAATAAGCTAAGGCTTAGAAAGATTAGTTAACTTGCTCATGGACACATGACTAGTAAATAGCAGCACTGAGATTCAAATTCTTGGAGGCTGGAATTCCTGTTGTCACACAGTGGTAACAAACCCAACTGGTAGCCATGAGGATGTGGGTTCAATCCCTGGCCTCACACGGTGGGTTAAGGATCTGGCGTTGCCATGAGCTGTGCTGTAGATTGTAGATATGCCTTGCCCACATTGCTGTGGCATAGGCCAGCACAGGTATGGCCATAAAAGCAAAAAAAAAAAAAAAAAAATCACAGAGACTGGCTCTGGAAAATATCGTCCTAATACATTAAACTGCTAAATGTAAATATTGCATGTTGCCATGTAGAATTATCTCCTCCTTTGATATAGACTCTCTCTGACCAAAATCCTCATTTAGTTGATATGTAGACCCCTTCATTGAATTTCTGTATATTGCACATTTGAAGGCTAACTGGTATACCTTAGATTAAATCTGTTAAGTGAGATCTGATTATTCTACTCTGAGTCTTACTTCAGTATGAGTCTTTGTTTAGCCCATGGATAAGTGCAACATAATGGTGAATTCATTATGATAAAAATATTGTACACTCATTATGCCTCTGTTACGAACAGACACATTCTACATATATTATTTAATATTAGAAAATAGTAGATGCTCTATAAACTTTATTTCCATTATGACATTATATATTAGAATAAATGTTTATGAATAAATTTTCACATTATTTAGGAGAAGTTTTTTTTGACATTGTACTGAGATTTATTCTATCAATCAAAATTGTGTATACTTAAGTTGTACAATGTGATTATATGTATGTGTGTATACACACACACACAAGCACATACAAAGTTAAATGAAAACTGTAGCCAAGCTTACTTTTTTTTTTTTTTTTGGTGATGGGAGTACCTGATAATTACTTATAAATTATGATTAACTATAGTCACCATTCTGTAAATTAGATCTTTATTTATCCTACATTAGATCATGTTTGTCCTACAAAACTGTAACTTTGTACACTTTGCCCAACAGGTCTCTCTTTCCCCTACCTCCATGCCACCAGTAACCACCATTCTACTCTCTGCTTTCATGTATTTGACTTTTTTAGACATCATAGTGAGATGATTCAGTTTTTCACTTTGTGTGTGTGGCTAATTTCACTTAGTGCATTGTACTCTAGGTTCAACCATGTTGCAAATGGCAGAATCTCCTTTTAAGGATAATACTTCATCGAGTATGCATAGATATGTCTCATAATTTCTATATTCACTTGTCTGTTGATGGACTCTTCCATTTTGTTTTGTTTGATTTTTCCTTGTATTGAATAAAGTGAATACTAAAAGATTTTCAAATTTATTTCATAAAAATATGAATTATAAGGCTGTAACTTTTTCTTTCACCCACCCATAGTTGCTTAGGTTTTCATATGTGCTTTGGAATTCGTGGAGCTTAATCAATTTAATGTGTCTGTATATCTGTGAAGGAATTGGGCCCTAAATAGCCAAACAGTAAAATTCCTGAGCTAATTTATGCAAGGAACATGTTAAATAGTGAGTTACGCAGGAGGAATAGTGGTGACCTTATTTTTTCTCAATATGTTACCTTTCTTCAACTCACAGCCAAACTTGAAGTTCCTCTTCCTGCCAAAGAAAAGTGGGATGACCCCTGTGCATCATCACATCACAATGCAGAGTACTGATTCTGTAGAACACAGGCAGCTAGCCAGAGAATAAAGAAACAGAAAAGAACCTATTCAGCCGTACAAGAGAAAAAGCAGAAATAACTCCTGTGGAAAAAGTAATTGGGTTCAGACATTTATTAGATAGTATTGGAAGGTTTATAAGGACTCTTATACTTAGAGTTATCAGATAGAGAATGAGGCTGAAGATTTTCTGCAATTAGTAATAGGTATTTGATGCAAGGAAGCAATCATCCCATTACAGGCTAGGATGATGGGTCAGTAATGGGTTAGGATACAAAGATCAGAATGAGCTGAAAGTGAATAAAGGGACACAATCTACTGTAGACAGAGTTGAAAATGTTGTCTTAGCCAAACCAGGTGAAGAGTTTTTTGAGTTCATTAGGTAAAATGTACAAGTTAATCCCCTTCATTCATCATTCACCAAATATTTTCTGAGCATCTATTCTGTACCAGCCTCAGGACTAGATGCTGGAGAGAAAATAGAGCAAAGGAGATATATTCTTCTTTTTTTGGAGATTGCAGTCTCATGAAGAGGGAAGATAAAATACTCAAAATGTAAGTGTGAAATGTCCTCCCAGCCTTGGGCTCTCTGTCATGCTGTCTGTCCTCTCCCTCTGCCTGGGAATGTGTTTGCCTCAGCTGTCTGATTAACTTCCTTTCTCTTGCCAGGTTGTTGCTTAAGTGTTTTCCCAATGAAGGCTATCTTGATTGTCCTATTAATATTAGATCCTACCCAGCTCCCTTTACTGGCCTTTTGGCCTATACTTTTCTCCCCCTAGAATTTATCATCTCTTAGCATACTATGAGATTTATTGCTTTACATTTTTCTTGGTACGGTGTCTGCACTGCTTAAATATAAGTTTCTTAAAGGCAGGGACTTAGGTTTTTCTTGATAATTGTGTTCATATCCCAGTACCTAGACCAGTACCTGACACATCAGAGGTGCTTAGTATTTGTTAAATGAGGGAATAAATGGGGCTATGACAGTCTATTGAAATGTCTTAACGGTGGTCAAAGCGGTTATAAATTGCTATACTTGACTTTACTCCATTATAAAATGTATGTTTTCTTTTCATATAATTCACTCAAGTTTTTTAGTTTTCTCAACTGATTTCTTTGTTAAGTTCTAAGAATTATTAAAAAAAACACACAAAAAAACCCCAAAAATACAAGCCCTCTTACTCTCCATTTCAATTCTTATACTCAGCTTCTGCCAATCAGGAAAGTATTTTCTCTGTATGCTTTAATGCAACTGATTGTTATCCTATTTACTTTTATACACATTTAACATTATATAGCTAAACATGTGCAACATGGATTAGCATGCATTGTGTTCATGATGTATTGCAGTAGTTCCTTGGCCTCCGACTTTTCAAATCTTTTCTGTTCTTAGTCTTTTAATTGTGTGTAATTTTATCACAGTGCATAATTGATCTTCTCCATGACTATTTTAATAAAAATTGCAACTTATTTGTAGAGTTTTTCTGCAGTTTACAGAGAATCTTTGATATCATATTTGTCCTGGAGAGCTTAGATTGCGTGGGCACAACCCCTGTGAGAGATCTTCAGCATATAGTTAAATATTGATGATATGACAGCGTCTGGGAATTTAAAAATGAGAGGACACAGGATCTTCAAGGAGTTAGTTGCTTGACTCTATTATCCTTGGAATTGAGCTATTAGAGATGGTTCACTGCAGCCTAAATTCTGGGCCAAACATGTCTAAGCATTGCTATAATTTAAGGAGACTGGTGGAGCTAACATTTTCTGTTAATATGATTTTTTTCCCCTCTCTCTCTAGTGACCCCTTCAGGATTTACCAGAAGTCTCTGTGGAAATCAAATCTATGTGTAACTGTCTATCTTTATTCATAAATCTGGGGTTCACTGACTATTTCATTAGACACGTAATAAGGACATCTTCTAGTCTTAGATGCAAGCAGAATTGTGATTGTCTGAAAAAATGTGTTAATGTTGCCTCCTCCTGAAGCACGGCGCCCAAGTGGTTCAGCATGGTGAGAAAAATGAAACTATGGAGTGAGAGCAATGCAGGATGAGGCTGGAGAGTTAGGAAGAGCCAGCTTAGAAGAGAAAATTATTCTACCCTGGGGATTTTGAACATCATCCGAAGGCAGAGGGTTCTACTTAAATGTTTTTATTTTTTTTTAAGTTGGAGGAATGGTATAATCAGCATTGCATATTTGGAAGATCACTATGGATGCAGTGTGAAGAGTGTATTGGTAGGGTGGCAGGATGACATGCAGGATACTCTACTTGAGGGATGATGGTGACCTGAATTAGAAAAATGGCAATGGAAAAGGAAGAAGCATAGAGACAGCCTTGAAGTGGGTGTTCAGAGGAACTAGAGAGGGAACAGAAGATGAAACCCATATATCTGGCTTTAATATTTAGGGTTCACTCTCAGGACAAGTAGTTCTTTTGGGCAACAGATGATCAATGAGCTTACAGACTTGAGCTATTTGCCGGCAATCAAAAATACCATCTATTTAAGCCCTTGGGTTTGTGTCTCTGGAGCTCAAGAGAGATACTTAGATGGAAGTCAACATTTGGCGTTTATTGGTACGTACATGTTACTTGAAGATGTGGTTGTAGATGAGATTTACCAGGGAGAGGGTGTGGAGGGAGAAGAAAAGAAATTAGCACTGTGATTTACTAGTACAGGGATATATACAGAATAGAATTCTGTAAATGATACTGAGATGGAGTTGTCAAAGAGTAAGAAGGACATTATACTCGTAAGCAGTGGACCCATTTTAGCTTTCATCATCTAAATGGATCTTGAAGTTGCCAAGGACAAGGAAAAAGTGGAGTGGAAGAGAGTTATTGCCAAGGCCTTTAATGCAGGAGGAGAATGATTAGAAGGCAGTCAGTGACGGTGACTGAGGGTGACTAGGTGAGGGAGTGTGACTGGATGACTGGATGTCACACGCCTCACAGGGATCACGAATAGTTGGGGATGTGAGAGAATGAGAAACCTTCCTTTGAGAAATTTGCAGGAAAAACAAGGTTTTTAGAGGGGTGTTAAAGACTGAATGTTCATGTCCCCCAAATTCATGTTGAATCCTAATCCCCAGTGTGATGGTACTGGGAAGTGATTAGGTCCTGAGGGTGAAGCCCTCTTGAATGAAATTAGCACTCTTATAAAAGACACACAAGACAGTTCCCTCACCTCTTCTGTTATGTGAGACTCAGTGAGAAGAGGTATGTCTATGAACCAGGAAGTGGGTCTTCCCAGGACAGTGAATCTTCCAACATCTTGATCTTGGACTTCATAGCCTCCAGAACTGGGAGAAGTAAGTTTCTGTTGTTAATTAACTACCTTGTGTATGATATTCTGTTATATCAGCTCAAAATGACTAAGGCCAGCTTGACTTAAGGCATGAAAGGGATAAAGGAAACAATTTTACATGACTGGACATAGATTTTATATGTTATTCAGGACTTAGGATTCTTGAGTACACAGTGAAAAGGTTTGGGTAGAGATGAGCAATAGGTGGTGTGTTAAGGGGAAAGCAGCACAGAGCATTGTATGGTGGTGATATGGTAAATGATAGCCAACATGAAGCTAAAGATTGCATAGATTTGAGGGGGCGGGCTTAACTCTCAGTAAAGCTGCTAATCACCTGTATGTTGTAGAGTTCTTAGGTATCTTAGGAGTTACCTTCGGCCATTAGAATCCTGATTTTTGGTAGATGATTAAGTTGATCTTGAAGCAGAATAAATGGCCAAAGCCTGGATTATTGGCATGTGCTATGTGAATGAATCAGTTTTCTGCAGGTTGGCCAAGCATGTTGGGTTCTTTCTGCCAACATTTGTACTATGTGGGACATATGTTTTCATTTTCAGATCACAGTATGAGATCTGAAGTCTTCTTTGTGCTCTGAGTCACAGTTACGAGCTCCCTTTTAAATGCTCCTATAATGTTATATAATTTCCTTATAGTAGTGGCCAAAACATATTATTGCCAGTTTATATAGCTATATCCCCTATTAATCTATGCTATTTAAAGTTCCAGAACTGGCATAGTGTGTGAAGTATTTCTCTGAACACACACACACACATGCACATGCACACATGCATATATAGTAGATGAGTGGGGCTAATATGTCCTTCTGTCTGAGAAACTGGTATGTGTTTGTGCTCAGGGGAGGTGTTTTACCTTAAGGTGGCGTTTTTCTGCCTTCAGCATCTAGGGAAATGTGTGGAGCAGAGGGGTTGAGTTGCTTGTCATCAGCTCACATTGATTATGGCCAAAAGAGGGCAGCAGAGAGTCAGAGACCAGAGACAATTTGTGGTGCAGACTGTGTCTAAGATAATATAAAATCAGGAGGGAGAGTTTTAGATGCCAGAGATAGGGTAGCACTTTTTACAGAAGCTAGTACTAGAGGCATAGGTTTGGCAAGGAGAGAGTTGGGAAATCACTAGGTCTAAAGAGGATCTTTGAAAAACTAAAATCTCAACACCAGGAAATGAAGCAGAAAGTGGTAAGTTATTTGTTTCTTGATTAGGAGGTAATTTGTAATAATTGTGTTTTTACTGATAAATACATCCTTTGAAGACCAAGTCAAGCCTACACTTTGTTTCTATCGTGACAGATAAAGGAATTGACTCTGAGAGTGTGGCCTGTTGGTCATAGGAAGGAAGGGTGAAGGGGTGAGGAAGCTTAGCCACGTTAAGGGAAGCTGCAGATGTACAAGAGAGACTCTTCAAGGAAATGCTGGAAGGCCAGCCTCTTAGAGGCAGAGCGGGTCCATCTGTTCTGAATGGCTCAAAGGGAGAAAAACTGGGACTTGTGGAGTGGGAATGATGGGAAAAGTGATCTCAGTTCAGAACTAGACCTGTGCCTCCTCTCATGACACTCTCCCCCGGCCTTCCATGCCAGAACCACCCTAGCTTCCTTTGAGTTCCTCACACGTACCAAGAGGCTTCCTACTGCTTCACTACTAGCATGGCTGGACTTTTATCATCCCTCAGATCTCAATTTAAGTCTCACTTCCTAAGAGAGTCTTTTCCTGACTATCCTCTGTTCTTCTCTGTCACACCCACTTCTTTTTAAACATCTGTAACTATTTATAATTATGCATTCCTCTGTTTCTCTCTTGTTTATTGTCTGCCTTTCCCTGAGGGACAAGGACCATGTGTTTTACTCCCAATTTTATACCCCGCATGGAGTATAATACCTTGTGGGAAGTGTCTTAATAGGCATTTGCTGGACCAATATACTTAAAAGGTTGCCTTTTGAGGAAGGAAATTACCCATCATGGAAGGTACTTAATATGGACTGGACACATGGTTGGCCAAGACATTGTCTAAAAGATTGAGGAGTTAGATGGATTTTTACATAAAGTGGCATTTGAAGCTCCTTTCTGTCCTTCAATTCTATTATTCCAAGAAATGAAGAGTGTAAAATTAATGACTCTAAAATGGGAGCAATGAGGAGTCCATTGCTCATCAGTATGAAAAGAAAAGAAAAAGTGGCTGCTTAAAGAGTAATGAAGATCTTGGCAAGCCATTAATAAAAGTAGAAAATGTAATTTATAGGAAATCTGGACTTTAAATAAGTCACTAGATTGGTTTGTGTTCCTAGGAAAATATTTAGAGACTAATACAAAAATAGCTCTGAAAAAAAGTACTTACTTGTATATTTCATTGCTAGCACAGTATTTGGCACATCGTAAATGAACAATAAATATTTACTGAATAAATAAATAAGGGAAGTTTTAGGAACCATACCACCATACTTTTTCATATATTTATCCATCTGTATAGTCTTCATTGCCTCATTCCTTTGCTTAATATTATTTGCCCATTTACAGTTTAACACCTTGCTGCATGTGATATATTTAAAACAGATACGAAATAATGCCTCCGTGAAGATATTCTCCTGACTGCTGAGTGGTGATGTAAAACAAAATCATTGCTGTCAGCATTTTCTGTTCTCTGAAATTACCTGTGAGTTGCTGTAATGTTTTTTGTCAAAATTAACCTTTAAGTAAATGCAATAATAACTAATGCTCAATAAGTTGGAGAATTAGTTTTTCTTCAAGTTTTTTTTTTAAACCATGCTTATATCATTGAAGATCAAATACTAATACTAATTAAGTATAAATTTCTTTTGCTGTTAGCTAGAAGAGACTTTAAGTCAGCCACCATGACCCCCAACTCTTGGGGTTCATATACTTTTGCAATCTCTGCCCTTTGAGTGTGGGTGGATCTGTGTTTTGCTTCTAGCTCATAGAATATGGCAAAGGTAATGGGATGTTGTGCCTGTGATTGTTACATTCTTTAAGATGCCATCTTGCTAGTACACTAGCACTAGAGCCTATTAACATCAGACTACTTAGTAAACGGAACTGCTTCTCTTGAAAGAGTTTTTTCTGTTGGCTTTAGGGTGTGCTGTTTTTTTTTTTTTCACAAGATACTGAGGGTGTTGTGAACAGAAAAATATTGGAAACTTCAACAAAGTGTTGAGATACCAATACTCCACAATGACCCTTTGCAACTCTACTAACATACTTCATAAACAAAAAATCTCTTGGTCGTCTGAAGATTATAAGGCTTGTTGTTGACTAGGTGTCTGGCTATATATTCTTTTAACTTTTTTTAAAAAAAGATGTAAAGCAAATATAAATGTTAGTATCCACTACTTCTAGATGGTAAAGATACAGTTAATTGATAATATTTTTGGTGTTTCATATGTTTCTGAAATACTTAAAATGAGAAAGCCAGTCATTAGGTAAGTGGCTATGTGTTTCATGAGATAGGTACCTGGCCTTTGCTTCTTCGACCCATACTCCATGCTGCTGTCACTGTGCTGAAAAGCAAAAGCAAAAATAGACAAACAGGGCTACATCTGCTTAAAAACTTCTGTGTATCAAAGGACATAGCAGATTAATAAGGCAACGCATTAAAAGGGGAGGAAATATTTGCAAATTATATATCTGATAAGGAGTTAACACCTAAATATACAAAGAACACCTACAACTCAATCATCCAATATCCATTAGGATAGCTACTATCAAAAAAACAGAAAATGTTCTACAGTTTGAAATGAATAAAAGCTTATACCTTTTCCATACAAATTCAACCTCATCTATGTGGGAAATTTTAAAGTCATTCTCCAATAAGACATGATCCAGAATTAAAAACAAACACTGGTTAAAGACTACTTAAAATAAGAATAATTGCAAAATTCCTTAAATGACATAGCAAACAATAAAGAGTATGATAAAGCCTGAGTGTAATCAGATAGGACAGTGGATCCAAATAAAGCCTAGGTACAGACCGTAGAATATGTAAAAATATGTATGACAGAAAATGAAATATAAGAGGTACCCAATAAAATGTTGAATGGATGAATCACTAGCTTTTCAAATCAGTGGGGTTATTAAATATTTTAACAACTGATAAACTTTTTGAAATAAGTTAGTTCTCTATCCCAGATTTCATTTCAGAATTAATTCATAATGAATACAGTTAAAAGTAAAAACTAGAAAAATAGAAGAAATAATGCTGAAAATGTTTCTGATCTTAGGATGGGAAAATATTTTTCCAATCATAAAGTCAAAAGGCATAAATAATGAGATTTTACTACAAATATCTGAACAATAAAAAAACACGTACACCTACTAAAGGGCACATGGAGACTGAACATTTTGTGAAAGAGTTTAATATCTTTAATATACAAATAGTTCTAGCAATCAATATAAGAAATACAAATATCTCAGTAGAGAAATAGGTCAAGAACATAAGCAAATAATTCACCAGAAAAAAATAGCTGATAAAATATAGAAAAAATATTCAGTCCCAAGAAATACCAAAGTAAAATAAATAGAAACATGTTACTAGTTTGAAATTTTCAAATTTGATTGCTCTGAAAAATTGGATGCATAATTGTTTGGGTGTAATTATGACTACTCTGGACGGAAATTTTGCAATATGTTAGAGGAGACTTGGAATCTTTGCATTTTTTTTACTGGGTAATTTCTCCTCTAGGAATATATTCCTAGAACATCTAAAGATATCTACCAAATAATTTATGTACAGGAATCTTTGTTGAAGCATGTTTTATAATATTGAAATATTCAAATTAAACTAAATGTCTGACTGTAAAGAATTTAATGAAGTATTATACGATTATTAACATCACGTTTAATGGTAATATTTAATGACATCTAAATGCTTAGGATATATGTGGAAAGCATAAGTTATAAAAGAATATTTATGGAATGTCCATATGGAATGTCCAATTTTAAATAGAAGTTATCTCTCTTTTCTGTAACAAAAGACTGAAAGATGCTATTAGTGAATATTTGGAGGGCACTATGGTTTGTAAAAATAAACGGAAACCTAAATTAGGGTTAGAGACCAAAAGGGGAAGCTCTCATGCCCCAGGTGAATGTCAGCCCCAGCAGGCAAAAGAAAGACTCCCTCTTCTTGCCTAGCAAGGGCTCAGTCAATGAGAGACCGTCATAACCCTGCCAATGACAAGCCATGGACTCTGTTTATGATAGCCCTCCCTTTCCCCTAGATGAAAGAGTTCTCCTGTCTGTCTGGCTGAGGACTTGGACTTTGTTGCAGATCCCAAATTGTAGTTCTTTTTTTATGCAAATAAACCCATTTTTGCTGCAGTCTATTTGTTTTAGGCCAATAGGTTATTCTTCAAGTGTTCCTCAAAACCTCCCAATTTTGGGATCTTAGAAAACCTGACAGAGAAGGAAGGAAACTTGCATTATTTGGTTTTGATTATTTTTGTTTCACATCTGGGAACACAGAGACATTATATAATCTTCTCAATGAAACAAAGGCAGAGGGCAATGGCAGTCTCTTCTCTTCCTCTACAGTGTGCTATGAATTTATACCTGAAGATGATTTTGCAAACCTGTCTAACAGCTTTTAAGTTGAATTATTTTTAGATAGGGAGTTAATTCCCCATGCTTAGAAAGGAACATTAAACATATTTTTGCCTAACGATGTATGTGGAAATTGTAAGTGTATAACATGGCATACCCACTTATTCAATATTTCTACAGAAGAGGTGCTGATCTAGCTGAGCATAGGTCTTTTTGGGCTCCTGGACATACTCCAACCTGTGTGTTGGGAGGCTTCCCCACACCAACAAGCAGTTATCTGACACCACTTAAGTGTCCTACAATTTATCTCCCAGGAGGTGGCTTCAGGTCTCACAGGTTAATGGTTCAGTCCAACAAGACTGCTTCCATTCTCTCAACTTCAGATGCCAGTTGCAAGCCCAGATTGTTAACTGTACTGCTGGCTGGCTGACTACAAATCAGAGGTCCCCAGACTCTATCCTTGGGTTTGATTAATTTGCTAGACTAGAGGCTCACAAAACTCACATAAATAGTTTACTTGCTAAATTACTGGTTTATTATAGAAGGAAAAATTCAGAAATAGCCAGGTGGAAGAGATACATGGCAAAGAATGAGGGAAGGGATGTGCAGCTTCCACACCGTCTTGGAGCATGCCATTCTCTCCAAATTTCCACAGTGTTCACCAACCCAGAAGCTCCCCAAAGCCTGTCCTTTGGGGTTTTTGTTACATAGACACAGCTGATTAAATCATTGGCCATTGGCAGTTAATCCAACCTCCAGCCCCTCTTTTCATTGCAGTCAGAGGGATGGTACTGAAAAGTCCAACCCTCTAATCACAAGGTTGCTTGTTCTGGCTAATAGCCTACTTCCTTAGGGGCTTTCCAAAAGTCACTTAATTAGCATAACACAAAACACCTTTACAGCTCTCAACTGTTAGGAATTTCCAAGGGTTTTGGGAGCTCTGCCAGAAAAGGGGAGGAAGACCAAATATCTGTTTTTTATATGTTACAATATCACAATAGGCATTTTTGGGGAGGCAGGGGATTAGATCTTCACTATTGTACTAACTGCAGAAAATGTTCAGTCTCTAGCTATAATTTATCAGCTATAAGATTTTTTTTTTTTTTTTTTTGGCTGTGCCCTTGGAATGCAGAAGTTCCTGGGCCAGGGATCCAAGCCACAGTGATGATGACAACATCGCTAACTGCTAGGCCATCAGGGAACTCCTCAACTATAAGATTTTATGTGATATCCTCATCAGTTCTTTCTTTAAGCCCTTACCTCTTTTAATTAGAAATTTACTAGGGAGTCCCCATTGTGGCTCAGTGGTAACAAACCTGACTAATATCCATGAGGATGTGGGTTCGATCCCTGGCCTCGTACAGTGGGTTAAGGATCTGGCATTGCTATGAACTGTGGTGTAAATTGCAGATGTGGCTCGGATCCCTAGTTGCTGTGGTACAGGCTGGCAGCTCTGATTTGACCCCTGGCTTGGGACCTTCCATATGCCCCGGGTACCACCCTAAAAAGCAAAAAAAAAAAAAAAAAAAAAAAAGGAGAGAGAGAGAGCAAGTTTCCTGAGATAAGAAATTTTGAAAGCTCTTGCTGAAGTTACCTGTGATTCAGAATGGTTTCTGTGTCTCTGATAGGAATAGAGTAGGCACAGGTAGTTGGAAAAGTTCCTATAAGGGGCCATAGATAAAGAGGGTAATCTAGGGGACATTGGGAGACCACTGTAAATTCAGGAAAGCTATCAGAACCAGGCAGGCTTGCTTGACTAATGGAAATGTGAGAATTGCCTCAGGTCATTGGGTGGGGGATGGGATGAGGCCTGCATTCAGATTTCAGACCAAGGGCAGGAGTTTGAGGATGTCCTTTGGCTGATTTGAATACATACCTCACTGGATACTAAAGAGGAGTTACTACTCCCAGAAAAAAAGAGTTGGGTTTTTCCAACCCCCACTCCCTTTGGATGATAAAACTGTAGCCCACCAGATCCTTGGGGCACAGCTTTGGTGCCTGCCCGCTTGCATCGCTCACAAGCATCCTATCTTAATAAATCTATTTCTTGCCTACCACTTTGTCTCTTGCTGAATTCCTTCTGCATGGAGGTATGAAGAACCTAAACCTCAGTCAGTCCAGACACTGGGTGAGTGATTCTAATTTAAAACCGTGGGTTCAAGTCCCAATCTGGGTTTTGGGTGGGTTCAAGTCCTGGCAGGTGGGTTCAAGTCCCAATCTGTGTTCTGGGTAGGTTCAGGCCATTAATGCTGTCAATTTCAATTAATAGGACTTCATAGACTGTGTTAGCTTTTGATTAAATGAAAAGGACTTCTAGGTTGAGTAATAGAAAATGTTTTGCATCTGATGCAAAAGGTATTGGTTCCATACTCCTTTTCCTTTCTGTTTTATGTTATTAAATCTCACCCTCAACTTTAGAAATTAGAATTTAAATTATGCATGCATGTAAGTTACTTTTATTTAAACTATTCACTATGCATAAACCATATATGTCCCCTGATTGCTAATGTGATGAACACCTTTTAGTAAGTACATCAAATGAAAATATGAAGAAAACAAATCGATAAAAATTCAATGAGCAAGGTGTGTTAATTTCTCGGGTTTACAATGTTGCTTTGTACACTAGGGATCCTGGCTATAGTTGAGGGGAGCCATTTAGTGATATAGTCTAGTGGTTGATTTATCACATTCCAGAGTTTAGTCTTCAGCTTTGCAAGGCAAGACATTTGGTCTTGTCAGAACTCTGAGATAATTAGATCCTAGAAAACTGTTTCATTTCAATAAAAAGAGAGCAATGTATAAACTAGAATATCAATTTACTCACTTGTAATGGGAGAAATATAACTGTAGCTAGCACTGAATTACTCTTGTTAGCAGATCAGCATATTCTTTCCCTGTAGGAAATAGACAAAGGCTAGAACATTAGTCAGAAGGCTCATTTGATGAAAATAGATTTGTTTAATTTTAAGGAGTGCCTTTCCTAAATTAAGGATAGACTAAATTAAGGAGTTCCCTTCGTGGCTCAGTGGTTAAAGAATTCGACTAGGAACCATAAGGTTGCGGGTTCAATCCCTGGCCATGCTCAGTGGATTAAGGATCCGGCGTTGCTGAGAGCTGTGGTGTAGGTTGTAGACATGGCTCGGATCCCGCGTTGCTGTGGCTGTAGCGTAGGCCGGCGGCTGTAGCTCCTGTTAGACCCCTAGCCTGGGAACCTCCATATGCCGCTGGTGCGGTCCCAGATAAGGCAAAAAGACAGAAAAAAAAGTGATTTTACCCCCCAGAAGATAGATACCTATGGAATCTCTTGGTCTACAATCTCCATCCCCTGCAGATGCACTTACTGTATTTGGTAACTTTTTTCTTTCTTAGCAATTGCTTTCTCTAGGCTATTAAGTCTACCTCCAATATTCCATACCATATTTAAATTTTGTTGTTGTTGTTGTTTTTAGGGCTGCATCCACAGCATATGGAGGTTCCCAGGCTAGGGGTCCAATTGGAGCTACAGATGCCAGCCACAGCCATATAAACGCAGGATCTGAGCTGCGTCTGTGACCGACACCACAGCTCATGGCAACTCTGGATCCTTAACCCACCGAGCAAGACCAGGGATCAAACCTTCAACCTCATGGTTTCTAGTCAGATTGGTTTCTGCTGCACCGTGACGGGAACTCCATATTTTTTAAAAATATTTCTCGTGTTATTTTGATGTTCTCATATATGTTCCTGCCATATAAACGCAGGATCTGAGCTGTGTCTGTGACTGACACCACAGCTCATGGCAACTCTGGATCCTTAACCCACCAAGCAAGGCCAGGGATCAAACCTTCAACCTCATGGTTTCTAGTCAGATTGGTTTCTGCTGGACCGTGACGGGAACTCCGTATTTTTTTTTTTAATATTTTTAAGCATTTCTCGTGTTATTTTGATGTTCTCTAACACTAGATACACAATCTCATTTCTTCATTAGTTACAATTGTACAAGTTGTTGCCTAAGTACATGTTTTGAGTTCAATCTTTGGAAATGTCTCACTATATATTTTATATGAATGTGCTAAAGAGACTTAAAATATGTTTTCCAAATCAAGTCAGTCTAAGAGTCAAACAGGATTCCCAAATAAATATATTTTTTCAATTACTTGCATTCACTATGTGAGTTTTCCCTTCTTAAGTCTCCTTGCAGCTATTTCCTTGAAGTCCCTGGAGGACATTGTACTTCTAAGCAGCCTGATACTTAGGAAGGAAATGCTACAGTCTGGAGATGCCCAACCATGGGGATAGTGTAACTGCCCCTTTTTGATATCACTGGCACTGGTTCCTGCCCTGAGAATGTAATCTTCTGGTTGCTGCATGTGACACCCTTTACCAAAGGCAGATCTGTGCCCTGCTGATGTAAGAGCTGTGGCTCATAAGCCATGTTGCAACAGAAGTAGAAGTAAAAATGAAGAGGTTAAGATTTATCATGATGATGGTCAACATCAAAATAAGAAACTTCTAGGTAAAGTGAGACCCTGAAGAAATGGGTCAACAAGGGCCAAGAAAATAGTTGACAACCAAGACAGTTTTCCTTAGAAGAGTATTTTGGAGGTAGACAGAAAGAGAGAGAATGGTGGTTTAGGTATCATTGTCAGAAGGTAGAGCATATCTGATGTTAACCCATAGGATACCTGTACATGAATCAACAGCAAAGGTTCCCCTCCTTCCTGGCAAAGGCAGCCCCTCACCAGGGAGCATGACTTGAAGAGATCATGGGCTGGATTTTTCTGTATTTTTACATTCTCTTGGCTAAGTGCATTTATGGAGGGTACAGATCGTACAACTTTTTAAAGACTTGATGATGTAAAAACAAAAAAGACAAAGGAAATAACATTTTTGAGAATACAATTTTTTTCGTGTTTACAACTAAGATATTTATCTTGTAGAAAGAATTTCTTAATTACCAGTAGATGGATGAGAAGTAGGTTTTAAACGCTAAATAGAAATTAGTATAGTGTTGGTTATCTAGTTTAAGTTGAATTAATCTAATGACTCCTGTTCCCAAGTGCTTTTTTTAGATTCAAACTGGAAACATTTTCATTTGACATTAAATCTGGAGTTAACTTTCAGTGTTGTGGGCTAAAGGTGTGATACAATAGGGGAGTCCCTACAGGGAACATGGCAGTGAAAGGATTTTAATATATATTAATTTCGTATCCTGTGACTTTACCAAATTCATTGATGTACTCTAACAGTTTTCTGGTAGTATCTTTAGGATTGTCTGTATAGTACATGTCATCTGCAAACAGTGACAGTTTTATTTCTTTTCCATTTTGAATTCCTGTAATTTCTTTTTATTTTCTGATTGCCATGGCTTGAACTTCCAAAACTATGTTGAACAAAAATAATGAGAGTGAACGTCCTTGTTACTCTTGATCTTAGTGGAAATGCTTTCAGCTTTTCACCACTGAGAATGATATTAGCTGTAGATTTTCCATGTATAGCCCTTATTATGTTGAGCTAGTTTCCTTTTATGCCTACTTTCCAGAGTTTTTTTTTTTAATCATAAATTTTGCTTATAGCTTTTATTGCATCTATTGAGATGATCACATGGTTTTTATTCGTCTGTTTGATAATGTGGTGTAAAGGATTTTTTTTTTAACATAGATTAATGTAAATAATAGAGTTGTAAACCTTGACAGAAAAACAACTACTTCGCTTTTCTAGTGAACTGAATTTCTGGACTCATCTCAAATCAGTTTCTAAAATTGTTAGGCTTCCCAAATTTCTTGCCTATCCTGTTCCCTCAACTTTTCTCCAGCTAAATCCTCCTACTTTTCAGATTTGAACTTGTATACCTTTGTCTTCTTTGCAGTTAGCCTGCCATCATTTCTACCCCTTGGGTATCTTCTTTGCTAGGAACTGGCCATGAAGTGAAATTGTCTGCTTAGCCTTCCCAGTAGACCTCTCCACTCACCTTATTTTCTTGGCATGCCATCTGTTAAAAATTACTGGTTTGAATATCTTAGGTGCTTGCTGATCATACAGAAAAAGGGAAAATAAAAAATAACCTGTGAAGAAGACATACAGTTCTGAAATCTTAAGTTCCTATAGGTATAATCCTTTATCCAGAAATGGCATATGATGGAGTAGCTGAACACTTGATAGCTTATTCTGAGCATTAGACTACTAACAGCACCCTATTTTCCTGCCAGAGCAATAATATTTTTGTGAGCTCTCCCCTTAGGATGATAATCATCATCAATAACACATAAGGAAAGAGACCATTTTTTTTTTCAGCATAATCAAATGAATTTTATTGCGATAAATTGGTATCTAATTTCTTCAGACTTAGACATAAACAGATAATTTTTCCACATATTGATTTGTCCTTATTCCTTCTTTTCTTCCTACTTTTGGAAATGGACTTCAGGCATAGTGACTTGTTTTGAATGGAACAGTTAAGACACCTGAGCTCCTGGATCTGAAACCCCCAGGATACATCTTTTAAGATCATGAGCTGAAGTGCCGAGCTTGGAATTTCCTCTTTGACCCCATTTTCAGTCTTCCCAACACATTTTTAAAAATAAGACAGTACAGATTTGAGTTCTAAACTGCTTATTTCTGTAGGACTGAACTGCTCGAATTCCTACAGCCCACATTGAAATAAATTAAAATATTGAACATTGTCCTGACTCTTGGTCAGAATATCAAATTTCTTTCCCCTAGGCTTGTACTAAACTACTCATTCACTAATAGTTTATGAAAGTAATACTTTGTGACATAATCTTCAGCAATAACATATCACTTGAAAAAATTTTAGTACTTCATCATTAATAAGGGTAATCTGTCTTTGTGAGAAAAAAATCACATAAAAATCACAATCATTATATAGAAACATTTGAAATAAGAAATGTACTTTTTCTTTCGCTCTCCTCCAAGGAATTGAGTGCTAGAGACTTAAAAAACACATCATCATTGAGAATCAAATAGGAAGTAATATTCTCTGGTATTAAATAACTTAGGAAAATTAGCCTAAAGAATAAATTAAAGCATGATGAAAATTAAACAAGGTAATAACGAGGTTCACTGTATGTTTTCCCAAAATCCACACAGAGGAAGTTTACTGAGTCCCAATGGCAGAAGGGATTTAGGGATCATATAATCCAACCACCCACTGTGCTGGAGAGAAAACCACAGCAAAAGCATTTACATCACTTTCCCAACATATGTTAGTGGCATACAGGGGATGCAGCACCCATTTTTTTCTAACTTCCAGTCTTAAAACCATCATAAATCATGCTGGTTATAAATAATTATCCCACCAAACTTTTTTGCATCTTTCTCAACCTCATAATTATTATCATGAAATATATCTGGTGACAATTATCTTCAGTCACTTAAAAATATACTTCATTGTTATATATAAAAAATGCTTACAGGAAATCTTGATTCCTTTAAGCCTTGCCTAATTTTCACATACCCAAATACCTGTTATTAACATTTATGGAGAGTCTGAAGGAAAATATCTTAGTGCTATGCCATTGCCCATGTTATTCCATTGTGAAGCTTCTCCTATTGGTGCGTTTCACGTGAGTGTTGTTGTCATTGGAGAGGGAGGAGTCATTTATTGTCATTCTGTCCGTAGGAAGATTCTTTTTAGTGGTTATATTAGTCAAGGTTGTCCAGGGAAACAGACTGATAGAATACATGTAGATTAAAAAAGATTTATTATGGGAATTGGATCACATGGTTATTGAGGTCAAGAATTCCCATAGTCTGCCATCTGCAATCTTGAGAACTAGGAAAGCTGATGGTGTATGTCAATCCTGGAGTCCAAATCCAAGAACAAGGAGCTGGGATGTCCAAGAGCAAGAGAAGATGAACATCCCAGTTGGAGAAGAGAAAGAGAATTCACCCTTCCTCCACCTTTTTTGTTGTGTTTGGCTCCTCAGTGGTTTGTATGCTGCCAGCCCATGCTGGTGAGGATAGATGTACTTTACTCAGCCTACTCATTCAGATTCTAATTTCTCCCCAAAACATTGTCCCAGACAACATCCAGAAACAATGTCTTAGCACCTATCTGGGAACATCTTAGCCCAGTCAAGTTGACACATACAATTAACCGTCAAAGAAGTTGTGTGTTTTATTTTCAGAAACTGACATTGATTAAGTATAACTTTGAACTCAAAATTCTAGTTGTGTACATGGTCCTGTGGTTGAAAAATAATCTGCCATTGAATCCACCCTTATCTCAAATTTTGTATAGCAGTTTGGTTTGCCTGTCACTATCAATCAATGTTTTCATATCTGCAACAATTCAGCCAATGTCATTCTAAGTCAGAAGGAAATAGTGTTACCTCCAGGCATTATAGCAATATGTTTCAAAATATATAGCTCTATTTATAGGTGATGTGAAACATTCTTCACATTTATAGTCACTTAATTGTTGCTTTAATCGTGAAGTTAGCCTTGACTATGAACTGGATCCTTTTGAGAGACTTATTTATGAAGAAGACAAGTTCCCCTTTTCAAGAATTCTGGGGTGCCAGTATACTTTGCCTTGGCTTTGAGTTCCCAACTGAAGAACTAAAACTCAACATTAAATAATTTGTTTTCACTGAAATGTGGAAAATGATGTCCATATATTTTAGCACTGTTGAGTTTTTCCATTACCTTTCTCTACAGAGAGTCTTGTCAGTGGGAACTAAACAACATGCATCATCTGGTGTTTTCCTCTAAAACTCACACTGCTTATAGAGAATGGCATGTTCAGAGTTTTTATAGAAAATTATTACATTGCCTCCTTGTTCCTTTCTTCAATTTCCTGAGTGTGACTCAATATGGGAAAATGTGCAAACTGACTTACTCATAAGCAAAACTGTTTGACATAACCTCACATTTCTTTAAATAGTTACCTTTTCCAGTTCTGATAAAGTTATTGAATTAAAAAGCTGTAGAAGATAGAGAATGACATTAACCCAGTTATCTCTCAGTGCAGTAAAGAAAATTTGGATTTGATTTTTGTAGTGGAAAAGTGAGTATCTCATTGAATCCAACGCTTGTGATGACTATTACACTGAATAAAAGAATTAGTTCACTAATTAGCTTTTAGCAGTTTACCTCAACTGATTTTCAGCTTTGAGTCAGAGCAAATAAATGTAAAGAAAAAAATTCATATATGGTAGCTGGAATGAAGGGTTTGAAAATAAACTATAAATGTTTTCCATTTCTTTTATATAAGATTCATTGGAAATCATATCTTACCTTTTCTCAAACCCAGCTCAATTTTGATTTCTCCTTTTAATTTCTCTAACAGAGAACTCTGTCAAGCTGACATGATGTTCTTGCTTCACAAATCAAATGATATACCTCCTATCTGTATCGACACTGTGTCAGGCACTAGGAGAAATACAAAGACATAGAACATGTAGAACACGGAGTTTCTGTCTAGTAGGAGGTCACAGTTTACGTGGAGAGCAATATGCACCCAAAGGTTCAGTAACAATTTTATTAAAAACAATAGATATTAGTGTGAACTAATGAGATGTGCATATATCCAGTTCACAAAAACAGTAAGTAAGTAATCCGGTTGACATCCTACCTTTTTTTTTTTTTTTTGAATACCTGAGGTATGGTAATAATTTGAAATGTTTCTCTTTCCATAGACAATAAATTCATGAGTGTATATGAGTAGGTCAGCATGGTTAGAGGAAAGAACATATTTGGAAAGAACATATTTGGAGCTTCTGGCTCATCCATATGACCAATTTCCTTCGAGTAAATTATCTAACCCTTTGGAGTCTTGATTTCCCCCTATGTAAAATAGTGAAAATGATAGCACATACTTGTACTATGAGGATCTCATGATGACTGTAATAAATTGTATCTCAGTAACAACAACTTTCCCCTCATACTGTAATGCCAGGGCCAGCCACGTGACCTGCTTTGACCAGTGGGACAGTAGCAAATGATGGAATAATCTTGCTCTTCTGCCTTTATCATGAGAACATATCCCAAACGAGGAGATGAGTCATGTAAAACAGAGTGAAGACAGCTCACTTTGTCCAGCTAAGGTCCAAGGCATGTGAGGTTACCAAGCTGAGGTAATCAAAGTTGTTTAGGTGACTTACAACTGACTGCAGATGTGTGAATGAGCTCCACTGAACTCAGGTGAATTGTGCATCCAGTGCTATCCATTGACAAGCAAAGATAAGTGATTATTATTTTACGTCACTGAGGCTTTGTGATAGATTATTACACAGCAGCAGCTAACTGGTAAAATAATTTGTTGTTACCGTGGGAAATAAATAGGACAATGCATGTGAATGAGTTTTGCAAACTGTGAAGTAATATACAAATGAGTTAAGCATTTTTTTAAGATCAATGGTTTATTGAAGATAACGACATGGAAGAGGGACGGGATAGATTTTAGTTATTTCTAGTCCGCATCCAAGTGTGGAAGTCATTCTATCAATATTTATTGATCAGAGTGATACAAATTTATTATGGTCATTTGTTTATCCAAATGGCTCAAAGTCATTCTCACTTATAAATAATTGTTTTAAAAAAGACACAGTAGGGAAAAGCCCAATTCTAAAAAGTAGATAGGGAAAAAGGTCTCCAGATTTTGTTCACTTAAATCACTTAACTACAGAAAATTTTCATTAGCAAGCATCCAAGACTTTTTTCACTTAGCAAATTACTAATAGTTTGGCTTGACTAATCAGTGCTGAGAAAAATCCAAGAAGAAAATTATACATTTGATATTATTTAATAATATATGGAATATTTTTTACACAGCTGACTTTTTAAAAATTAAATGCTGCAAGCATAATCAGAAATTGAACCCGCTATTTCTGAGTAGAGTGTTTTCTAAAACCTAACTTTTAAAAATAGGCCCTAGGGAGTTACCATTGTGGCACAGTAGTTTAAGAATTTTACGAGTATACATGAGGATTCAGGTTTGATCCTGGCCTCATCAGTGGGTTAAGGATCTGGCATTGCCACAAGCTGTAGCTTGTGAAAATGCGGCTTGGATCTGGTGTTGCTGTGGCAGTGGTGTAGGCTGGCAGCTGCAGCTCTGATTTCGACCCCTAGCCTGGGAACTTCCCTATGATGCAGGTGTGTCCCTAAAAAGAAAAGAAAAAAAAAGTTAGCCTTTGGATTTTGGAGCACATTTTTCCAGTATCGACCATGACATGTTCTGAGGGTAGCCTATTCAAGCCCATTTAACGGTAATAATTTAACAAATATTTATTGGTAAACTTACAAAGGCCTGGCCCTGTTCTAGGAATAAAGAATATATTAGGGTCTAAAATAGATAACAATTTCTGTTCTCATGGAACTTATATTCTATAAGAGGGTTAAAAATAAGCAAGACACATAGGTAAATATGTAGTATAGTATTTGTCAGTAAATGCTATGAAGGAAAACAGATCAGTAAACGGGGGGATATGGAGTGTGTCAGGGATTGAAACTTTAACTTAGGTGGTTTTCGCTGCAGGGCTGGAGAAATGAGCCAGGAGCTATGAACACAGACAAAAAGAACAATGCTGGGAGTTCTTTTGTGGCTCAGTGGGCTAAGTATCTGGCTTTGTCACTGCAGCGGCTTGGGTCACTAGAACTTCCATGTGCCTCAAGTGTGGCCAAACAAAAACCAAAAAAACAACAGTATAACCTTGCTATGTGGCCTATGAAGGATTTATTTCTGGTGGTTCGGCATTCTTTTTCCTGCTCCATCCTCTCTCCCTGAGGCCACAGTTTTCATTCTGGATTTGTTGAGATAAAATGGAGGGATGGGGGAATGAGAGGGGCACAATGACTGAGGGAGAAGTGGAAAGAAGATGGGAGGGAAATACAAGGAAGTGGCTACTAGGCTCCTTCCTGAGAGGGCTGCTCATATCAGGTAAGTCATCAGACACAGAATTTAAAGTTTTCTATTTTATAATGTACTTTCGTATGTCAGCTTCTTTTCCCTCTTTCAGAGTATTTGGTACTCAAAGGGGGTAAATATGTGTGTGATGGGGCAAAAAATAAAGAGGGTTATTAGTATGCTGGACCAAGAACCTCAACATGTCTTGAGGATGTTATCTCATGAGACTTTGGAACCCTTTATAGTGGGTGCCTATTGACTATTAAACTACCCCAAACTATAGTCCTCTCAAACCAGGAATTTTGTTTTGCTCATGATTTTGTAGATCAAGAATCAGACTCCCCTGGGACCAGAACTTCCACTTATAAGACAGCTCAGGCACATTACTGGGAAGTTGGTGCTGACTATTGGGAACTCAGCAGCAGGATTTCAGTCTGGGGCCTTATTTCTTCTATTTCTCTACTTTTTAATTTTTTTTAACTGAAGTAGAGTTGATTTATGGTGTTGTATTAGTTTCTGGTGTACAGAAAAGAGATTCAGTTATATGTATTATATGTACATACAGACACAACTGAATATATATACATACATGTACATATACATGTGTGTATATACTTTTTCAGATTCTTTTCCATTGTAGATTATTGCAAGGTATTATAGATTCCTGTGCTATACAGTAGGTCCTTGTTGTATATTTTTTATATAGTAGTGTATCCATGTTAATCCCAATTTCCTTATTTATCCTTCCCTCCCACCTTTCTACTTTGGTAACTGTAAGTTTTCTATGTCTGTGAGTGTATTTCTGTTTTGTAAATAAGTTCATTTGTATCACTTTTCTAGACTCCAGATATAGGTGATACCACATGATATTTGTATTTGGCTGGCTTATTTCACTTAGTTTGATAATCTCTATGTCCATCCATGTTGCTGAAAATGGCATTATTTCATTCTTTTTCATGGCCAAGCAATATTCCATTGTATATAGCTATCACACTTTCTTTATCCATTTCTCTGTCAATGGACATTTACAAGTTGCTTCTGTGTTTTGGCTATTGTAAATAGTGCTGCTGTGAACATTGGGGTGTATGTATCTTTTTGAATCAGTTTTCTCTGGATATATGTCCAGGAGTGGGACTGCAGGATCATATGATAACTCTATTTTTAGTTTTTTAAGAACCTCCATACTATTTTCCATAGTGACTACACCAATTTACATTTCTACCAATATATTAGGTATTAAGAGAGTTACCTTTTCTCTACACCCTCTCCAGCATTTATTACTTATAGACTTTCTGGTGATAGCCATTCTGACCACTGTGAGGTAATACCTTATTGTAGTTTTGATTTGCATTTCTCTAGTAATTAGCAATGTTGCACATCTTTTCATGTTCCTATTGGTCATCTGTATTTCTTCTTCGCCCTTTTTTTGTTGGGTTGTTTGTTTTGTTACTGAGTTGTATGAGCTTTTGGATGTTTTGGAAATTAAATCCCTGTTGGGTACATCATTTGTGAATATTTTCTTCCATTCCATAGGTTGTCCTTTAATTTTGTTTATGGTTTCCTTTTCTATACAAATGCTTAAGTTGAACTAGGTACCATTTCTTTATTTTTTGTTTTTATTTTCATTGCCTTGGGAAACTAACCTAAGCAAATACTAGCACAATTTATGTCAGAGAATGTTTTGCCCCTGTTCTCTTCTAGGAGTTTTATGGTGCCATACCTTAGTTTGAGTCTTTAAGACATTTTGAGTTTATTTTTTCATATGTGTGAAAGTGTCTTCCAACTTCACTGTTTTACACGTGGCTGTCCAGCTTTCCCAACAGCACTTATTGGAGAGATGTCTTTTCTCCATTGCATATTCTTGCCTCCTTTGCCATAGATTAAATCTCTGGGCTTTCTCTCCTGTTCTACTGAGCTATATTTCTGTTCTTGTGCCAGTACACTACTGTTTTGATAACTGTAGCTTTGTAGAATAGTCTGAAGTCTGTGAGGGTTATACTCCAGCTTCATTTTTTTTTCCCCTCAGAATTACTTTGGCTATTCTGGGTCTTTTGTGTTTCCATATAAATTTCAGGATTATCAGAGTTTCCACCGTGGCTCACTGGAAATGAATCTGACTAGCATCCATGAGGATGCAGGTTTGATCTATGGCCTCACTTAGTGAGTTAAGAATCTGATGTTGCCATGAGCTGTGGTGTAGTTTGCAGGTGCAGCTTGTATCCTGAATTGCTGTGGCTGTGGAATAGGCCAGCGGCTATAGCTCTGACGGGGCCCCTAGCCTGGGAATCTCCATATGCCTTGAGTGCAGCCCTCAAAAAACAAAAAATAAATAAATTTCAGGATTATCAGTTATTCTTTACATGGGCATCGACATGGGGTTGTTTGAGCTTCCTCATAGTATGATGTCTAGTTTTTAAGAGTGAACATTTCAAACTTATATGTTCTCATGTTTATGTAAAATCTAAAACAGCTGAATTTTTAGAAATAGAGTAGTATGGTGGTTACCACAGGCTGAGGGTGAGAGGAACTGGGAAGAACTTGTTAAAGGGTGCAAACTGGCAACTAGAGGATGATTAAGTTCTGGAGCCCAGCATTGGGATTAAAGTCTATAGTACTATATTGAATACTTCCAAGTTGCTAAGAGACTGGATCTTAAATGTTCTCACCACAAAATAGAAATGATAATTATGTCATATGAAAGAGATGTTAGCTGATGCTAAGGTAGTAATCATATTGCAATATGTAAATACATCAACACAACTCAAGACTTAAAATTACTTGATGTTATATGTAAATTATATCTAAAAAAAGAGAGTGCATGTTTTAGGAGACAGGTAATGTATCTGTCAATTTCATAAAGCCTGGCCTGAGAAACATTTACAGTATCACTTCTGCAGTATTCTGTTCATTAAAGCAATCACAGAGCACTTACAAAGTTAAGGGGAAGGGTCATCGACCCTCATCTCTTCCTGGATAAATTAAGATGTTGAAGAAAAGAAAAATGTGTATTATTCCTACCAGACTGTCAGCAGTCTTTGAGTTTTAAGACTGGTTGACGCTGTCTAACTCGGTGCCTAAGGTTGTCATTGTAAAAGTTAATTTATTGAATTGAATGGTGATTTTATATTGCTCAGTTTTTAGGAGAAGTGTGAAAGATGTTTGCCAGAAATTGAGAGAGAATAAACTCTATAGTATATTTATGTTGATTGTTTCACTCAAAGCAGTCCACGTTGCTTCCCCAAAGCAATTTTCCTTTCATTGCAGATATGCTTGACTGACCAACTGGACATGAGCTATAAAACTCAGAGGGGGAGAAATTGCTTTAGTAGATTCAAAAGCAGGAAAGAATGTTTCCTCCATTGTGAGCCACTAAGCGGCAGGTACTGAGGGCTGCTGCTTGTTGGAGTCCCCTGAACAAATCTGATAGCCCATAAAGACAAGACAGGCTTAAGGCCAAGCTACAGGGTGGAACTGTCAGAAGAGTTTTAAAAGTGAGTCATGCAGTGTTGATTTTAACTCAATGTTGTGCTTTGGTATGGAAAAAATATTCATCATTATTTCACTGATAAAACTGTGCTTGGTACTGAGCTGGACCTCATTCTTATGAGGCTCTTGGAAAACTTACCTTTTATTTTGTCTATATTGGTTAACACTGCTTAGAGAAGGGTATGCAGAGATTAAAAAACACTTCTTAAGGAGTTCCGTTGTGGCTCAGTGGTTAACGAATCCGACTAGGAACCATGAGGTTGCGGGTTCGATCCCTGGCCTTGCTCAGTGGGTTAAGGATCCGGTGTTGCTGTGAGCTGTGGTGTAGGTCGCAGACGCGGCTCAGATCCCGTGTTGCTGTGGCTGTGGTGTAGGCCGGCAGCTACAGCTCCTGTTAGACTCCTAGCCTGGGAACCTCCGTATGCCGTGGGTGCGGCCCTAGATAAGGAAAAAAGACAAACAAAAACAAAAACAAAATCCACTTCTTAAGAATAAAGGCTCATAAATGTGTCTGAAAGCTAAATGTGACTGACAGCTCGTGGCTGCTTAGATTGAACTCATTATTTCCTGTGCAGTGTGGGAATTCTTTATCTAGAAGGTCAGGTAGTTTTCAGAGTGGAATGGGTCCCTGTTTCCAGGTAGGATCAAGAAAGCCCTGTTCCTTAGAATGAAAGAGAAATTTACGTTTTTTAAAAAAGTTTTTTGAGTTGGATCAGAAATTATGGTGATAAAAGAAGCAAAAACTTTGTCACTTTCTGTAAAGTTTTTTTTTTTTTTTTTTAAATCAGCAAGGCAACTTAGAGAATGGACAAGCTGACAGTTTAGAAGCAACTTAGAGTCCATCCTCTAATGGGTGGACAAGTTGGTTCACGTCAAAGGTCTGATGAAAAAGTGTAATTGTGAGGATTGTGACAGTATCTTTGGGACAGCCTCAGGTAGAAGTCTTGAAATCTTAGCCTTCAGAGAGTCTAAAATCTAAAAAGGGACGTAAAGGAGGGGAATTAACATCTGACTTGAACTGGAGATAGTCCTACCCTGTTCACTGCCTTTCTTACTGGTAGTAAAGTGCTCATCTCCCAGCTTCAGCTTTGTAATGCTGTGGTTGGGACCGTGTAAAATTACAGTTCTCTTTTGGATACTGGCTCTTATTAGGCACTATAAAGATGGGTAACTAGAGAGAACTTGGAAGGCTGAAGGATAAAAGGGGCTTGCTCTTTCTTTTTTTGGTTTCTTGATCCCATCAGAGTCATCCCAGTAATAGTACTCCATTTGAATGTGGCAGTTGGTTCCAATAGCAGCAGGTGGTTCCAGGTTCCATTTTCCCAGTACCAGCATCATTGAATCTTTCCAAATTGCCCGTGAACTAGCCAACTTGTGTCCCTCCCATAAGTCTGAGTACTGGTTCTGCAGGAGTCCTTCTCGGAACTCCTGAGATACCAGTGTCATGTGGCAGTGGCCCCTTCTTAGCTATATACATCCAGTTCTTTAGGATCTTTCTTTTAAACTTCTATGTTCTTTGTACCCCAGGCGGTAGCTGCTTTTTGCAGTTGTCATTTCTGTGATACCTCCCTGCTTGCTTTTTGCCCCTTTTAGCATATTCATTAATTCTTTATATTAAATCTCTGTTAAAATGACTGATGGGTGTGAGTGCAACTTGATATATCTATTTTGCAGGAATACTTACTATAGTTCCCAGTGTTACTCTGATTTTGTCCTAGAGGTGCAGAGCCCAAACCTTTCCTATCCATTCCACATTGAAATACAGTAATAATGTTAATCCACAAGTCTTGCCATAGTGCAGTTGATAATCAACAAAGCATGCTGAAGAAGGGTATATGTTAGGTTCTGCTGAGGGGTCATTACTTAACTTGTTCAGAACTTCTGGGCCCTAACACATCTCCCAAGGACAGCATTTTCTCATCAAATTCTTTTTATAATCCTTTTGTTCACCACCCCTTCTCCCAACTGTAAATGTCACTCTATGGTTTTCTAGTTTATATATATGTCCCAGAGAATTCCATTTTGTCCTTGACTCCTGTGGGTACTCTTCCTCCTTTTCAAGGGGTAGGTGAAGGGAAGTGAAGTTGTGGAGCATGGGTGTGAATACATTTCCTAATTAGAGTGTGGTACCTTTAAGATGACATACAGTAGGATATCCAGAACACATATTAAAGATATTAATCCATAGAGTGTGTACCAGGCATTTCTTTCTACAGGAAGTACATCAGAGTTGAATCTTGAGGAATGAATTGGAGTTAACAAGATGAAAAGGGAGGAGCTGATAGCTTGCTAGAACTAGATAATATATATCTAGTATCTGGGTAAAGAGAGCAAAATTTTAACATTTGAGCATATTACGCAGCAGATGGGAAGGACAAAATCAAATTGGCATTCCTTCCACATCTACTTTCCAGGCCCAAGAAGACTTGCTGGGAATTGAATATTAAGTAACCAACAGGATATAAAGAATTTTAACTGACTTTCATCAAAGTATATAATTCACACTATCTTGTTTACTAATCATAGCGTATGTTAGTGTCCCAATTAGAATAAGAGACAGTGATAAATACTATTTTGTGTCCACCCACCACCACCTTACACAGTGCCACATAAATAATGTAATAGATGCATGTGGAATAAATAAATTAAAAAAATGAAACTTTTAGAACACCATTAGTTATAAAAAAAAATGGTCTACTGAAACTAGTATTCTGTCTTGGAGAAGGGCATTTTTTTTATTTTATGATATTGGTCTCAAAAAGTAAGTAAAGTGCCACTTCATCCACAATTCCCAAGATTTTCACTATAGTACCATCCTAACAGAATGCACATGTAAATTTCATTAGTGATTGAATTGTAAATGATTTCCCAAATATAATGGAAGATAGTTTTTTTTTTGTGCTTAGCTCTCATAAAGGGGTTTGATTGGTGGTAAAATAATTTAGTTAATACTTGCAGTTTGGGGGATGTTCAACTTCTAGGTAAGCTTCTTTGTTGTATGCTTGTATTAATTTGAAGACTTTTTATTTGTAGGCAGTACTTGCCTCTTATTGCATGACCTGAAGGAGATATGTCCCCTTTTCTTTTCATAGCAGTGAAATCAGATGGTAAAGCTAAGACACAGGCTTGGCTCACAGGTGTTACTTTGTAGGGCTTTGAATCTTGAGCAAGTGATAGCACAATACAATGACTGCTAGTGTTGTGTGATCTTTCCTGGTTATCTTCTGCATAGCCTTCCACAATTCACTTGCTACCTGTCAAGGTTTCAAGCCTGATCCTCCAGTCCTTAAACATCATTCCAACAAATTCCCTTTTGCTTCAGATTGTCTGTGTCATTTTCTGTTGTTTGCAATCAATGTAACAGATGATATAGATGGTTTGAAAGATGTAAGAAAACATGTTACTCTTTATCCTCAGTCAAAACCGACTGTTTTAAAGAAGTACAAATACTATAAATTGGAATTTTGATCTACAAAAAAAGCATTTCTGTCCTTAATATCAGCCATCTGTGAACAGATTTCCCATTGGATAGAAGGGTTTTTGAGAAGTATTGTGAATATATTCAAGAGACACACATTTTTGGATGAAGATTTCAGGGTTTCCCTGGTGAATGTGGTAAGCTGTCCAGATGGTGTCCTCATAGCCACTCAGCAGAGTCCTTTAACAATAACAGTTAACAACTAATTACATTTAATGCCTTGAAAGGAGTCCAGTAGCATTCATGTGATCAGAAATCCATCCCTGGGTAGGTCCAGAAGAGAGAAAAGACTTCCAGCATAGCATCTGGATGCTCTTTTTTCCCCCTGATTTTGCCACTAAAGAGGATTTAGTGATGTCCACGGAGCATGCATTCTGCTTCTGGAGGCTGCTTAGAGAGCGGGCATTGCTGGATTAAATTGGCTTTTGTCCTATTAAAGGTAAGCGTCAAGTTGGACAAAAATCCTCTGTCTGGATGGAGAGGACAAGACAGAAAGCTTGGAAAACCTGCACCAGATATTTGTGGTGGTTGTAGGAGTTAGGACATACAACAATGCCAAAACAAAGTTGAGATGAAATGACGTACCTGTTTAATTCAAAGAAATGTAAGTGCTTCTCATATTTATCTCTGTAAACACAATTTCTCCTCACATAGTATGTACACAGGAAGTTACCATTAGGATAAAGCACTATGATCTGTTTGTAGACTTAGTGTAGAATTCATGAGAATTTTGATAGAAAGTGGGATAGAACGTACATTTTTCCATGTATGTTATTTACTTTCCTATTCAAGTGGTAGCCTTGTTGTGTATAACTAATGCCAAGTACTTCCTCCTGGGAGATATCATCATGTAGCAGTCTTTGATCTAGCAGCTATGTTTTGGTGCCACAGTTTATGGAGTCCAGAATTCAAACAACTGAGTCATTGTAAGCAGCAGGTGGTCAAGTGGTGAAATATAATAAAATAATAATTTTTCCCCTCTGGCAATGGCCTTGAAACACAGAGAAGGGCTTCAGAATCATAAGAGGCCATGTCTGTGTTATTGAATCCCACACTTTTGATTATATAATTGACTCAGTTTGGGCCAATTGGATTTTAATTCCCAGAAATGTGAATTTTGAAAGAGGAAGGGAGACTGAATTTTGAAACCAGGTCACAGGAATGGCAATACTCTAGAAGAAAGGCTCTTGATCATTTTTATGTGTACTTAAAGCAGAGCTTTTTAAAAAAGCATATATTCATAGGATTTTTTTTTATAATTTATTTTTTATTATTTTGCATTATAGCTGGTTTACAGATTTCTGTCAGATTTTCCAACTGCACCACGTGGTGACCCGGTTACATGTACATATATGGATCTGTCACCTGTGATTAGACATAGTTCCCCGTGCTATACAGTTGGATCTCCTTGCTTTTCCATCGTTAAAGCACTAGTTATCCCCATTCCTTCCCACCCCCTCCTGCGCCCCCTTGGCAACCACAAGTCTGTTCCCCAAGTTTGTGATTTTCTTTTCTGTTGAGATGTTCCTTTGTGCAGTGTTTTAGACTCCAGTTATAAGAGATTTCATATGGTATCTGTCTTTCTCATTCTGACTTGCTTCACTCAGTATGAGGGTTTCTAATTCCATCCATGTTGCTGTGAATGACATTATTTTATCCTTTTTTATGGCTTAATAGTATTCCATCGTGTATATATACCATGTCTTCCTAATCCAGTCATCTGTCGATGGACATTTGGGTTGTTTCCATGTCTTGGCTATTGTGAATAGCGCTGTAGTGAACATGCGTGTGCAGGTGTCTTTCTCAAGGAAATTTTTGTCTGGGTATATGCCCAAGAGTGGGATTGCTGGGTCATATGGTAGTTCTATGTATAGTTTTCTAAGGTACCTCCACGTTGTCTTCCATAGTGGCTGCACCAGCCTACATTCCCACCAGAAGTGCAGGAGGGTTCCCTTTTCTCCACAGCCCCTCCAGCAAGTGTTGTTTGTGGACTTGTTAATGATGGCCATTCTGACTGGTGTGATGTGGTATCTAATGGTAGTTTTGATTTGCATTTCTCTAATCATCAATGATGTTGAGCATTTTTTCAGGTGCTTGTTGGCCATCTGTATATCTTCTCTGGAGAAATGTCTATTCATGTAATGTTTTTAATATCTTTTGTCTGTATATATTCTACAGTTTCAATTTGGACTTTTTAATTTAATCCAAGAGTTTGTTTCAGCCAATTCAGAATAGATTAACACTAATTTTATGGTCATTAGGGTCAGTCAAGGGCTATTCTTCATTAATGCTTAGAACCATCTGAGATTTTGCCAGTAATTACAGCACAGGTTGGAGAGGAATAGAGAATATTGCCTTAAATACTTGTTCTCACATTTTATTGGCTAATTCAAATCATAATACCATGCCTACATTCAAGGGTGTAGGGAAACACAATTGTATTGTGCCATGGAATGACAATACTAGATTTAAAAATAAGTGGAAATACTAAAAATATTGATGAGAAGCACTAGTGTACACACAGGAATTTTTCTTCTAGGCATTGTCATGATTAGTGAATCATGGAATTTATTGAAGTTATTTTGGTGGTGAATATATAATCAATTTTGTGACCATTTCGTGAACAATTAAGGTATATTATGTACATTTAAGGTATAAAAATTTAAATATGTCAATTTTAAATATATCAATTGATATTTAAATATATCAATTATGTATAATTTTCATTTATGGTATTAGTTTTTTATTGTGTCCAGTTGAGCTACCATAAAGCCATTATTTTAAATATTTCTCTTTATCTTTAAATCTTCCGTAATTTTTGCTTTCTAAGTGTTATTTGGTGCATGTATTAATAACTGTTACTCCATTATAAATTGAGCATTTAAAAATGTTAAAGTATACTATTTTCCTAATTTTATACTTTTTCCCCTGTACTCCACCATATCTGACATTAATTTCTGGTATCTTTTAAACATGTACTAATCAAGTGTTTTTCTCCATCATTGGTAGGTTACCAATGATCTCCACTTTGCCTACAAGGATCATTCTCTTTTTCTTGAAAGACTGTTTTCACTTGTCTTCCAGAGTATCACAAAATCTTATTTTTTCATTCCACTTGACTAGTTGCTAATTTTCTTCTTGTCTTCTTTTGCTGCTTCTTTCTCATCATCTGAAATCTCTAAATTAGTCAGAATGCTCTAAAACTCACTCTCTGGAACTCTTGGCATCTCTGTGCCTTTTTTGGTAATGCCAGGTAATCTTATGGCTTAAATAGCATCTCTATTGTATCAGCCAGAGTTTAATCAGGAGACAGAAATCACACCAGTCGTTTCAATAGAAACTGATTACAAATAATTATTAACCAGGAGTAAATTTGTTGACTATATTGCCAACACTTATCATTCTGAGACACCTTATTAGACAGCATTTTCAGCAAGTAGAGTTTTGAAAGCGCTAAGGGTTTAGCACCTTCAGCTGTCATTTCTCTGTATAGCTTTTCTTTTTCCTGCATGTGACTACATTTCTGCCTGTGAAAGCACTGAGTGTGTCTGAGTATGTAGACTATGCCTGCTATACTCTAGGCACTGGCACTAATTCTCTAGCTTCTCTTGTTATTTTCACTTGACTATGTGATATTTATTGGTCTTCACTTGCATTGGAGAGGTAAAAAGTAGGAATATGGAGATTTTTTTGACCATTGGTTTAGTGATAAGCAAGGCCTTACAGTCTACCTTTGGTTCTAAACTTCTCAAAATTACTTGGATAAAGTAGAGGTGGTTCTTATCAAGTTTCATACTGGTTCAATAAAATCCTTTGTTGGGTGGAACAGAGGTCTAACCAGGTATGATATGGCCCTTTGATATGTTTTACTTCTATGTCTATATGTTTCCTGGGAATTTGCTTATCCGAAGCAGAACTGACCATCTAGCTAGATACAAATATCAATTGGTACAAACTTAACACTGCTTAAAATTTTTCTGGCAGTTTTTTTTGTCTTTTTGCCTTTATCTAGAGCCGCACCTGCGGCATATGGAGGTTCCCAGGCTAGGGGTCTAACAGGACCTGTAGCTGCTGGCCTTTGCCACAGCCACAGCAATGTGGGATCCGAGCCGCATCTGCAACCTACACCACAGCTCACGGCAATGCCAGATCCTTAACCTACTGAGCAAGGCCAGAGATCGAACCCGCAGTCTCATCGTTCTTAGTTGGATTCATTAACCACTGAGCCATGAAGGGAACTCCTCTGGCAGTTTTTTCTGTGCAATTAGAAAGAAGAAAATACGTATGACAGTAAGAATGTTAAATTTGGACTATATATTTTCCTGTCCTGATTGTTATTGTACTCTTAAAAAATTGTGTTAACTATAAAAATTATGTAACTATTGTAATTTTGCCCATTTTTAGGAATATTTTTGTGTTATAGAAATAAGAGTGTTTGCAGTTAGATACTCATGTAAATATGTTTTAAATAAAATATACTGCCCAAAGACATGTAATGAACATTAATAATATTAGTAGTGCTTTTCTTCTCAAGCTCTTTGTTGTATGTTAACTTATTTTGACCTCATCACAAGCCCATGAGATATTCTGTGCAAAGCTGTCCTCTTGATTTTACAGTGAAGGACACTGAGGCCTAGAGATATTAAATGACTTGTGCAAGGTCACAGTTTAATTTTTGTTTTCTATCCTACATTGTTAGGGCTGAGTACTTCACGCTTGCCACTAAATACCAACTTCCATTTTCTTATTCAAGTGGATTCTAAGTAGCTTTCACTGGTTAGACTATTTTAATTTCTAGAGTAGCAGAAAACAGTCTGCCCTATTGAATTGGCCTTTATGAAAGCTAATGAAGAATTAAGCTGCCTGAAAGACTTGTGATGAAAGATTTTATCAGGTCTTTTATATATTGTAAACAGGTAACAGACATCTTTGTACATTGTGAGGTACCAGGGAGGAATTAATAAACATGGTGGAATGAATTGCCTGTGAGCCACTCGTAATGTTTAAGAGCAACCAGTAATTGTCACACTTCTGCCTTTACTTCAGTCAGGTGCATATTGTATCTTTTGATCGCTAATCATCCTCTGTCAGTGATTATAGACCTAAGGTCTCAGGGCGTGGATAGTCAACAGTTGCTACTCATGAATGCCACTGTTTCAAATTTTCTGAGCTGTTGGATTCTGCAGCTGCCTTGACCTTCAAGATTATGCTGACCTCTCCTGTCTTTCTAAAAACTCTGGGTTTAATCCTTTCCTGCTTTCTGCTGACCTCAGATTGCTTTTTTTGAGACTCACTTTGCAGGACTTGTTGAATTCATGACCCTTTGCCTCCTCTGACCTCAGATTCATATCTGACTACTCAAATCTCGTTGGAATTCAAAACTCCTTTTGCTTCTGTCTGATGATTACTGCCCTCATCAATGCTTGAGCAGGTTACTTCATGCTTTAATTTGGTTATTCTACAGTTTTCCTAATGGTTTTTCATTGTTCTCTCCTTGCGTTATCTATATTAGTTACATGAGAATGAATGTGAAATATACAGTAAAACCCAAAGTAATTGCAGCCACAGGAGGTATGATGGTGCTTCTGAGGAATAAACACGTAATGAAAATTTCTGCCTTTTAGGGATTGAACTTTTCCAGATTAATACCGTGTTTGAATCTAGAAAGTATATCTCTTTAACAAAATTCAAAGTGGAGCTTTGAACCATTTCCTGTCTCCACCTGAAAGCTGTAGTAACAAGAATATTGCAAAGAACTGAGGAAAGACAAAAAAAAAAGAAGTGCTCCAGCTTCACCAGATAGCAAGGGCAACATTTCTCTGATCGGCTTCCCAAATCTGGCTGTGCTTTTGATTTTAAATCTGGAGATCTTACTAAACTACATTTTCCGAGGCCCCACTTAGAATATTTTGAGTATGGCCTGTAAATCTGAATTTTTAACAAATTCACTAGTGATTCTCTTGCAATAGGCCAGCATTTGAGAACTGCTGATCTTAGTCACTGGGGTTAATAATTATGTGGATCATAATTGAAAGAAAAATCTTAAAATATACGTTGACAAAGATTCTATATTTAACTAAGTTTGGCAAAAGAGCAGTTGAAAGGAGACAGAATTCTCTGCAATTATTAAGTCCTTGAATAAGAAGCTGAACAACCTCCAAAATGAATTATTAGAGTTTGAAATGTAGAAGATTAGTGAATAACTATGGTGAAATCAAAATAGCAGACAGACTGGAAGAGACACCCTTCCCTTACCAACAGCTAGTTAATGTAATTGACCAGTTTCCTGCTAAATATCAATTGTGAGTTAATGTTGGTCATATTGTTTTGTCATTTATGTTTAGTGTGACATCTTTATAGTTCTTTTCTCATTTCATGTGTTTGTTATTAGTTAATTATATTATTTTCCCATTAGTCTCCTTTTAAAAATATGAAGTCCTAAAGTAAAATATCCCTCAGCTATTTTTATAGGTAGGTAAATTATCACTGGGTAGGTACTGAGTGGAAATCACGTTCAAGAATTTTGTGGCAAGACTGTGAAAAGTAGAAAAAGAGCTCCTTATACACAATTCTAGCTTAATAAGATTTGCTTCTATCTGAGAATGATCAGGGGTAATATTCAAAATAAGTAGCGGTGGAGTTCCCATCGTGTCTCAGTGGTTAATGAACCTGACTTGTATTCATGAGGACATGAGTTCGATCCCTGGCCTCACTCAGTGGGTTAAGGATCTGGCATTGCTGTGAACTGTGGTGTAGGTCACAGATGCAGCTCGGATACCTTGTTGCTGTGGCTGTGGCTTAGGCTGGCGGCTGCAGCTCTGACTGGACTCCTAGCCTGGGAACCTTCCTATGCTGCAGGTACGGCCCTAAAAAGACAAAAAAAAAAAAAAAAGACAAAATAAGTAGCAACTGCTATGGCAGCATAAATTAATATAATAAAAATGCATTTAAAATTCATTTTATTCTCTAAGTTAAATATGTATGTATATAAAATCATACAAATGCTTATTTAATGATCTATATCATTCATCCAATTAAATAATTTTCAAGTCAGTTTTTGACTGGTTTTGAAATGAATAGTTTGATCTTTTGTTTGTTATGGTTTTTACAGATTAAACATTGCTCTGGTTTGAGATATGATTTGATATTGGGAAGCACCTACACTCTTTGATTGACTTTATTAAAAGTGTAGTGACTATTCCTGGCACCTGTACTTTTAGTGTCTTGGAGGTGGTTGCCTCCCGTGCCTGCATGTATGGAAAGCCTGAGTTTGAAACAATCAGGATGAAAATATTGCCACCAATGCTACAACTCCCATCATCTGCTCTGCTACTCCTCCAAACCTTGGGCTCCTCCAACTAGCAGGTGGGCCTAGAATATGTCACTTACACTGTTGCTGTGATACTAGCTTTGTCCATTTGCGATCCACCAGGGGTTGCCCAGGCTTGTATTAGCAAGACTCACAGTGTGAATTTCCTGCCTATGCTGCTGCTATACAGCATTTTTAGCAGAATTTGTTTCAATAACCCAAATAAAAGAATTTCCTGTTTTAATATTAAACATGGCCATGGTGGTATAAACTGCTTGAAAAGCAGCTCTGGGTATGCCACCTGCTTAAACAGACAGACATTTATTCTTCCTTCTTACGGAAAAGAATCTAGAGATAGGCAATTCAGCGATGGTACAGTAGCTTGATAGTCTTTAGGAATTTTGGTTCTTTCTCTTTTCTTTTGATGCTGTTATACTTGGCATTCTGTCTCCTGGTTCAAAAGCAGCTGCTGAGGCTAGTCATCATGACACCTTCCAGCCAGCAGAAAGGTGCACAAGTGTAGGGCAAAACAGTGTGGTGCTTTCCTTTTTCCTATAAGTCCTACATAGCATTTTTGTTTCTGTCTCTTTGTTCAATACTTAACTACCCAGTCACGTATAGGACCAAGGGAAGCTGCCAAATTTAGTCTTCAAAGTGGGATGCTATATTTCCATGGCATAATTAAGATGATAGTTAAAGACTGGATGGTGGAGACAACTTGCAGTCTTCCACACCTCCCCCCCCCCTTAATTTTTTTCTGTGTTTCCTTAAAGATGGTAGCAAAATCACAGGGACACTAAGAAAAAGAAAATATGAAATGTCTTTTCAGTCTATCGTTTAAAGGTATTTTTGTTTCTGGTTGCCAGACTTTTGAAGGCTCTTGCCAGGAACAACTTTCTTCCATCACTGTACTGAAATGTCTGAATCTTCTATTCCTATACTCACAGAAATTGTTAACCTGTTTATGTTAAATTGTTAACCTGATTATGATAATGACATTATTTTCAGTGTAAACGTTTTAGCAGAAGAAAATTGAGATATGCAGTTCTGGGTATTGCTCTACTTGAGAGAAACAGAGTAATATTGAATATGCTGTTGCTGATGCACAGATCCATTACTCAGCCACATCCAATTGTGAAGATTTTCTAAGGAGAAACTACATCCTCCCAAGAACTCTAGTCTGGGGTGGGGGGGGGTGGAGAATAACAAATCCAAATTCATATATGTAATCATGACATATACTTTCAAGAAGCTTCTTTATTGATATGTTTTAATTTCCTCTTATTCACCCTGATGGTGAGGGAGGGATTCCCATTTCAAGGGTTATAAGGATGGCCAAACGCATGACACTTGACACTGAACAGTTGAGTTTGATGGTATTTTATTAGCCATATATACTCATGGCCTGGGAGAGGATACATTGTATGGTATACAGGATCACTCAGGAGTTGAGCTTGGGAACAGAGTGAATGGCTTTGTAATTCTAAGAGTATGGTTTGCTCCCTGGTACTTGTGTGGGAGGATGTGACTGGCTTGTTGGAATAATTTTGCAGATTGGTAGGAAATTGAATTGAGCTACTCAGGCATAAGGAGGAACTGTGCCTGATGCCTTTGAAAAGGATGACTGTTTTGCTTCGGGACCTTATCTAAGGGAGAAAAGTTAAGAGAGAACCTTACAGTTAGACCATTTAAGGCGCCTCTGATTTTACCAGATGTCAAGGAAGCACATGATATTTAGCCTTATTTTTAGGCCTTACACCACACGGCTGCAGATTTTATTTAGCTGGGGAGAGCAGTGGTGTTTTCCTTCTGCTCCTTATTGGAGATGAATTTAAACAGAGAGACTGGAATCTTTGTAATTTACCTCTGTTTACTCAAGTACAGTGAATATTCAATACTTGCCTAAATTTCCTTTTCTTTTAAAATCATATTAATATTTATTTCAGGCAAAAAATATGCAGTGTTTATAGTCTTCATGCTGTATCAGGTAAAGATAAAACATTAAATAGTTATTTCTTTTTCTCAACAGAGGACATATCAGCAGTGGGACAGCCCACAGCCCTTACCATGACATATGCAGGGACCTCAGTAGCATAGGTCTGTGGCAAAGGAAAAGAAGTTGGAGTGGGCTAGGGAAATTGATGTGGCTCTATAACTGGCCCAGAGTGGGATAGTCAGATAATATCCAAAAAAGATAATGGTGAGCTCACACATAGTTTAGGGTTGGCACTTACATTTTTGAGAGTAAATATCAGTGACAGTTTCCAATATGGTTATTTCCAAACTCAGGCAGGTAGCAGTAACTTGACAATGAATGATGAATTCAGTGGTTTTGGTAAAAAGAAGTCCTGTCCTGGGTGGCGTTTGACAGGTATTTCATATGGCATTAGAGACAGTGCTTCTCACCCAGGAGGCAACACTGATAAAGCTCAGTCATTGAAGACTGGATGATTCTAGCAGCTTAGGGACAAATACACTTAGGCAGAGTTTTGAGTGTCCAGGCTTTATCAGAAACTAATTTTTTTGTTTTAAAAATATTTTGGTGGGGATTTCCCTGCCCTATCATTCAGATTTTCTTTTATTGTATCCATGATGCAACACATAATTAAATAGAATTTTTCATTTTAGAATTTCAGCTTTTAAAAGTATCTGTAAACGTGGTAGAAGATGGTATGAGAAAAAGAATGTACATATACATATGACTGGGTCACTGTGATGTAAAGCAGAAATTGACACAACAATGTAAATCAACTAAAATCTAATAAAAAAAATACCTGTAATTGTACAGTGGCAAAACATCCACTCTTGTTTGGAACACAGAAACTGTACTAAAATGAGTTAGGCTAATGTTATAGCAAACACCAATTGACCACCTACCATATTTTTGGCATCAAATTATATATTTAAAAGTCCTATAAAGAAATATGCATGACTGTCCCATTTTTTTTTACTCATAAATAAATACAAACAAAATAGTAGCCCCAGAGTTTCATGAAAATTACTGTGCCTGTACTTGCTTTGCAAGTGAAGGAGCAAAATAGTACATTTGTCTGATAAAAAGGAAAAAAATATAGGTGAATGGACCCTAAAATACAAGGAAAATATAAGGTGAGACTTGAAAGATGGGCATAAATTTTTTAAAATAAAGTTTATTTTTATGCAAAAATAAATATGTGCACAAGTAAAATATTTCTAAAATGTTAAAAGATGTGAAATAATTTAATCACTTTTTAATGAGTACTAACAGCATTTTCATGCATATTTCATGTCTTATGTTGTTTTACACATTCTACACATATTTCTAATTTGTATTTTCCTAAATTCTTTTATTAATTTAATGAATTTTATTATATTTATAGTTGTACAGCCATCATCACAACATGATTTTGGAAGCTTTCCATACCAGGTCCCCACTTCACCCCCCTCCCCTACCTGTCCCCTTTGGTAACCATACATTTTTCAAAGTTTGTGAGTTTGTTTCTGCTCTACAAATAAGTTCATTTGTATCCTTTTTTTTTTAGATTCCACATATTAGTGACATCATATGATGTTTTTCACTAACTTCACTTAGTATGATAATTTCTAGGTCCATCCATGTTTCTGCAAAGTTGCTGCAAATGGCATTATTTCTTTCTTTTTTATGGCTGTGTTAATATACCTTTGTATATATGTACAACATCTTTAACCATTACCCTGTTGATGGTCATTTAGATTGCTTCCATGTCTTGGTTATTGTACATAGTGCCTCAATGACCATTAGGGTACGTGTATCTTTTCGAGTCACAGTTTTCTCCAGATAGATGCCCAGGAGTGGGATTGCTGGATCATATGGTAATTCTATTTTTAGTTTTTTGAGGAACTTCCTTACTGTTTTCCATATTTGTTGCACCAATTTACATTTCTGCCAACAGTGTAAGAGGGTTCCTTTTTCTCCTCATCTTCTCCAGCATTTATTATTTGTAGACTTTTTGATGATGGCCATTCTGGCTGGTGTAAGGTGGTACCTCATTACAGTTTTGATTTGCATTTCTCTAATAATTAGTGATGTTGAGCATATTTTCATGTTTTTTTTTTTTTGCCATCCATATGTCTTCCTTGGAGAAATGTCTAGACCTTCTGGCCATTTTTTGATTGGATTTTTTTGTGTTTTTGATACTGAGCTGCAAGAGGTGTTTATATTATTTTCCTAAATTCTTAAAAAACTTCAAGAATATATAGACTCCATAAAATACATGTACCATAATTTAAGCAGGTCCTCACTCAGACAATCTGAACCCTCTGAATTTATAGGAATAGATTGATCAAAAGTTTGGATTACAATTTCATTGCTATCTTCTAGGACTTTAATATTTTAAAGATATTATTAAGGATATGTTTCACTGTATCCCTATTGGAATTATTAGAATTTTTAATATTTACTAATTTATAGGTTAAAATAATATATAATAAGTTAATTTTATACAATTGAATATTTTTTTCATTCCATTGAAAATTTTATGCAGAATGCATTTTTGGCATTTTTATGCATTTACCTAATGCCATCTGTGTGTTTATCATTTGTATTAATTCTTCATATATTAGATACTAACCTAGTAAAAATTTCTTCCATCGTGTTTTTCTTACTTATTTTCCAAATTTATTTTTTAAATATACAGACAGTTGACTATTTTTATGTATTTTCGTATGTCAATTTAGGTTTTATTAAGTAGAGTTTAGAAATTCTCTCAGATGGGAGAATTTTATCGTGTATAGATGTACTGCAGAAATTATCTTTCAAGAGACAAGTGTCATCAAACACTGTGAACTGGCAAAAGCCAAGTCTAGTTGGGATAAAAGTTTGTGTAAATCACTACTATACCTATATTTGGGAAGTTGGTTGATGACAATGTTAAGAGAGATGATTTCTATTTCTGTAAAGAATGTATCTGGGATTTTGATAGGAATTGAACTGAATCTGTAGATTTCTTTGGGTATCTTGGACATTTTAACAATATTGTCTTCTAATTCATGAGCATGGAATGTTTTTCCACTTGGTGCCTTGTTTAATTTCTTTCATCAGTATTTTGTAGTTTTCAGTATGTAAATCTGCAACTTTTTTAGTTAAGTTTATTCTTAAGTACTTCATTTTTGGGGTGCTATTGCAAGTGGGATTGTTTTCCAAATTTCCTTTTTAGTTAGTTTGTTGTTAGCGTAGAGAAACAGTGGATTTTTTGTATGTTGATTTTGTATCCTGCAGCTTCATTTGATTCATTTTTTAGTTGTCAGATTTTTTTTTTTAATGAAGTCTTTAGGATTTTTGTAAGATCATGTCATCTGTAAACAGGGATAATTTTATTTCTTTCCAATTTGGATGCCTTTAATTTATTATTATTGTTAACTTTTGGTCTAATTGTGGGGCTAAACTTTCTGCTACTATATTAAATAAAAGTGTCCAGGTTGGGCATCCTTGCTTTATTCCAAAAGGAAAAGTTTTCACAACAGGGAATGTCATAACATGAAATGTCCTGTTAGCTGCAGGCATTCACACGGGACCACTAAAGACCGTGAAAAGCCAAATCAGTCCTAAGAAAGAACAAACCTAGAGACATCATGCTTCCTGATTTCAAAATTTATTATAATTAAAGCATTACATTACAAGCATAATGATAGACATAGAGACAAGTGCAACAAATATAGAGCCTGGAAATAAGCCCACAGGTATATGATCAATTAATTTTTGACAGGGATGTCAAGAATATGTAACGGGGAGATAAAAATCTCTTCAACAGAAATAGTGTTGTGAAAACTGGATATCCTCATATAAAAGAATGAAACCAGACCCTTGTTTTAACAAGATATAGAAAAATCAGCTCCAGATGGATTAATGTAGGACTAAAACATAAACTGTGAAACTGTAATACTCCTAGAAGAAAACTTGGAGGAAAGATTCATGACATTGGTCTTAGTAATGGTTTCATAGTTATGACACCAAAAGCACAGGCAACACAGGGAAAAATTAAAAAGTTGGACCACATCAAACTAGAAGGCTTATGCACAGCAAAAGAAACAACAGAATGAACAGACAATCAACACGCTAGGAGAAGGTATTTGCAATCCATATATTTGGTAAGAGGCTAATCTTCAGAATATATGAGCAACTCCTGTAACTCAATAACAAAAGATCAAATAACCTGATAAAATGGTCTAAGAACCTGAACAGACATTTCTCCAAAGAAGACACACAAATGGCCAAGAGAAATATGGAAAAAAATGCTCTTCTTCACTGATTGTCAAGGTAATGGAAATTAAAATCACAAAAAGATATCTACTCATGCCTGCCCAAATTACTGTTATATAAAAAAACCAAAGACAAAATGTTGGCAGGGAGAAGGAGGAACAGTTGGGTATTGCAAGTAGGAATGCAAAAATGTTTCAACCATTGTAGAAAACAGTGTGAATGTTCCTCAAAAAATTAAAAATTGATTGATTATATGATCCAGCAATGCTGTTTCTGTGTATATATATAAAATAATTGAAATGCGAGTCTTGAGATTTTAGCACACCTCTGTTCACTAAAGTACTATTTATAAGATCTAAGATGTGAAAACAACCTAAATTTATATATATAGAAGAATGGATACAGACAATGTGGTGTTCATGTACTGTGGAATACTACTCAGCCTTAAAAGTGGAGAAGCTTCTGCAATATTCAACAGCATGATGATAGCCAGACACAGAAAAACAAACACTTCATGATTCCTTTCATGTTAGGTAATCTAGTAAAATTTATAAACTCAAAGGCTGGAATGGTGGTTCCAGGGGAGCTAGGCAGAGGGAAATGGTTAAGTTATTAATCAACATAAGGTTTTAGTTAAGATAAATAAGCTCTAGAGAGCTTATGTACGATATTATACATATAGTCAACAATAATATTTTATACCCTTAAAACTTATATTCTTACCTCAATGAAAAAAATTTAAAAATGGATATGTTGCAAAAAAGGGGGGAGGGTTGGAGGGAATGTTATGACTTCCAATTCAAGAACAAATTTTTTCAACTGAGAACTGAGGAACCATTGAAGGTTTTCACAGAGAAGTGCTATGATGATAATGACTTTTATGATATGTTTAGTTGCTGCTATTCCTATGCATTGGATCAACTGGAAACAGAAATGAATGGGTGGTTGGGAAAAACCACTGCTGCTGTAAGGAATTGCTATAAACTTAATAGCATAAGACAAATTTATTATCTTAAAATTCTGGGGATCAAAAGAAGTGGATATCACTGAACTGATATTAAGGTATAGGCCAGGCTGTATCTTCTCTAAGGGGGGCTCTGAGGAGAATCTGCTCCCTTCCCTTATCAGCTCCCAGAGGACACCTGTGTTCGTGAGCTCCTGGCACCCCGGCCTCTATATTCAAAGCTTAGTAGGATAATATTTTCAAATATTTCTCTATGAACCTCTGTTTTCATAATCACCTTTTCTCTGCTGGTGACCCTTTTATCACCCTCTTATAAGTTAGATCCAACTGTATCATCCAGGATGATTTCATGTCAAAATGCTTAATTTAATCACACCAGCAAACTCCCCTTTTCCCATGTAAAGTAATATATTCACAGGTTCCAGAGATTTGAACATGGGCATATTCGGGGAATCATTATTCTGCCAATAAGGATATGAAATTCATATATGAATTAATGACAGAACTATAGTGGTGGCCATGGCTTGATATTCCGCTGTAACTAATCAGGCATAAAAGTCTATTGTCCCTTCCTAAGCATGACCCTTTGAAGCTATCTACTTCTTTTTATCCCCACTGAACCATTCTTAGCTTTGCCAGTCTTGTGTTTTTGCTAACTGTTGACTTCATCTAACAATTATTTCCTATTCTTCTTCTGCTAGCCAGATTTTGCTAATTCATTGTTAAGCTGCATTTCATCTTGTGGATAAACAGAGAAAAAAATGTTTTTATGCTGTTTTCTTCCCTGATCTATGGGGTGTTTGTTGACTTTTTTATTGTTTAGTCATTTTCAGAATATTAGGCTTTTCCACAAACATGGCAGGTAATTGGACTGAGTTTATGGAATGAAAATCACACAGAAAATTCATCCATATGGCTCATTTTACGAAAAAAAAAAACAACTAAATACATTTTCAAATCATGAACATAAGCAGAATCTAAGCTCTGAATCATTTTTGGTTTCTCCCTCTTTCCTACCCTCTAATCACCAAACCATTTACATTAAAAAGTAAACAAAGGACAGTTAGATATCTCTCCTCATTTTAGAAAGGAAAATCTGAAGCTCAGAGAAATGTCATGATGAGGACACAAAATTCCACAGCAATATTCAAACCTCAGACTTGTTTTTAAAACAAGTATCTTCCTATTATACCTCACTGCCTGGAGTCCAAATCACTTAGAATTAAATGCTCATATACCCATCAAAGAACTGCTTCTTTCAAGGCTTTGTGAAGAGAAGAGAATTTATGATAATCTCTGTTTTTGAATTTCAATCAGCTGTGCTGGTATTTTGTAAATATATGGTTTAGTACATAAAAATGTGGAGAGGAAACAAGGTTAAACCTTTGTTTAAAAAACCTTTTGTTTTTCTAGTTAGCATGAACCCTAGGTTGGGGCTGTTGAAAGTAGTAATTTGACCCTATTCTTCTCCCTTACCACTAAAAATAAAGTGAGAAACTCATTATTGGCCATTTAAATAGGAAGAAGTTTATTAGATTTATCAGAACAGACATTTCAGTTTAGTTGGATTTTTGGCTTTCTTTATCTGTCCCTGATATCCAGTGGTGCTTGGGTCCGTGGGTCAGTCTGGTCCATTCCACAGAGCACAGTCAGGTAAAAGATCAGAAGATGAGTCTTTGCTGGCTAGCTGACATATGGACTTTGTTCCTCTCACTTATTAAAAAAGATTTTACCAGATCCAGTTTCATAGTCCTGCATATTTAGCAGCTGTCTTTAAAACTGCTATTTAGAGTTTGGGATAGGGTCAAGACTTTAATCACAAGATGCATGAGAAAGAAGTGATAAAGTAAGGTGCTGGGTGAAAACAGGCATGTTGGGAAGTCTAGGGTTGGTGGCTTTCTCTCTGAAGAAGCAAAAAGGGAACAAATAGCTTAAAGAGATAGTGTGAAGACTGCAGGCCTTCACAAATCTTTACTGAAGAATATCTTCCCATCTATCCGGTCACAGAAGGATCATTAGCTCTCTACTGAGAAACTTAGACATAAGAGAATACATCCCTCTGCCTTTATCTCTTTAATAATATGCTTCCTAATTTTCTCTTAATCTAGAATATGGACAGTTCCTGGTGACTGGGTTTCAAGTAGATTGTCCCCTGCTTAGGATAGTTTGACTTTTGAGTTTTTGACGTGACCGTGTTGTGAAAGCATATTCACTCCGTAGAGGCTATCCTTTGGACTTTGAGTTTTCTCTTTTCCTGGGCCGTAAGTATGGAGTTCCCTAGGCTGCAATTCTCTCTCATGATGCCGGGCAGGGCAGTGAGTTGCCACTCCCAGTCAGCTATGTGGACATGAGGGTTAACAACTGATGCACTGACAACCATTCTGTTTTTTACTTTTAGTACAATATTCAATATGTTTCCTGAGATTTTCAATACTTTATTATAAAACAGGCTTTGTTTAGAGGACTTTGCCCAAATGGAGTCTATTGTGAGGGTTTAAGGTAGGGTAGGCTAAGCTATAATGTTTGGTAGGTTAGGTGTATTAAATGTAATTAAATGTGGTTTTTGACTTACAATATTTTCAACTTACAGTGTGTTTATTAGGATATAACCCCATCTGAAATTAAGGAAAATCTGAAGCATAGAATGTAAGTGCCATAACAGACAGAGGGGTGTGTGTGTGTGTGTGTGTGTGTGTGTGTGTGTGTGTGTGTATTAAACCTGACCATTGCATTATATAGCATGCTCCGATTGTCACAGAAAAGACAGATTTCACAACATGTCACTTACTGTGAATGTACCAACAATGCAGAGTTCAAAAGTACAAATGTTATAGCCAGGAACATTAGATTTCTTAGAAATGTATTTGGGAAATCTTTTTAGATTGTAGCTATCTAAAACTCTGCCCACGAGAAATTTTCAACAATGCTCTGTCATATCCTGTAAAACACTAGTTCATCGTAAATGGGGGAACAATCATTCTGATATAGAGTGATTGCATTTCATTGCTCAACGTAAGAGCAAAAATAAACAGGTAAGAAACTAGCAAATCTTCTAGAGGACAGTTCTTTATTGCCACAAATACCTACCCTAGGCTAACTTTATCCTAAATCACTGTAGTAAATGACTGCAGAAAGTCAAAAGGAACAAAAGCTTACTGAACATTTCAACAGTGGTAACTAATACGGTATTTTAAACAATGAGAAGTTTAAGGGCAGTGAAACATAATTGCGACAGTTCTGACAATTTTGCTAACCCATAAGTTCTCTTCAGGTAAATGCAGATCGTCTATTTGAAATGAAAATATGTGGCAGTTCTACTGTAGGAAATATAATAAAACAATAAAGTGATAAAATGAAGTGAGGGGTGGGAAACTCAAGGGCCCACTGAAAAATCCAACTGTTCCCAAGTGACCCAGAGGAGTTATGAAAATCTAGGAAGGAAAGAAGAAATTGACATAGTGATCACCTAAAATAATTTAGGCATGGCCTATGCCTTCCAGAATATGAGCCTATCACAATCTCCCTGTAATTAAGAAGATAGTTCTAATAATTGCATACATAGGAACAGATAGTTCATTCGAAATCAAGCTGAGAAAAAGTTCACTGTCCTTTCTAAAGTTCTGTGCTTGTGAAAGAGTTCTAAATTATTGAAAGTTTAAATCAGCAAGCAAATGTAACCAATGCCTTGCTTACCCATTAAAAAAAAAGGATTTAAATCAGTGATAGGTACTGAGGACTCTTCTTATTCTTATTAATACCCCAAGTGTCTAAGAAAGAGTCATACAGAAACTATTTCTTGAATAAGCTTCATCTTTTTTTTTTTTTTTGTCTCTTTAGGGCTATACCCATAGCATATGGAAGTTCCCAGGCTAGGGGTCGAATCAGAGCTGTAGCCACCAGAACTGCACCACAGCCACAGCAGCACTGGATCTGAGCTGCGTCTGTGACCTACGCCACAGTTCATGGCAGCGCTGAATCCTTAACCCACTGAGCAAGGCCAGGGATTGAACCCTTGTCCTCATGGATACTAGTAGGGTTTGTTAACTAATGAGCCATGATGGGAACTCCTTGAATAAGAAATTCATTAAAGAAATCTGGTGTTAGAAAACTGATATTGATTGGGAATTCTGATTGTTTGTATGTCTTAGATACACTTGAACCTATGTCTGGGCATTGCATACACTTCTTTGTTAATAACTTTCTAATATAATTGGTGTATGTGAATATATTATATAATTATCACATTATATATGATTATATATAGTTGATATAATTGGTAGTTCTGAGTGGAAGGGGCTGTGTTAACAGTCATTATCTGAAGAAAGATAAAAATGTATTTATATAAATGTACTATTTGAGTAGATAAGACAATATTGTTATTATGTCAGCAGAGGTTTAAGGTGAAATTTGAAAAATTTAATACCACTTGGTCAATAAATAATTACTTTCTCTGAAGATTCAGGCAATGAAAAACTAATTCATACCAGGGTTTTTTTTTTGTTGTTGTTGTTGCCTTCCATAATGTGTTCCTTATAGGAGTTATTCTTGGTCACCTTTTATATTATATACTTTTTAATATTTTAAATATGAGTTAAATTAGTACAAATACAAGCTGGGTTAAGTAACTGACAAAAGACTGTTTGCTTACTCTCCATTAAATTTGGAATGAATTATGGTTTATTTGATGCAACTGGTCCAGAGACCAAGGAACAACTCATCCTGCCTCAAATCTTTGCTTCTCTTCTCTCTACAGTTCTAAAGAGACAGACATAATGAACTGTAGTGTTATCATCACCTGGGATTGTGTCTCAGATCCATGAGTGTGGACGTCTGGGCTAGAGCCTGGACCATTCAGCTTCCCACAGATAGTATTTCTCCTCAAACCCAAATCTTGGATTTCACTACCCTCTGGCTTGTAAGAAAGAGAAAAGTGATAGGGTCTGTTCAGGTATGGCAGACCCTTAGGGAACCTTACTTTCCCAGCAATGAAAAAGAGCTTTACCCGGGTGTAAATTTTTTTTTTTTTTTTTTTTTGCTTTTTAGGGCTGTACCTGTGGTGTATGGAATTTCCCAGACTAGGGGTCGAATCGGACCTATAGCTGCTGGCCTACACCACAGCAACAGCAACTCTGGCTCTGAGCCACTTGTGCAACCTACACCACAGCTCACGGCAGTGCTGGATCCCCTACCCACTGACAAGAGTAGGGAATGAACCTGCATTCTCGTGGATACTAGTCAGATTCGTTTCCACTGCGCCACAACAGGAACTCCCGGGGTGAAAATTCTTAACATAAAAGTTACTCCTTTTATCAGCAGTGGTAGTCTGCTCAATCTCTTTGAATCTGATCAGATTAATAAAATTTTTCTTTCCAATACGTGCAGGCTGGAACAAGAATGGGAAAGAAGATAAGAGAGGAAGGAGTCTTGAGTAGTTCTCAATGGCCTATAGTTTTTGATTAAGTGCAAATACGGTCACAAATTCCAATTAAATGTCATAATAACAGAAATATATGCATTCATAATAACATACGGAATTTGGAGTATCTGGCCAATGCTCTGCCGGATCCCTGAAGAAATTTCCAGTTACCTTGGAATCACAGAGATCTAGGGCACACTGTAAGTCAGACAGGAAATTTGAGTGATTTCCATTCTCCTCATTAAATGCACCTATCATGGAGCTGTAAGATCTTAGCAAAATGCCAGAGGCAACTGGAGCCTATTTACCTCCACTCTCATATCAGTCTTTCCAACCAGCTTCTCTTAATATCCATTGAGGGTTTAAAATTCCTATGATTTAGCATTGTTTAGAGGCAAAAAACAAAAAAAAAAGTGTAAATGAGACCTGAAGGTGTTAGTGAGAAAGGGTGACTCTGGGCGGGTTGCCTTTTGTTAACTCTGGGTTTTTTCCCCCATGGATTGAGCAGGTACATGTGTCCATCTAGACATCTGAACGACCAGGTACAGGTCAGTGGAGAGACTAGCTGTGTTCTAAGTGCTAGAACACAGCCTAAGCGATGTGCAGATCAACCAAGGTTTCCAGATATATATTTGAGATGAAGATTTTAAGAGCATACAGCTGAATAGCAGGGAAATCATTAATAGTTATTGCCCACCCCCAGTTAAGGGTAGATAGTAGGTACCATTTCTAAGATGAGAGTATGTGTGATTTCTGAGTTAAGTAAATTGGAAAACAATATGTACAAACATGAGATTTATGTACATATTTTGTGACATGAAAGAAGGTACAGACATGGCGATAATACATTGTAGTATGTGGAGGTAAATTGTGAAAGCTATTGTTTTAAAATTTCAATAATTTAAACATGAACACTGTGAAACGAGAAAAAAGAGGAAATAAGGCAAAGGACTGAGATGAAAACAGAGCCAGACAAGGCAAGTAAATATCAGGACGGTGCTACAAACTGCCATGTGAGAAGTAAAATATGCATGAGGTAAAGTAAAGATAAAAACTGACACCACAGAAAAGGGAATCATTGATGTGTGACACACATTTGAAAAACTTTTCCAGGATGCAGGGTGAGAGGATTAAGTTATGAAGACGATGACAGCTAAGATGAAATGTGAAAGATAACAGAGAACTGACATAACAGATAAATGAACAAGATATCAAAACTTATGGTAAAAAAAAATCAGTAATCAAAGTTGTGACTATACAAAACTTCCGTACACTGTAGAAAGCATCTAGTCGGCAGAGTAAAATGTCTCACTGAGAAGCTGGCAACGTTAATGAAACAGAGCCAATATTTAGGCACTTCCTGTGGAGACATCTGGATTTCAAAGGATAGAAGAAAAAATATCATTCAAATATCCAGGTAGGAAAGAAAAATCAGACTATTTTTGTGGGGAAAAAAACATGAAGTGGATGTAGGATCTAGAATGTCTCTGTTGCTGGATGGCAATGCCATAAGCAATATTTAAAGTGATAAGGGAGACAATGACAATACTGTGACTAAAGATCCCACATGCACACACATTGCCTTTCTTGTCAGTGGCAAAAAGGATACTATATAACATGCACGACTCTTGAGATGCAGTACACAAGTTCCATTCAGAATATTAGAGATCGCTGACAAAGAGATGAATCATAACAAAGAACCACTGAGAATGGTAAAGTTATGAGTACTGGCAGTGAGTAGTAAAATCAGTTAAATGAATAAGAAGTAATTGTAATGGCTACAAACATCAAAATTTAAATATCAAAACAAATTTTAAAGAGAAGATTAATCATAAATTATTAAAATGTAATCATAAGAATCTGAGTATAGGATTCTAGATCGGGCAGTCAGTAAGGAAGTTGGTAGCAATAGAATCATTAACATTAGAAGGGTATTGATTTTCATATGCATTTTTAATCTAACCACCTTGGTGATTATCACAGAAAGTACATTTACTTGTGTTTTTACATACACAATCATTTCATGTTCATGATATCTAATTCTGCCCAATAGTTTTGTCTTTATTTCTCTTCTTTTCTCTGTATGAGTTTTGTGGCAACACAAAAATCTGCTGTTGTGACTAGAAGTGAGCAGCAAGCCTGCATAGCAGAACTCCCAGTTACCAAAACTGGCTTATTCTTTTCTTTATGGTCATTCGGCTCAGTCGGAATAATTATCACTGGCAAGCCTGTTTCTGGTATGGAGGATCAGAGCAGATTCCTAATGCCTGATCTCCTTGGTCTGCCAAGGTATTCAGATAAAGTCGGCTTTAGATTGCTCTGTGTGGCAAAAATATTCCCTTTGATTGTTAATTAGTCCTTTGATCTGTATTAACAATGTCAGTCTAGCAAGTGCCAGTGTCACTTTGGGGATACAAGTTGGTAAGTTTAGAAGCATGTAATGGTCACTGTTATCCTGGTCCGTGAGTGACACATGGTCCTAATTGGGAAGCAGACTGTGCATTTGAAACAGCAGGAAGAAAACTCAGGCTGGTCCACAAGGCAGTTTTGCAGTGGAGGCAAGTTGCCTTCCTAGTTCCAGCCCGTCCTCTCTGACTAGAGAGTCTCACAGCCTCTGCCCACTGGATTCACATTGTGCTTCCTCTCCATCCACACTATTCCAATTAGGCTTCTCCTGTCCACTTATGGCTGTTTGCTTTCCTCTGAGTCCAGACTTATGCTCCCTAAGCTTTCCTCCTTCATCGACTGTATGATTCTCCCATCTTCCCTCACTATTTAGATCCTCATGATTGGTACCTCTTAGCTTCCAGCTGCAGTGTGGTCCTGCCTATAATTCCTAGAACTAAATCTGATTGGAGAGAAAAAGTACTGAAATAGTTCTGCCTTAAAAAGGGTCCTACTTGCTATTAGCCTGATCCTTACAAAGCCCAAGTTTTCTTAACTAGGGTCCTTTTTTCATGACTAGGGTTCTGTTTTGACATTATGTTCCTCAACTCCTGGAATGCTACCGTGCTCTCCCAAGGCTTTTCTCAGGAGTAGAACCCTGTCCTAAAACTCATTCTGGTGGCTGAACCCCAACTTTTCTGACACTTAACAGATTCTAATCCTCCCAAAAATCTCTGCTTCGCTGTTTTGCTAATGTACTGAGTTCCTCTGCTGATTCACTTTGAAGTTTTTCTGCTTAACACACATGTGGATTGGGGCCTGGTAGCATCATGTCCTTTTGCTTTTGTGTATTTTCTTCTTTGTCCCTTAACATGGTTCTTAAGTGAGCTTTTTGAAGTCTCAACTGAAAAATAGTGATGCTTAGCAAGGTCTGTCCACTCTGTTTGGGCCAGAACTCAGACTCCCAGAACTGAACAGTATCTGGCATTTCAGTTCATTTTTTTTTACCTCAGAGTCACTCCTTTCTGTTAGGCCTTATGGAATTTTGTGCAGTCCATCCTCTCCAAGGACCCATGCTTTTACCCATCACTACTTCTCTGTGTTGATTCCAATTTTCTGGTATCCAGCTAAGCAAATTCTAGCTACTTCAGCGTGCTGCTCTCCATTCTCTTCCTCCTCAGCTCAGTAAGACCAGTGCTGTCTGCTTGGGTCTCCTCTCCATGGTTCATGTTGGGAATCTGCTCTCTGATATAAAGCTGGGGCAGAAGTGGAATCACCTCTGCGTGCTTTCCTTCTCTCTAGAATTACAGACCTGTTGGCAGTCTAATGTCTGGAAACAGTTATGTCATATAGTTTTTATTGTTGTATGGTTATATTTTTTAGGGCAGTTTAAGTCTGGAAACTTTTACTCTGCCATGGCCAGAAGCACAGAATTTTGTGTTTGTATTTCTATGGATAATGCAGGAGAGTTTGTTACTTTTACACCTTGTTAAAAGTATGTCATGGGGGAGTTCCATTTGTGGCTCAGTGATTAATGAATCCGACTAAGAACCATGAGGTTGCGGGTTCGATCCCTGGCCTTGCTCAGTGGGTTAAGGATCTGGCGTTGCCGTGAGCTGTGGTGTAGGTTGCAGACGTGGCTTGGATCCCACGTTGCTGTGGCTGTGGTGTAGGCTGGCAGCTACAGCTCCTGTTAGACTCCTAGCCTGGGAACCTCCATATACCGCAGGTGCGGCTCTACATAAAAGGCAAAAAGACAAAAAAAAAAAAAAGGTATGTCATGTGCTTTTCTGGTAGCTGTCAAATATGGGAAATTCTATATCATGTTTCCTTCATATATGAGTTAACGCAACCACTCAGTATCCCCTTAAGTTAACAAAGTGGTCACAGCAACTCCAACACTACCAGATAGGATTCAACATTGAAGAGAAACAGGGTCTTAACTGATTACTCTTAAACTGTCTAAATTTGAAAATTTCATAAAAATAGAGGAGCATGTGAATACAACGCTGAGGCCTTGCCTAGACTTTGGAAGGGAATTGCATTAAAAAAAAAAGGGTGGAGGAGTCCTTAAATTGCATTTCTTCATAGCACATCCATTTCTTTTGCCATCTTTTTTTTTTTTTTGGCCTATTCTAGGGCTGCACCCACGGCATATGGAGGTTTCCAGGCGAGGGGGTCTAATCGGAACTGTAGCTGCCAGCCTACACCACAGCCACAACAATGCGGGATCCGAGCTGCGTCTGCAACCTACACCACAGCTCACAGCAATGCCGGATCCTTAACCCACTGAACGAGGCCAGGGATCTAACACGCAACTTCATGGTTCCTAGTCGGATTCATTAGCCACTGAGCCATGATGGGAACTCCTCTTTTGCCATCTTTTGACCAAGCATTTTTGCCTTTTCCCTTGCAAATTTTTTGGAGTCAACTCTCTGTTCCGACCCTGCATCTTGAACTTTCCTGAGTCAAAAAATCAATATTTATCCAAGATTTTTGATATACCATGTTTAGCCATTTCCTTCATGCAAAAGACCATAACCAGCTTCTAATGTCTCTTTATAGTGCTGACTTGGGCAGATATTAAACTATCATCCGTGGATGTCCTAGCTCTGCCTGATGAATTTATCCTCCAATTTGATTCCTCCAGGCAGATCTCTGAGAGTCCAGATATCTCAGAATAGGAACGCCATGCACAATTGCTGGGAGCTTTTCCTTGGATTAGCTAATGCAGGCCTTCCTGGATTATGATGAAATATAATTTGTGTTGTATTCTACCTAAAATAACATAGAATTAGGAATTCTACTTTTAAGTGGGAAGTCCTCAAAATATACTAGTTAGTAGATTAAGTCATTGCTTATATAAAAAGATAGGTCAGAGGAATTTGTATGTAGTTTTAGTTCCCTGATAAAAAAAAAATTCATATTCATGGTGATTATTTTTAAATATGTAGGTAAACCTTTCATGTATCACATGAGTTTGTAAATCAGAAAAAGTCTTTGGAGAGGCACAGGAAAAGCTAATTTGAACAGTAGGAAATTACTCTCCATTTCTGTAAAGCTACCTAAAATAATTTTTAAAAAGGAAAATTAAAATTTGACATTCCCAAAAGAATGGACCTAGATAAGGCATCTTAGAGCGGTTTCTTAGTCTGGTGAAATGATGGTTTTTATACTCCACTTTTTACCTCTACAACCCATGAAAGTCTTCAGAAAGGTGTGAGTCTTGGATGTGACTTTGACCCTGTTTGGCTGCAGTAGTGTCTCTTATGTATAGCATAATACCAGTTTTCCACCTTTCTAGGAATGTCTTTGGCAGTGACTCCAACTCTCATTTTTATCATGTCATCTGGTGGGATTAGGCCTACCACTGGCCATTTTGGGTTAGGTCTTCTGTCGTTTGTAACTGAAAGACTGCTAACAGTTATAAGACTTAATTTTCTTCCTTTTGTGATAGATGATAATTGATGACAATCACAACACAACTTATATTTGGGTAAAGAAAAAATGTAGGAAAATACAGTATCAACAAGCTTCTAAAAAGTACATGTTGGTAGGAAAATCGTGTCTTTCTATAGAAGAGTGAAGTTTCTTATAATAGTCACAATATATCCCTGGCTCAGTGAGGCATCTGTTTTACTCAATCCTACCATTTTGTCATGCACTTATATAAAAGTTCAGATCCATGGAAGTTAGTTGTTAACAAGTAAGTTTATTAAAACATAAGAGATCTACCTTATCTTTCTTCAAATTCTCACAGCTCTTAGCATTCCTATCATTCATATCATTCATGCTAATCCTGCTTTATAATTTAAAATTGCTTATATCTCTAAGCATCTTGAGAACAAAGATTTAAGCTTAGCACTTACTGTGCACCTCAGTTACTCCAAACCACTTCTGGTTGAATTTTATGTGTGTAACAGTACTTCCTGTTACTGAGGTAAGAACTGCATATATTCTTTTTTTTTTTTTTTTTGTCTTTTTGCCTTTATCTAGAGCCGCACCTGCGGCATGTGGAGGTTCCCAGGCTAGGGGTCTAACAGGAGCTGTAGCTGCCGGCCTTCGCCACAGCCACAGCAACGCGGGATCCGAGCTGCCTCTGCAGCCTACCCCACAGCTCATGGCAACGCCAGATCCTTAACCCACTGAGCAAGGCCAGGGATCGAACCCGCAACCTCATGGTTCTTAGTCGGATTTGTTAACCACTGAGCCACGAAGGGAACTCCTATACTCTTCTCACATTAAGGTTTTACTACCATGTGCTAATAATAGTCTCAGTAGATAACCAATCCTGTCTTTTAATTACTGTCAGAAAAATGTCTTATAAGCAACTATTTTAAAGCCAAAAGCATCAGTTTTTTTTTTTTGGACAAACATTTCTTTACAATTAATTGACTAACAGTCAACAATTCTGTGTTACCAGATCAAATGTACCAAGTAAATTTTGCAACTCATGTATCTTGAAGGGATCACTGGAAAATTTCATTGCTAAAATTAGACATTCTTTGTTTAGTAAATTGAATGAGGACATGAATAAAAGAAGCAAATCAATGAATGGCCCTTACACTGCCAACTTTCTCCAGAGTTCTCTAAGTTCTGTGTCAGAGGCTCTTTGTTAGCCACACTACAATCTGGCTTCTGCCGCCAACATTTTCCCCAAAACACTCTTGCTAAAGTCTCTGACATTTCTGTGGCCAAATCTAATATATGCCTTCTGTCATCCTTTGATTTGTGCTCTCAGCATATCTAACATTGACGGTCTCTGTGAAACATTCTTCTCTCTTCTTGGGTAATATTTCTCTTTCCTAGTTTTCTTCCTCTCCCTTTATTCTTCTCAGCCTCTATTGTTGGTGCTCTCTTTTAAGCTCATCTCTGTATTGAGTTCTTCAGTGTTTGGTAATCGGCCTTTCTTTGTTCTCCCTTCAGGTTTTATTTAGTAGTAGATCTCCTACTTTGCCACAGATTTAAATACGATCTATCTCATGATTTACACTTATATCTTAGAATCCAAACTTAGACCTCCAGTCTTACCTAACCAGTCATTTGACATCTTATTTTGGATGTTGTAAATACATCCCACATTTAGCATCAGTCTGTGAATCCTGTTTCAGCCACAGTCTTTCTCATGTCAGTAAATGGTGCAACATTTCTCTCCAGCTGCTTAATCCAGAAACTTGGGGAAAAACCTTTGTTCTTTCTTCTCCCAATCCCTTGACTCCCAGTCTTTTAATAAGTACTGCACGTTTTACTCATAAATTACATCTCATATCTCACCACTTTCCACATCCATTACCAGCACTCCAATTTAAGCTGTCTTGTACAGTAGGACTTGGAACTGCTTCAAAAGTCTTCTGAGTTTCCCTACTCCCTTTACTTATCTTCTCTTCACAATCTATTCTCCTTATAGCATCCAGAATGATCTTTTAAAGGTAGATTTTGCTACTTCCCCTCTTTAATGTATTTCAATGGATTTCCATCACACTTTGAATCAAATCCAAACTTCACATATTGAGCTAAAAGGCCTTAAATGACCCTACTCATTTCTAGAATCTCTTCTCATATCTTTCACTATACTCTGGTTGTACTGTCTTTTTTTTTTTCCCCTCCCAGGATTTTGTCCACTTAGAATATCTGTTTGTTCTATCCTTTCTTCATGGAAAGCTCTTTCTCTGGAATTTCACATGGCTGATTCCACGTGAAACCAACTTATTCATCATCTCCTAAGGGTGATTTGATATGAGGCTGAATTATGCTATCTAGATAGGTTCCTTCTCCACCTTATTCTCTATCATAGTACTCCATTAGATTTTTTTTAAATCACATGTTACATTTAGTAATTTTTATCAGTGAGGCTAACTTATTATTTTTACTTCCATACTACATTGTAAACACCATTAAGTTTTGCCCAGTGCCTAGCACATAGTAAATATTTAAAATATTCTAAAATATATACTTAATAAACAGATGAATAGGTGACATTGTGATTTTTCATCTGGAACATCTCTATTAAGTGTAAGCCTCTCATGTCTGTACATAGCAGTAAGTGACTCAAGGGATCTTCCCAATGTATACATCGGATTGTTTGAATAGATATTTGACGAGCACTGTTTGATGTGTGAACAGTGGTGTGAAGTTTCCTCTCCCTGTCTTAATCAGCCAAAATGATGAGACTGGCCAAATGCATTGGCTAATAATTAGACGTTGGTAACTTGTTTAAAAAAAGTGCTAAAGTATGAAGTGTGAGAACTGCATTCCTGATCTTGATTTCTCTACTATGAAATAAATATTTAATATGATTTAAGATACACATCTGCTCTATATTTAGAGTTAACGATGCCTGTATTTACTTACCTTCAAGGCTACTTGAAAAAATAAATGAAATATATGGTAACTCTTTAAGGAAAGTAACTGTATAACTCTAAGCACATCCCAATATAATAGCAAGTAGATAAAATTTCGCCTTCTGTCTGATCTAATTTAAATGATATCTACCTTAATGATTTTTAAAAATTTAATTCACTAAACACATGGTGAGCACCTGCTGTGTCGAAGGCAATGTATCAGGACTCAAGAAACGTGGCATGGTTGTACCTTAAGGTGTTTGCAGTATAGGGAATAATGAGTACAAAAATACACAATAAAAAGTATGTGATGAGTGCTACTAAACATACTAGAAAGTCCTGTAGGAACCCAGAATAATTTACCCCTCTCTAATAAAAGAGAGTAAAGCCATCGGTTATATTTTACTGAATATAGAATAGCTTGGAACATGGCAAAGTCTTAATAAGTGTTTGTGGAAGGAATATGTGATAAAAGAATAAGCTGGAGTTTCTACCAGACCAAAGAAAGTCTTATTTACTGGGGAAGCCTCACAGTTTATTACATACTATACTCTTTAGAGTCTTGTTTCCTGATTTAGCCTTTTCTTTTCTTTTTTTTTTCTTTTGGTTTATAATCTCACTTGAAGATCTATGAAAAATCTTGCCTGTGATGAGCCAAAATCAATGTTGAAAAAAATATTTCCCACTTTAAGTATCTGAACCAAAGCTTAAAATGAAAGCATATTCCTACATTTTTTTCCCTCTGGACTTTAGCTCTTAAGTTATTCTTTCTTTCCCTACCATTTGATTTACTTTGCTAGTCCTCTCCAATTTCATCTATGATCTTCAGTGTATTAGATCACTTAAAGATCCAAATGAATTTCTTTTGGTTTCTCTTAACCCCTCTTTCACATTGTAGATGGATTTAAGTCATCCGTTAAGTGTGCACTAAAATTATATTTTGTCTGCAATTCCAAAAGAAGTTAAAAAGTGACTAAGACCTACTCTATAAAATATCCATTAAATTGTATCAATAGTTTTAGCAGTTGAGCACTTCATGCCCTGTGATTCCCCAAGAAAACTTTTAGATAGAAAGCCAGTCTGTAAGACAGACACCATTCTAGTGGAAAGCAGTGGGAGAGATGGGATCCCCAAGTCCTTGACCTCCTTCTGCTGTGGCAGTAGATAGTGATGTACCACCACAGAACCCTACAATATCTCTTAACAGTTAGGAAACCATTGCATTCTTTCCATTAACCAGCTATTCTAAAGCTCTATTGACTTATCAGTGGGAATCCAATCTACTTCAGAGCTGGAAAAGAGCAGAAAGCTTCCAGAAAAAAATAAAAAAAATCTCCAGATGAGCCTCAGAAATGGTTTAATTATTTCTACTACTGACCCTTTTCTATTTTCTATGAAACAGAATTTGAAATGTATATCAAAACACAATCATTTATTAATTTTTCTCTATAGATTATCAATATTATAGAACTTATAAAATGATCAGTAATATTTAATAGCTTTTGTTCTTGTCTATAAACACTGAGGTATTAATAATTTTTATATTTAGAGGTTGCTAGAGTGTATTTCTGTTTCTTCCCAGCTGGTTATAATTCATATTCAACTGCTGCATAAAATACAATTGCAAGATAAATTTAAAGTTCATAATTAAATATTGAAAATGTTCAAAGTGGCAATGACATAAATAGCCTTAAGATATAGGTTCTTCTCAAGAGCAGAGATCATATTTTGCATCTAATAATGGAAAGCTGTTGGCTGCATTTGAGATAGATGAATATTTACCTCTATCCTGGCATAGATACTTTAACTCCAATTTTTTTCAACTCAGTAATTTATTTTGAGAGAAGACATTATGATGACCTTATTTTCTAAGAGTGCTTCCAGAAAAATGTAACCTAGGAATTTATAATAATAAACCCTTGCAAAGTACTTAGTTTCTCAAATCTATTTATGTAGTGAGATTAGATTAATTAAAAATAATTATTTTTTATCAACTTTATGCTAAATATGTATGTTACTCATCACTTTTTCAAGGTGACTTTTATTTTTAAAAATCAATATTTCACTCAGTGAAAATGTTATGGAATGAGACATGATAATTAGCATAAATAGATTACTCCTGTAATGCAATCCAAAGTACACAAACCCTCCCCATAATCATCAATCTTTCATTTTATTGAAAATGGTTGTTTGATTTAACTAACTATAAAGAATAAGGCCACCCCTTGCCCAAATATGAAGACATCAATTAATATTTGAGCATCATCTGGGTAAAGGACTCTCACTGAGACCCAGCTAAGACAGTTTTTGTTCCCAAGGAACTTATATTCTAGAGGACAGATTAGGCACAATTTGTGAGAATTTACTTTGTCTTGATGACAATACTAAGATGCTCAACTAATTACTGGGCGTCTGTGCTTTTTAGCCCAACCAGGCAAGCACTGTTGCACAGTTGGGGCAGGTGCCTAGGAGTTTAGGCATTTCCAAAAAGTATGCCCCAGCTCCCAGACAGGTCATATCAATCCAAAGCCCAGTTGTGACAACTGCATTTTTTTTTTTTGTCTTTATAGGGCCACACCTGCGGCATATGGAGGTTCCCAGGCTAGGGATCTAATAGGAGTTATAGCCACTGGCCTACACCACAGCCACAGCAACTCAGGATCCTATCCACGTCTGTGACTATACCACAGCTCAGGGCAACACCAGATCCTTAACACTGAGCGAGGTCAGGGATCAAACCTGCGTCCTCATGGATGCTAGTCAGATTTGTTTCCCCTGAGCCACAATGGGAACTCCTTGACAACCATTCTTGAGACTCAGGCTTGGGTCCATGCATGCAGCAGCCACCAGAAGACAGAAGGCCATGTTCCGGCTAATGGTCACTGCCAGCAAGTGGGTGGCACAATTCAGTTATTGCTGAATGTCTCTGAAGCAGCCACAGAGTAGAAAGACTCAAATCACCCCAGGCAGGTCACACATGGGGGTTACTGGGCAATGTCTATTGCTATTGCTGTCTGCAAGGAGATGATGCTGTCTTTTCTGCATAAGGTTGAATCATTGTTGGAAAATCAAACAAAATGAGAGAAGCTGTACTTAACTATTCCTGGAGAAACACTTTAAAAGAAAAATGATATTGCACAGATGTCTTTCCTATGACATTATTTATAATAGTAGAAAGAGTAAAAGAAAAAATTCTACACAGTGTTTAAATGCATAATGATTTATCACTGCAGGGTCCTATCGGGCTGCCAGTATAGTGATACTTATGGAAACTGCCTAGTAACAAGAGAAAGTGTCCTTGAATTACATGAAATAAATAAAGTGGGAAACAATACAGGTCATGTATTTTGTTTAAACTGTATTGAAAAATTTGAATGTCAGTAGAGGCAGTTAAAACAGAACATAAACGAGAACTGAAGTTGGAGTCAGAGAATCTGGATTCATAATCTGGATTTATCATTTATGATCTGCATTTGGCCAAATTAACCAGTGAACCTCAACAGTGTAAAGTGGGCACAATGACATTAACCTCATACAGAGGCTGTGAATATTAACTAGAATTAATGTTGATCTTCAGTACAGTACAGTTAAGAGGGTGGCTCATGACCAGGCAGCTGGCTCAAACCCTGGTTCTGCCACCTGTTATGTATGGAATCGCAGACAGGTTAATTAACTTGTGATACCTCAGTTTCCTTACTGGTAAATGGGATATTTGGTTCAGGGGTTAAAAGCATGGATGTTGGAGCCAAAAGCTTGGGTTTGAATAGATAAGTTACTGACTTTGGCAAGCTCCTTAAATTCTCTGGGCCTCAATCCTTTCGTGTGTAAAAGGAGGATAAAACAGTACCTACTTCATGAGCTGTGGTTAAGATAGTATGATTTAATTTAAGTGTTTCTGGGGCAGTGCTTGGCACACAGTAAATACTTAATAAAGGTTAGTTATTATTCAGAAAAAATGGAAAGCATTTGACTTGAAGCTGCTTCTGAATTTGAGTAGGAGCTGAAAGGGAACCCTGATAAAACAATTAATGTTATTGCAGTAGGACCATAAGGGGGCATTTAGTCTTTGTTTTAGTTTTCTTTATTGCTGTTGCAACCTTTGTTTGTACAATAAACCGTAATTTAAGATGAGGAATGATGGACAAATCTGCCCTATATACCATTCCCTGAGGCAATGCCTTCTCAGTGACTGATAAGCTAATTCATGTTGTAGTATTAATGGCTAGTAGTGGAATAATATGTTACCCCTCCACAGTAATATATTTGCATTTTAAATAGGCACATTATGCTGAGAGACTGCTTGATGTGGGATTATCAGAGCCATGGTACAAACTGTTGTGAGAAAGTTTTTGATTCAGAGAACACTCTGGGCATTGCTGCAGTCACCGTGTCTAGGTATTTGAGAATCATATAAAGGAGAGCTTAATTCTGGAGGGCTCTGAGGCTGCCTACAGCCATTCTCTGTCTAATCAATGAGGCTCCAGAGTCAGGGGAGAACAACATTCTTCCACATGTAAAGGTAGAACCACCACCCAGCACCCAGACTCACTGGATTTGCCACTGCGAAGTCATGTGTATCCTGCACCCTAATTCCCCCTCGTTCTTCTACCCCCTCCGAAAGGGAAAAGATTTCAAAGAAAAAAGACAAATCAAATTGATCTGTTTACACAACAAATACAACCCACTACTCTGTTGGCAAAGTTATGTCACAAATATTTTAGTGATCAAAGGATGCTAGTCAAGAACTCAGCTTCCTTAAAGCATCCTGAATCTATTCCACAGCAAGTATTCATTAGCCCCCACCAAGCACCCACCCGGGGCACTGAGAGGAGAACAAATCTATGTTCTGATGTGAGTTGTTTCTCTGTACCTGTAATGGGTCAGCAGCAGTCACCTTCATCCAGCAAACACCCTCTCTATCCTCTCCTGCTGTGGATCCCACTTCCTTACAGCAGTCACCTGCTAAATCACTCGGCTCAGAGAACTCAAGATGTTGCCCATTGCCTCCCCTGAGAACCTCAATGTCTTTGCTAAGGACACCAACTTCAGTTGTTCCTAAAATATCCAATCCTCAGGGGACTAGAGCTGTTCTGAGTTCCATGAAAATTGAGGAAGGTAGAAGATCTATTTGCTTCTTGACTATGGCCTCCCTCTGTCATCAGTGCCCTCAGAGCAGCTCTCCTCATCTCCAAAAGTCTCATTTGAGTGGATGAGTAAAAGTTCAGCCACCCCTCTTAACTAAAACCTCATGAAGACAGGTCTGTGACAGTTGGTCCTTGATTCTTCTAATAATAGATCTTAAACACAGGCCTAGGAACCAAAAAGGGACTTTGTTCTTCCCTTGTCATTCTCCTCTCAGTGCTTCTCCCTGGAGCAAATTCCTCCATTCCTTTAGCTTCAAAGTTTTTTTTGCATCTAAGAAAGGAACAACACACTGAATTCTGTTATATCACCTCAAACATTCTGTTATATCCTTGAGAAAAAAAAAAAAACACGAAGAACTAGAGGTGAAAAAACTGGTCAGTTCAAGTAGCATCCCAGCTCTGGGTACAGTTGCAGGAATTTGGCCTCTGCTCACCAGTGCAAAACAAATGTGGAGACAGAGTTTGGGGTGAAGGAGGAACAAAAATGGCTTTATTGCTTTTACAGGCAAAGGACGGTCACAGCAGGCTAATTCCTCAAAGACTGTACACCCCTTAGGAGAAATTGGGAGCTAGTTTTGTAGTTTTGGGAGTGAAAAATAGGGCTGCAGATAAGGATCAGTATAGACGCAAGACTGTGTTGTTTTCAAAGCTTGTGTTCAGTGGCCTGGTGGTCTTCTTTATGGAATAAAGACTGCTTCATTAACATCTTCCATTTGTTGGGGGGTTTAGTTCTGCAGAAGAACTCAAAGATATGGTTATTTTGGTTATTTATATTTCTTGAGGAGGGGCCAGGATTCTGCCCCAAAGCTGCACTGTTGTCTCTTGACTGCTCATCTCTGGTCTCTGCATCCCCTCCCTTCCCTGATTGGCAACTGTTTGAACCTGCCCTTTGGAACTCAGAGAAGGTCATGGTGGCTGAAGTTTATTCCCTAAAAACAAGAAATGGGGGGCACAGAAAGGCTGTGTGCCCAGTAGCTCACAGGGTCCTGCTTGGTTTCAGTACTAAGGCTAAATTAAGTCTGGAAGTAGAATCAAGAACTACCTCTTTCTTCCTCTGGAGCATATCTTGTTCATACTCCATGTAAAGTACTGAGCAGTCAAGTTTCTGGCAGGCAGAGCCCAACGTAGTAGAAAGGAACTAAGGTCTTCTGATTTCATGAGATGTTAGATAGCTCAGAGAGGAATCCCCTCTTTTGAGTGTACTATCATTTCTAATGTCCTGGTCACATGCATGAGGATACTTGGAACTTACATCATTGTTCAAGGAGAAGGAACTAGAAACTTTATTGCGACCTCTGATTTTTTTTTCCTGTTTTGTAGAAATCAGTTCATGAGAAGGGAAGGAGATAATGAAGTGTGAATAGATCACATAGCAGATAAACTCTCATTTCTGAGATGATTAAATGCCACAGAAGGAAGCTCGATGTGGTTCTTATTTCCTAGCCCACATAAGCCTGGGAGTGAAACTATGCATAATAATTTTAATATAAAAATAGTACTTCTCGGGATCTTTCTGTAATGACAGCGACTTCAGCACCATTCAAGTCTCTCTTCTCTTCAAGTTCTTATAGAGGCGATGATGTCACTGAGCACGCAAACATGTTATGTGTTGTCTGCTATATCCTTGTCTGCTTTTCTGTCTACAGATTGACAAAAGTGGGGACTGCTGGTGAGCATGCTGGGTCCTCATGCCATGTTGACTGAGCCTATCGATATAACTGAAGCATCTATAAGCTTCCTGTCAAACAAATGAAATCTTTAGTACACTTTTGTAGACACTAACTTTTATTTTTCAGTGTTTTAGAGAATGTAGTGACGCTAGATCTTCTGTTTTGGCTCTTTCCCCCAAACTTAAGTTTTGGACTATCAAGGCAGGGTCAGAAAACAATCTCAGGGGCAGACACTGTTCTGGCCTTAGAGTCCTCTCCCCTTTTCATCCAGTCTCTATCATTGACTTGTCACTTCTGGCTCCAACCTTTGCGCCATTGTAGACCTCTCTATTTTGAGGATAAAGCTTTATGAGGAACACTTCAGAGTCCTTACAGGCTAATTTCTTGACACTAGCCTCAGCAGTCCTTAAGAAACACAGTGTGTCTTATACTGGGACTTCTGGAATAATGTTGAAATAGTCACATTAGTTTAAACTAATTCCATAAACACTCACTCAGCTTGCTTTCCATGCCCTCTCTCCCCTCAATGTCCTAAACTAATTCTGTTTGAAGGCATGTCTCATGGACTTCTCCTCAGCTAGTTACATCTTAAGAAGAAGAATGAATAGGACTTGCTATATATTCACTTCAAGTAAATCTAACAAGATTTTAAAACCTTTGTATATGCTAGTCCAGCAGGTGGAATTCTTTTGACTAATTAAAATGATATTTGACAGAACATTGAAAATCAACTGCAAGACAAAAATGAAAATCTTAAAAAAACAAAAAAATATTTAAGATATTTTTGGATGGATTTGTTCACTTTTTTTTTTTTTTTTTTTGCTTTTTAGGACCTCACCCATGGCATATGGAGGCTCCCAGCCTAGGAGTCGAATCGGAGTTACAGCTGCCAGCCTACATCACAGCCACAGCAATGCGGGATCTGAGCCACATCTGCAACCTACACCACAGCTCACAGCGATGATGGATCCTTAACCCACTGAGAGAGGCCAGGGATCTGAACCCACAACCTCATGGTTCCCAGTCGGATTTATTTCCGCTGCGCCATGACAGGAAATCCCACCTTTTTTTCTAAATATTTTCTCTCAGCTATAGTGAGTATAGAGATAATCTTTGAGTCCTGTGGAGCTGCATAAACATTTCTAGTTCTAAGTTTAGAGGTAGTTTTATCCATTCTAAGGAAAATGATTCCCATTAGCACAATTGCCTAGGAATTTTATCTAAGGAATATACTCAACCTTTGTTGCCTTGTCATCCCCTCAACATTTTTTTTTTTTGTGATGTACTGGGGCTCTCTTCTATGCTGGCATCCTTCTCTGTAATTTATATTATTTATTTCTGCATGGCCTAAATAAATGCAGGATGTGCAAATTTTAAAGAATCCTCATTTACATAAAGGTAGTTTCAAAGACAGGTAGTCCACCACGGCAAAAAAAAAAAAAAAAATTATTCACTGCTTTTCTTTGCCAATTATTTTACATTTTAAACAATGCATTCTTTAGGTGGACTGCTTTGTTTCTATGGCATTTATGAATTCTGGAATTTTCCTGTGTGATTTACCTTCCTACTGCTCTGTTAGTGAATATTAAAATAATTTTTTTGAGATTGGAAAAAAAAAAGAAATCAACAATAGCCAATTATTCTGCTGTTTCCAACCAAGAGGCAGCCTGAAGTCTTTAGAAGCAAAATTGTATTCTTTTAAGAAATATTATAAAATGTTTTTTCTTTCATCTCCAAAGGTATCCATCTACAAGTTTTTCAGTTCCTATGACCCCATTCATTTCTGCTTTGCATTTAGGCCTTTGTTCATAGCTGTGGGAAATCAAAGCCTCTCAGGAGAGGAAAGGAAAGATGAATGTGTAATATGTGCCGGGTAGCGGTACCAAGCAACTCAGCAGTGCTGCTAATGAGCCACACTCTTACAGCTCCCTGTCTTTCTACAGTGCCGCTTCCTCTCATGACATGTTCTTGCTGTCATTTCCTAGACAGTGCCGATTCCTCTTTCAGGACTTGGCTCAGACATGGTTTTACCAGGCCGCTTCCCCTGGTCTCTCTAGCCTAGCTAAGCATTCCCCCTTTGTGCCCCCCAGTACTTTGTGCTGCCTCCATCACACCAGACTGTGGTTGTCTCTTATTTCTCTGACTTTTCCATTAGGGAGGTAACACTGCCGTGGCCTGACTGTGCTTTGATTCTGAGATGCCAGGCCTGGATCGGTGCCTGTCATGTGTGATTTGAGTGAATTAAATGAATGTGGGTCAATGAAAGGAGGAAGGCACACCCTGCAGATTGAGGATTACCTGTCTCACTTCTGGAACATTTTTCTGTTGGAGTGACTGATCATAACAGAACACCCTTTAGCTATTATTTAGAACCTTTCTGTAATGTTTGTTATGTGGGTGCCAGGAGAAAGAGGTATTCTGATTTCCTCTTTTGATGGTAAGTCTCAGGCATCAGGGACATGTTTTATTCAGGTAAGCGAGAGTAACATAGGAATAAAAGCACAGTGCTGTCAGGTGGCAGGTGGGTGGGAGCTGGGGAGATTCCTGTGATTCCTGTGTTATACTGATCCTAAGCTGAGGGCTGATGTCTGTCACAGGGCTTGTGTGGCACAGGAGGGGAGGGACACTGGAGTGAAGGCTAGCTTGGACTGCAGGGCTTGTCTGTTGGATTCAGGTGCAGTGAGGCTGAGCCTTTCAGTACCAGGCCTGACCAAGTTGAAAGAATCCATATCAAGAGTTATTCCAGCAGCTGAAAATGCCAGAAGATAAGCCCCTCTCAGAATATGAGAGCCAGTGCAAGCTTAGGGACAGGCATGATGTCAGGGGTTGCATTTGCCACCTCTGCCCATCCTTGGTAGCCTTATCATATCATACTTCTCCCCTGTGTATTTGATATCACCTTGGGAAGAGAAAGTGGGAAATGGAAACTCCTTGAGGAAATGAAATACATTTTACTTAGAAAATAGGGACTAAAGTTGGATAGAAATAAAAGTTACCATCATTATTATTTTCACTATTCAGATTGAGGCTTTAAACAACCATGGAATTAGTTTTAAAAAAAATCACACATCTCTCCACATCCAAGTTGAAGTATGAGTTTTGCAAACTTATTACACATTTATCCGTAATTTAATTGAGAGCTGGTATGATCTCTTTTGCCATCCAAAGCCTAATGTGGTACCTTACAGGTAACCCCTGCTCCATGAACGTCATTTTGGCTTTGATATTTGACATAAGGTAATGGAGGCTACACACGTAACAAGACAATCTAGAGGGGCATTACTTTATTAGGATTTTGTTAATTTGCTTGTAAATGAAAAGGTGAATTCCGTGTGAGCTTGGTGCAGATTCAGTTAAGGGTATCCTCCTTGTGCGCCTGAGAAAGTGAAGACAAAAGAAATACAACACCATCTTTAAAGACCACAAAACTTTTGCTTACCTGAACAAAGTAAAAGGGAGAATGGTGTCAATTATCTCAGTTATACAGGAAAACTTACTTTGGTCAATTAATATATAATTTCCTTTAAAAAAATGCATGTTTGCCTAAATTGGCAACAGCTGTCTTCTTCCTACCTGTGCCCCATTGAAAATTTCATTGACTTATTATGCCAGTGTAATTTCCCCAGACAATGCATATTCTGATTTTTTTTTTACATTGAAATTCTCCGGAAGTAAAATGGAGAGGGAACGAGGGAAGGGAGAATAAATATGTTTTCAGGAGACCTGTATTAAATTATTCTGCTCGTCATTTCCATCCTCACTTACAAAAGCAAAGTAAAATAGAAAATTGAAGCGATTATCGAAATAATCCAAGCTCTCCATCTTGGGCCCTCATGTCTCTTAAAAAAGGGGGTCACTGTTCCTTGTTTAGGGTCCTTTTAGGCCTCTTGGGATTCTGCAAGCTCTGTCAGAAAAACAGGTTTGGCTCCTGCCGATGTAAAGCATCTGGTTGAGAAGTTCAGTGTGTTATTTGAAATTCTGGATGAGATGGGGGGTACAGAAGTCATGGTTTTAACATTCCGCATGATTCTGGAGCGGTGCTCAGGAATAACCTTTTCGGGCCTTGTGTAAAGGGACTCCTGCATCCTAGGTTTGTCCAGAGCTGTGCTTGTGCTGATGCTCTGCAATTCAGGAACACATTGAGCCACCAGTTACTAACTGGTGTCCTTAGTAATGACCATTCTAAATACTGTTGTCATTTATATTATGCTTTGGAATTTCTAAAATGCTTTATCCTGTCATCCAAACCCTACCTTTTTAGCTCTCTGTATGAGTCAGTCTCTCTGCCTGCGAACTGCCCAGGAGCTGTGTCTTCTACATTTTTAGGAGTGTTTGAAATTAAGGCGTTATCTTTTCTTTTTGTACCTTCATGCTTTCTCATATCCTGTTCCCCCATCATCATGTGCCCTGTGAACTATTCCTGATATTTCAAGACTCATTTCAGGGACTGTCTTTTCCATGATATTTTCCTCACATCATCTTCCTCTCCAGTCCACTTTGGAGAAATGTGGTGTATTTCTTCCCTTTCCACCCTCCTCCTGTTCAATAACTTCTGTGGCATTAAACCTGTCACATTATATGTAAATGTGGTTACTTTCCTATACCTCCATCTAGACTCTAAATTTTTTAAGGAAAAAAAATTCACTCCGTTCATCTTTGCATGCCCAGAGATAGCCACAGTGCCTGGCCCATATGAGGTTGTGCTATGGAGGATTTTTTTTTTAACTAATGAATGAGATAGACAGGTTTTAACACTCATATTTTCGCACTAGGAATTGGAGACTTGGGAATTTAAAAGGTGTACTCAAAGGTATAAAGCTGACAAAGGGAGAAGGGATTTAAGTCATTTGTCTTCAAGAGGATGGTTTTTCCACCTGGGGTATCTGCCCATTGGAGAAAGTCATGCCTGGTTTTACCTCTGAAAGTAAAAGATCCACATGTTTTCACTGATCTGTGCCAACTGGATATTGCAAATGGGAAAGAACACATGTAGAGGTTAAGAACATTGATTCTGGAGCTTAGCTGCCTGTCCTAAATTTCAGCTAGTACCTGCTGTCAGTTGCCTAACTTGTCTGTGCCTTTTATGTAGAATGAAGGTAACAACACTCACCCCCTATGGTGTTAAAAAAGTTAATTATGTAAATTACTGTAACAGCACCCAGCGCATTAAGCACTCTAAGCATTTGCTATTATTATATGTGCTTGTTGTTTAAAAAAAGGGGGTGAATAAAGAAATCATTGATAAACATGAGGTTTGGCAGATGAAATATTTCATATCAAGAAGTAAAATAATAAAAGCATGCTTAGTGGTGAAAAGGTTGAGAATTATTAGATGTGTTCTTTGTCCTTCTGGCTCAACTTTAAAAATCACCAAGTAAAATCAAATACTTCATGCAGCACACAAACAGAAAATGTCTCCTTTCCAGGGAGGATACTGATGGAGAGATTTTCTAGTTGCTGGGAGCAATTTGGCAAAAAAATAATATAAGCAGACGTTATTTCGAGTCAATACTCCCTTTACAATAGTCACTGGAAAACTATTAAACATGCCTCCAGATCAAAATTTATAACTGAACACACTGATAAGATTCACAGCTTTTTGGTTTGGAAGGGGCTTCTTGTGGTTGCACAGGGAATATTTAAAGAACTTTTTACTTTGCAGTGGTATGTCTTATTTAAGGGCTACTTCTCATGCTAAAGATTGTCTTGAAATGCAATGGAAATAAAGCATAAGGGTGATGCAATAAAATCCAAATAAACTACAGCAATATGCCGGTTTGGGGACTCATGAGCACATTTTGCAGTCACACTGGTAAAATAACATGTCCGGATTAGGTAATTAAGTCAGGGTCCTCATTAGAGAATATGGAAATACATAAAGGCAGTGCTAGCATTGAATGACACTAAATGGGGTGTTGCTAAGTCCTGCTGTGTGCTCATAAGATCCCTGAGTGAAAAAATAATAATAAAGCAATATCCCTGGGATCATGAAAGAAATTGAGAATGTCTATTGCTGACGGTTAAAAGGTAGCATGGAAGAGGAGAAACAGCATCTGATTAAAGTCAGGAAATCTGATTCTTGTCTCAGTTCTGTTTGTTCTCAGCAATACGATTTCAGGAAGTTAGGAGATCTCCGAATTCTCATTCATAAATTGGGGGTTATAACACTTGTCTACTTTGCAGCCTTGGGGTAAGAATCAAGTGACACACTGGATGTGAAGGCACTTTTGAAACTTGAATGTGTTGAAAAAAAATTCAGCTTATGTCCACAGTTAACATTTAAAGCAAATTCCAAAACCACACATTTCCCATACACAGCCTACATTTATATTTCAAGGAAGATTGAAAATCAGCTGGTTATTTGCATAAAAGGGATAAAGTAAGAAAAGTAATGGAGCTAGGAACAAAGTGGTTAGTGCTTAACAAGTGAGCAAAAACAATTGTGATTTGTTTTTCCTCAAGATGTTTCCTGGGAGGCTATATAATTGAAAATTTCTGACTCTCAAATGAGCACAGACCATAATTTGTGAAGAGGCTTTGCTTAGCGTGAGTCCTTGGAATTGCCCTCTTCGGACCTTAAGGGAAAATTGAATGGAGGGCTTAAGTTTCCATTAGGAAGCAATTTTCTTCTGGCTGAGTAACTCGGGATAATACCAGCTGTGACAGGAGAAACCTTGCCAGTCACCCCGGTGGCACTGTGAGAGGATAGCCTGAGCTGCAGCCTTGTTTTTCAGACACTGTGCCCCTGACTCAATTGGGAACCAGGGCCAGCAAACCCACAATCTGTGTTAGACAGTAGTAATTTTTCATTCCGAAGCAGAAGCTTACATCCCTAACTCAGAAGGTATGTCTGACACTCTGCTCATTTGGGGGTGGAGTGGGATAAAAGATGGATGTTAGGTCCTAAATGTACTCTGCAGATTTTCCTAATGCACAATTTACCAGTGCAGAGGGTATACATAACCCCATGGGTTTACCCTGCTTTCATAAACTGGAAACTTTGGGGAAAGATAGGGGCGTAAATAAGCAGATTTGGAAATTCTCATACATAAACTAAACCAAATGACCAACGGAAGCTAGAGATATGGCCGATTCCAAACACTTTAGAATATTTGTCAGAGGTAATGTAGTTTTTAACACTTTGAAAAATGACACCAGGAAGCAGAACACAGCTAACTTTTTGGATGGATACTGTTGGTGCATTGCCCTTCAGTGAACAGGTGCAGACTTTTGGTTGCTGTGAGTGTTGGCTGCTAATTACTACAGCATCCCTCTTCATCCACATCTTCCCAGAACCCTCTGGGAGAGACAGTGGCCAATGACTAGTTGACATGGGGCACAAAAGTCTAGGTTCCTTGCATAAAATGGAATCGATTCTGAGCTGCGGGTTTTGCTCCAGAGATTCCTAAGGCACCGGGATTAAAGTTAAACTCCAGCTAAAAGACTATATCCTGCTTAGCTTTCCTCCTTTGCTCTCTTCTGCTGTACTCCCTTCCTCCTGAGAGCACTCAAAAAACACCTTCACAATCCTCTTCTGAGTGTCTGCTTCTAGGGAACCAGATATGTCAAATACCTTAGATGAGTTCATTGTTGTAGACTGCAGGTAGAAAAAATTCTGGAAAATTTTACCAGTCTCTCCTAATTTGGAGGGTCTTGGTATTAGAGGTATAAATAGGCTATGGGAAGAACTTTGGAGTCCTTTCTCCTGATAAAGCTCTCTTCTATTCCAAGATAGCAGTGGCTTGGTCAAAACTACATGTTTTTCTCTGGAGTGGTTTTCCAGTAGCAACGTTGACTGGAGAAGGAAACCCACCTTAGTATTTATCTGTCACTGCAAAAAAAATTACCACAAATGTAGTGACTTAAAACAAGGTACATTTCACAGGCCAAGAATCCAAGCATGGGGTTTCTGCCTGTGTCTTTCACAGCATCAATCAAGAGTTTGTCTAAGGACCTGGGGTGTCATCTCAGGCTCAGCCTGGGAAGGATCCGTTTCCAAGCACATGTGGTTATTGGTGGTATCCAGTTCTTTGTGGACTGTCAGGTTGAGGGCTTCAACCTCCAGGCCACCTGCAGTTCCTTGCCATATGAATTTCTCCAAATGGCAGTGTACTTCAACAAAGGTAGTGAGGGAGAGCCTCAACAGAGAGAGGGTGCTAGCTAGAGAAAAGCTGCAACATAATGTAGCATAATATCGTGTCACATCCCTTCCTTCTTGCTGTAGTCTATGAGAAACAAGTCATGGATCCTGCCCACAGTCAAGGGAAGGGGATTAGACTGGGGCAAAAATATCAGCTGGCAGAGACCTTTGGGACACTGTTGGAGTCTGTTTGCGGCCCTAATCACTGCCTTAGGTCAAGGAGCTCTGAAAATAAGGATGAATCATTGGGAAGATGGGGGTCATTTAACTATTTTAATTGCTAGTAGCAAAAGTATTAATGAAGGAGAAAACATGTCGTTTTGTCATATAGAAAGAAATCTGATGGTGCGTTTTTTTTTCTTTTTTTTTCCTCTCCCTCACACAAGTTCCTGACTATATGGCCAGGTGGTGAGAACCAAGCATTCCTCATGTTGGGAAAAGATTTTTTTTCCAAACCTGGTTGGGTGTGTCTCCATGCAGTGGATTTCAACAAATCTAGAGAAAATACTTTCGGGGAAAAGATAGCTGGGCTGCAACTTCTTATAGTGTCAACTTCTTTTCCATATTCTTGAAATCACTGCATAACTGAGGTGACATCAACTTCTTCATCACCCTCCAGCTTACTTTCCAGGAACATACTTTTCAAGACATCAGGTAAAAAGCCAAGAAAGATAAGAGTTGTTGGAAAGTCTCCTGTTCTCAATTCATTATCCTAAAGTCACCACCCTCATACTTAGGTAACCAATGAGATTAACATATTTCACTGAAGTGCGTATATTTGAAGAAGATTTACCCAGGGAAATAAAATCAGCTTATAGGTACTATCTGTTTTGGACTGATATTAAGGAAAACATGGTGTCTGAAATGACCATGACTGTTATTTGTAACAATAAGTCCCAAGAATTTTTATTAAGAAATTAAAAAAGTAAGTTTAATTAAAGTAATAATGTTATTAAAACATTCCAAGCAGTAAAGAATAAAATAGTCACTGCAAAAAATGGATCGTTAAGACATAATTGGTAAAATTACATAGAACACCAAAGAAAAGCTATATGATTTTTATAAAAGTTGTAATAAAAAAGATTAGAGAGATAAACAAGATAATGATTCAACAAACCTATAATTTGTGTTCTTAGGAAAGAGAATAGTGTAGAGCAGAAGAGAGGAAAGAACATAACAGAGTAGAAATTAATTATAAAACATTGAGTTGAAGGTAGACCTTAATCTGCCTCTCTGCAGGGTCCTCCATGTGTCAGCCCAATTTAATGGAAGTCAACACTGAATCTCTTCTGATGAGGTTACTGTACTTTAAAAATTAAAGCCTAGAGAGGGGCAGGAACACATTACTTAAAAGGAGAAAAAAAACTTATGATTGTTCTGTCTTGACAGATTTTAGAAAAGTAGTAGAACAATGTTTTGAAGGAAAATAAAAATTTCTACCTCAGAAAGTTATTCTTGAATATAAATGCTATAAAAATTACCACATTTGTACCTCTCAGTGGCAGAAAAAAAATTTTAAAAAACCACTTTTGTAGGAGTTCCTATCATGGCTCAGTGGTTAACGAATCCGACTAGGAACCATGAGGTTGTGGGTTTGATCCTTGGCCTTGCTCAGTGGGTTAATGATCCGGCGTTGCCGTGAGCTGTGGTGTAGGCTGCAGATGCAGCTCGGATCCCACGTTGTGGCTGTGGTGAAGGCCGGCAGCTACAGCTCCTGTTAGACCCGTAGCCTGGGAACCTCCATATGCTGCGGGTGCAGCCCTAGATAAGGCAAAAAGAAAAAAAAAAACAAAAACCCACTTTTGTAGACACTGTAATAAATCAGGAGCATATCAAAATAATAAATTTATCAAGTAAGGGATTTGATATATAAAAGGAGTAACGAGTTATTAGCCTTGAATGCACTCCAGCCAAAAAATTTATCTAAAATGTATGGCCTTAGTGATGCATGCTAAGATATGTGTACCAGTAAGTTCATATGATGCTATTATAAATCATAACCTCTTTAGTGCTTATATATTTACCACTGTGTCAGTTTTTGGATTTACCTATATGTATTTTTAATATCACTTGTACACCATTGTATTTTCTCGTTTTCTTTCTTTTTTTTTTTCGCTTTTTGGGCCACACCCACGGCATATGGAAGTTCTCAGGCTAGGTGTGGAATTGGAACTGTAGCTTCCAGCCACAGCCACAGCCACAACCACAGGACCCAAGCTGCGTCTGCGACCTACACCACAGCTCACGGCAACGCTGAGTGAGGCCAGGCATTGAACCTGCATCCTCATGGATACTAGTCAGATTCATTTCTGCTGTGCCACACAGAAACTCCTTCCCTTTTTTTATTTTGATGTCTCTATTCTGACTCATTGGCAGTTTCGTTATAATCTGTTCCTCAGATGTGGCACCTCACATAATTGATAGCTTATTTTCTGCATCTTGCAATTATGTTGATGAATGTTATCTTATGAGGTATAAAATTCTTATATTACAGCTTTTTCTTTTAAAAGTCTGTAGACATATGCCACGGGTGTGGCCCAAAAAGCAAAAAAAAAAAAAAAATACAATGGTGTACAAGCGATGTTAAAAATACATATATGTAAATTCAAATGTAGTCTATGAAATTCTATCTTCAGTGTTTTAGATGATACATCCAATGCTTTTTCTCTTTGTTATCAAGTTTCTCCTTGCTCCTGGAAGATGACTGAGGTTTATCTTTGGAGACAAGATTTTTTTTTTTTCCACTAGGCTACCTGTGCCTGGGTGCATGATTTTTATAGTCAGTACTGGAATTCAGTGATCTTTTTTCAATTTGAAACCTCAAAAATTTCTTATACTCAGGGAAATCAAATTTTGTCTGTTAGTTGTTTAATTGTTATTTTTTCCATTTATATGTGAAGTCTTTTGGATTGATCATCTGTATTAGTTTCCAAGGGCTAGGATAACAGATTACCACAAACTGTATGTCTGAAACAGAAAAACTTAACTCTGGAGACTAGAAGTCCAAAGTCAAGGTATCAGCAGGGCCAAGCTCCCTCTTTAGTCTTTAGAGAAGAATCTTTCCTTGCTTCTTCCAGCTTCTGGGAGTTGCCAGCAATCCTTGATGATTTTTTGGCTTACGGCAGCATAACTCCAATTTGTCTGCTTGTTTGAATGATCTTCATTGTGCCTCCTCTGTGTCTTCAAATTTATCATTCCTTGCAAGGACAAGAGCCATTAGATTTACAGCTTCTCTAATCTGGTATGACCTCACTTTACCTTGATTATATTTATAAAGACTTTATTTCTAAATAAGGTCACACTTATAGATATGGGGTTTGGACTTCAACATATCTTTTTAGAAAAATACATTGGGGTTTAGGTGATTTACAATGTTGTATTAGCTCTAGGTTCACAGGAAAGTGAACCAGTTTTACATATACATATATTTGTTCTTTTTTTCACCAAGTTTTTGTAGAACATTGGGTAGGCATCCCTGTACCATATAGTAGGTCCTTGTTATCTATTTTATATATAGTGGTGTGTATATGTTAATCCCATTCTCCCAGTTTATCCCTCCCTTGTCTCCCCTATTTCTATTTTACAAATGAGTTCTTTCGTATCATTTTATTAGATTCCACATATTTTTATTAGATTCCACATATATAATTGATATATGATATTTGTCTCTCTCTGACTTATTTCGCTTAGTATGATAATCTCTAGTTGCATCCATGTTGCTGCAAATGGCATTATTTTTTTCCTTTTCCTGAGTAATATTCCATTATATGTGTATACCATATCTTCTTTATTCATTCCTCTGTCAATGGACATTTAGGTTGTTTCCGTGTCTTGGTTATTGCAAATAGGTTTCCAGTGAACACTGGGGTGCATGTATTATTTTGAATTGTGGTTTTATCCAGATATGTGCCCAGGAATGGGATTGCTAGGTCGTGGTAGTTCTATATTTAGTTTTTAAAGGATCCTTCATACTGTTTTCCACAGTGGTTGTACCCTTTTACATTTCCATCAAGAGTGTAGAAGGGTTCCCTTTTCTCCACATCCTCTCCAGCATTTGTTATTTATAGACTTTTCAATGATGGCCATTCTGATCAGTGTGAGGTTGTACCTTATTATATTTTTGATTTGCATTTCTCTGATAATTAGTGACATTGATCATCGTTTCATTCAACATATCTTTCTGGGGGACATAACCACAACATCATCCAAGTCTCTAACCTCATGATATCCATCTCTTTGTGAGACATTTCTTATATTTTCTGTTCAAGGACACATGTTTTAGCAGCTAGCATAACCCCTAATTAATGCATAAAATTTTAACATTAAAATGTTTTCAGTTTATAAAAATACTTTTTCTGCATTGTAATCAAATCTCTTCAAGTTGCTTTTTTTTTTTTTTTTGCCTTCTTGTCATTTTAGGACCGCACCTGCGGCATGTGGAGGTTCCCAGGCTAGGGGTCTAATTGGGGAGCTGTAGCCACTGGCCTACACCGCAGCCACAGCAACGCAGGATCCGAGCCATGTCTGCGACCTACACCACAGTTCATGGCAACGCTGGATCATTAACCCACTGAGGAAGGCCGGGGATCGAACCCGCAACCTCATGGTTCCTAGTCAGATTCGTTAACCGCTATGCCACGACGGGAACTCCTCTTCAAGTATTTTTAATGCTTTTTTTCTTTTTTCTTTTTTCTAGAAGCTGCATATTACAAGTGTTCTGCTTGACATACCTCTCTCTGGACGGCTGAACTCCATAAATGTGTCTCTTTTTTTTCCTCCTTCTGCTTATGTCTCATCTTTTGGGCATGGAGTTGCTCGTCTGTCTTATGTGGGATCTAAATTAGATGGAGGGGGGAATTGCAGCAATTTCATTCCATGATGGCCAGTGGTGTAATAGATGATAATTGTCAGTCTCCCATTTGGGTCCTAAAGGGAAAGCTTCTCTGCTGCTCTTGTCTAAAATTGCAGTGCCTAGGTCAGGGATCTTCAATCGTCTGCCTTAGGAGTAGTTCCCAATTAGACATTGGTATCCCTAATCCCCATCCATGGTTTATCTGGTCTGAATTTCTAGTTCTTGGGCTAAATGCAATAAATTTTCTACTTTAATATAAATATTAGTCCCTGGGCATCTTGTTGACATGCAGATTCTGATTCAGGAAGTCTGGAGTAAGACCCGATTTGCTATTTCTAAGAATTTATCAGTGCTGCTGCTGCCTAAAGTAGTAAGAGCATTGGTTCTCGAACTTGACTATGCATTGGGATTACTTGACAAACCTCAAAAATACGGTTCTATCTCACTCCCAGAGCTTCTGATTTAGCTGGTATAGAGTATGGCCTGGGCAATGGGGGTTTTAAAAACTCCCCAGGTGGTTGTAATTTGGAGAACCACAATGCCTGGAGATTTTCCAGTATCATGGCCAAGGTCAACTCAGTTTTGTTTCGTTTTCCTGCAGTTCTTGAAGATATTCCCTTTCTCTCAGGGATGCTTGGATGACAGAAGACCAGTGTTCCTCCAGGTTGCGAGGTATTATATTACATGTTCCTGGGATTTCTGAAGCCAATCTTTACTCATCTCCATCCTAAGGGGAAGAAGTTGTAGGTTTTCTCTCTCCATCTGGACCTCAGAAGAGCTCAAGGCGTTGTTTATGATCTCCCGGCCGGCTTGACAGCTGCTGCACCCAAAAGGCTGATTGGATTGGACCTAGGAGGGCATGGCAGTAGAGACATGTTTAAATGATTCTCTTCTCCAAAGCCAAATTTAATTTTCAACAGTTCTTTCTTATTCTCTGATTTGTTTTTGCTTAAAATGTAGTGTTTTGCTTTAGAGACGTGATATATTCTTAAATGTCATTGAAGACTCTGACTCAAAGGTCTTTGTCATTTTCTTATTTTTCTTACCTTTTACAAAGGTTGCTTTCCTTTATTGCTTGTTTCAATTTTTCATATTTCTCTCACATTTGCAGTCTTTCCTCAAATATCTCATTTGCTCACATTTAGAACTGGTTGATGTTAAGTCTGACTGCATGGTCTGTGCTGCTAGTCAAGGTTTGTTAATGCCAAGCTTTCTTTCGGGTAAGGGACAGAAATTGGTTTTTAGGTTAATGTACACCTATGCAATGAAATGAAGAATTGTTTCTCCCGTGGGCCTCACACCCAGCCTTGCTGCCTTAGTTCTTTCTAGATGGTTGTTTGGTTTTGCATATAAAGCTCAGGCTACTAGGGGCTGGAAAAGGAGGGCACCAATGATTTCACAAATTTCTGTATATAGACTTCATCTTCCATTCATTTTTTGCTCTTTTTTTACTATTCCTTTCTCTTGTCATGCTTTCCTTTAACTTGTACTTGCTGAATGGAATGTAATCTTCCTTTAATGATGCGTACACCATAGGGGTTCCAGACTATGCAGACTATGGCTTCCTTTGATATGTTTCATCTACCAGTGTTTTCTACCCACCTGTCATTGTTTATTGCTGGCTATTCTCTAAACTGTTGTAGGTTTATACCTTTTAAAACATCCTCTCAACTATCATGAAAGAATCTGAAGAAAGTGAATAAGATCAGCTTGTATCAGAAATGGTTTTTAAAAAAAAAATTTTTTTTTTTTTTTTGGTCATGTCTCTGGCACGCAGAAGTTCCTGGGTCAGGGATGGAACATGCGCCACCAGTGACCTGAGCCGCAGCAGTGACAACACCGGATCTTTAACCTGCTGGGCTAATGGGGAACTCCTTTTTTAATATTTTTTAGAAAAAATTTTAATGGATGCACACTATGCTATTTTGCTGGTGAACTGTATTTTATTGGTTTATTCAGTATTCTGTACTTGGAGTTGAATTTTCTTAAATTTGTATCACTATAAATAATTGTACAATGAACACCCTTAGAGTAAAACCTCGGTACACTTTGTAGATAAAATCCTACAAATACAATTATAGGTTATTTACATGCATTAAAATTATGTTCTAAGTTATGCCCATATCCTCTCAATAGAATTACTTCACTTTATGGTGTCTATTCTCCAATTTTCTTTTCAACACTGGATAAACTAATTATTTCCTTAATCTTTCTTAGATGCATAAATTTAAAGATTTTACCTCATTTTCATATTATTTCTTTGAAGAGACTACCATATGTAAATAGCATTCCTCTGTGCAAAGCACTTATTCCCTGTAATTTTATATCATTTTTGTTACACTCAACTAATCTGGATTTATTAGTTCCTTCCACTCCATTTTTAAACTCCATTTGATCTGGGCATTGTCTTTAATATGGAACTTCCTTGATTTAGGAAACCCTTCTCTGTAATTTCATATGGTTGTTCCACTGTATATTTGTATGTCTGTCCTAATCTCTCCTTTATAAAAACACCAGTCATATTGGATTAGGGCCTACCCTAATGAACTCATTTTAATTTAATTCTCTAAAGACCCTATCCCCTAAATTGCTGTGCACCGTATTTCTTAATAAAAAAATGAGGGGAAGCATGTTCTTTTTTTTTTCTTTTCTTCTTTTTAGGACCGCACCTGTGGCATGTGGAAGTTCCTGGGTTAGGGGTCAAATCAGAGCTGCAGCTGCTTAACAGACACAGCAGTGCTGGATCCGAGCCAAGTCTGTGACTCATTCTGTAGCTTGCGGCAATGCTGGATCCTTAAGCCACTGAATGAGGCCAGAGATGGAACCTTCTTCCTCAGACATTATGTCAGGTTCTTAATCTGCTGAGCCACAATGGAACTCCAGAAAGCATATTCTTTTTTTTTTTTTTTAAATATTTTTCTCATTTATTTGATTTCTCCACTCGGATTTATTTATTTTATTATTTTATTATTTTTTTTGCCTTTTGTCATTTTATGGCCGCACCTGCGGCTTGTGGAGGTTCCCAGGCTAGGGGTCTAATCGGAGCTGTGGCCACTGGCCTGCGCCGCAGCCACAGCAACGCAGGATCCGAGCCACGTCTGCAACCTACACCACAGCTCACGGCAACGCCAGATCGTTAACCCACTGAGCAAGGGCAGGGATCGAACCCGCAACCTCATGGTTCCTAGTCGGATTCGTTAACCACTGCGCCACGACAGGAACTCCCAGAAAGCATATTCTTGAAAGCATTTTTTAGTAGATACTTTAGTCTATTCTAAATGACATTTTTTAAGTATTTAACTTTTGCTCTAATTTTCAAAAAGAATCTGCTCTGCAACCTGACCTTACATACATATGTAGTAATAAAAATAACCCAAGCGTCAGAGGGCTTATAAAGTAAAGCACTCTCCTTTTGTATCTATGAAAGTGTAGGGAAACTTCTGGTAATTATTGTATGCATCCCAGATTTTATTCTTATAGCACTGATTTCATTGCAAGAATATTTGTGCTTGACTGTCTTTGGTCTTTATTTTCAGCTCTTTAACCCCATACTGATCCTAGGACTTCTCTTCTTCTGATTTTAATGGTAGGAAATAGAACTACCAATTCCATACATATGTTGGGGAACCAGCCTTGCAGACAGCTGGAAGAAACAGGTGTACAGAAATCCGGGGACTATTAACATATCTAATTGAATAAGTGTTGGTAGTTACAAAAGTAATTAAGAATAAAAGAACGCCTATGAAGCTCCTAACCAAAACATTGCTGGTAATCAGTGCCAACTTAAAACTCATTTTGTGATGCTTTCTGAAAAAAATGGGAGCATTTTATATTGAATATTACCTTTTGTCTTGTAATTTACATAGGTATCTTTAATGAACAGCTCGTTTATAGTTCCATTGAGTCTTTGCTGAGTGTGTTGCAGGCATCTTTGAAACAGCAGTATCAGCAATTTAGAGTCGGCAGGCTTCTTCTTGAATATTTATAGAAGGATTTTAAAAGTATACTTACCAATTTTCTTTAAGTTTTCTTTTTAAAATGACCATGTTTTATCCTATACTGGAAACACACTTCTTTTAGGATCAGAAAATGAAATGTTTTCCACCATGGCTTTTTTGTTGTCAGGATTTTCAGATTTATTTATTTATTTTTTGTCTTTTTGCCTTTATCTAGAGCCGTACCCGCAGCATATGGAGGTTCCCAGGCTAGGGGTCTAACAGGAGCTGTAGCTCCCGGCCTTCGCTACAGCCACAGCAATGCAGGATCTGAGCCGCGTCCGCAACCTACACCACAGCTCATGGCAACACCAGATCCTTAACCCACTGAGCAAGGCCAGGGATCGAACCTGCAACCTCATGGTTCCTAGTCAGATTCATTAACCACTGAGCCACGAAGGGAACTCCCAAGGATTTTCAGATTGAATCTCACTGAATGGTTCCATATAACATTTTATGACTATTGCTATAATTATCACAGAAGCACATGAGTATTCTTAAAAAAAAAAAAAGGAAATCATTTAGATAGAAAATAAATCACTCATGATACAGCCACATGGAGAGTATGAGTTACATACAAAAATTATGAAATCTATAGGTGTATTGGTTTTCTAGGCTTCCGAAATATATTACGACAGGCTATGCGGCTTAAAAAATAAAAATTCATTTTCTCACAGTGCTGGAGGCTAGAAGTCTGAGATCAAGATGTTGGTGATATTGTTTAAGACCTCTCTCTTTAGTTCCTAAATGGCTGTCTTTTCCCTGTGTCTTTTTTACATGGTTTTTCTTCTGTATATATATATATGTCTCTGTTATAATCTCTTCTTATGAAGACCCTGTTTTATTGGATTAGGCTCTATCCTAATGAACTCATTACAGTTTAATTACCTCTCAAAAGACTGTATCTCCATATATAGTCATGTTCTTTGATACTAAGTGTTAAGACTTCAAATATATGAATTTTGCGGGGACAGTTACTAGGGTTTTAAAAAATGTGTGTTTTATATGTGTGACTTTAATCAATTTACTGAGGTATAATTAACATATGGTGACTGCACAGATAAATGTATAATCTTACAAGTTTTTATGTATATATTATATATGGTCATGAGATTCTTTTCCACCATAATCAAGATAATAAACTTAATCATCAGCATCAAAAAATTTACTCGTTCTCCTGTAACCTCCCTCTCCCTCTCTTTCCTGCTCTGCTCCCATCCTAGACAACTACCCATCTGTTATATAAAAATTTGCATTTCCTAGTATTATATAAAAAAGGGACCATTAGTATATTATCTAGGTTTTTTCACTTTTCATAATTGAGAGGTATTTGTGTTTTGCTGTGTATCACAGTATCTAGAATAGTACCTGAAACATGGCAGGTACTCCAGTTATCAATTAAATGAATAAATAAAATATAGATCAGTGAACATTTTAGAAAATTAAGGAGATGAGATATTATAAACAATTAAATTGCATTGGTAAGTTTGGTGTTCTCTCTGAAGCATCTTAAGTGTTTAAAATCTGCTAAGGGCAGAATTTCTCAAATGGCCTTCCAAGAGTCCTTCCCTGATCACTGGAATCTCTGAATACAATGAGATATCATCCTTGTGATTATGTTATATTATATGCAAAACTGACCTTGCGATGGGACTATTATACAAGTGTGCCTGATCTAATCACATAGGTCCTTAAAAGCAGAGAGGATGAAGTGAGAAAGGTGAAGAGAGGGTGGCTCTAAGGAGCTGAAAGAGAAGCTCCCAATTGAGGTAGGAAGGAAAATAATGACCTCAGTCTTCTAACTGCAAGGCATTGGATTCTGCCAACTACCTGAAATAGCCTGGATAAGTTTGATCTGGAGCTCTGGTGGTTAACACTTTGACTTTGATGGGTGAGATGTGAGGCAGAGGACGGAGCTGGGCCCACCCAGACTTTTGACCTACAGAGCTGTGAAATAATAAATGGGAATTGTTTGAGTTCCTTAAGTTTGTGGTAATTGGTTATTTGACCACCAGAAAAAAATTAGAGGAGTACTGGAGGAGGATGGGATAGGGAGACCAAATTTTTGTGCATCTCCTCTGCAGTTGTTCACTTACTAAGCAAAGGTGATGTATATTGAAAATTCCTTATAACTAAAAAGGAATAGTTGAGCATTTTATTATATTTTCAACACCTATCCTTCCTCACTCTTGTGGTCAGTGATTAAGTAAAAAATGCATTAGGTCTATGAACAATGGTATGGTAGATTTTATTTTTGGCCAAGGTATTTACTTCCTGCCCCTGTGAGAAGGTTATTTTTCTTTGCCTCATTAATATAAGACAAGCCTTTGTAACTGCTTTGGACAACAGAATATAAACAGAAGTGGAATATACCTCTTTTCATTAGAAATTTTAAGAGCCATTCCGTGGTTCTGCCAATCAGCCTGGGTCCTGGAGTGAAGGTGCTGTAAAGCAGAACTAATCCTAGCCTTGGATAGCCATGAAAGATGAACAAGAAATATGTGTTCAGTTTTGTAAGCCAAAGAAATTTTTGTATCACTTTTTCCATAACATGACTTGCCTAAATTGATTGTCAATTCTTAGTACACTAAGCAGAGACCTGCTATAGAAAAAACAAAACTGAAAATACGTGGCATTAGCTTTAAGGTGAACAATATTGGTAAAGAATGTATTATTAGGAGCTAGAAATATGGAGCCCAAGTTACACAGTGGTGAGATATTTGATATAAAATTTGCTACAATAACATGGAAGGCAGATAAAATACCACATCACCTCATGGCTTAAGGTAGAGATGGAAGAAAGAGAATATCAGTAGTGCTTCCTAGTTATTATGGCTGAATTTAACGGATCATTAATGGTGATTTTCAAACTGGGTTATAAAATAGAATCAACTATGAATAAAAAAGGCTGATTAAAACTTAATCTTTTGGTAAGGACTTAAGCATGGATATGGCTTCCCTAGCCATATCCATTTTTTATTTTATATCATACTTTTTTCTTTTTTTTGGCTGGGAACAGTTAAGATCTACTCTTAGCAAATTTTAAGTATGTTATACATTATTGTTAATTATAATCACCATTCTGTACATTAACTCATCAGACATATTCATCCTGGATGTCTGGTGTTTTTTACCCTTTGACCAATATTTCCCTATTTCCTCCACCTTTCAGTCACTGGAAACCACTTTTTTACTCTATGCTTCTAGTAGTTCAACATTTTTGGATTCCACACATAAGTGAGATTAAGAAGTATTAGTCTTTCTGTCTGGCTTTCTGTGTCATTTAGCATAATGTCCAATAGATTAATCTTTGTTGTTGCAAATGACAAGATTTCCTTTTTTTGTAAGCTTGAATATTATTCTGTTGGATGTTGTTACTATGTTTTCTTTATCCAGTTATTCAAGTCCTCACCAACACTTGTTATTTTCTGCCTTTTTTTGGCCACACCCATGGTATACAAAAGTTTCCAGGCCAGGGATCAAACCTGCACCACAGCAGTGACCCAAGACAGATCCTTAACTGCTAGGCCACCAGGAATTTCCTATTTCTTGTGTTTTTGGTAATCACCATTCCAACAAATGTGAGGAGAAATCTCATTGTGGTTGTGATTTCCATGTCCTGGAGGATTAGTGATGTTGAGCATTTTTCATATACCTGCTTGCCATCTGTATATCTACTTTTCATAAATGTTTACTCAGGTACTTTGCTTATTTTAAAATTGAGTTGTTTGTTTTCTTGCTATTGAGTTGTTTGAATTCATTATATATATTTATATTAATCCTTTTTTAGATATATGGATTACAGTATCTTCTCCTAATCTACAGGTTGTCTCTTCACTCTGTTGATTGTTTCCTTTGTTATAAGATGCTTTTACGTTTGATGCAACACCATTTGTCCATTTTTATATTTGTTCTGCTGTCATAATAAAAAACTCATTGCCCGGATTATTGCCAAGAAGGCTTTACCCTATGTTTTCTTCTAGTAGTTTTACAGTTTCATGTCATGTTTAAATCTGTACTGAGTTTATTTTTCTATATGGTTATTTTTGTATATGGTGTCAAATAAAGGTACAGTTTCATTTTTCTGCTAAGCAATAGGAGGCCTTTTCATTTAAAAAAGTAGATTTTCCATTTTTTTTTTATGAATTGATTAAATTGACCTTAGACATATCTCCTAGTAAAGAATACTTAATGAATGAAATAATCTCTGGGGCATCTAGAACGTATGTTGGAAGAAATAAATTACTATTTCAGTGTATCAGGAAGTTGAGAAAATTAAGAGAATAAAGCAACAGCTAGGAAATGGAGTGCTTGATTTTTATTACTATATAGTACTTTTCATATATTTATGTGTGAAATAGATTACTGACCAATGACAGTTAGGAATTAGGATGGCACTTACCTGAAATTATGGTTCTATTCCTAATGCTTAAAGAGAATAATCTCAAAGGTCTGGGTGAAATACTATAAAACAGAAAGAAATTTCATCTTTTAAAAAGATAAAAAAAAAATTTAATTTTCTCTCATATAAGAAGTTTGTCTTCATATCAGTGTAGTGACCTTGGAGTTTGCATACAATAAGGTAAGTTAACCCCCAGGCGTAGAGCAGCACTTTGAGCAGGCATACAGTAATGAGTTTTTTTGAGAAACCTCAAAATGTATGTGTGTGTGTATATATATACACACACACATATACCCTTAGGTTAAATAACTTTCTAGGATCACTCAGAGAATGAACTGAGTCTATTATATACAAGGTTAAGATTTAATATAGGAAAGGATATAGATAAAACTCAGCTGAAGGAAAATGGTACCTATGTGAGGTGATGGATGTGTTAACTAACCTTACTGTGGTCGTAACACACAATATATTTGCAATATATATGTCACCAGATTATCACATTTTATCTTTTAAATTGATATAAGGTTGTATGTCAGTTATGTCTTAATAAAGCTGGGAGGAAAGTCAGCTAAAGGAAGAGACTCATAGGGCAGAGTCTGGAAGAGTTTCAGCTGAAGCTTCCTTTGTCCTCTCTGTGGAGTTAGAGAGTGTTACCCTCTTGCTCTTGACGTGTGACAATACACAGAAAGTATTGCCAACAGGGCATCTCACTGGAGCTTTATTCTAGAGTTATTATTTGGGTATTATGTAGGTATGAGAGATTAATTGTTTACGTGGTGTAACTCATTCTCCATATCTATTGAAACTGAATGGCCCAAAGTCCCCAACCTTAAATCACGAGTTTGGTCTTTCTGGCAGAGCCAGCCTCCAATCTTGGGGGTTTGGGTGGCCACATCCTAAAATCCAGTATGGCCCGCTTCCACTTAAACAAAGATACTCCTATCACATATGAGATAAATTACCTCCCAGAAGCCAAGAGAAAAAACTAGATCTCTCTTTGGGCACACTTGAGCATAAGAAAACGTACTTTCATACTTCAGGAAAATAGCAAATAACTTGTGCTCCCTAAGATCTTGTGAGGAGGCAAGAAGAAAGGAATGTTGAGGATGAGTCGGCTTTGGCCAGTTTCCATGACTTGAAATCAGTAAATGGGAGCCGGTGTCATATGAGCTGCAAGCGACAGAAAGACACCTTGGGATCTTTTGCCCCACTGTTTTTTTTTGCATATACTGACACCCCTTCAACCTCAACTAGATACCTCAGCCTCATATTTCCCATTTATGACTCAAATGGGCTCTTTTTGGCTCTGGAATCTGTCATCCAATGTATCTTCTGTTCTTCCAAGCTCTTTGTCTCACATTTATGGGTGTGCTTTCTAATTCATTTACAGGTAAAACTTTGGAGAGAATAGATCAAGGTCATACTTGTGGTATTATATGAATGTTTATTTATATGCAAACTTTGAGAACATTTGTTCAACCAGCTCTCATTCCATCTTCTTTGTAGTAAACAGAATAGGAGAGGAAACAGTAAAAATGTTTGTGTTCCTAGGGATTATTTCAGGTCTGCCTCAGCCTATTACCAAAGATTCATAGCCATAGGTATAGGACCCTGAAATTTTTAATAATCTTGTTCTTTATGAAAAGACCTTGGGACTATACTCTTATGTTTACTTCAGATTTTAGTGGAAGCCAAAGGCATAAATAAGATTCCTGCATGTTATAACTCTACTTTGGTTTCATTTATTGTTTGCATTAGTGGAACTATAAAAATTGCTTTAAATAGGTTTATTAAATCTACTCGAAAAGTTGCCTTAATTTGCACTATTTAAAAACCTTCTAGCTACTCATCAGTGGTCACAAAAATGGAAAGATAACGAATGTATTTGATTTTGCCTAATTTGCTATCATAGCAATAAGGAATGTTGACAAAAGGAGATTCCCAGTATACCCAAAACAAATCCCTTTAGAGTGTTTTCAACTCATTGCATATTCATTGAATAGCTTTGTCCTGGAAAAGAATAATCTCCATTTATCACAAGGCTACATTAATACATCTTTTAATCCAAGTAGTGTTGAGCTTGAGGTCTCTTGCCTAGATGTTTTATCTGAAGATATTCAGAATGCTTCCATCACATAGAAATTTGCAGGGCTATCACAGCAATGTGAATTAAAACACCTTGACTATTTTGTTACATAATCATTACACTAACAAATTAATAATTGTGATATAATTTAATGTTGATAGGACTTTGTGCAATATATTTCCTGCTGGCAACACTTCTAGAGGATTTATTATTTCTACAAAATAATTAAATATTATCCAGAAGAGTTAAAAATTGTTCATGAGCTTTGACCAAAAATTTACTAAAAAGAAAAAAATTCAGTTTTAAATAATTCACTGAAATGTGGGGTTTTTTTAACATTGAAAAGTTGGAAATAATTCAAATCTCACTTAACTGAGAAGAGTTAGTTAAAGTATAAAACATCAACTTTATGGGAACATTGGCATTTGAGGTTATTTGAGGTAGCTTGTATTGCTTCCCAAATCTGACTGTATATTGTAACCACCGACAGGGCTTTTAACTTCTTTGTCTGATACACCTTCTCAATAGATGGTGCATTTATCTGGAATTCATGGCATAAAGGTGGCAAAGGGGATGGAGGATAAAAATGGGGCCATTGGCAATATTTTCCCTTATGGTTTTTGTGTGAAACTACACAGAAGTGATAATCATTTCATTTATAAAGCTGCTCACCACACTTGAGAACACAATTATTCTTACATGAATGCCTGACCCTGCTATACTACATCAGAATGAAGAGAATCCTTTGGTTAAGCTTCATGGCATGGCAAAGAGAGGACAGTAGGCTCCTCTACAGAGGCGGAGAGTTGGACATCCTGCCTATTCACCTACCGGCCTTTTTTTCCCCACCCCAAACTAGTTAGTAGAACTCAGCCTAGAAATGTGAACATTAAACACTTTCTAGGATTTAAATAACAGTGAGCTTTAAAGAGCACATATTTAAGTGCTTTCCAAAACTGAGACCATAGAAGTAGACCATTTTCACAGGGAACTATATCCAATCACTTGTGATGGAACAGGAGGAGGATAATGTGAGAAAAAGAATGTATATATATGTATAACTGGGTCAGTTTGCTCTAAAGTAGAAATTGACAGAACATTGTAAATCAACTATAATAAAAATATTAAAAGAACCAGACCATTTTATTTCAGATTCTCCATAAGAAGCTATAACTAAATGACAAAGTAATACATGTTCTATTAGTAGAGGTACAGACCCTTTCCCTCTTCCCCTTTCTTAAGGTCTGTGGCTAATGGTGGTGCTATTGTTGATGATATGGTTTACCTAGTACTGTCTGACAAACTAGCTTGTCTCTAATCAGTGGACTTCCCAGTTGGGAGAACTAGAAAGTATCCAGGTAAGAGATGAGTATCTCTGGGATAGTCCTTAGGCACTGGGTAGATACTAAATTAAGTTGACCCTTTGCTGTATAATTCTTCTTCCATCAAGCTTCTTTAATTGCATTTGAATCACCTCCCACTGGAGGGCGCTATTAGAATAGCTATGGGAAAAAATAGTCATGGCCATCAAAGGCCACTGGGCAAGGGCAAGAGTGGGTGAAGGGATGGGGTAGTGGGTGCAATATTGAAGGCTAGGGAGCTTGGCATTGAAAGCTTCAAGCACATTTTTCCCCATGCCTAATGAAGTTTGTGATTCCCCTACAATCTGCTGAACTCCAGTGGAGGTGAGATTGAGCTATACTGGCTTCAGAGATGCTGTTCACAGAGGAGTTCTTGAAATTCTCAACTGTGAGAATAACAGCTCCAATTTATTTTTCAGGTGATGCTGGAGGCTGGGATGATGCATGAACAAAATTCTGAACTAGGCTGGGGTCTCAGAAGCTTTCCACATGATGAGAACAAGTTGAGAGCTCTGTGACAAGGAGAACTGCTGTGAGAGCCAGGTAGGGTGCCCTCCGTACAGTACAAAAATAATTCCCATGGGTGGATAAAGTATAAGAACTTGAATCAAAGTGAAGGGTCTGCAACAATAATCACGCAAAAGGGAATGGTGAAAGACTAAAGAGCAGCCTTGAAGCTAGAGTTTGAAGAAGAGAGTTGTTTTACTGAAATGACTTATAAGTAATTAAACTTAAATTCTTGGTAAGAAGAAGGCAAATGCAAAAGTTTTTCTTAAGCTTTAAAGAAAGAAAACTACATGTATATTTTCAAGCTTAAATCACTTTCTTGGTACAAATTATGCCTTTATTTTGACAGACCCACGGTAAATTTTTTGTTATGCATAAGTGAAAGATATATTCCAAATTTGAAGATTTTATGAGGTGCTCTGATTTTAATGGAGCAAAGTAGTCTGTGGTATTACTAGAGATGGTTTATATGATAGAGAGGGTTGCATACCTGTAGCTCTATTCTTGAGAGAATTAAGTCTATTGTTCTTTTTTTTTTTTTTTTTGTCTTTTTAGGGCCGCACCCATAGCATATGGAGGTTCCCAGACTAGAGGTCCAATCAGAACTGTAACCACTGGGCTACGCCAGAGCCACAGCAGTATGGGATCCGAGCCACGTCTGTGACCTATGCCACAGCTCAGGGCAGTGCCGGCTCCCTAACCAGCTGAGCAAGGCTAGGGACCGAACCTGAGTCCTCATGGATGCTAGTCAGTTTTGTTAACCACTGAGCCATGACGGGAACTCCTAAGTCTATTTTAAATAAGGATCAAGAATGAACTGTGTCTAAAACTTGCTGCTTCATCATATGAACAGATTATTTAGGAGGATATATAGCAAGCCTCATCTTTACCTTGAATTATAGAAGAAATGAGGCTTGGTTTGGATAAGTTCAAACTGAAGTGGCGTATTAATATCTCAAACGCTGGATGAGTTCAGCCTTCATTAATGTTAGATTGTTGGGTTTTAGTGTAGCCCAGGATCACAGGGGTGTCTCACAGCCATGTGGGTGAGAAGACCTTGAGGCTTAGCTTTTCCTTCGAAGGTAAATTCATTTGTATTATCAGTCATCCTTGGAAGAGACTGATTGGGGGTAGGAAATAAGAAGTGGGAGAAAAGGTGGGATTGATCCGAAGTAATTTGGCATTTCTGTATTGTGAAGACTGTGTGACGTGGTCTGGGACCATGCAGGACTGCCCAAATCCAAGGATCGATCTAGGCCTATGAGTTCTAATACGAGATTTATCTGCCAGTGGTTAAAATTCCTCTCCTGTTCTGCTTTCATTTCCCTCAAACTCTCAGTAAAGTCCACTAAAGTTGCCGCCTGTTTTAGCAGTGCTTTTGGTGATTGCGGCAAAGCAGTCTAAGGGAGAGTAGTAGGCTCTAAAGGGAGATGTTAATCTCAGCCCTTCAGGCAATGATCTACAGCAGGGCAGGGGATTGAGGCAGCTAGTGAAAACAGGGCATATCTGTAGAATGTTTAATTGCCCTCCAGGGATTTTTGGCCATTTTTGTGCAACCCTGTTAAGAGGGGACTTCTGGTAGTTAAGTGGGATGAAGCCTTTTTGCTGTTATAACTGAAATAATTAAACCCATCAATGGCCTCATACTAGTGTTAAAATAAAATTCAAACCCTAATCACAGACTACAAGGCCCTCTCCATCTTCATCTCAGTTTGCTCCTTTTTTGTTGTTTCAGCCACCTTAACTTCTTTTCATTTCCTTTCCTGTCTTTTTGTCTTTTTGCCTTTTTTTCTAGGGCCGCACTCAAGGCATATGGAGGTTCCCAGACTAGGGGTCTAACAGGAGCTGTAGCCGCCAGCCTACACCATAGCCACAGGAACGCGGGATCTGAGCCGCATCTGCAACCTATACCACAGCTCACGGTAACACCGGATCCTTAAACCACTGAGCAAGGCCAGGGATCGAACTGGCAACCTCATGGTTTCTAGTCGGATTTGTTAATCACTGAGCCACAACTGGAACTCCCTTCTTTTCATTTCTTAATGAGACCAGTCTCTCTAGCTTTGGGCACTTGGCCATCCTGTAACCTCTGTATAGGAGTGCTTTCACTAGCGCTCTTTTCTTTCTCTTGTGCTTCAGATAATAATTGAATTGGCAGCCCCTTAAAATAATCCTGCCTGTTGTATTTAAGTGTATTATCTCCTCTCTTTTCCTGCTTTGCTCTCTTACAGAAGTTTGTTCCTTTGATACACAGCACTTCAAAATTGTAAATAAATACTTGTTTATTAATTATCTATGTATCCCATCAGACTACAAAATCCATGAAGTTAGGGGCCCAGACTATTTAAATAAGCACCGCTTGATAAGGTTCTAACTGTAGTCCTTTAATCAGAATAGGCCCTTGATACAACATTTTGACTAGATGGACTTAATGAAAATGTGACTCCATTTTAGTTGTCAAACTGGCATGGTCAAAGGACAATTAGGTTACATAAAGCTTATTTCTAGATTTTTTTTTTTTTGGCCTTTTTTAGGGTGGCACCTGAGGCATATTGAGGTTCCCAGGCTAGGGGCTGAATCAGAGCTACAGCTGCCGGTCTATGCCACGGCAATAGCAATGCAGGATCTGAGATGCGTCTGCAACCTGCACCACAGCTCACAGCAACGTCAGATCCTTAACCCACTGAGTGAGGCCAGGGACTGAACTTGCAACCTTGTGGTTAGTAGTTGGATTAATTTCTGCTGTGCCACATTGGGAACTCCCTTGATTTTTTTTTTTTTTTTTAATCGGTCTTCTACTCCCATACACTTTTTCTGTTTGTAATGATGCCATATTTTTAAGAGAGACATTTTCCCATTTGCCATATGCCTACTGGCATATGTCTTCTCTTTCCAGCACTTTCAAAGCAAATGCTTGAGATTCTGCTTACTTTGTTTCTGTTCTTTTATGGCTCCATTTTTATTTCTTCCGGCTTTTAGTCTTGGACTTCATCAACCAACTTTGAAGACAGCTGTGACCTCAGCTTTTGCGTTTGCTTTTGGTTTTTTTTGACTTCAACTTTTAGTACTCTCTAAGGCCTTTGCTTTGTACTCAACCCCTGACTATTTCTATTTCTGGCTCTCTCAGGTTTATTACTTTGGCTTAGCTATGGGTCGGGACCTGAACTCCAGTACATGTTGTCCGATCCCTGTTTGATCCCTAAGTGTATTGATTTCCCAGCTGAGGAAGGCCAGAGTATTTCTTGCTCAAGAGTTTTGGTGTCTTTAGCAAGTGGTATATATCATAATTATGTCTTGTGTGTCTGCGTTGCAATAATAAAACTACATTCTTTCTCACATTGTTTATATCTGTCCTGGTCATCACTTCATTTACATTAGATCATTCTTATATTTTTTAACTTGGTTAAAGAACCACGCTAGGGTTAGCAGTTTTAGCTTCCTGAGATTTCTCAAGGACTGGATAATGGAAGTTAGTTTTCTGTGGTATGAACAATGTGAAATGTGAAGCAGGAAGAAACTAGGCAGAATTCCTCTCTTTTCTTCCTTCTGTTGGCTGCTATAAGACTCACTTCCTCTTTCTTCCTTCTGGAGAAATCCTGGATGTTGAATGGAAAAGCCTGTTGAATGATCTTCTGTGTCTTTTTGCAGGCTATTGTGCAGGGGAAGCATGTGTGAAAACATGTAGCATTATACCACACCCTCCTCTTCCTTGCTTCACTTCCCTTTTTCTCTTACCCATGCCATCCTGTGCTTTCACCTCCTAAATAAAGTATTGGCACCTTAATCCTTTCTTCATTCAAGTTTAAACTGGGTCCAGAATGGCCTAGCAAGGCAGAAATTCTAGTGAAGTGGAACTAGGACAAAAATATGAAGCTAAATGGAGGACAGCAGATTCTGAAGTATGACTTCAAGGGAAATGGTCTAGATAAATTTTAAGCAAAGACTTTTATGCCCTTTTAGAATGTATTCCAGTGGGAATTATGATAAGAGTATGTGATTCAGATATCAACTTTTTAGATAAAATGGAATATGTAAAAGAGCATATCTCAATAGCATTGTGAATAATAGAATCTTCCAAAAAATCTAGGTTAGTCAACAATTTGAAGTTTTTTTTTTTTGTTTTTTTTTTAGTGAAAATAAACCTCTCTTTTTATTATATAGGATATCATTTAAATAAAGCTTTACATAAGTGTTGGCTATCAACTCTTCAGGTTTAGAGACAGCACTTTTTTTTTTTTTGGTAGGATAGAGTGGGAATCTCCAAATATTACCACGTGTGACTTAAACAGTGCAACTCCAGCTTCCTAATGAAAATATCTAAGTCTTTGGGTTTTTCTATACTAGGCAAGTGGATGATAAAAGATCTTTTTGTGAAGGCCAAGTCATGTTGTCCAAATAGGTCTTCCATGACTATTAGAAGATATAAGTCTATTTTTGGTGCAAGCAATGACTGACCTCCATTATTCTACTCATTGTGCCTAAAACACTTTGTCTATAGAAGCATAATCAAAATCATTGCATATGTCTCTAGAGTTCTGTGAAAATTAGATAATGTCAGCAAAAGTGCTTTTAGCTGCTACAGTGGTATTATGACCTTTATTCTCCACTTAGAATTAGTCTTAAAATAGTTTCACGGTAACCTCTCATTAAAGTTTTTGAGTCTGTTTCAAGCCAGTGATGTGGAAGGACAGTAGCTATAGACCATATTAAATCACTAATAGGTAGTGTTTGGGCCAGGAAAAGAAAAAGGAAGCTGCAGAAGAAAGCTGTTAAATTTTTGACATAAAAGTTGTCTAGGGCATAGTAAAAATTACCTTTCAGTTATACTGGTCTTCCTTACTTCCTTCTTTGCCACATAATTTGTTTGGTGGTTTAAATTCAGAATGAGAGGAAAGGGGAAGGGAGAGAATTAAAGGTGCTCTGGGGAAGGGGCTGAGGGATAGATTTTTTCCAGGGTGGTTTATGGGTATTAGAAACAACAAAGTCAATGCAAAGTGTGGTGAAAGTGCTAAGGAGGGGAAATTAAAAAAAAAATTATTCACATATATCTATTTTAATGGGTAAAAAATTAAGTAAAGAATATGACATCATAAAATTACTTTTTGGTTTAGAAACTGTTTCTTGGGTGATTGTAATTTTTTTAGGAGCCTTTTTTTCTTCAAATGAGTTAGATGCCAGGAAAGCAAATTAAAAATAGCAATAAGAAGGAGCAGGCACATATATAATGAAGAATATAAATTATTAAAGCTGCTACAGTAGAAATATATAAAGGGTACTTTGGAGGCAGCGACACGCTTTCTATAAGGAAAGGTACAATTAAGGGGGCCCTCAGAAGACAAGTTTTAGAAAGTAAAATTCACAAAAACCTTTTTGTTCCTCATTGTCAAGGAAAAAGAATCATATAGACCCTTCAATGATCTTAATTCTTGTGATTAAAAGATACTTTATCCAACCTGCTTCTATAGGAGTTCAGAAAGTAATCCATAGGAGCTTGAAATGTTATTTAAAATAATTTTCTTTGAGAAAGTTTAGTTTTTCCAATATCTCACAGCTATAGTGTGAAATGATTTTCCAAATGAATCACTTGGTTCTATTGAAGTCATCTGCTATTGAAATGCAGGGGAAGTGATAGCCCTCAATTCATGGGTAGACTCTCTACCATTTCTTGAGATACATGTTAATTATCAGCCAACACTGGAGGCTGATCTACAAGAGACTGTAAATCCACTTGTTGGGATATTGTGGAGGATACACAAATATCAGAGAGCAAGCTGGATTAGAGAAACACTCGGGTAAATTTCCAAGTCACATGTTTGTGCTTTTATGAGTATATTTCCACCAATGGTTACTGATTTTAAATCATAATTTTTTTAAAGTAACTTTTTTCCATTATCAAAATGCATTTGTTACATAATTTTTAGACAGTAAAAGAAATATATCATTCATAATTCCTACACCAAAGAGAGCTCCATTCCTCCCTCCCTTTCTTTGCCACCATATAAAAGGAGCATATTCTTTTTCTCATAATATCTTCCATAATGGTCTGTCCCAAGAGACTGCATATAGTTCCCTCTGCTCTGTACCTCATTGATTATCCATTTTAAATGTAATCATTGGCATCTACCAGCCCCAAATGCCCCATCCAGCTCACTTTCTCCCTTCTCCCCCTTGGCAACCACAAATCTCTTCTTTATATCTATGAGTCTATTTCTGTTTTGCAGATAGGTTCATTTGTGTCATATTTTAGATTCAACATTATAAGTGATATCATACGGTATTTTTCTTTCTCTTCTGACTTCCTTCATTTCGTATGAGACCCTCTAGTTGCATCTGTGTTGCTGCAAATGGCATTATTTTGTTATTTTTTATGGCTGAGTAGTTATTTATGGATATATGTATATATTAACATATTCACTTACAAAAATAATGATCATTGTGCAAATGGTTATTTTTAACCAGAGTTTTGATATAAAATGTAATGTCAATATTTCCCCATTTGGTTGATTATTATTCTAAAATTATTTTAATGACTATATTGAATTACATTGTATAGATGAACCATATTTATTTTAAAAATATTTTTCTGGTGGGCATTAGGCTGATTCTAATTTTTTGATTTAAAGAATGCAGAGATGTACATATTCCTACTCAAATTCATGTGCTCCTCTATCTAGGTATAACACTTGACACTAAACCTAGAATATGAATTTTAGATTTTCCTCCCTGAGAAACTGCTTGCTATTAGAATTCTTCCTTTGAGTTAATCATAATTTGCAGAGCTGGCTGGTATTATCTATTTAGTGTTAGTAGCTTCAGAGGAGAGAAGATGGATTTGGGCCTGGGGACAGCCCTGTCAGGACTTGTCCAACATGCTTTTGTCTGTGCTTTATTTCAAGCTGCTGTGCTAGGACGTTATTCACTTTCAGCTCTGTGCTGGTCAGTCT
>PVHT021183634.1:29977343-30028323 GCA_004024745.2 Catagonus wagneri | reverse complement strand
ACAGACCCATGATAACTCAGAATGGAAAATGCCATAGCAGCTGAGGATGAAATCATAAGGGAGTTTGTGTTTTCTTGCCATTTGAACATGTATAATAGTGGAGAGGTTAATGTACCTTGAGATTCTCAGCAAAAAGGCAGTATTTAAACATAGACTTTAGAGACAGACAGAAAGGTATTTTCATCACTGGCTTATCCTTAACTGATATTAGCAAAGCCAGTTTCAAGCTCTAAGCCTCACCTTCCTTTTTTTTCCTGAAAAAAAATCAAGGTAGCTGATGTATACTTAGCAGAGCTCTTGTAACGATGATACTTAGGTAAAAAGTGTCTGGCAGAGTAGCAGTAGACCTCCATACAGATATTTTGGTTCTTGTTTATGTACTTAATAAATATCGGAGCGCCCAGTAGATGTTAGAAACAGGTAGGGGGATAAGATACATATTGTCATTCTCCCAGGGCTTACATTATATATATATATAGAGAATAAAGTAATATAAAATAAATAGCACAAATAATTACTGGATATGATATGAGCCATGAAGAAAATTAAGAAGGTTATATGAGATAAAGTACCAGGGTAGATGGGATGGGACAGGTAATGTTGGATAGGTTAGCCAGGGAAAGAGTCTCAGAGAACATTGAATGTAAGCAAATACCTGAAAGAGAAGAAGAAATAATCCATCGTGGGGAAGAAAAGAAGGTCATTCTAGCTAGAAAACAAAAAGTTCCTATTTTTCCTCTTCTTCCTCCCTCTCCTTTCTCTTATTCTTCTTTTTCATCTTCTCTAGAGAGGGGAATCACCATTAATATTTGAGGCCTTTTTGTTCTTGGGCTGTTTTGTTATAAATAATAGACTGAAAGATGAGTTGTCAAAAGTAAAGTTAATTGAGTACATGGGGTGTTCTTTAGAAGTCTACCATTGAGATAAATTTTTAAAAAATGGCTTTTAGATTTAGTCTGTTGTAGGTTTTTCCAATATTTTGATTATTTACTATTTAAACTTGATGTTTTATTAGTATTTATTTATCTCTCAATTTGTATTTTAAGTGATATGAGCCTCTTTCTATTTGTTATTAATAAAAACCATCATTTCCAATCGGTTTGTGGTTGAATTGGATCCTTAGTTAAGGAAATTTCAATTGAAGCTAAGATTTTAATTTTTCTGTGTATTATTGAGGATAAGCACATAGTTTCATAAGTCTGTTATGTGAAAAACAGCTCAAAGTCATTTTTAGAGGTCAGGAGTCCTTGAGATAAGCATGCTAAATTCTTTCAGATTAGAGTTCTAGAGTTAGGCATCTGGAATTAAAATGCTCTTACTTTTGGCTTTTAATATTTCCTCATGATTTATGTATATAATTTTGGATAATTCTTTTAAAATACTCTGCCTATCAATTATTCATATAGACATTCAAGTTTGGATATGAAGGAACCAGTTTGGCATTTGCCCTAGGCAGGTCCTCTTCCACTCCTTTCTGCCTACTGATTTAAATTTGTCTTCTCTTTCCACTAGGTTGTAAATCCTTGGGTGCACAGATCATTTTTATTTTTCTTATCACTCTGTCCCAAACACACATAATAGGTAGTTCACATTTTTATGATTCAAAAAAGTATATTAATTTATCAGCTTCTAGTCTGGGTTCTTTGTGATAAACTTGATTCTCTACTTGAGGTCTTTTGCCTGGGATACAACCTTTTTGAATTTTATTTTCTGAACTACCCTTTCTTGCACCCTAATGCAAAACAGGTCAAATTGTGTGCACTCCGCTGCCATTTATCTTGAAGTTTTTCATCACTTTCATTTTAGAAGTCAAGCTTTACTTGACCTTCAATGAAACATGTACTATGTGTGCATTTTAATATTTAATATTTTATCTTTTGGGCTTTTTTCATTTGTGTTATATTTTTTTGGTGGTCTATGGGAAAATGAAAGGATCAAAACAAAAGAACAAACCTGGTTGATAGCAGGTGGCCAAAATAAGAGGCTTTTCCCCATATCAGTTCCTTAGAGAATCCTTTTAACTTCTCAGTATAGACATTCCTCTCAAGTCCAAATGACCCACCTTATCAAATGCACTGCCCTTTGGGAAAGTCAGACAAATATCTCTGCCTCTAGGTTTCTTAACTGACTTTCACTTAATCAAATTGCTAGATTAACCCATCTTACCGTTTCCATCCGCAAAATGCACTGATGGATGCCCTAGGTGTACAGAGTAGGCTGTGTGCTTACTACTACTGCTCTCACCATTTAGATTATTTGTTGATGAGATACAATTGTGCATGTTCACAAAGCTATTTATTCCAGTCATTTTCTTATTGTAATTCTAAAATATAATTAAATATTTTATTAACTGATATACAAATGCATGGGGAAGATTGTAGATTCTATTAAAATCAAGTTATTGTGGTAATGTATCATAGGTGTATGCATATGTCCAAACTCATCAAAATGTATACATTAAATATGTGCATTTTTATACATTAGATATACTTCCATAAAGCTTATAAATACTTAAAATATTTAAAAAATACATTGTAAAGTTTTGGAAAGACTGAGTAAATTCAGTTCCCTAAAAAATTACATGTGGACAACACAACCATAAAATATGGGGAAAATCACACAAAACTAGAATATTTTTTCTTAGATGGCTTCAAGAGCATTATTAAGTTCTTCACTCTAAAGAATGTTAAAATTTTAGATGACAGGTTGTTGATGCAATTTAGTAAAACATGGCGACGGAACTTCCTCATTGAGCCAAACAGATAATAACACAAAATAAAACTTTGGTCCAGAAACTGTAAAACAGGAAAAATTCTTCCTAACATTGATATCGGCAATATTTTTTTGGATGTGATACCAAAAGCACATCAACAAAAACAAAAAGTATTAAGTGGGACCACATCAAGCTAAAATGCCTCTCCATAGCAAAAGAAACAGTAAAATGAAAGATAAACTATGGAATGGATGAAAATGCTTGCAAATGTTATGTCTGATAAGGAGTTAATGTCCCAAAGATATAAAGAACTAATACAACTCAATAGCAAAAAAAGCTAATCTGATTAGAAAGTGGGCAAAGAAATTAAATAGACATTTTCCCAAAGAGGACATGCAAATAGAAAACAGGTACATTAAAAGCAGCTTAACATCGCTAATCATGAAGGAAATACAAATCAAAACCACAATGAGTTATCATCTCACACCTGTTAGAATGACTATCATCAAAAAGACAAGAGATAACAAGTGCTGGAGAAGTTGTAAGGAAATGGGAACACTTGTCCACTGTTGGTAGGAATATAAACTGGTACAGCCACTGTGAAAACAATAGGGCATTCCCTCAAAAAATTAAAAATAGTCATCCAGTCCAGAAATTCTGTTACTGGGTATTTATCCAGAGAAAACAAAAACACTAATTTGAAAAGGTATATGAATCCCTATGTTTATTAAAGCATTATTTACAGTAACCAAGATATGAAAGCAACTTAAGTGCCCATTAATAGATGAATGAGTAAAGAAGATATGGGATAGCACTCACCACAAAAAAAAAAAAAAAAAAAAGAATGAAATCTGGCCATTTGCAAGAGCATGGATGGACCTAGGAGGTATTGGGCTAGGTGAAATAAGTCAAACAGAGAAAGAAAAAACTGTATGACTTCACTAATATGTGGACTCTAAGAGAGAAAACATGGATTAATTTAACAAAATGGAAACAGAATTGAATGTACAGAGAACAAACAAGTGGTTACCTACCAGGGGGGAAATGGTAGAGGGAAGGAGAGGAATAGGTGAGGGAGATCAAGAGGTACCAACTTTCAGTTATAAAGTATATATCATGGATATGAAATGAAGAGTGCAGGGAATATAATCAGTAATAATGTAATAGCTTTGTATGGTGACAGATGGTAACTAGGCTTATCCTGGTGATCATTTGGAAGTGTATAGCAATATTTAATCACAGTGTTGTGTACCAGCAACTAACATAGTGTTGTAGGTTCATTATACTTTAGAAACAGACTTATAGAAAAAGAGAGAAGATTTGTAGTTATTAGAGGTGGGAGTGGGAGGAGAGGGAATTGGATGAAGGTAGTCAAAAGGTACAACTTCCAGTGATAAAACAAATAAGTACTAGGGATAAAATGTACAACATGATAAATATAATTAATGGTGCTAAACATTGTATATGAACATTGTCAAGAGGGTAATCCTAAAAGTTCTCATGACAAGGAAAAATAATCATTTTTTTTCTATTTCTTTAATTTGGTATCCATATGAGGTGAATGATGTTTACTAAACATATGGTAATTGTTTCATTAAAAAATTATTTCAGGTATCTAAGTTAAATCATTATGCTACACACCTTAAACTTAGATAGTTCTGTATGCCAATTATACCTCACTAAAACTGGGAAAACATTGTATAATTTGAAATTTGAAATAATGTTAATACATACCCTAAAACCCACTCAGATATGAAAGGAAGGAAAAGTAAGCTCAAGCAGAGAGGATCACAGAATATAATTTCCCATAAATTTAACTAACATTTGGAGTAGCAAAAGGCCAATGTTGTGATGAGTCTGAATATCTTTTGGTATTTAAAGGACTTGTTGCTGTTTAGCAATTCCCAGGTTTTTGTTTTTAAACTCAGGAAGCAAAATAGAGCTAGGACATTTAAGAATAGCTTATGCATCATGAGTGGAGTCATACCCTTATTGTATAATTAACCAGATGAACCCAAACCTACACATTTAGCCACTGAGAAGGATCTTAGAGCACCAAAAAGTCAGAATGGATGTACTGCAATCTGACCAGGCCAACAGCTAGTTTTCTACTAAGTTACTTTTTGATTACCAAGAAATAATTGAGTTCTTATTTTTTCTCTTAAAAAAACTGAAGGATATTTGAAATTTGAAGACACTGTCCCTAAGAAGCTATTTGATTGTCACAGTCAGGTGACATATATATTTAATTTTGAAATGACATATTTAAAGAAGTAAAGGTGCTTTCACTGCAGTCTTAAGTATGTGAGTTGTAGTACTGATACCATGCCATATTGGTGCTATGCTAATAAAACAAGAACATATATGGGATGCCCTTTTTTTAACGCACAAGTACTTTTATTCATCAGGCATTTGTGTCAAGTACAAAACCCATAGATGATAAAAGCATAATATTTTTATAATTAAGTCAGTAATCCTTTCAAGATGAAAGAAGGACTTCTTGCTGGATAAATATGAAAAATAAATACCCTTTACTCTTAACTAAAATTTTGAAAGCATTGCTCAGGGAATGTAATTGACACTACGAGGTTGCTTGTTTCACAGAGTCTTATCTATTAGAAGTCTATTCCCATTTTGGACTTGTAACCATACATAATGTATACGTTTATGTTGTTTTGACTTGTATATCTAGAGTCAGGATATGGATCTATATAAATGGGTTCTAGCTCTGACCATTGGACATCGCTAACAGTTCAAATCAGATACGTTGTAGCTTCTCAGCCTCAAATTAGTCTAGGGGCAGTATATTGTCTAATCAACGAGCCTTGTTAAAATTTTGAGTCAAGATAAAAAGAAGTTCACTCTCCAAGCCACCATACAGAGGTTGAATTTATGGATCCATAGGCATGACCCATTCTAAGAAGTGGATTGATTCTAAGTTATATATATATATATATATATATATATGTATGTGTATATATATATATACACACACACACACACATATATATATATATATATAGATATAAATATATCTCACTATGGCCTTTTTAAAGCACACAGTGCTTCCTTGCCTAATCTCTTACCTAACTATCTATAGCAGAAGCCTGCTTTCTTTATCCCTTAAGCCCAGGTGGCTCTTTAGGAGAAAGTCTCTACTCTTGAGTCTAAATTCTATCAACCATAGATCGAGAGAGAGGAGTTCCCATCTTACTATGAGTCTAAGTCCTTATTTTCTGATCTTGGATGGGAATATCCAGTACATTAAGAAAATTTATCCCCTTACTGATAGAACTTGGTCATGGCCTGTGGCCTCTCAACAGAACTATCTCAAGATACAACAATAACTATTCAAACATTATCCAAAATTTTAGTTATTAGATTAAAACATATTGCATGTTTTTAAATGGTTCTTTCTCAGGGAGTGGTAGGGGCAAGACCTGGCAGTTTTTCCTGTGGTAATCCTGTTCTGTATTCTAGAACATCTATGGAAAATTTACTTTACCTTAAGAAAATTCAGCTGTCTTCAGGCACAGCACAAAGTTAAGACACAAATGTTTCTGCAAAGATAGGTCAGTACACCCTGGCTTCTAAAGCCCAGGCTGCTGAGGCCCAGACTGGCTGCAGAAGAGCACAGAAAACCTTATTAAAACAAATTTCTGGTCACATAGACCTCTGTCCATGTCTCTGGTTTGGTGGGTTTTCTTAGAGGCCCAGGAGTATGCGTATTTTTAAAAAGTGCCACAGGTGTCTCTAAAGCTAGCCAAGTTTGGGAAGCAGTAAATTGATGGCCTTTCATATTTTCATATAAATCCAGTTCCACAAATTTACCAATTCAGATGACATTTCTTGGGAGTTTTCTTGTTATAAATGATTGGGGTGCGAAAAAATTGAATTCACATCTTTTTCTTCTGCAAAGTAGAGAATTTCCTAGTTTAAATTTGGACATGTGCTTTTATACTTCTTAAAATTTAAAAATTTTCCCCAAGATTTTGGCTCTAAATTTGCTGTACCTGTCTTCTCCATACTTCCCTCCAATTCCAAAAATCTCAGAATCACATAGACAAGAAAGATAGCTCACTCTTGAGAGGATAATATTATTGAAAGTATCTCACTTAAACATCAGTGTAATGTTCATTTTAATTATTTTTCTTATTGTGGCTTTTAAAAAAGTCTGTCAAGCCTCAAGATTTTTATCCTAGTTTTAGTTAATTAAAATTAATAAAATATAAAATGTGGAAGTGTGCATTTAACAGTAAACAGGAAAAAATTATCAAAATTGAATTGTGGAAATGAGCAAAGGACTTGAAAAGACATTTCTCAAAAGAAGACACAGACCTCACACCATGAACAAAAGTAAACTCGAAATTGCTTAAATACTTAAACATAAGACAAGACACCAAAAAACTCCTAGAAGAGAACCTAGGCAGAACATTCTCTTACATAAACCTATAAATGTTTTCTTAGGTCAGTCTCTGAAGGCAATAGAAATTAAAAAAAAAAAAAAAAGGTAAACCAATGGGACCTAATCAAACTTATAAGCTTTTGCCCAGCAAAGGAAACCATTAAAAAAAAAAAAATGAAAAGACAGTCTATGGAATGGGAGAAAATAGTTACAAATGTTGCAGCTAACAAGGGCTTAATCTCCAAAATGTACAAACAATTCATAAAACTCAACAACAACAAAACAACCCAATCAAAAAATGGACAGAAGACCTAAACAGACATTTCTCCAAAGAAGACATAAGGATGGACAGCAAGCACATGAAAAAAATACTCAATATTCCTAATTATTAGAGAAATCCAAATCAAAAGTACAATGAGTACCTTATACCCATCAGAATGGCTATCGTTAATAAATCTACAAATAACAAATACTGGAGAGGGTATGTAGAAAAGGAAACCCTCCTTCACTGTTGGTGGAAATGTAAATTGGTACAACCACTATGGAAAATTGTATGGAGCTTCTTCAGAAAACTAAATATAGAAATATAATCCGGCAATCCTACTCCTGGGCATATATCCAGAGAAAACTACAATTCAAAAAGATATATGCATCCATATGTTCATAGCTACACTATTCATAATAGCCAAGATGTGGAAACAACCTAAATGTCTACTGAGAGAGGAATGGATTAAGAAGACGTGATACATACACACAATGAAAACTACTTATTCATAAAGAGGAACAAAGTAATACCATTTGCAGCAACACGGATGCAACAAGAGATCCTCATACTAAGTGAAGCATGTCAGAAGGAGAAAGACAAATGCCATATGATATCACTTATATGTGGAATCTAAAATATGGCACAAATGAATCTATGTACAGAACAGAAACAGACTCACAGACTTGGAGTCCCGACTTGTTCTTGCCAAGGGGCAGGGGGAAGGGAGTAGGATGGACTGGGAGTTTGGGGTTAGTAGATGTAAACTATTACATTTAGAATGGATAATCACTGAGAGCCTACTGTATAGCATGGGAAACTGTATCTAGTCTCTTGGGATAGAAGATAATGGAAGATAATATAAGACAAAGATTGTATAAATATGTTTTCCTGTGCAGCAGAAACTGGCACAACAGTGTAAATCAACTATGTTTTAATTAAAAAAATAAAAGACATAGAAATCGCCAATGGGTATATGAAAAGATGCTCAACACCATTAATTTTCAGGGAAATGAAAATCAAAACTGCAATGAGATATCACCTCATGTATGTTAGACTAGTTATATAGAGAAAAGAAAACTTTTATACATTGTTGGTAATATCATAAAGTGGTACAGCTGCTATGGAAAACACTATGGAAGTTCCTCAAAACAGTTTAAAAATAGAATTACTGTGGGACTTCAAGGCCTCTCAAAGGAGATAAAGCTCAAAAAGCCTCCAGGTGAGATAAGAATTACCAGACCCTTATAATTCTACCTGTCCATAGTAATTGTTGCAATGTTCCTGAGGACCTGCCCACCCCAGCAACCTGGCCTATTCTTTCCTGCTCCCTACTAGGAAAGGTATGTGGCCCACTCCTCACCTCCCCCCTTTAGCAAACTGGCCTACTCCTTCCTGCCCCCTGCTTGGAGGTATGTGGCCTACTCCTTACCCCATCCCTATAGGAGCAATATATGTCCCTAACCCACCAGCAAGTGTATCAGAAGACCCCATTCTTCCCCAACCAATCAGCAGGTCAGCAGGTGTGTGGTAAGACCTCTCCTCTCTGTCCTTTGTCTCTGGGCTGTAAAAATAGACCTGATCATGTGCCTGCGGTTGGCTCTCCCTAATTATCAGGAAGTTGGCCTGCTGTGTTAAGGTGTCTCTTGCCACAATAAACTTGTCTTTTCTTCACATTGCTTTGAATCTGGAAAATTCCTTTTCCACCTGCATGCTTAGACTATGACAATTACCGTATTATCTAATAATCTCACTTATGGATATATATCCAAAAGAATTGAAATCAAGATCAAGAAGAAATATCTCCACTTTTATGTTCATTACAGCATCATTCACAGTAGCCAAGACATGGAAGCAACGTCAGGGTTTATCAAGAGATGAATGGATGAAGAAATGAATGAAATATGATACAACATTTAAAAAAGGACATACATACAATGAAATATGATTCAGCATTTAAAAAAGTACACCCTGCCATGACAACCTAGATGAACCTAGAAAACATTTTTCTAAGTGAAATAAATCAGACACGGGACAAATACTACATAATAACACTTATATGAGGAATCTAAAATAGTCAAACTCATAGAAGCAGAGAGTAGAATGGTGATTGCCAGGGTCCAAGGGCAAGGTGAAATAGGAAAGTAATAGTCAAATTGTACAAAGTTTCAGTTATACAGGAATGTCTCAAAGAGCTAATGTACAGTAGAGAGCCTATAGTTAATAATATTCTCTCGTATAGTTAAACATTTGCTAACAAGGTAGATCTCATGTTATGTTCTTAAAACAAAACCTACCAACCAACAAACCAACCAAATAAACAAGCAAATCATGGCTAAGGAGCAGGAGGAAAGTTTTGGAGGTGATGTTTACCTTGATTGAAGTAATGGTTTCACAGGTATAAGCATATCTCCAAACTTACCAAGTGGTATACATTAAATACATCCAGGGAGTTCCTGTCGTGGCTCAGTGGTTAATGAATCCGACTAGGAACCATGAGGTCACGGGTTCGATCCCTGACCTCACTCAGTGGGTTAAGGATCCAGCGTTGCTGTGAGCTGTGGTGTAGGTCGCAGATTCGGCTCAGATCCCATGTTGCTGTGGCTGTGGCACTGGCCAGCAGCTACAGCTCTGATTAGACCCCTAGCCTGGGAACCTCTATATGCTGCGGTTGCGGCCCTAGAAAAGACTACATAAATAAGTAAAGAAATAATACATCCAATTTTTTACATAAAAATTATACTTGAATAAAGACGTTTAAAAATTACATTCTGTATGTTTATTTTTACTAGTTTGAGAAATAGACTGCCTTGTTTTTAAGGCTGTTTGTAGTTTTAAGCAGTGATATTATGACTTCCAATTTAATGCAAATCTTTAAATATACAAGCATTTTCTTTAGATTATTTCGATAAATGAACACAATCCATTATTTGCATAAATACAATCAATTTTAGAATGAGAAAATCTATATTCTAATCCTTGTTCTACAGACTTGCTGTATGATCTTGGGGAAGTCAAGATTCCCTAAACATCATTCATTCATAGAGAACAAACTCTTAACTGATTGCCATGCATGTAAGATCCTATCCTAGGCACACCAGACACCTATTTCTTTCATGTGTAAAATGTGGATATATAATTAGATTGAATTCAAGATCCCTTTCAGTTTTAAAATGATGAATCTGGCATAAAATTCATACTTTGTCTTCCTAAGGATTAAAGAGGCAGCTTGGATTTCTCTGGAGAGCTGAATTGCAATCAGATAGTTGAGAAAAGATGTGAAAGAAAGTAATAACTCCCTTAGAATTGCTAAAGGTCCTCTGATGATTCTAATGGAAATGAGTCAAATGGCATTTGGAGCTTGAGGGAGAAGTTTAGTGGGGAAGGTGTACCCTAGGGCTCACTCTCATACAGAACAATAACAAATTGCTAAGAGTTGTCACAGCAACAAGAGTAGTGTTAGCTGCAGCAGCAGCAGCAGCGGCAGCACTGGATATTCTGAATACACAGTACCTGGAGAAGTGGAGGCGGAATGAGTAAAGACCCCCACCCCCTCCACACACACATACATACAGGAATTCTACAGAGTGGACAAGCCAGCCCAGTGTGACCCTTCTCTACAGATGATAGCCAATGCCTTCAGAAGCGGCCTTTCTCCATTTATGGAGGACCTATTTGTCAGCAGCATTAATATCCCCAGGTACACTTTCCAGGACTTAAGTGACTCTTCCTCCAGAGTGGACGGCTATTTAGGAACATGACATGTGGTCACAGAACCTTCTACCCTTCATCTGACTGTGAGCCCAGAGCTTTCCTCATTCTTGGAATCTGTGACATTCCAGAAGGCACAGGGCACCGTATTTTTAGGAGCACCCTTTTAGGTACTAATCAGCTTGATAGAGGCTAATTCTTTGCTCTTTTTTGTCCTTGACCAGCAACTGTTGTGCTGGCTACAGGCTCAGACTTTACAAATATGGGGAGAGATCATTTGAGAGTGGGAAGATCTGGTGCCCGATCTTAGTGGGTGCTGCCTTAGTGCAGGGTATCAAGTATGCACGTTCCTGGGAGGACCTCAAACTCAAACCTGCAATAGGATTCTGATCAGGGGGATCTTACATATGACATATTTCAAACAATCTGAATTTAACATTTAACCTGAAACCTGAAAATGTAAAAGAGGTAGTTATGATGAAAGAAGATTACCCCAAGTAGAGGGAACAACATGTTCAAAGGCCCTGAGATAGGTACAAACTTAGTCAAAGAACAGACAGATGGCTAGTCTGGATGGAGTTAGTGGGCATGGAAAAACTGGTACAAGATAAGTGCGTGGGAGCCCGGGATGAGTCTGTTAGCAATGCAGTAAAGTGGACATTTATAATATGGAGTGAAAAATGATGGATTTATTATATGGTTGAGGAAAGTAGAGAAATAAAGGCTAGTACCTGGGTTACTGGCTTCACCAATTAGGGAGATGGTAGTATCATTTAATGAAATGAGAAAAGTGAAAAGATAAAACAGTTAAGAGGTTAGGAACCAAGAATTCTCTTTCAGACTATAAATAAAAATAAATCAGTAGAAGGGAATGAAGTCTTGGAATAGTTATAGATATGAATAGGAATTTAAGAAATCACAGGTATACATTTCAGTATTGTAGGAAGAAGATGACTTAGATGATAGAAAATACTGATATGATTAATTATCCATCAGGAAAAAAGTGTCCTGCCTCATGTCACATAAAATTTATCCCAGATGAATTCACAATTTGAAAAATAGATCTGGGACAGCTAGATTTATCTTTACAGAAAAATGAACCTCATCTGTTACCTCATGCCATACACAACAGTTAACTCAAAGCGAATGAGAGATCTAACCATAAGATTTTAAACTATTAAGTATTTAGATGAAAACATAATAAAATATTTGTGGCATTGGATGGACCAGACAAAGATTTCTTAAACACGACACAAAAAGAAAAATTTTAAAAATTGATAAAATGTCTTTATTGACATTAAAACCTTTTTTCTTTGAGATATAGTTAAGAAAATGAAAAGACTAGCTATTGATATCAGGAAAATACTTGCAAAACATATTTCCAACAGAGGAATTACATCCAAAATATATAAAAAACACAGTAAGAAACACAGTTTTTTTTTAAAGGGGAAAAGATTTAAACAGATACTTCACAGATGTTCAACACCACCAGTTAGCATGTAAATTCATTTTTATTTTTTTGTTTTTGTCATTTTAGGGCCACACCCATGGCATGTGGATGTTCTCAGGCTAGGGGTCTAATTGGAGCTGTAGCCTCCGGCCTATACCACAGCCACAGTAACGCAGGGTCCGAGCCACGTCTGCAACCTGGTACCACAGCTCATGGCAATGCCAGATCCTTAACCCACTGAGCGAGGCCAGGGATCGAACCCGCAACCCCATGGTTCCTAGTTGGATTCATTTCCGCTGAGTCACGACGGGAACTCCCTAGCATATAAATTCAAATTAAAAGCACGTAAGAGACCACTGGGCACCATCTGAATGGCTAAAATGAAAACGTTTGACAATACCAAGTTCTGGACTATGTAGAACTGGAAACTATACATATCTGTTGAAAATGCAAAATGCCACAGCCACTTTGTTTTATATTATTTTTAAAATTTTATTGGGGTATTGTTGACTTGCAATATTGTATTAGTTTCAAGTGTACAGCAAAGTGAATCAGTTACATATATGCATATATCCATTACTTTTTCTCATATAAGTTATTAAATAATATTGAATAGATTTTCCTGTGCTGTACTTTTAAGTGGTATACTTGCTCCTTGTTACTTTGCTATTTTACATGCAGCAGTTTATATATATTAATCGCATCCTCCTAATTTATCCTTCCCCTCAACTGTTTCTCCCATAACTGTAAGTTAATTTAGAAATCTGTGAGCTTGTTTCTATTTTATAAATATGTTATTTGTATCTTTTTCTTTTTTTTTTTTTAGTCTTTTTAGGGCCGTACCTGAAGCATATGGACGTCCCCAGGCTAGGGTTGAATCAGAGCTGCCGCTGCCAGCCTACACCACAGCCACAGCAATGTTGGATCTGAGCAATGTCTGTGACTTACACTGTAGCTCACGGCGACACTGGATCCTTATCCCACTGAGCAAGGCGAAGGATCGAACTCATGTTCTCACGAATACTAGTCAGGTTCATTACTGCTAAGCCACGGCAGGAATTCCTAGTTTCTATCATTTTTAATTAGGTTCCACATATAAGTGATATCATATAATATTTGTATTTCTATGTCTGACTTACTTAGTATGATAATCTCTAGGTCTGAAGGTGTTGCTATCAATGACGTTATTTTGTTCTTTTTTATGGATGAGTAATATTCCATTGTATATATGCACTGCATCTTCTTTATCCATTCTTATTTTAATGGACATTTAGGTTGCTTCCATCTTGGCTACTGTAAATAGTGGTGCAACAGCCACTTTGAAAGAGTGTTTTATGAAGCCAAACATGTACATATAATATAAACCTGCAATCTTAAGTCTACATATTTATTCAAGAGAAGTGAAATAGATATTTCCTTATAAAAGCATTTACTCAGAGACTTCACATTTTAGTAAATAATATTTTAATATTATAATAATGTTATAACATTATGCATAACTGTTAAAATTAGATACAAAATGGAGACCAAACGTGAGAATTCTGTGAGCAGACAAAGCCATTAAAGCCATGTAAGCAAAACTAAATCTAGCTTATTTTACAAACAAAAGCAAAACTTAAGGTTACTTTTTGTAAATGCCTCTGACGATCATCATCCTAAAAATGGTATGGGATAATTACTTTTAACCAATCCCTTGTCATTGAAAACCCCCATTGTAATAACTAATCACTGTAAAGGTTAACAACTTCCTCATTTTCACTTCATATGTCATCCTGCAACTTCATGCCCTGAGCTTCATATCAGTCTTGGAATTTGGACACTCCCAATTTTTGAAATATTTTTATATACACAGTAAACTCTTAGTAGTATTAATTGATTCACTGACTTTGACTTTGTTATTTTGGAATTTTTTACCTAACCCAAAACTGGATGTAATTTCAAATATCTATTACCTCGTAGATAGATATTTATTGTGGATTAAGCATGCTATGGAAGATTGGCCAGCAGTAAAAATGGATTAAATATTAGTATATGTGAAAATGTGGATGCAACTCAAACATGAAAGAGAAACAAACATGAAAGACTATGTACTATACTCCATTAATAGAAAATTCTAGAAAAAGTAAAGCTATAAACAGGAAGCAGAGTGTAATCAGGTTTGAGAGGGCATCAATTGTGAGGTGCTATGAGAAAACATTTTAGGATGGTGGATTTGTTGAGGAGCTTGATTTTGGTGGAGGTTACATGACTATATATAGTTACCAAAATTCATCAACCTGTGTGCTTAAAATGAGTGAATTTTTATTTTATACTTCAGTAAAGCAAAAAGTAAATAAAAATAACACACTAAAAACATTAGAAGAAAATCTACAAAACTCTATTGTCTCACTATAAGGGATAACTTCCTAAATAAAAGAGTAAAGACAGATATATTTGCCTACGTGAAAAATTTTTTTAAGTGCATTATAGGATGAGGCTTGCAGGAAATGGTGAACTGCAAAAGAATATTTATGACATACATGACTAAAAAAGAGTAAATATCTCTAATGAGTAATAAGAGTTTACAAATTGTTTACATGAAAAAGATAACACAGCAGAAAAGTAGCCAGAATATACGAAGACTAGAGAGAAAAGATGATACCCAAATGTCCAGGGTGTGTGTGAAAAATGCCTAAGCCTGCTAGTATTGAGGAAAATGAGAATTAGAGTATGAGACCATTTTCATCCGTTAGACTGGAAAAAATTGAAACGAGCAGTTACAAGAATGCTGGTGAAATTGTAAGGAAAATGGCCATCTCTTAATGCTGATGATGGCAGTGTAAAACTCTGAAAGTGCTGGGGGGAAATTTATCTAGAAATATATGTTAAAATTATTATGCAACATATTATTTAATCTGGCAATCCCTCTTGTGGGGGTCTAGTCTATAGAAATAAAGGCACCAATACATGAGGATATATGAACAATAATTTATATTGATATTGTATGGATGTTGAAATAAAAACTGAGAACTACTTGAGTAGGGGAAGGTTTGAATAAATTCTGACACATCTGTGCTATGGATTACCATACAAATATTTTAAAATAAGTTAGAGAGTTATTTATTAATTATAATTGATATCTATGATGTATTTTAAATAAAATCATATAATGCTATATGATTTTTTTGGTAAAAATTGTCACAACCAAAAAGTTTGCATAGGTAGACCTGAGCTGTCCTGATCAGTGGAAAGAATAATATCAGCACATTGCTAATGTTGATAACCTCAGGAGGGAGAATGAGGTTAGAAATTATTAACTTTTACTTTGTACACTTTTGCATGTCTTTGCAATTTCACTATCAGAGGCAATGAGGAGGTACGATCTGTGAAACCATAATATAAAAAATAATAGAGAAAATTAAAAAAAGATACACAGCGTATCCTTCAATTTCCAGATAGTAGAGATTGTGAAATGGCTACCAATCTGGATGAAAGGTTTGGAGAAAAATACAACACTATCACAGTAAATGGGCGTATCATTTGTAAAAGGAATCCCAATTTGAGACACATTACAAAATTCTGCTTAATGTGACAGAAAAACAGTTTTTAGAAAACCTTTTTGGTTATATTCTCTTTGCTCTACTTCCTGTCTCCTTTCTGAACAGGGAGCCTCTGTTAAAGAACATATATTTCCTAAATGCTTGTATAGGTAATTGTGCCTGTGTTTTTCACATGATGGGTGTGGTGATGCAAATTTGAAGAATCAGACACTAATATGTTTCTCTGGCTAAAAAGGGAAAAGTAATGAAAGAGAGTGCAATCAGAGAGGTTGAAAGCAGGGCTGTGTAGGAGGAGAGGTTGGAAATAAAAGATTTGGAAGCCAGTGGGGAAGAAAACAGATTTGGGAAGAGATGGCCAGTGAAGGTTACTTACAGTAAAGAAAAATGCTGTGTTTTGCCACATATACATAAATGCCTGTCTTCTATGTAATCTCTAGTAAAGGCTGTTAGTTCTCTAATGTCTTGAGAAGTGACTTGCTTTTCAGAAATAAGTCTTGCTTCAAGAGGGATGAAATCAGAGGTTGGTCATGAGAGTCTGTGCTCGACTGGATTATGAGAACTTGGGAGATACAGGCCTTACTGCTACTACCTTATTTTTCTTTGTGTGAAAAATGGGAATTTTGAGAGAAATCACAGCTTTTAGTTTACAAAGTTATGCATATTTAGTGCACAAATAATTATCACATGAAGAATTATATGCAGATCTAAATTGATTCACTGATTTTGAAGGGAAGAGGTGGGAGGAAAGAATTATAAAGAATTATTAAGACACAGTAATCAGTCTTGACTTCCAAATTGAATTGCAAAGAATAAAACTGTAATTGAGTAAGGAGTATTTATTCCCACTGATACCTCTCATTTTATGAGGCAACATCATAGTCACTAAACAAAACAAATCTAAAGTCTGAGGTCACATTTCTTAAGACTGATAATAAACATTGGCCAAACTAATGGTAAGCTTGGTTATTCCTATTTATATTTTCAGTGAGTTAAATTGATCATTAAACTATGACTTTCAGTTTTGTTTTTAAAATAACTTTTTTCAATTGTTTACTCATCTAATCATAAAAATGAAATGAGGAAAATGAGGAAAAGTAAAGTATACCAGAATGCAAAAAAGAAGAAATTTCTTCTCTATTTTATTATAGTTGTTTTTTTCTAGGCACATGAAAGCATAATATTTGTTTTCATTTAAAGTTGTAATGAAATTAAATTTTTATTAAATAAATATTTATGAAGTGCTTGCTATGGTACCAGAAGAAAGTTTTAGAGTAGGAGAAACAAAGACTATGGTAGTCACTATAGGTTGCCCCAACCAAAGGATAAAATTATTTATGCCTATTTGTTCTCTATGGACCATTTAATAAATATTCTTGTATTTTGGACACCTAATTGTTTCTGTGTGCATTTGATATTTTCTTAGCGTATAAGGAAATATCAAAAAAAATTTTCTCTCCAAATCCTTCCTTTAATGTCAGGTAGTACTTCAACCCAAATACACACAGGATATATACAATATAGAAAGGGACCAGAGGGCACCTGAATCAGGCATGGTGTGGTAGGTACAAACCTTAGCCCAATGTGAAGGAGAAGTTGGGAGCCTGGAAGGAGGATGGTGCCCTCTTTTCCCTCTCCATTTCTCTTTCCTAATGGGTTTCAACTAAAGTCTATAGAAGACAAAGAGCTTTCAATCAGTGAAAAGTTTAGTATTTAGAGATGCTATCACTTTCAATTGGTGTTACTCTATTTGACTTTGTGTTACCACCTTTTAAATTGGGTCGGCTGTTATGCAGTAAAACAGACAGTCAAACCAGATGTCAAGTATTCTATCATGTTTTTTAAGCTTGCAACATTTTAATATACTTTTATTGTGAAAATATAGATTGACTAATGTTAAGGAAGCAAACACATGTGTAATCACCTCTCAGATCAAGAAATAGTGTGTCCTACCAGGCACTGGAAGACTTCAGAACCTCTTCCCATTTGTTTCCCATCCTATCCAAATCCATCCTCCATGGGTAACTTCATGTTAACTTTTAAGATGCTCTTTTCTTTCCACCTTTGCATCTATACTTACCACTTTTATATCTGTTCTTAAACAAAATAGCTGCTTTAGAACCTTACATTAATGGAACAATACAGTCATTATTTTGTTGTAAGTTTAGCTTAGTATAGTCTCCCAGATTCATACATGTATGTGGATATAATATATATATTACATATATAATTATACATTATATATATATTCTGCTACATGTAATTCCATTGTTCATATACTCCGATTTATTTAACCTTTCTAGTATGAATGGACACTTGAATTATTTCTAATTGGACATACTTTGGTTTTGTCCTAGCCAAAGGATGTATCTGTGAATATTCTTAGGAGCATGCCTTCTGGCATATATATATAAGCATTTCTCTGATACTTAGGAGTGGAATTTCTGGGTCAAAAATGGATGAATATTTCAATTTTATCAGAAAATGCTACCCTGCTTTACAAAGTTGTTACGGTTATTTATATTCCCACCAGCAGTAGATCAAATTTCTGGTTGTTACCATCTTTCAGCATTTAGTTTTATCAGGTGTTCTAATTTTTAGTCAATCCATGTGGTCATATCTAATTGTTACTTTAAATTCTTGTATTTGCCAATTGAAATTAATAACTTTTCATAGGTTTGACACTTGCGTTACCTTCTTGTTCAGTGCGTATTCAAGTCTTTGAGTGATTTTCTTATTGCATTGTCTGTACTTATCGATTTTTATAATTAAATTTTTAATTTTAAGATTATTGAACATTCACATGCAGTTGTAAGAAACATATGAAGTTCTCACTGTGGCTCAGCAGGGTAAGAGCCCAATAGAGTGTGTGTGAGGATGTGGATTCAATCCCTGGCCTCGCTCAGTGGGTTAAGGACCCAGATTTGCTGCACGCTACAGCTTAGGTTGCAGGTGCTGCTTGGATCTGGCATTGATGTGACTATGGCATAGGCTGGCAGTTGCAGCTCCGATTCGACCCTTAGTCTGGGAATTTCCAAATGCCGCAGATGCAGCTGTGGGAAAAAAAAAAAAATAGTACAGAGAAATCCCATTTTCCCATTAATCATTTTCTCTGATAGCAACATCTTGCTTAACAATTGTGTAACGCAATCACTGAATTGACATTGATAAAATTCACTGATATTATTCAGATTTCTAATTTTATATGTGTGTGTTTGCATACATATATTTTGTTCTTTGCAATTTTGTCACATGTATAAGTCTGTGTTTCTACCACCATAGTCAAGATACTGAACAGTTCTATCCACCTGTTGCCCTTTTATAACCACACCCATCTTCTCACCCCCTCCACCTTCTCTGAAAATCACTACAGCTGACCCTTGAACAACATGAGTTGGAAGTACGCAGATCCACTTATACATAGATTTTTTTTTTTTTTACTAGTAAGTACTACAGTACTGCATGATCTATGGTTGGTTGAATCCGTGAATGGGGAACAGCAGGTGCAGAGGAACCTCAGATGTGGAGCAGTTGTGGATGCTGGGAAACTAGAACACGGGGGCTTACTATAAATTATGTGGTGGATTTTTTTGGTTGTGTTAGGTTAGTCACCACCCCTAACCTCTGCGTGGTTCAAGGGTCAACTGTAATCTGTTCTGCATCCCTACAATTTTGCCAGCTCAAGGATATTATATAAATGGAAGCAGGATGTAAATTTGTGTGGTTGGCTTTTTTTTTTTTAAACTCAGCCTAATTCCTGGAGATTCATCCAAGTCGTTTTCTAACCACTTCTTTTAATGCAAGTGTACTCACAGGTCTGTGGCATTCCCTTCTGAATTTTCTCCTTTGTGATTTTCTATTACATTTTTTCTAATATCATCACTAAGAACCATTGCCAGTGTATGTACACCTCCCTCTTTGTCCTTGGGGTACAGTGATTACAGTTTTACCCTCTTGCCTAAGTCACAGCCCTTTGAAATACTGACACATGGATATGTATATCCCTTTTTGTTAGTACTCCAGAAGACTAAGAATTGATTTAGTGAATGAAAGGAAAGGTCATTTAAGCATACTTTTGGAATGAAAATTTGGATAGAAGATTTTTTTAAAAATCTCTCAAAATGGGATAAGTTTACCTGATTAATGTAATTACTATTCTAAATTTTTTCTTTTTCTTCTCAAAGATTTCAATTCATTATAGTTTTAAATCAGCTGTCTTGCTTTAAATTCAATGAGTTTTATTTGCATTTTCTTCTTCAATTGCTATTTTGTATCTATAATATACCTATGAGTAAAACAGTACTAAAGATAAATATTTATTTATTAAAATAAAATTATCTAGTTCCTGAGGTCTTCATGAATGGTAGAAGTATTGTTTTGCATTAGGTTGATTTCTTAGCTCATTAGGATATCTCTAATTTGTTTCCCAGTTTCTGGAGTTAGCACAGTCCCTGACATTATATTAATGTATGTAGAAAGAGTGAATTAAATTCCCAGATTTGTTGTTTATTGCTTTACTAGAAGTTGGAGTTGAAAAAATAAAATGTGCTTCGATCGACACAAATGCTGCTTCTTGCTATTAACAGGTTAACAGGCATCTTCAGACCGTCAAAACCAAAGATTAGAAATGGAAATGGAACATAAAGGAGATGACAGAAAATCTTCTAAAGCAAGCACAGGCACTAGCGTTTAAAACTCTGAGAACAAAGACACAAAACTCCTTATTAACCTCCTGATTTAAAAGTCTAATTTCCCTTTTTATCATATCTACTCACTTACACATAAACATACCATTAGTCACAGGGTGCTTGAAGGTACTTTAGAAAGCCAGGTAGGGACTTGGGGACAGAATTCCTTCAGTATGTTCTAATGAGCTAACAGCTGCGATGCATAGATCATCAACTGCAGGAGCTTGAAGGCACCCTAGGGATCATCCTCTCAACCCCCTTGATTATAAAATGGGAATAAATGAGATCAAAGAAAAGTTGTTGACTTATCCAAGGTTACACTGCTTGGTAGTGGCAGAACTAAGTTCAGATCTCAGGTGGATGAAGCCATGTCAGTGTTGATCTGTTTGACACAAAACAGGGAATGTTAAACTGGAAAATGCTTTGCCTACTCAGTCAGGAAATATGAATTGGTCACCTGCTCTGCATAGGGCAGTGAGCTGGGCATTGTGTGTGCAGAGGTGGATACTAAGAGGTCTCACTGTGAAGCTTGCTAGTTTCTGAGGAGTTAGACATGTAACAAGATGCATTACTATAGGCTGTCTTAAGTGCTACATCAGGGCCATGGAGAAAATGCTGAGAAGTCGCCGAGGAGGGACTCACCAGTTTATTGTAATGCATTTGTCATGTCCCTTCAAGTCATGTACAATTTCTTTCCAGGGAGCTCTGGTGAGGGTATGTGTCACATAACCTACCTTGGACTTGACAGAAACTACCTGACTGTCCAAGGTGTTTCTAGTCCCATTATAGTGCATAAACCTGTGGTTTGTGATTGCTTTTGATTTGATTAAGAAGCACTGAAAGAATAATTCCTAAATATAGGCTCTGATATGTATACAGAGATGTAGAATTATTTAGATATTTTTCAAAGGAAAAAAATATAGGGAAAATGTATTTCACTTTTATAGGATGTCAAGTGGAGGATTCCAACATGCATCTGAGTGTAGTTTTTCGGTTTGCCTCTCCAAGATGCAATGTGCTACATCTTTAGTTTGCCCATGAATTTTCTTTTTCCAGAGTACAGCTCACATAAAAGAAGTACAGCCCTGCCCTATGAGCCTCCTTTACCCTGGTCTCCTCTTCTTTCTCAATAACAAATGCAGGCATATTGAATCAGATATATTTCTCTTCAGTTTTCCTTTTCTGTTGCAAGATGATATTGCAAAACATTCATCCCTGCACTTCCACTTCCCCTCCTTTTTATTCTCCAGTTGTGGACATTTTTTTGGAACCCTGTATCAGAATTCTTCAGACCACTTCTGATTTCAGCTACAGTTATGGTGAACAGTTCTAAGCTCCTTGATAGCATCCTATCTCAAACATCCTCTGTGCCTCTCTCCAAGGCCTTGGGAGTCTTGCCTAACTCAAAAGCAGGTATCATGGAAATACAGCGAAGTTATTGCTTCCAGGAAACTCATTAACCAATTTGGAAGTTTAATATTTTAGCTTAACTTTTGGCGTTAAAATTCCAAGGAATATTCTATACAGTGCCTTAGATAGTTCCCAGAGAGGTTGAACTCCAGTTGCCCATAGCAATACTCAATTCAGTAATGGTCCTGCTATTGTTCATTGTTTACCCCCAACCTCTCGCTCTTGCTTCCTTATTGCAGGTGATCCCTATAATCACCTCCCAGATAAACTACCTGCACCCCAATCCATGTCTCAGGATTTGCTGTGGATCCAGGCCAAGGCATTTCAAAATCTGAACTCCTTTTCTAAACATCATCTCCAGCCTTGATCAACACATTATCATTACTGCTTTGACATTAGGATAACCTTTGTTCTTGAACTAAGTAATTGGTTTGTACTCTATATAAAGCCATGTAAAATGGTTGCATGTTCCAAATTTGCTAACCAGTAGATTAAAAATAATGGCACTAAATCTGTTCAGTGATGTAGTAAATGGAAAAAGCTAGCAGGGCAAGTAGACCAAGAAACTATATAAGCTGAGCTGAAACACTGCTTATCTGCACTAAATTTTACTTCTCTATAGGACTTACTGGAGATAGAAAACATGTGACATGTTTGCAGTAGGTCTACTTGTATTACTGCTCAAAGTGTTTATTGGTCCCAGGTGTTTGCTTAGACACTGTCAATTTTAGATGAAAGGCTTACTTTATTATATTCTTCTTTTCCCTTAGAAAAATAATGAGTGTTCATTGGAAAATGTAGAATACTTAGAAAACTATAAAGAAGAAAATAATCGCGCGTAATTCCATATACCATTAGTGTTTACTAAATTAGTGTTTTACTAAATGTCCTTTCAGTTTTGAGAATCTCTGTGGAAGACAATAGTGGAAGTAAGGATAAGGAGAGAGAGGGAACAGGCTATATTTATAGTTTTGTGTCCTATTTTTCTCACTCATCATTTTATAATGTCATTAAGAAAATCTTTTTACTAATGTCATTTTATAATGCCACACATTTTTCTACTATTAAGTTTTCAGTTTTCCATTATTACAGTAACAATGGGATAATACCGTTTGACAATATTTAATATATAAAACTGATATTTATATCCTGTAAAATAGGACCCTGGAAGTGGGATAAATGGGTAAAAGAGCATGTGCATGTGCTATGATTTTGATGCTTATTGCCAAATTGCTCTATATGTTTTATGATTTGTATTTCCTTGGAGGGCTGGCTTCATGAGTATGAAGTTTTAAAGGGATCCATAGTTAGAAGAATGCCATGTATGGCTCAATTCTCTTTGGTGAAATTCTCTTTTTAATTTTTAAAAAATTGAAGCATAGTTGATTTACAGTGTTTCAGGTGTACAGCAAGGTAATTCAGTATATATATATGTATGCATATATGTGTATACATATGTATTCTTTTTTAGTTTTTTTCCATTATAATTTTTATAAGATATTGAATATAGTTCTTTGTGCTATACAGTAGGTCCTTGTCATTTATCTTTTTTATATAGAGTATATATCTGATAACCCCAAATTTCCATTTTTATCCCTTCCCCCTTTCCCCTTTTGTAAGTGTAAGTCTGTCTTCTATGTTTATAGTCTATTTCTGTTTTGTAAATAACTTTATATCATTTTTTATATTTCAAATATAAGTTATATCATATGAGGTTTGTCTCACTTCTCTTAATATGATAATCTCTAGGTACATCCATGTTGCTGCAAATGGCATTATTTTATTCTTTTTTTCATGGCTGGGTAATATTCTACTATGTGTGTGTGTATCACATCTTCTTTATCCATTCATCTGTTGATGGACATTTAGGTTTCTTCCATGTTTTGACTATTATAAATAGTGCGGCTATGGTCAAATTCTTCATGGTTTTTAAACGAGACCTCCATTTTCATTTTGTACAAATTATGTAGCTGGTCCTGTGTCAATGAGAAAATAAGAAAACCAACATGTGAACATTTCATATTGGGAAAGATGGAGAGATATGTGAGAGCAAAGATTCAAATGGAAATCTTTTTTCCTAATTTCTTTCTCTTTATTCTCTGTTTCTCATTGGGTATTGTCTCTATAGATCCAGTCAGGTTTGTTGTTGTCTTTGTTTATGTGGTTTGTTTTTGTCTCAAACCCATGGACAAGATTAAATGTTTTAGCAAGGCTGACTAAAGAGCTTCAGGTAGTACAAGTCTGGTGAGAAAAGATGAAACCATTTCTTCTTTTGGCTGTTTTTGTACTTACATGGGACTATAACACATTTCAAAGAGTTGAGTAGGAATTTGCTCCTGGGCTAACGATTAATTTTAGTTTTGTGAGATGGAAAATAATACCCACATCAATAAGCATAACTTTGTCTCAAAGATAATGCTGAGGCTGCAGTTCTATCACCAAAAAAACTAATAATGTAGTGCAAAGAGCAGGGCCCCAAAACAAATCGAAACATATCCATGTGCCTCTATCCCTGTATATCTATATCTATGTCTTTTTTGTGTTACTATTTTTTAACATATTAATAATTTTAGGTTAGAGTAGTAAGTTTCTTCAGCTTTGAACGTGTTTTCTTTGTTTGTTTTTTTTGTGAAAGGTATTTTAAACTATTTTCCTAATCTTACTTTAGCCAGTTATATATACCCTGATTTTGGTTTGCTTTTGAGTTTTAATAGTTTATGTGAAAGTACAAATGAATTACATTTTTTATTCAGCCATTCAGCTTGACTGATTACCTTCAATGATTTTATATTTTTTAATGAGCTTTGTTGGTGTACAGTTGACTTAGGAAGTTGTTAGTTTCAGGTGTATAGCAAAGTAAATCTGTTATGCATATCCATGTATCTGATTTTAGATTCTTTTACCATTCTATAACCTACTTGATGGCTACATGACAGATATTTTCCCACTGGCATTTTATAATTCCTTTCTTTTACATATACTAAAGTATTTATTAGGACTTTCAGTTGTAAGCTCTGGAACTCAAATTATAAGCATGAGCTAAAAATTAGTAGCACTGTGGCTCCTGGAAGAATTTATGCTCAGCCCTGTGTGTTTATGTCCATCTTTTGCAAGAATTATGGTGTGTTTGTGTTTTGAAAACCCACCAAAGAAGGGGTACTAGCAGTTAAAACAGAATTTTTACCTCACTGTGCAAACTAGGTCCAGCACTATTTCCTTCCTGTAGATATATTGAGATTATATATGCTTTTTACTGTGCATTCAAGTATTACAACATGAAAAAGTATCAGTGATGTTGCCTACTCTTCAAGTGGCAATGATTGTTTCATGTAAAATTGTTTAAATGAAAAGTAAATACAAAATAAAAAATACTTTAAAATATAGCCCCATAAGTTGGACTTGTTTGAAAATTACCTTAAAATTCATGAAACCAAAATAACTTTGAAAAAGGCCAATATTTATCACCTTGACAAAATAACATTAAAGCACATAAAATTTAAAAAGTACTGCTCTATACTGAAAAAAAATTTTGAGGTAACTGACATAGAATTGTAGGCAGATTGATCAGTTCATTAAAGAACTGCTAATCAAAAAAATACATAACTTGCTAAAATATATTTAAAATTATTTAAAAATTCAAAAGGGTACGGAAACTCCCAAATTCTGAAAAATGGGAAAAGCTGTCTCATCTTACTTTAGCATTACAATTATTACAAAGACTAGTGATGGGGAAAATATATTTTTAACTGACTTAACATTTTGACCAATTTTATTTTAACCACCCATTTGCAGTTACTGAACATGAGCACAAGGCTTAAAATTGGAGAATGGTAGTGATAATGTATATTAAAAATTTCTAGAATATTATAATTTGGTACTCATTTAGTTTAGTTTTTTACTGTTGCTGTTTGATGGGATTATGTAATTGTCCATTTCAATCCTTTTCTATCACTTCTTTGAAGCTATTGTAGCTGTGGTTGGCTTGTCTGTCCCCCTTTCCTATTTGTTTTTGCAGTTCTTCATAGAGTGTTTTGGTAGTACATTATTTAGATTATGTCATTTGGAGGGTAATATATGGGTTATTTTCCAATTATAGTCATTTCATGGGTGGAAATGTTGAGCACAGTTGGTACCATTTTGTCCTCATCTGGTATATTTTTCACTATACCCAACAGCTTTGGTGTTGTTTTTGAAAAAGTTAAAAACGGTACATCAAAATAAAGTTACCTTCCCCTCTAATTCCAACAATACATTTTACTTCTTTAAAAATCTTAAACTCTTCTTTTCAAAATAATATTTTCAGAATTCAGGTTTGTGCTTCTGGGAACATGATGTAGACATGCTTTTCTCTATTCATCCCACTAAGTACAGTGAAAAACTCTAGACATTATATATAAAACAAACATTAAAAAACTCTTATAGATTGAGAGAAGAAGGCAGACTGCCTAGTGATATCAGAGCCTGAGGAACAAAACAGTGGTGAGTTCTCTTGACTTTCTTTTGCTTCATCTATCCCAGACTTAGAGCTAAAATAGCTGGCAACCCAGAAATGCCTAAGGGCACAGATTTAAAAAAAAAAAAGAAAAGAGCCCAACAAAACCTGCTGTTTTTAGCTAGAAAACCAGGAAAGTGGTAGCCTAGCAAGACAGAAAACTTCATAAAATAACCACTATCCTCTGGAAAAACAAAACAACAGTTGAAAAAATTTAAAACATAAAAACTGGGCCCTATCTCTAGTCATGTTATAAAGGCTGCATGGGAAGCTTAGACTTCCAGCCTTGTGAAGTTATAGTAATGTTCCCTGGCACCTCACCAGCAAATAAATGGCAAGTCTCAGCAAAGAAATATAAGACATAATGAAGAACCAAATGGAAATTTGAGAATTGAAAAGAGACCAAACTTAAAGTTCAGAGGGTAGAGCTCAACAGCAGAATGAAAGCGCAGAGGGAAGAAATCAGTGCCTTAAGATAGAACAGTAGAAATGATCCAATCTGAAAAATTAAAACCTGACTGAAGAAATTAACAGAACATCAAATATATGGGACCATAACAAAAGATCTAAAATTGTTATCATCAGAGTCCCACAAGGGGAGAAGAAAGGTCAAGATGAAAAAGTATTCCAAAAAATAATGGTTGAAAACTTTTCAAATTTGTTAAGACATAAACATACAGGATCAAGAAGCTACTCCAAGCAATTGACAAATAGGATAAATCTAAAGACATCCTTGACAAAACACATAATAATTAACTCCTAGAAACTAAAAACAAAGAAAAAACATTGAAAGGAACCAGAGAAAAACAATACCTTAGGTATAGAGGAAAAAACAGAGAGACAGCAGAAATTTTCATAATCTAGACTCAAATTGTTGAAGTTCTGGCTTAAAGTAGTCTAGGATTCTTTTCATGGAGGTCCAGATATTTATATTTCTGTGAATATTTAAAATTTGGGAGGTTGTTTACAGTCCTAGACAAGATATAAATGAGAGGAAATAGCATTTTTAAAAGTCAGAATGGAAGGAGTGATTCAATTAGGTGATTAAAATACTGTTTTTTTCCCCACGTTTTTCTGTGTTATAGTCATGTGGATGCTTTACCTCAGCGCGCTACTGAAATCAGTGGGCAGGGATAATGTAGCTGAACTCTTTGTGATAACGAATTACTTATATCCTTATTAGCCAGTCCTTCTGATGTGGCTTTATCTCTTTTACACGCAGAGAATGAAATCCTGTTCTTAGAAATGTCCCTTGGAGATGATAGACAATAATGTGACATATTCGCATGTCTTTTTCTCATAGAAGCACTGACATTTGTGTTTTCATCTCTATTGATTGATTTGGTTGCTGTAGTTTCACTAGATTGTGAATGCCTTGAGAACAGTGACTTGACCTTGAAATCCTTAGTGTACTAGACAGTATGTAGGGACATTCTGTTCAGTCAATGTTTGCAGAAAGCGTATGCATAAGTAAATATTGGAATAGAGAGTTCCTGTCATGTGTCAGCGGTAATGAACCCTACTAGTTTCCATGAGGACACAGGTTTGATCGCTGGCCTTGTTCAGTGGGTTAAGGATCCAGTGTTGCTGCTGGTGTTACTGTGAACTTTGGTGAAGATTGCAGATGCGGCTCAGACCTGGTGTTTCTGTGGCTGTGATATAGGCCAGAAGCTGCAGCTCTGATTTGACCCCTAACCTGGGAACTTCCATATGCTGCAGGTGCGGCTCTAAAAAGACCCTCCCAAAAAAACTGGAATAAATAAACAGGCCATTTGTATAACTTATGGCATGTTTGTCCAGAAAACAAAACAAAATCTGCATAAAATAAAACCATTTTTTTGTACTTTATAAAATTTATGAAATAGGAGTTCCCTTCATGGCTCAGTGGTTAACGAATCCGACTAAGAACCATGAGGTTGTGGGTTCAATCCCTGGCCTTGCTCAGTGGGTTAATGATCCGGCGTTGACATGAGCTGTGGTGTAGGTTGCAGATGTGGCTCGGATCCCACGTTGCTGTGGCTGTGGCGAAGGCCAGCAGCTACAGCTCCTGTTAGATCCCTAGCCTGGGAACCTCCATGTGCTGTGGGTGCGGCTCTAGATAAAAAGCAAAAAGACAAAAAAAAAAAATTTATGAAATAATACACAATAAAAAAAGAAAACAAAAACAAACAAAAAAGAAAGAATACACATTTTTATTGTTTTACTTTTCTAGGCAAATTTGCTTTTCTAGACAATTCCTGGCAATATAATCAGTGATTACAAATTAATGTAAATAGCTCTGAGAAGCCGTTGAAGCAGGTAAAAATGAAAGAGGCATTTTGTAAGTTGTCATAAAGTGAGGGTTAGCACCTTATTAAATTTTCAGATAGAAAAGATACTGTTCATAATTATATAATTAAACACTGGCTTAACTATGATATCTAAAGTATGTAACCTAGCTAACCTTAATCCAACTATTTAACTTTTATTATTATTATTATTTTTTGTCTTTTAGGGTTGTACCCAGGGCATATGCAAGTTCTCAGGCTAGGGGTCAAACTGGATCAGCAGCTGCTGCGAGCCTACACCACAACCACAGCAGTGTGGGATCAGAGCCTCGTCCGTGACCTACACTACAGCCCACAGCAACATTGGATCATTTACCCCAATGAGTGAGTCCAGGGATTGAAACGTCATTCTCATGGATACTATTCGGGTTTGTTATTGCTGAGCCACAATGGGAACTCTTATTTTCTAATATTTCATTATATGAATTATAGAATTTGTCAGTTTCACTAGTTAACCACACAAAGTGATTTTAAGAGTTTTGAAATTCTTCAAACTTTTAAAGTATCAGAATGTAAATTAAAATGTTTTAAAAATTCATTGATATATGTTAGTATGTATGGTTGTATTCTAATGTAACAGCTTTATAGAGATATAGTTAATATACAATAAAATTCACTCATTTAACATGTACAATTCAACAGTTTTTAGTATATGTAGGATTGTGCGATTATATCAATAGTTTAATTCTAGAATTTTTTTTTTTTACCCCCAAAGAAACCCCTTCCCATTAGTAGTTGCTCCTCATTCCCCCTTTTTCTGAAGCTTTGTTAGCCCTAATTTACTGCTTGTATGAATGGATTTGCCTATTCTGGACATTTCTTATAAATGAGATCTTATAATATGTGGCCCTTTTAAACTGGCTCGTGGCATTTAGCATAATGTTTTCAAGCTTCACCCTCGTTGTAGCATGTGTCAGGATTTAATTTTGATCTAAATCCTAAAGGATGATATATTTTAGTATATTTAAGTCAATTAGAAGATGACAATTTCAAAAAATAGTCACTTTCAGTTGGAATCACCATACTTTTATGTTTCTATTCATAAATATGCAGCTTCTAACATGTAGTCTGAAGAAAATGTTTCCTCAAAAATGCTGAATGAATGATTTAATGAATGGATGTGAAAAAGTCAACTCTGCAGTTGACCAGTTTCATTTGCTATTAGATTTCATAACATTAGACAGAGACAAGAGCAAATGAGTTTCTTGAAATGCACAATCAATTGTGAAATACACTAATGAATCAAAAACATAATAACAATTAGGGAAGTAAAGTTTTAACTAGGGAGTTTATAAATCAAAGGTAACTAAGACATGACTCTTCCATTTCTAAAACCATATATGGTTAATAAAACTGACAGAACTTGCTAATCAAGGAAGAGTCAAAACAAATGAGAATAGACTGAAAATTACCCAAACACACCAGCAACTGTACTAATATCTACTTTTAAGAACGCATGGCAGAAAACCAATTTGTCTTGATGTGTACTGTGAGAACAACCGGAATTTTCACAGTGAGGCTTCTGTATCTGAATGACCATTATATTTTTCCATTTCCACACTCTAAGGGAACATGGAGGGCAGAGCCAGCTGTGTGAAATAGCAGAACCACTGAGAGGTCAGTGAAACTCAATTCAGATAAAGTGAAAAATCTTCCATACGGTGCCAAGGATCTTCTTAAGCAGACGTCTCATATAACAGTGAAGCTTTCAAAAGAGAATACGGGCTGATGTATGTTTTTAAGGGAATCAGAACGCACTATAAAATGAAAGTCTTGAGAGAAAGCCCTGCTAGTTCCAAATTTTCTGCAATTTTGCACAGATGTATTTTTGGTTTTCTAAGCAGTGGTTGCAGTGGAATGTCAGATGGGCTGGGGAATGTTTCATGTTAGCTTGTGGATGCTTTGGCTGCCATTTGTTATTTACCTGGGGAGCACAGGCTGAGGAGTGCAGTTAAGTTTAAAGGCAATACTAATTTGCATGTATGGTCAGTGATCTTTTTCAAAAGTGGTTTTCAAATCCAGTTTAAAAACCAAAAATATGAAGATGCAGAGAAAGAAAATTACATTGCATAACTATTCCTGCCCTGGTAGAATGGTTATTAGTTGGAAACTATTAAATGTAATTTTAAGGATAACCTAGAGTTGAATAATGCTACTTTTAGACTAGTCATTTGAGACTTTCTAAAGTTTAGAGAATGTGAATAGAGCCACCGATTTAGCATGATGATTTTTTAAAGTAGTCAATATGAGTAGATTCAAAATATCTAAGTATTTATTGCACCATTTAAAATTTATAAATGGCTAACTGTAGATGTAGGAGTCTAATTATAAAGTAAAGGTTGTAACTGGATAAACTTCACTGATAAATCTTAAAACCATAAAGTATTTTTATTGTTATCATTGTAAAAGGGTATAATATATGCAGAGATTTATCTCTTAGACTTCCCATCAAGGAATTAAGTCTTTTTAAGTAATCTTAAGCAGTATGTTAATTTTCTGTTTTTTTTTTTTTTTTTTTGTGTGTGTAACTCACTAAATAAAATTATTGGTGGACTCTTATGTTCTAGATTCTGTGATAAATGTGCACTCAAAATGACTAAGACGGTGCTTATGTCCAGCAGGCTTCTAATCTAGTAGGGAAGATAGACACTTTAATAAATGATTCTACCATGTGGTCATTGCAATGTAAATAGATAAAAGGAATACATATTTCCTTGAGACTGCAACAATTTATAATGCTAATATACTGGCCAAGGAGATTTTTCTGAAGGAAGTTATATCTAACTGAGGTTTTAAAATGGTACCAACCAATTTTCCAGACAGGACAGTAGGAAGGATAGAAGATATTCCAGGAGGTGGCTCTTCCATGTGTCAAGGCAAGAAACACGAAGCATTGTGATATGTTCTAGAATATGGGGAATTATAGTCAATGCTATCTGAGATGTATCTTTCTAAATAAAATAAGAAAAGCGTCATATAATACAATCATCGATTTGAGACTTTTCCAAAACGGTGTGGGCTAGAATACCCTATTTTGTTTGTTTATTTTTTAATGCCAGTAGGATTACATCTTACAAAAATACACAGATTTTCTTGAATGGACTTGTTTTTTGGCATATGAACAAAGACATATTTTTATTGTGATGAAAACCAGCATTATGATCTACCTGGCAAGTGTTGGTTCACTTTCCCTCTTCCATTTTTTTCTGCTCTTTCATTTAAGATCCCTATAGAGTGGAAATGTATTCGTAAGCAGTACATTTTACTACCAAAAAAATCACACAACAGCAGAAAAGATTTTAATGGACTATGGAATTCATTTACATGAGATTTAAGAAATATGATTTCCCTTTGGTCTCCAAAAAATGAGTTTAAATATAGTCTTTTTAAGATTTCAGAAAATAATTTTCTTTATGCCAAGTTTTTGATGAGCTGCTAGAGTGATTTTCTAGAAAATATCAGTGACTTCTCCGTTATTCTCTCTGAGTACTTGACTGCTACTGAGAGACATCCACAGATGCTGGGAAAGCTAAGTCGTGTGCCTGCCAGATTCTCTGGGGGAGAAACAGAGCTCTGCTACGTGAGATGCATTTAATATGAAATAGTTATGAAAGAGTAGGAAAAGAATGTGTTGCTTCACTGACAGTTCGTCTTTTCAGATTTTAAGTTTCTGTAGTAACTAAAAAGGAATGAAATGTTCAAGCTCAGAAGCCTATGTATGTCAGCCATCTTTATATTGCTTCTAAATTAAGAGTCGTGTACATATAATGAAACATACCTTAGCCCTTATTGCTGTGTGAGGAACTGCTGTATTTCTCATTTGACTCAGATGTGCAGTCACACATTCAATAAGGGAGCTGCCATATTTTTGTTACTTGTGAGAATGCAATATAGTGTGAGTTACAACAGAGAATGACCTCTTCTCTTTGTTCTATCAGGGTTCATCAACTCCACCATTTAGCTGTAACTAAGATCAAGGTTTCAACATAAAAATATATTTAACATGCTATCAAGGCAGTTTTTTTCTCAAATAATGGGTTAGACATTTCAGGAACCTGAGGAAAATTATAAGGTGACTTTGGATGATCATTTTATGTAGCTTTGATCATTCTGGTAGTGAATTGTGGACAGGTGAATTGATTAACCTAGTCTTATACCCCTTACATTACCCTCTCTATAAAACCCCTAGCCAATAATAGCAGATTTTATATTGTGAGGCAGAGTGAAGTTGTAGGTAGTCAAATTTAGTTCTGTACAAATGTACCTACAAGTTAAATTAGAAGTAATTATAGCTTTCCTGTTTAATATCAGCATAGAAATAGAAGACAAGGAAAAACTCTTATGGAGACCTTAGCATGAAAAGTTGAGAATTATTTAAAAACTATTTTGTCTAAGAGTATGCCAATCCAATTTCCTTCAAGATGTCAACTTATGTTCAGTGGCATGTGGTGATGTTTTAGCATCAGCTTTCCACTTTGGGGAGTTTGAAGCACTCTGGGACTGACTTGGGCATGAATGTGGGACCAGTAGTAGGTCCAGTCCATACAATAGTCATTGCAATAGTTATAAAAGTTTCCTTAGGTCTTGAACTGAAATCCAGTGTACGAAGTTCCAAAACGCTGCTTTGTTTCTTGGAAAAAAATAATTAAATCAAAAGTGACAAGTCATCACAGGTCTAAAACTCTTTTTCAGAACATTTGCTGAGTGATTTTCCCTCTGATAGTCACTTGTACAAGATTTGAGCATGAAGTTCATTGATGAAATAAGAATGTATTGAACATTCACCATATATTTATCTAGGTTCTTTTCTAGTACCAAAGTTGAATGTGTTGTTTTGGCTAATGTTGTAGTAGTCAAAAGATAATTGCTGAGAAACTTGATATTTTCTTAAGAAAGGTAGGGGACTAGAGTTACCATCATGACTCAGCGAAAATGAATCTGATTAGCATCCATGAGGATGCAGGTTTAAGCCCTGGCCTAGCTCGGTGGGTTAAGGATCTGGGTGTTGCTGTGAGCTGTGGTGTAGCTTCCAGAGGCCGCACGGATCTGGCACTGCTGTGGTGGTGGCATAGGCCGGCAGCTGCAGCTCCAATTCAGTCCCTAGCCTGGGAACCTCCACATGCTGCTAGTGCAGCCCAAAAAAAAAAAAAAAAAAAAAAAAAGTTAGAGGACAAAAATATACAACATTTATTGACTTTTTACAATGTGCCAGGCACGTTAAGCCTACAATGTGGATTATTTCTTAGGGAGAAAAACAATAGTATGAGTTAGCATAAATTAGAGTTTTCTTAGGGCATCTCATTTATTGCTTACTACAAATCCAAGGAGGTAAGTATATTTCCAATTAATGAGCAACGGAATACTCTTAAGTGTTTAAAATATGTGCTCATGGTTGCACAATTAATCATGGTGGAGAGAGGCTCCTAATTCTAGGGACATTTTCTGAAAACTCTCCTAGCCTTTGTGATTAGGGGTAGCCTTAGAATTAACTGAGGGCAGAGGTGTTTATAATTTTCTCAAAATCAATTCTTGGATTTCTACTTAGTTTTTCTGACAGTACAAAAAATTTGCATGTCTTTCCCACACTAGTGCTGTCCTTTTTGGCACCCATTCCTCTCCAAAGGAGAAACATTTGTTAATGTATCTAGTTAGAGCTTGAGTCATTGATTGGACTACAAAACTATCAGTCTGAAGAAGATATGACACCATACATAGCAAGGCCTAAAGATGCTATCAGAAAACTATTAGAGTTCAACAATGAACTCAGTAAAGTTGTAGGATACAAAATTAATACACATAAATCTCTTGCATATCTATATACTAACAATGAAAGATTAGAGAAATTAAAATCATTCAAAGAGGCAAAATCCTGTACTCTGAAAAATACAAGATGCTGATGAAAGAAATTGAAGATGACACAAAAGGATGGAAAGATATACCACGTTCTTGGACTGGAAGAATCAGCATTGTTAAAATGATTAACCAGGGCAATATACATATTAAAAGCAATCCCTATCAAATTACCAATGGCAATTTTTAAAGAACTAGAACAAAAACATTTTAAATTTATATGGAACTACAAAAGACCATGAATAGCAAAGCAATTTTGAGAAAGAAAATGAATCAGGCTCCTTGTCTTCAAACTATACCACAAAGCAACAGTCATTAAAACAGTATGGTACTGGCACAAAAACAGATATAGATCAACAGAATAGAATAGACATTCCAGAAATAAACCCCTGTACCTATGATTAGTTAATCTGTATCAAAGGAGGCAACAATATACAGTAGAAGAAAGACAATCTCTTCAATAAGTGGTGCTGAGAAAACTGCACAGCTACATATAAAAGAATGAAATTAGAACATTCTCTATCACTATATACAAACTCAAAATGGATTAAAGACAATGTAAGACTGGATACTATAAAACTCTTTGAGGAAAGCATAGGCAGAACATTGACATAAATCACAGCAGTATCTTTTGGATCCACCTCTTAGAGTAATGAAAATAAAAACAAAAATAAAGAATTGGGGCCTAATTAAACCTAAAAACTCTTGCACAGCAAAGAAAAAAATAAACACCATGAAAAGATAACCCACAGAATGGGAGAAATCATTTGCAAACAAAGTGATCAACAAGGGAACGATCTCCAAATATATGAACAGCTCATACGGCTCAACAACAACAGAAAAGAAACCCAATCTAATAAAAAAGGTCAGAAGATCTAAATACTCAATTTCTCCAAAGAAGACAGACAGATGGCCAAAAATCACTTGAAAAGATGCTCAGTATTGCTAATTATCCAAGAAAATGCAAATCAAAACTACAATGAGGTAACACCTCACAGCAGTCAGAATGCTGGAGAGGGTGTGCAGAAAGGAAATCATCCTGCACTGTTGGTGGGAATGTAAATTGGTACAACCACTATGAAGAACAGTATAGAGGTTCCTTATAAAACTGAAAATAGAGCTACCATATGATCCAGCAATCCTACCCTTGGGCATATATCCAGAGAAAAACCATAATTCAAAAAGATACATGCACCCCAATATTTATTGCAGCATTTTTTACAATATCCAAGACATGGAAGCAGCCTAAATGTCCATCAACAGAGGAATGGATAAAGAAGATGTGGTACATACATACAATGGAATATTAGCCATAAAAAAAGAAATTATGCCATTTGCAGCAACATAGATGCAACAGTAGATTATCACACTAAGTGAAGTAAGTCAGACAGAGAAAAACAAATATATGATTTCACTTATATGTAGAATCTAAAAAAATGATAAAAATGAACTTATTTACAAAACAGAAACAGACTCACAGACTTAGAAAACAAATGTATGATTACCAAAGGGGAAGTGTTGGGGGAGGGATAAATTAGGAGTTTGGGATTAACCTATACACATTACCATCTATAAAGTAGATAATCAACAAACAAGGACCTTCTGTGTAGCACAGAGAACTCTACTCAATATTTTATAATAACCTATATGGGAAAATAATATAAAAAAGAATGGATATATGTATAAGTATAACTGAATCACTTTGCTATACATCTGAAACTAACACAACATTCTCAATCAACAGTACTCCAATATAAAATAAAAGTTAAAAATATAATTAATTATAGATAAGATTATTGTATCTTAAAACCATAGACATTCCTATTCCCTTTTCTCTGTTGAAACTTCTCAAGGCAGCCCATTTCTTGCCTTTCCTGCTGGTATTCCTGTGGCAGAACAGATAAACCAAGTTAAGGACACTATTGAGGCCTGTGCTTGCTCTGTGTGGGCATTCTTGAGAATGCTCTTTCATAATTTATTCAGGAATGGGGAATATTGAGAGGTGAGAATTAGAGCACTGAATGAGATTAAGGCTGTGTTCTGAAGCAACTTTTAATGCATTTGGAATATTAGTTGCTTACATAGATGTTAGCTGTTTGGAAATGGTGGTTTGAGTGAAGCTGTTTTAGTTTCTTATGTAAGGCTCCTTTGGGAAACTTATGTAGAGGCAGCAGTGGTTTGGATTGGCATTTGCTTAGGATATCTCTGGATGTTCAGCAGTGCCTTTGAGATACTGTCACAACCTCATCTAAAATGATACTGACCCTTTGGTATATACATTAAAAAGTATTTTCAGACTCTGTCTTTTTAAACTTTCTTTAAAGCATCTTCAGTTATGGACAAACTTTATTTGAGTTGGTAGTAAAATTTGTTCGTCTTTTTCTGTATTATTTTTGACTTTGGTAATACGTTAAGAAAGGCTTTTCTGACAATGAAATCTAAAAATATACTTTTATGCTATTATTATTTAGGGTTTTTTTTTTTTTTTTTGGTCTTTTTGTCTTTTATCCAGAGCCGCACCTGTGGCATATGGAGGTTCCCAGGCTAGGGGTCTAACAGGAGCTGTAACTGCTGGCCTTCACCACAGCCACAGCAACGTGGGATCCGAGCTGCGTCTGCAACCTACACCACAGCTCACGACAACACCGGATCCTTAACCCACTGAGCAATGCCAGGGATCGAACCTGCAACCTCATGGTTCTTAGTCAGATTCGTTAACCACTGAGCCATGAAGGGAACTCCCTATTATTTATGTTTTTATGTGTTTATTAAATTTTTAAATTACTGCTCTGTCTGAAATTTGTTTTTATATGGTATGTGGTTAGTTAAATCTCAGGTCCACCCAATGTTTAGACATTGTCATTTTTCCACATAACTAATTAATTTTACTAGTTTTGAAATTCCAACTATAATAAATCTACTGCTTGCCTTTTAAATGCTTCTCTACAACCTAATATGCTCCAACATAATTTGTTTGCTTTAAATAGACATATTCATTTATATACAAATGTGTAAAATATTCATATGCTTTTTTGGAACCATGATAAATACTAATGCTTGATGTATAATTGAGCATGTTTCTCTCTTCTGTGTTGATTCTCACATGTGATTTTTTTTTTTTTTTTGCAGTCACACTGACCACTGTAGCCTTCCTTATTTAGAAATATTCTGGGAGATGGATTAAGTGACTTGCTTGTGAACTCAGGGAAGTGATATCCCAATGCCACCTTCACAGAGTACAGATACACACAAGTTATAGTTTTTTTGCAAAATATAATGACCTCTGCCCTATCAAATTTTAATGAGAAAAATGTCACTGATTCAGATAATGTCAGTTCTGTTTGGGCCATTATTATGGGGCTAAATCAACTCAACATTTGAGAGGTGAGCAAACTGGCTGAGTGATGCAAAAATACAAAGCTATGCCTGAAATTTAGATAAACCATAATAACTATAATAATGGTATCAGCAATGATTAGGAAATGTTGAATGTTGTAGGCTATATGTGAGGAATCCCTTAAATTCTTAAAATATCCACAATATTATTTTCATTTTTAAAGTGAGAAAACAGGCTCAGAGAAATCAAGTAACTTACTCATTTCGTACAGTCAGTGGTGCAGCTGGGAGCTGGGATTTACATCCCAAATGGTACAGTTTAAACTCTGGGCTAATTTTTCAGTTTGCTAATTCATCCCCTCTTTCTTTTTCTTCCATGCCCAGTGACCAAGGGTAGCAAACTGAATGTGGTAATTGTGGAAATGAATTCCACTGGTAATACCTGTATTAAATGACTGCCAAGACAGTCGCTTGAGCTGTGTCTTCCAACTGCACTGCAGGAAAGTCATAAGAGCTATCTGCTGAGCTACTGTTTATATTTAGCAAAGATAGAGTTATGGATGCAAGTTTTTTACAGCTATTTTAAAGGCATTTTCCTTCACATATTTATATTTACCTATAATCAGAACAGTCTTAATGATTTTGCCATATGTTCACAATTTCTAAATTCTCTTCAGGACATGTTCACGTTCTGTAAGGTCAATACCAGCCTTTAAAATTTAATAAAATAGAAATATTTTATAGTAATAACTTCATTTGTGGAGCAGTTTGAAATGTTATGGGTATGCCTTCTTTGCTAACTTAATTTACAGACAGCCTGTTTCAATTTTCTCTAGTTTGTACCTGCTTGGGTTCAACTAGATTAAGGTTTAAAAATTGAAGAGGGGGAGGGGACTATTTACTGGGCAAAATGGGAAAGAGTAGATAGTTCCAGTTGCCCTCACCCTAATGTCCCACTTCAAGTCCCAAAAGTAAATGACGTGGCTGGAGATGGAGGTGATGTTACTGTCCCTCTTGGACCTAGGCTGGACTTTGACCCCCGTGTTAGCTTGCTTGGTTTAATGTTCTCTTGAGGAAGTAAGAGACATTGGGTTGGGTGAAAAATCATCTGGACAAAAAAGCTGTGCACCATAGCCACTTCTCCTTTCTCTAACCATGCTTGTTCTCCCTGCAGATGATGGAAGAAGAACAAGCATGGCTATGTATTAAAGTAGGCTACATACTCACCACAGTACAGGATGTGTCAAGAGTGCCTTAGAGATAAGTGAGCCCTCAGCAGAAGGAAGAAGGCCCAGTTCTTCCCCAGGGCTGTCATATCAGAAGTGGTAGATAAGATGGAGTGGCTTGATAGTTTGTCTCACCTGTGGATTTACTATTTGGCAATTTTAGAAATTAAAACGTGCCTTTGGATAGACTATAATAACTAATAAAAATTACATCAAATATATTAATCATGTAAAATATAAACGTAACTACTATTTAAGCCCTGAACAAAATGGCTTACTTTGTACTTCTACTTTTCTTACTTTGTACTTCTACTTTTCTTACTTTGTACTTCTACTTTTTAAAGAGAAATAACACTATTTGAATGTTAGCAATATGTTGGAGTTCCCATCATGGCTCAGCAGAAATGAATCTGATTAGTAACCATGAGGACACAGGCCTCGCTGAGCTGGGTTAAGGATCTGGTGTTGCTGTGAGCTGTGGTATAATTTGCAGATGCAGCTCGGATCTGGTTGTGGCATAGGCCTGTGGCTACAGCTCTGACTTGACCCCTAGCCTGAGAACCTCCATATGCCATGGGTGTGGCCCTAAAAAGACAAATAATAATAATAATAATGTTGAAAATACCATTTATTCTAACTTACATTAAATATTCAGAGCTTTAAGAAATAACCTCTGCAAAATGAAAGACATATTTTTATGCAAGAGAAATTTATGGATTTTATTGGGAGGGGATGAACCTTCACGAAAACCAAACAAATCCAATGGACTCCTCAGATATTCAACAGAGAGGTAAAGCGTTAATACTGTCCCATACTAGGTGAAAAATTGCGATGAAAAATATAAGTATAATTTGTTGCAGACTATTCTCAATATTTGGCTTTTCAGAAAAAGGAAAAATGCAGCCCAGAGCCAACACATTTCATCATTTGAGTTTCATTATAAAAATGACAAAAACTTACTGGCTTGGAAATATTAAAGGCAACATGATGGGATGTAGGATCCTGTTAATAGCTGTCAAATCTAGAGAAATTTCAATCAAGGGAAGAAGGAAAATACCACATGAGAAGTTTCTGATGCTCTTCGAAATTAAAATCTTTACAAAGCTGTTTCCCAGTGGCTCTCTCTGGGGTAAAAAGGCTATTTTACCTTTGGAATATATTCCCACTCATTTTATGAGGCCCAGAAATTATTATATTTTATACTAGCCTTGTTACACTAAAATGACAGGGAAGGATTTCTAAAGTAGAATTAGGACTCAAGTGACAATGATTTTAAATCATTGTTTCACAAAAGGATATAAGATTGAAACATCATTAAAGTAAGAGCATGCATGGCAGGCAAAGTTAACTGGCAGCAAAAGGTCCAGAGAGGTCAGATGTGTCTTCCAGTTGCTTTCCCTTTGTAATGGCCATATGGGAAACACTTTTTCTCTTGGATCAGGAAGCACTGACATGTGCGCAGAATAGCTTGGAACCAGGGAGCCCCAGGTGGAGTCTGAGCTAGGATTTCTTATAGCCTGTTGGTCAGGTAGGCATATTTTTATTATGTAACCAGTCTTGACAGCAATGCACCATTCTCCCCACCCCTACTTTTCAGCTACAGGGGTTTAGCCAAGATCAGTTGTAAATCACCAATCTCACTATTATCAGTAAACAAAGGTAACAGGATGGTATGAATGACTCTGAAAATCCTCAAAGACTCATGGTTACAAAGCAACTTTATTACTCAGTACCTTTTATTCTTTGGCCAGGGATTGTGCCTTGTAGGTACTTTTGCAAAACAATTCAGGTCAGTTCTAGACTTGTTACAGTTTACTCTTGCAAATAACTATAAGGCTACTTGCCGGCAAGAACATTTCAGGAAATCACAATAAATTGTGATACTGATTTCTTGCTAGATAATTGGAATGCTATTATATGTACTGATGTGTCAGGATTTCCAATATACTAATTGTATAAAACAACCACTTTTTTTTTTTTTAAGTTGTAGATTGGAAGAGGCATCATTTTTGTCCTTAACATCAAAGCTAAATTCCTTTAGATAATACATGGAGGAATCTTGATGACTTAAATGAAAGTGAATGTATTACTAGCTTTTTCATGTGAGTATTGGTTTAGTAAATTGTGCCCACTATAAGTTTAATGCCTCTTAGCTTCAAATATGTGATACCAAAACATTTCTTCCTTAACAGCTAGCATAATGCTAGTCTTTGTTAGTAAAGGCACTGAAGGAGGACGGGGCTTTTCTCCTTGGATCTGGCATGCTTTGCTTTCTATTTGTGAAGGACTAGGCTGGCATGTAGGACCTCTGGTAGAGGTCATCAGATCTCCTTGATGAGTTCAGCAGGTGGTTTTATGAGTTTCATAGACCCTACAGTTGGCCTCATAGAAGCAAGGCCATTGGCACCTTAGCTTCTGTGTGAACTCTATGGATAACACAGCTAGCTGCTACAGAGTAAGTTCCGGGGCACCCCAGCTGACTTCCTGGAATCTTCCCAGTGATTTCCCTGTGGGAAGTGTCCTAGTATCTTTCTCCTTAGGCCAGCTGGTATTCCAACTGGCTTCCTGATTTAGCATGCAGCTTCTTAGAAAGCTTTGTTGGTACCCTGAAAGATGGTTTTCTTTCTACCCTGATCTTATTGACTTTGAATAAGCTCTAGCCCAGGGTAGTGTGGAAATATTCTCTGTCATCAAGTGGGCTGCAACATTACTTTCTTCAGTGAGTGTGGAATCTCTACCCTAGGGAGAAATCCCACTCCTTCTACTTTCAAGCTTGTACCTTTCTTGGGCATTTTCTATTTCCTCAGCCCTAAAGTAGTTTGAGGAGTTTTCTTTCATTTCCTCTCAATTCCCTGTAAGAAGTTAATAATTCTTTATATTAAACTTTCCTTCTTTGGGAGTCCCCATCATGGTTCAATGGTTAATGAATCCGACTAGGAACCATGAGGTTGCAGGTTTGATCCCTGGCCTTGCTCAGCAGGATAAGGATCTGGCGTTGCCATGAGCTTTGTTGTAGCTTGCAGACGCAGCTCAGATCCCACGTTGCTGTGGCTGTGGTGTAGGCCAGCAGCTACAGCTCCGATTCGACCCCTAGCCTAGGAACCTCCATGTGCCGCAAGTGCAGCCCTAGAAAAACACTCCCTACAAATAAAAGTCCAGGACCAGATGGCTTCACAGGTGAATTCTACCAAACATACAAAGAGGAACTCATGCCCATTCTCCTTAAACTTTTCCAAAAGGTTGAAGAAGAAGGAACACTTCCAAAGACATTCTATGATGCCAACATCACCTTAATTCCAAAACCAGACAAAGACACCACAAAAAAAGAAAACTACAGGCCAATGCCTTTGATGAATATAGATGCAAAAATTCTCAACAAAATTTTAGCCAACCGAATCCAACAACATATAAAAAAGATCATACACCACGGCCAGGTGGGATTCATCCCAGGTGCACCAGGATGGTTCAACGTGCACAAATCAATAAACTTCATACACCACATTAATGAAAGAAAAGTCAAAAACCACATGATCATCTCAATAGATGCAAAAAAAGCATCTGACAAAGTCCAACATCCATTCATGATCAAAACTCTTACCAAAGTGAGTATAGAGGCAACATTCCTTAACACAATAAAAGCCATTTTTGACAAGCCCACAGCAAATATAATACTCAATGGAGAAGAGCTGAAAGCCTACCCATTAAAATCTGGAACAAGACAAGTATGCCCACTCTCGCCACTGTTATTCAACATAGTATTGGAAGTCCTAGTTACAGCAATCAGACAAACAGAAGAAATAAAAGGCATCCAAATAGGAAGAGAAGAGGTAAAACTGTCACTGCATGCAGATGACATGATAATATATATATAAAACCCCAAGGACTCAACCCGAAAATTACTTGAACTGATCAACAAATTCTGCAGAGTAGCAGGATATAAGGTTAACCTTCAGAAATCAATCGCATTTCTGTATACTAACAATGAAATATTAGAAAAAGAATACCAAAATACTGTACCTTTTAAAATAGCACCCCAAAAAATCAGGTACCTGGGAATAAACCTGACCAAGGAGGTGAAAGACTTACATGCTGAGAACTATAAAATATTAATCAAGGAAATCAAGATACAAAGAAATGGAAAGATATTCCATGCTCATGGGCCAGAAAAATTAATATTGTAAAAACGGCCATACTACCCAAAGCAATCTACAGATTCAGTGCAATCTCTATCAATTACCCATGACATTCTTCACAGAACTAGAACAAACATTCCAAAAATTTATATGGAACCACAAAAGACCCAGAATTGCCAAAGCAATCCTGAGGAACAAAAGCTAAGCACGAGACAAAACTCACCCAGACTTCAGGCAATATTACAGGGCGACAGTGATCAAGACAGTGTGGTACTGGTTACAAAATAGACATATGGACCAATGAAACAGAATAGAGACCACAGAAATAAACCCGGACACCTACAGTCAATTAATCTTTGACAAAGGAGGCAGAACATAAAATGGGAAAAAGACAGTCTTTTCAGTAAGTATTGCTTGGAAACCTGGACAGCTGCATGCAAATCAATGAAACTAGAACACACTCTCACGCCATGCACAAAAATAAACTCAAAATGGCTTAAAGACTTAAATATAAGATAAGACACCATCAAACTACTGGAAGAGAACATAGGCTAAACATTCTTTGACAACAACCTTAGCAAATGTTTTTTCAGTTCAGTTTCCCAAAACAGCAGAAATAAAAGCAAAAATAAACCAATGGGACCTAATCAAGCTAACGAACTTTTGCACTGCAAAAGAAACCAAAAAGAAAACTAAAAGGCAACTTACAGAATGGGAGAAAATAGTGTCAAATGATGCAACCGACAAGGGCTTAATCTCTAAAATATACAAAGATCTTATACAACTCAACAACTACAACAAAAAAAAAACAATCCAATTGAAAAATGGGCAAAAGACCCGAATAGACATTTCTCCAATGAAGATATGCAGATGGCCAACAAGCATATGAAAAAATGCTCAACATCATCGATAATCACAGAAATGCAAATCAAAACTACTATGAGTACCACCTCACACCGGTCAGAATGGCCATCATTAATAAGTCCACAAACAACAAATGCTGGAGGGGGTGTGGAGAAAAGGGAACCCTCCTGCACTGTTGGTGGGAATGTAAGCTGGTACAGCCACTAGGGAAAACAGTATGGAGGTACCTTAGGAAACTATACATAGAGCTACCATATGACCCAGCAATCCCACTCTTAGGCATATATCCGGACAAAACTTTCCTTGAAAAAGACACTTGCACATGCATGTTCATTGCAGCACTATTCACAATAGCCAACCCAAATGCCAATCAACAGATGATTCAATTAGGAAGATGTGATATATATACATGATGGAATACTACTCATCCATAAAAAACAATAAAATGATGTCATTTGCAGCAACATGGATGGAATTAGAGACCCTTATACTGAGTGCGGTAAGTCAGAAGGAGAAAGACAAACACCATATGATATCACTTATATCTGGAATCTAATAGACTGCACAAATGAACCTTTCTACAGAAAAGAAAATCATAGACTTGGAGAACAGACTTGTGGCTGCCAAGAGGGTGGGGGAGGGAGTGGGATGGTATGGGAGTCTGGGGTTAGTAGTTGTAGACTCTTGCCTTTGGAATGGAAAAGCAAGGAGATCTGGCTGTAGAATACCAGGAACTATGTCTAATCACTTATGAAGAATCTATATATGTATGTGTAACTGGGTCACCATGCTGTACAGTTGAAAAATTGACAGAAAATTGTAAACCAACTATAATGGAAAAAAATAAACTTCCCTTCTTTAAATTAGTATCTGGTTTCTCGCACATGAATCTACAACTAATATAGAAGTAGGGAGGGAAAAAACTAATATACTGGTGGCAAGCTTGGGAAATGTTATTGTTCTCATGAGGTCAAGGAGTCCCACTGAAAATTGCAGTGAGATACTTCAGTTGAACTCAACTCAAAAAGCTCCATCTTGACCCAAGATTATGTAATTAATAAGAAAAAAAACCGTCTAAAATGTTTGTCTTCCAGTTTCATCTCCTCTCCACAATGTAAAATTTCACATAGATTAATAGGGAGTAGAAATAGGATATTAACTAGTGACTTAAGAGGAGTCAGTGAAAAAAAAATCTTGAATAACCAAGGATATATGCATGCATGTATGTATATGTGTATGTGTATGCAGAGAGAGAGAGAGAGGGAGAGAGAGAGCCTGGATCTTTTATCTCCAGCATCACTACATCAGCTGAGTACCAAAATCGTGAAATTATGGAGATCTTTAATATCACCTAGAGGAAAGGTGAAATGCTTTATAAGAAAATATGGGAAACCAGATTATCACTGGATAATTCTGTTTGAAAAGAAAAGACATCTGGCTATAACACTGCTTAGTACAAAATAGTAGAGATTGAAAATAATTCCCTAAATAGCTATAGGAAATAAAAATTTTAGATCAATTTAACAGTTTTGATTCAATGGATAAGTCTGCCTTCAAAATCTTTGTACCATAATGAAATGCAACTATGAGGAAAGAAAGAAGAAATGGATACAAATGTTTTATCACTGTCCCAAAAGCTGAGATCAAAACAAGAGCCTAAAACTGTAAGCCTGACATACCTAAATGGCTTCTCTGGTGAGGGGAGCCTAAAAGATACTTCATCAGGGTGACTCTGCCTTCTGCAGGGAAAACATATATTCTTTACTTAGAATCTTTCCTTGCCACTTACACTACTTCTTAGAATTTATTAGGCTGCTGTTTCTGATAGCCAGAGAGGCAGAATTCTCAGGCCAAAACTATGCAGAAATAATTACTCCTAATTATGGGAACATTAAAGTGCAGTCCTGATTCACTCTTAGTTTCCCAAGAGCCTCATTTTGCTCATTTTTTATCCTCTGGAGAAAGAGCAATCAGGGAGTCAGTCATCAGCAAACCATTAAGAACATATAGTCCCCAAAGAAATGTTACTTAGATTGTAGAAGGAAAAAACAAATTCTTATTCTATACTCCTCACAAAATTAGGCATCTATTGTCAAGATATTTTACTTAATCAGGAGAGTGAAACTATACAAAAGATAATCATCTACCGCAATCACTTTGTCTTATTTTTTTCATCTTGTCAGATTGAGATGAAAAGTCACCTTTCTCTTCTCAGAGAACACCCACTGGCCTGCAATTTCACCATTCACCATCAAATATGGCTATTTGATGGTCATGCTTTTCTATGCTGCTTTTGTTATTTTCATTTTGCCTAGTTTTCATTTGTGTGTCTTTCTTGCATATGTCTTCATCATGAAGAAAATGGGTTTTCTGACTCTGCACTTTCCTATCTTGTCTTTCATTAGTGGAATTTGCCAGTAACTATGTTGCTAGACCCTGTTGCTACCAATGTGGCAGGGAAGTCTAATCATTGCCTACTTTTGATGGATGGGGATAGGAGGTCATTTCCCTGCTCAAACCACCAACACTTCCCTGGCAGAGGAATCAGAGAGTTGCCGGCATTCACCAAGCCAAGAATGGGTAAGCTCTGTCCTTAGCTCTGTACTCGGGTTGTCACCATCATCCAGGCAGAAGATTGGAGCACAGACTGGTTCTTCCAGGCAGGGGATAGAAAATTAGCTCTCTGCTCAGACACTGGGCTGGGGAATCAGAGCAGGTTTTCTGGTTCTATGAGGAAGGAGGATGGAGTGGAAGCTCAGTTCCCCGGTCATACCACTGGAACAGCGTGATTTTTTCTACTGTGTTGGCTGGATCTGGGAAGGAATTTCCAAGATGGTTTTCTGTTGTTGGGTCATCCTTTCTGGGTTTTTTTTTGGCTAGGGAAACCAGTTTTCCTGAAATTTGTTTTGTTTTGTTTGTGCCTCTTGATTGGAGGTTTCTGAAACACTCTATCAGGGATATAAGGGAAAGAATAAGGAAATCTAGAGGCTCACTGCCATGTCATTTCGTCAAGCCCTAAATTCAATAGGACATTTGTCTTTCTGCCTTTCAGAGTCTTCCCGTGTTTATTTGTTCTGTGCTAGCTGTGGGTATTTCGTTTTAAGAGTGAACACCTGGGAGAAGAGGAACAACTCTATCTTTGTCGGGAGCAGAAGTATCCATCCACTTTAATTGTACTAAAGTTAGACTTGCCGTATGTCCAGTTTTGGGGAGACACACTCCTTTATTTCTGTTTTCCTGGCATGTTTTTGAGAGCCTCACTTTACTCTCAAAAGTATATCCTGCTTTGAAAACAAATTATACTATCCCTCTTTTATACTGCTCATCTCTCTCCACATTTTCTGCCGGGAATATAAATATAATCTTCACTTCATATGTCACTTCAAATATATCCTTCACAAATGACTTTTAACAAAACTGCAGTGCCATACTTTATATCTTCCATGTAGTGGTTTCCAGTCAGACATTCTGTTGTCCTATCACATTTAAACTTTCCCCTTAATATGTCTTCTTTTTTGACTTCCCTGTTTCTGTGAATGCTGTGCTAATCTCTCTGTTGTTAAAGTTTGGAATCATCTTCAACTCCTCCCTCTCCACCACCTCGAATTACAATCAGCCTGCTAGTACAGCTGATTTATTCCTGGATATAGCTTAAGGATCATTATTGATTTCTTCCTCTTCAATCATTTCTACACACTGTTATTAGAATATGTTATTAAAATGGTTTTTGGGAGTTCTATTGTGGCAGAGCTGAAACGAACCTGATCAGTATCCATGAGGATGCAGGTTCGATCCCTGGCCTCTCTCAGAGGGTTAAGGATGTGGTGTTGCCATGAGTTGTGATATAAGCTGCAGATGTGGTTCAGATCCTGTGTTGCTGTGGCTGTGGTGCAGGCCGGCAGCTGTAGCTCTGATTTGATCCCTAGCCTGGGAGCTTCCATATGCCAAGGATGCGGCCTAAAAAGCAAAACCCTTTAATTCTTTTAAATTTTCAGTTGATCCAAGCTCTTTCAGGATAATTTCTTAACATCTCTGTTTGCAGTCTGCCTTTCCAAGATTAATTTACTGTTTTCTCTAACAAAAACCTGTTCCAGCCAGACCCATTGCTTTCAGTTCCTTACACTAATATGATAGTAAGTTGCTATGAACCTTTTAGCAGCAAAAAAACAGAATTCCAATTAAAATTTTATATAGGGGAAAACAAAGAAATATAGTAGATCATATGATGAAAAAAATCAAGGGTAGATTTTCGGGCATAGGTAGATCTAGGTCTTCAAGTGTTGTAAAAAATCTTTGTTCTTTGTCTGGCTCTGCTTTTTTCTTTGTAGGCTTTATTTATAGGCCAGTTGTCTCTTCATCTAGGAAAATTAGCCACCAGGCAGTTATATCCTCACAGTTTAGCAATTCTTATAGAAGAAGAGTTCTTTATTTTTAATGTTTTTACCATCAATCCCATGATCCCAATCTTATGGAATGACTTGGTCATGATATCCCAGGAATTGGAGGCAAAGAGATTTCAAACCACCTTGAATCATATGATCTGGAGTCATTAGCAGAGAATGGATCCCCCCCTCCCCCCACCAAAAAAAAACCCCTGAGGTTCTATACTCTGGAAAGGCAGAAGGTAAAATAACAGATTTTCACTATCAGTAGATTATAGGTTCCTGGAGAAACCTGCAAGAACTTTATCTTAATAATTCCTGTTTTTCCATCTTGTAAATACAGTGCCTGTCATGTAATAAGTTCTCAATTGATGTTTGATGGCAGATAGTTTTTTCCGTATCCAGGCTTTTGTTATTATTGTGCTTCCCTTTTGAAACGCTTCTCCATTTGTCTGTATTTTAAATTCACATTTGTCTTGCCTTCCTTATATTACATTTTCTAACCATTGTAGCTATATCATCAAACTTTAACATGCTTTCCTGTTTTAACACTCTTGTAATTTTATCATATCTTTGACTCTGTTGCATTATCTTACACCTTTTTAGGAACACATCTCTTTGTTGGATCATCATACTCTTTCATATTTGTTACCTTTCATGCTATAATTTTTTGTACTCTGAATGCAAAATACTTACTGTTTTTCTACACCCTGAGTAGTATGTCCTCCGTCATTTATTGTATATCCTTTTTTTCTTGTTCACCTTTCCCCCCAAAAACTAAAAAATATGGTTATTCATGCAAATACATGAAACTGTATAGATCATATATCTTCCAATGGATAAAATAAGAAACCCATAATAAAGCAGTAGTAAATATATTTCTATAATGAAAATTCTTAAACTATAGCTTCAAACATACATGAGTTGCACAATGCAAAACAAATTAAAATTATGTATTTTTCCCTTTAAATCCTAGAATTGCTGTTTTTGTATATGAATATGATGTTATAAATATTGTTTTTGTATGTTGAAATATTTGAAAGTCCATGTTTATGCATAATGTTACTGTAGTCTCTTTCTTATTTCTTCATGTCAGCCAGTCATGAATTTTAGAATTGGCTAAATTATTGAAACAAGTGGCATTTCCTACTGGTAGCAGAGATGAAAAGTGTGCAGTTGAAAAGAGCCATAAAAGGAACCTCTAGGGGTCATTCCTCAAAGAGTATATGGTATGTTACACGTACATCTTACATATTGAATATATGCTCCTTAAGTGCAAATATTCATGTAATTTTGTGAGAAAAGTAGTCATCTTAATGAGCAGAGTATTCAAATATATGTTCATCTCAGAATTTGTCTTCAAAACTTAAATCTTGGTTCTATAAAAGAGTGCTAAATTGGGCTTATTATTTTTTATGATGAAACTTACCTTTTAATTAGCTGTGCTTCAATCCTTGACAAGTACTTATGTCCACAGGGAATTAACAATATCTAGAATAATGTTTTGTTCTTCTAGTTCTCCAGTTCTAATTAGAATGTCCTCATCCTTCAAGGAATTTTTTTTTTTTCTCTTCACTTTTCTCAGCGAAGGCAGTGTATAAACTTGAAGCTGCAGGGTATTAATAAATTACTGTTTTGCTGTTATTCTCACACCCCATATGCATCACATTGGAAGTAAATCAGGAGCTTTACTAAACTTAGATTTTTATTAGTTTTCTCTTCACTCTATTGGTCTGTTTTCAAATTGCAAGTTAACTCAGGTCTCTCTCCATTGCTCAGAAGTTGCCTTGAGTTGTTTAAGTTTTATGGAGTAGCCTTGACCATGTATCTGCAAACTCAGATGGCTCTACAGAGTTTCTGGTTTCATTCTGATACATGTTTTCCAGAGACTGCTTTAAAAGTGCTTTCTTTTTTTTTTTTTTTTTTTTTTTTTTTTTTTTTTTTTTTTTTTTTTTTTTTTTTTTATTTATTTATTTATTTTATTTATTTATTTTTTTATTTTTATTTTTGCATTATAGCTGGTTTACAGATTTCTGTCAGGTTTTCCAACTGCACCATGTGGTGACCCAATTACATGTACATATATGGATTTGTCACATGTAATTAGATATAGTTCCCCGTGCATTACAGTTGGAGCTCCTTGCTATTCCATCATTAAAGCAGTAGTTATCCCCACTCCCTCCCACCCCTCCCCC
>PVHT021183634.1:29942632-29976343 GCA_004024745.2 Catagonus wagneri | reverse complement strand
TCTCTCTCACCTTTTTTTTTTCTTCACTTGTTCTACCCAGTTATTTCAGGGGTTTCTTGCAGTTTTTGGAGGTTTAAATTGATCAGCATTCAGATGATGATTTGTCCAACTTGTTTTATATTTAGATGCGTTTTTTGATGTATTTGTGGGAGAGGGAGAGTGCGACCTCTTACTCCTCCGCCATCTTGCCGCCTCTCTAAAAGTGCTTTCTTAAAGTAATATTTCAAAGACTCACCCAAAGCATCCCCGGAGCAATTTAAAAAAAAAAAAAAATCAGTGTCTAGAGAACAGATAAAGAAAATATTCAAATTTTATCATTGTCATAGTTTAAATTGCTGCACTAGATATCCAGTTACTAGTTTCACCAAAAATAAATCAGCCAAAGGCTCTATTTTTAGGGTTTTAAATTTAATAGGAAAATCAGAGCAAGATAACAGTGTGCAGACTTGGAATCTTATCAGACTATTCGTAATTTTTTCTAAATGGCAAACCATCAAGTTTGTTTTGGGATTTGTGATGACAAATTGGCCCAGCTTGTCTCTTATCCATATGATTATACTTAAATTTCAATCGATAAGTCAGTTTTTATCATTTTAATTGATGTACACTAATCAAAGTAAGAAAAAGTATGTTGTATAAATTGGGAATGCATTACCAAGGATATAGTATTATGAAAAGATATTTTATTTCTTTAGAACAGTTTATATTAGCCACTTTTGTGGGACAGTTTGTTTTTTGCTAACAGTTATCTGATTCAATGATTTGCAAAGTTAAGCATCTGTTATGTTATAGAGGGAACAACACTAATTCTGGCATTAAAGTTCTCAAAAAATAATAACCTTGAAATGTTTATTTTCTAGCCAGTGTGAAATTTCCAGTTTTAATAAATGATGTTTAATAAAAGCAAGCTAAGGGTTATACTATCTAACTTATTTTGAAGGTCAGTATTTTGCCAGTGCTAGGTAAACTTAGTGAATGCTTTTCATTAATACCTAAGAACTGAGAAAAATAAATACAATGTAGTAAGCTTAAACTATATATCTGAGTGCAATTTGAAGCACTTTCATTTATTACTCTGAGATTATCCTTTTTTGTTTTACATGTCCTCTATTATGACATAAGTGTGGTAGCATAATAACTGTTTTCTTTTCATGCCTTTATTTGATATTATAAAAAGCTGGTGATCTGATGCTGTTTTTCTGAATTATCTTAAACAGCTTTATTAACATATAATTGACAAGAGCAGAAGTTTTTAGTTTTGATGAATTCAAATGTATCTAATTTTTATTTTATGAATTGTGTTTTTGGTGTCATACCTATGAAATCTTTGTTGAACCTATGCTCACATAGATTTTTCTTGTATATTTTCTTCTAGAACTTTCATAGGTTTAGTCTTTCATATAACTCTATGCTCTATTTTGTGTTAATTTTGGTATATGGTGTGAGACACAGTTCAAAGTTTATGCATTTGCATATGGATATCCAATTGTTTCAATAACTCTTTTTGAAAAGTGTATCCTTTCTCTGCTGAATTGCCTTTGCACCCTTGCTGAAAATCATTTGTCTGTATAAGCATGTGTATTTCTTGAATCCGTTTTTTCATTGACAGTTTTTTTTCTGTTTTTGCTTATATCACACCTTCTTGATTAGCGTAGTTTTATAACTTGAAGTCAGATAATGTTAGTTTTTCAACTTTGTTCTTTATAAAATTGTTTAGAGTACTTCGTATTTACATTTCTGTACGCACTTTAGAATCAGCTAGTAATTTTTAAAAGGAGATTGAGATTTTGATGTGGAATTATTGATTCTATAGATCAGTTTGGGGAAAACTGACATCTCTGTAGTTTTGTCTTCTGATTTGTGAACACAGTGTATCTCTCTCTTATTTTTAAGGGTTTCTTAGTTTTACTTAACATTGTTCTGTATCCAGTATACAAATATTTCACATATTTTGTCAGAGTTATCCTTAGTATTTCATATCTTTGATGCTGTTGTAAATAGTACTGTTAATTATCATTTTCCAATTCTAAGTTTCTGTTATATGGAAATACAATTTATTTTTGCATATTGATCTTATATCCTACAACCTTGCTAAATATTAGTTCTAGTTGTCTTTTTGTATATTAGATTTTACATGAAAATGATCATGTTTTTGGAGAGCAGCAATTGCAATCTGGGTGGCTTTAATTTAATTTACCTGCTGTATTGCATTGGCTAGAATCTCCAGTATAATTTGAATAAAAGTGTTTAGAACAAACATTCCTACTTGTTCTTGATATTAAAGAGACAGCGATGGTTACATTTAAGTCAATGAATCTGTTCTGTTTCTTTCTCATCAGTTTTTCGGTTTTATTTTTCTTTCTCCTTTTGTACTGCGTATTTTTCATGATTCAATTTTATCTCTGTGTTAGGCTTTTTTACTTATAGATATTTTCTGCTATATCAGTAGTTTTATATTTTATAATATAGATTATCTTTAAGTGATATACAATTTTACAAATAACAGTCTTATGCATTATGAATGTAAAGGTCTAGGTCTGGTCAAAAGATAAAAACCACACAGTAAGTTTAGCAGGTGAAGTTTGTTTATAACTTTTTAAATGCAGTTGATGTACAATATTATGTTAGTTTCAGGTGTACTACATAGTGATTCGCCATTAAAAAACATTATGAAGTGATCACCACAATAAGTCTAATACTTACCTGTCCTCAAAGGTATTAGGATATTACTGACCATATTCCTTATGCTGTATATTACATCCCCTTGACAAGTATAAGTAATAGTTTGTACCTCTTAATTGCCTTTCCTTATTTGCCCAAGCCTCCGCATGCCTCCCCTCTGGCAACCTCCAAGTTGTTCTCTATTTGTATGAATCTGTTTTCATTTATTTTGTTTATTAGACTCCACACAAAAGTGAGATCATACAGTATTGGTCTGTCACTGTCTGACTGATTTCACTTAGCCTAATATCCTCCGGATCTATCCTTGTTACTACAAATGACAAAATACATATGATTTTTCAAGGATGATTAATATGTACCACATTTTTCCTTATCCATCAATGGACATTTAGGTTTCTTCCATGTATTGACCACTGAAAACGATGTTGCGGTGAATATACCAGTGTTAATGGCTGTTAGCGTAACTGATATCATCTTGGGCCCTTTAAGTTTCTCCTATCCTTTTGCTGTCTCTATCCAGGACTATATTGTATAGTAAATCACTTGTCTGTCATCAAGGGCATTGTAGATAATACCTATTGTTTAATAACCATTAGGACCATCTTATGCTCTCTTACTCCCCAAACAATGATGATTTGTTCCTTCCTTGATTTGTTCTTGAGGCCCATGAGATCAGTTACCCATTTATAAATCTTGATTTAGGAATGCACACACTAAGCATGTTTCCAAGCATTTACCCATTACCTTAGGCTAGTGACACAGTTATCCCAATTGTCTTCTGAGCGGTATAAATTGCAACTGCGAATGCTTCCAGATCATTGTCCACCCCATCCCAATCCCACTCTGTGGGTAGTTATGGTATAATAAACTGATCTATTGATTATAGGGTACTGTCTGCCTTGCTTTTCAGTCTCAAGGCGTCTTCTAAGTTTGGTGGTAACATTTCATTCCCATTGTCCTCCCACAGAGTGTATGTATCTCCTTGAATTAGTTTTTTGCTTTCTTCTGAAAAGTACCCAGAAGTGGAATTGCTGCATCATATGACAGTTCTTTTTATTCTTTGAGAAATTGCTGTACTCTTTTCCATAGTGGCTGCAACAATTTACAGTCCCATCAACAATGTATGAGGGTTCTCTTTTCTCCATATCTTCACTAACAATTGCTATTTGTTATCTTTTTGATGATAACCTTTTGACAGTAGTGAGGTAATATCTCTTTGTGGTTTCCATTTGCATGTCCCTGATGATTAGCTATGTCAAGCATTGTTTCATGTGTCTGCTGGTCATCTTTATGTATGTCTTCTTTGGAAAATTGTATATCTAGATCTTCTGCCCATTTTTTAATTTGATTTTTAATTTTAATTTTTATTTATTTTTTTGTCTTTTTGCCTTTTCTAAGGGCCGCACCTGCGGCATATAGAGGTTCCCAGGCTAGGGGTCTAACAGGAGCCGTAGCCGCCAGCCTACACCACAGCCACAGCAACGCGGGTCCGAGCCGCGTCTGCAACCTACACCACAAATCATGGCAACGCCAGATCCTTAACCCACTGATTGAAGCCAGGGATCAAACCCACAACTTCATGGTTCCTAATCAAATTCATTAACCACTGAGCCATGACAGGAACTCCTTAATTGGACTCTTTAAATTGAGATGCATGTGCTGTTAATATTTAGAATATTAACCCTTTATTCGTCACATCAGTTGTAATTATTAACTGTGATAAAAGAGTAACTATGAGATATAAGGAAACTCTATAAAGTACACCAGGCCTGAGTGAGAGTACCCAGGGGAGCACAAACTTGGAAGGGGTTCAGACCTTGCTGGAGAAGGTGTGGTTAACCCCATTCAGTTAACAGAGAATTTGACTGGTTTAGCCAGGCTGAAGCTAGTCTGGAGTCACTAGGCAGGCAATAATCCAGAATGCAAGAGGGGTAGCAGGTGATCAGCAATTGATGTCATGAGTATTCAGTGGAAATCTAGATGCTATTTGGGGCAAAGAGGTTTTCACAGCCTATGGACCATTTGGGAGTGTCTGGTGTCAGCTGGGCCAAGAGGCCCTGAGATTGTGCTCACTTAATGAGAGATCTGCTTTCTGTGTTTTCTCGGGGCTGAGACTACAAATCTACAGAGGGACTACATTTTGCATCTATCATTGGAAGATTTTTCCCCTGGATGTTCTCACAACTACAAAATGGAACCCAAGTCCACACTGGAAAATGTAGGAGCAATTCTTCCTCCTCTAATGCCCCTTAAGTTCCTTCCACATGAACTTAACATCATGCTCACTCTAAAGGAGAAATGCTTAAAGCAATCCCATTGCTTATCACAGATCACATAATGGAGAGCACATTCAGAGCAAAGAAGTAATAAATTGATGCCTGACAAACTGCTGCCACATTATCATGCAGTGTTGGATAAGATAGGACTTTGGATGAAACTTGGTGGAAGACAAACTTGAAGAATCTTGTCATCTATATGAATAGATGAACTTTTTACTACTGTGGGGAAAAAGACAAAGCAAATGAAAACAGTACCAAAATAAAGAGAAATTTCTTATTAGGACATTTTTTAAATTCCAGAAAGCCAGGCTAATTCTTGAAGCTCAGATGTTTTTAAAAGATCTCTTATTTTTTCTCTTTTAAAAATACCTTTCTAAATCATGGTGCAAACATTTCTTACTCTGGAAGAAAAATATAGGTTTTCCTTTACTAAGATTCCTTTTTTTTTTTTTTTTTTTAATGTGCATGAACCTGATTAGATTTTAATCATGACAGACCTATTTTCTCCCTGGATGAATTTTGTACTTCTTTCTACTCCCACATTATAAACCTAGGGTTACTTTTTAATCTTTAGGTCATATCCTATATTAAGGTGTGAAAATAAAAATAATACTTTGAAACTGCTAAGAGATTTGCTTATTTAGATGTTATCATTTTAGGGTATGAAACTTAGAATTTAGAACATTTCTGAGAAAGGTAGTAGTTTCAGGCTTATTAAACAAGTCACCTGAAGAGAGAGACCTGGTTTACAATTGGATTTCAAATCTAAGCAAAGGCTCTGCTATTTTTAGGGTTCTTCACTCCGCTTAAGTGACAGTAATGGAAGCTGAAGGAAGCCCTGCAGGAAGATTGGGGCTGCTTCATATAAAGGTGAGTTCCCAGAAGGTTGAACCAACTTGAACAATTTTGTTATAAATGTAAGGACATGTTTGGGAGCATGCTAGAGAGCTATTTATTTCAACTTCAGGCATAGATCCTAAATCTTGAAGAATGCATTCTTTTTTTTCTGGTATATGTTATGAATGATTTCCAAATGTTAGGCATGGCATAATGTTAACAAAGCACACTCTTAGGCTGTGGTTCACATTTCTATGTTCTCTGAAAATTAATCCAACAGAAATGTAGCAGTTATTTTTGTCTTGCCAAAAATATTGTGGCTGATCCACAAAGCTGAAAGTTTATATCTCTGTGAACCGTAGAACTCAAATTGGATTAAGTATGGATGTTATCACCTACATATATGCAATTAAAAATAATATAGGAACAACTCATATATGGAACAGGAGGTTTTTTACGACTCATTTATGTTTCAATCCCAACAGCATGCAAATTTAAGAGTGTAGGAACAGCACACTGGTACATAGTCAACTCACCTCACTCCTGATTTTGTGGCCTGGCATTTTTATTCTTGAGTGCACATTTGTAAATCCTCATTTTAAAAAATAAAGCTAAACTGGTTTTGTGAGAAAAATGTCTCTTCCTAGATTCTTGCTCAAATATTATTGGCCTTTTGATTTACTGATACTCTGCCCACATTTTACTTAATTATCATGGTCATAATAAAGTTGCCTGCTTCTTTCCTGATCAGTAACATACCCAGGCATCTCAGCAGATAACCCAGTATCTTACATGCCCTCAACCAGCACCAGCAGCTCTATTTTGGTCCTAGACTCAAGGGAATGAATAGAACATAAGTGGAATTTTTCTCACTGGTCCATTTCGAGGCATAAGCTGTCCTTTCCCATTATTTCAAACCTCAGGAGAAAAAAATCTTTCCTTTTCAAAAGACAAAAGGAATAGGTAGATAATAGAAAATGCAGGTAAAAGAGAATTCCTAGCTTCAGGCTCCTGAGGGTTGACCTCCTCTTCAGCTGTTGCTTCAGTAGCTGCTTGCATTGTTAGAGCTATCTCTCCTTGAATACGAATCCCCTATTGAAGGACATGTTGCTCTATATCTAGCAAGGACCAAGAACAGGACAGACATTGTACAAATCCTAAAATATATTGATACTAACATTCATTAAAATAAATATAATTGCTTCTAAAGTTTTGTTTTAAATTCCACAGTAATAAAAGTTGCAGAGAGGTATGGCAAGTATGATGGGTCAGTCCCCAAGAGCTAGGCAAATTATTTTTGGTCTATGTACTGCCATAAAGATCAATATAGATATCATACATCTTCACATCAGATTTTGGGGAAAAGCCTTGATTACTGCTACAGAGCCTTTCCTGCTGTTTCTGAAGATGAAAACTTTGGAGTATCCTAGAAGCTGAAGGGTACTCGTGTAGATTGACAAATGTGAGTCTCCTTGGTAAATATCGGCCAAATTCTATATGAGAAACAACCCATTTTCTTTTCAACATACTCTTTTAGTTGATACATATTTATAAAATTTCTACCTGTCCATCAGAATTTAAATATGGATTTGTAAATAGTGCAGACTTAGCATTTTCCAATCAGGTATAGTAGAATGACAAAATGACTTTTTAAAGAATCTGCAAATTTATTAAATCAAAAATTAATATAAGAAAATAGTAAAAAAAAAAATAACCAAACAATAAGTATTGATGGTTAGCAACTTCAATTTCATTCTTTGGCTTTTTAATTATATACATACATTCAAACATACATATTATATATTTATAATTACATACACACATACCTACATATGTTGTGTTTAGTTTTGTTTACATCTTAGCTTTATAAAAGATTGTGTCATGTAGTCTTCTGAGAGTTGCTTATGTGCCTGTGAATCATCTGCAATGTTGCATGTGGCTAGTTATTTTGTTTTGCTGAATAAGTTATACATCTATTCTTCTGTCAATGGGCATATGAGTTGTTTCTCTTTTTTTCCTACATATATTTTTCTCTGACGTAGATAACATCAAAAATATTAGCATAGTTGACTAATTTGTTCATTTCCACCCTTTATAGCTTTTGAGTTCTCTGTCTTGCTTAGAAAGAATTATCTAAAGATTTGTGGCAGTGCAGTTTCCTAATAGCAGTATAAAATAAACACACCTTCCATAATGTTCTTTAAAGTAAATAAAATTATCATAAACATGTCACCATATTGAATTCAGTTTAGAATAGCTCTATTATAATGATATATGGACACTAACTTGAAGGATTAGCACAACAAGAAGCAGAAGGCTTTACCTGAATCAAGATTTCAAAGAGATGTCGTTATCCCCTGGGACTTATTTAAACCAGACTCCCATTAGCCATGCTTCTTTCTCCCTGTGTTTAGGTGATGTGTAGCCAGGGGGAAAAGCCTTTTTCCTTCTTTCTCATTTATTTAATGTAGGCATATCCTTGTCTTCAATGCTCTGAGTGCTTCCCTGTCTTTGTAGAGAAATCTATTCAAAGATTCCCCTCCTCCTCTGCCCTAACTTCATACTAGCTTTGGATATTCTTTTTAAAAAAGTCGATTTTATTTTTTATTTTATTTCTGTCTTTTTTGGGCTGCACCTGTGGCATCTGGAGGTTTCCAGGCTAGGGGCTGAATCAGAACTCTAGCTGCCAGCCTACACCACAGCCACAGCAACGCGGGATCTGAGCCACATCTACGACCTACATCAGAGCCCACGACAACGCCAGATTCTTAACATAGTGAGAGAGGCCAGGGATCGTACTTGCATCCTCATGGATACTAGTTGGGTTCGTTAACCGCTGAGCCACTACAGGAATTCCTGTTTTTTATTTTTACAGCTGCACTTGTGGCATATGGAAGTTTCTGGCTAGAGGTGGAATCTGAGGTGTAGCTGAGGCCTACGTCATAGCTGTGGCAGCCTGAATCCAAGCCACATCTGTGACCTACCTTGCAGCATGTGGCAAAGCCGTATCCTTAACCTGCTGAGTGAGGCCAGGGTTTGAACCAACATCCTAACGGACCCTATGTCGGGTTCTTAACCGCTGAGCCACAACGAGAACTCTGTAGCTTTGGGTATTCTTGATGGCAGCTCTGCTGAAATCTAACCCTTCCCCGACCTGCCTCTGCTTCAACTTAGCAGCTGCAGCCTTTTATTTGTACCACTGTTGAGTTTATACCTTGGGCTAGAGTCAGTCTTTCTGCCTCAAGGCTGCAGCTACTGTAGGTGGTGCTTGTTGTTGGAAGCTCAAGGCTTTGGGTTCCTTTACATTCATTCTGGTTGAGAGCCCTCTATCTGAGGGAGCACAAAAAGTGAATGAGAGGCCAGCTTAACGTTAATGACAAGTACAGTTACACATAGTTATTTCTCCTTCTGTTAAGAAACTAGGCTGGTTCTCAGGAATCTGAAATGGAGACATATTCAATGGTAGGTGACATTTCCCCAAACTCTCTTCCCAACCATGACTCAGAGAACATGTTCATGGACCATCCCCTTCCTGAAACCACTCTCCTTTGTCCTGGATGCAAGATTACTTGTTTTCTCTTCCAAGTGGTCCCAATGAGGCCAGCATTGGAGAGCCCTCATCATATGATGCTGGAGTCAGATCAATCTGGGACCCAGTCTCAGCTCTGCTGCTTATTGAAGTCATGTTGTTTAAACCTATTTTGGTACCTGTGAAATATTAACATAGTATGTATGTTGCAGGATTGTCATCAGAATTATTAGCAACGTATGAAAGTCATCCAGAACAGTACTTGACTCACTGTCTATTGCTCAGTAAAATAGTAAATTTCATATACTATATTTCTTTAGAATATCTTAACATGTATAGGGACCTGACTCCACCTTTTAGTAGTTTTTCTCAAGGATTCTACTGAAAAAAGACCTCCAGGGAGTACTGGCACCATCTCAGGACTCCCAGAGAGGAAACATACAGAAAATTTTTCAGTGTTCAGGGCTACATCAAGTTCTATGTTCTGTATCTCATATTTTTCTCATTGGCCTGCAACACTAAAGATAGATATGCTTTACATTAATGAAAATAAACAAATTTTACCTTATTCCACTATAAAACTTGCATGTTTACCTGAATGTAGAAATAGTAAAAATGAGCATCCCAAGAATTTTACAGGGTATCTTGTTACTTAATCGTATGTTTATGGGTGAGGTTTTAGCAGGTGCAGAAGTAATCAGTTGAACTTCAAATTAAAAGTCTAGCCCCTCACTTCTCAGGCTTGAAATTCCTAGTCACTTTTTTTTTTTTTTTTTTTTAAGGGCTGCCTTCACAGCATACGGAAGCCCACACCCAGGCTAGGGGTTGAATCAGAGCTGTAGCCGCCAGCCTACGCCACGGCCATAGCAATATGGGATCCAAGCCACATCCATGATCTACATACACCACAGCTCGTGGCAACACTGGATCCTTAACCCACTGAGCAAGGCTAGGGATTAGACCCACATTCTCACGGATAGTAGTCGGGTTTGTTACCACTGAGCCATGATGGGAACTACGATTTTTAATACCGAATATTTTACTCAGCTGGTATTAGACAAAATGTGAAGAGAGAAACTATGTTATCAAAAGATAACTTATTAAAATGTAGATAATATACCTCATTTTCTTGTAAGATGTTTATGTCTGCTTGTCCAAGATCAGTTCTCAAATGTTGCATCCAAATAAAGCTCAAAAATCAAATGAACAATATTCTATCCATCACTTCTCTGACACTCAGCAGAAGCATGCCTAGATGTTATCTCTTTTCTTCCCAGGAAGCACTCTCAAATGGTACAGCAAAGATTCTTTGCTAGTTTCCTGTTATCCTTACACTCTGGCCTCTACAAGTCTGATCATTTTATTTTAACTGCTTGATACTTAACTGTGATTAGTACTAATAGCTGTGCCCTATCCTGGGCTTTCCTGAACACTAATTAGAGATACTGGGATTGATCACATTATCTCTCCTATACAGTTTCTGCCATTGACACGATCAGTTGCTACATATAAATGTCCCATTTAATGCAAGGGGTAGAGGGAGAGGACTGATTATATGGCTTGCTCCCCTGTTTGTTGTTACAGGAGGCAAATTCCTGGATTGTATGATCTGACAAGTCTAACAGGTTTGATGAAGAACATGACTTGGGACTTATCAGTCTTGTTTTACCTTTCTTAGCGTTTCTTACCTTTCTTAATGTTATATATCTCACTAATTTTTTCATTACTTGGAGATTAGACTCCAATTTTTTCTTTGGTTTCCCAATATCCGAGGTGGCTGGCATAATGCTTTAATATTGAAAATATTGAATAGACTTATAGTGAAATGTACAAATATTTTTTCATGATTTTAAATTGTTTGCTGCTTTTATTTTGCCATTTTCATCTCTAAGTTTATCTTCTATTTCCAAAGGTTTATTTTGTTCTAATTCTAACTTTTTTTTTTTTTTGTCTTTTTAGGGCCGCAACAGTGGCATATGGAGGTTCCTAGGCTAGGGGTCTAATCAGAGCCGCAGCCCCCGGCCTATTCCACAGCCACAGCAGTGCCAGATCCAAACTGCGTCTGTGACCTACACCACAGCTCATGGCAATGCCGGATCCTTAACCCACCGGGTGAGGCCAGGGATTGAACCTGCAACCTCATGGTTCCTAGTCGGATTCATTTCCGCTGAGCCATGATGGGAGCTCCTGATTCTAACTTTTAAATTAGCATTTAACTGATATTATTTCCTGTCTAGTAAGTAATGTATTTTTTTATTAAGTTATAGTTATTTTACAGTGTTGTGCAAATTTATGCTGCACAGCACAGTGATTAGGACACACACACACACACATACACACACACTCTTATCTTCCATCATGATCTATCTCAAGAGACTGGATATAGTTCCATGTGCTCTACAGTAGGACCTCATTTCTTATCCATTCTAAATGTAATTGTTTGCATCTACCAACCCTTAACTCCCCGTCCATCCCACTTTCTATCTGCTCCCCCTTGGCAACCCCAAATCTGTTCATTATGTCTGCGAGTCTGTTTCTGCTTTGTAGATAGATTCATTTGTACCATATTTTAGATTCCACATATTAGTGATATTAAATGGCATTTGTCTTTCTCTTTCTGACAGAGAAAGAGAAATGCAATCTCTACTTGCATTCATGTTGCTGCAGTTGGCATTATTTCATTCTTGTTTATGGCTTAGTAGTATGCCATTGTGTATATGTACCACATCTTCTTAATCCATTCATCTGTTGGTGGACATTTAGGCCACATCTTGGCTATTGTAAATAATGTATTTGAGGCACATTACTTCTCATCTGAGTACATGTATTAAAGATCTTTTAGTTCTAGCACTTTCTCATTGTCAGAAGATATATTCCCTATTTTTGTTCATTTGGAGTTTCCTCAGATTCTTGTGACTTAATATAAGATAGTTTTTATAAATTTCCCATGTGTAATTGAAAAAATACTATTTTCCAGAAATTTGCAATATAGATTATTATTTATATGTTATAATTACATTTCTCTGTTAAATCTATTAAGTATTGAAAATTCTGTAGTTATGTCCCTTTTTCTTTTTGTATGGTACGTTTTACCTTATAACTTTTAAATTTTTTCTTTTTTCTATATCCTTCAGTGAGTATTTTCTGTATCCTTCGGTGAATATTTTCTAACAAGAAATTTTCTTACATAAATGCATTACATTTATCAAAATCAAGAATTGTAACAGTGACATAGCACTATTATCTAATCAGAAGTTCGTATTCAAATTTCATCAATTGTAATGTCCTTTATAACTATCCTTTTCCTGGTTCAATGTGTAGTTCAGGATCACATCTTGCATTTGTTTGTTGTATCTTTAGTCTTCTTTAGTCTGAAACAGTTCCTCAGCCTTTTTATGTCTTTCTTCATCTTAACGTTTTTGAAGAATACAGGCCTGTGTGTGTGTGTGTGTGTGTGTGTGTGTGTGTGTGTGTTATGCTTTCTCATGGTTAAATTGAGGTTCTGAATTTTGAGTAGGGATATAAGAAACAATATTGTATCCTTCTCTGTTCTTCATATTCAGGAGCCACATCATACTGAGTTTTCCTAAAACTGGTTATGCAAGCTTTGTTCACTTTAAGATGGTAATTGCCAGATTCTTCCATTGTAACTTTTCTGTATTTCTCTTTGTAGCTAATAAATAACTTGTGGAGCAATTCTTCGAGACTATGCAAATATCCTCTTTCTCATCAAACTTTTTCTCACTAGTTTTTCTGAACACTGATCATTTTTCCCCTCCACTATTTCATCTTTCTTTTTGTGGGTGAGTTTGATTGTTTATTTTTTTTAATTGAAGTATAATTAATTTACAGTGTTGTGCTAGCTTCAGGTGTGAAATCGCAAAGTAAATCACTTATATGTACATACATATATTCTTTTTCAGATTCTTTTCTAATTATTATGAGATATTTGTATACTTCCCTGTGCTATACAGTAGGCCCTGTTTTTTATCTATTTTATATATAGTAGTGTATACGTGTTAACCCCAAACTTAATTTATCCCTCCTCCCTTCTTCTGCTTTCTCCTCTGGTAACTTTAAATTTGTTTTCTGTGTCTGTTAGTCTATTTCTGTTTTATAAATAAGTTCATCTGTATCATTTTATTGAAATTCCACATATAAGTGATATATTTGTCTTTATCTGACTTGCTTCACTTAATAGGATAATCTCTAGATCCATTCGTATTGCTACAGGTGGCATTATTTTATTCTTTTTCATGGCCAAGCAATATTCCATTGTATATATGTACCATACTGTTTTTACCCATTCCTTTATCGATGGACATTTAGGTTGCTTCCATGTCCGGGCTATTGTAAATAGGTGCTGCTAGGAACATTCAGATGTATGTATCTTTTCAAATTAGAGTTTTTGTCTTTTTCCAGATAATGCCCAGGAGTGGGATTGCTAGATCATGCAGTACTCTATTTTTAGTTTTTTTTTTTTTTTTTTAAGGAAACTATTATTCTCCAAGTGGCTGCACCAATTTATATTCCCATCAACATGGTAGGAAGTTTCTCTTTTCTCCACACCTTCTCCAGCATTTATTATATGTAGATTTTTTGAGGATGGCTATTCTGATGGGTGTGAGTTGATACCTCACAGCAATTTTGGTTTGCCTTTATCTAATATGTAGTGATGTTGAACATTTTTTATTTTGCCTATTGGCCATCGGTATCTCTTCTTTGGAGAAATGCCAATTTATTTATTCAGCCCAATTTTTGAACGGGTTCTTTGTTTTTTTGATATTGAGCTGTATGAGCTATTTGTATATTTTATAAATTGAGCGCTTGATGGTTTCATCCTTAGCAAGTATTTTCTCACATTCTGTAGGTTGTCTTTTCATTTTGTTTATGATTTCCTTTGCTATACAACACTATTTTTTCTATACTTATTACCTGGCATTTTACTGTAAGGAAGAGCCTTGTGTTTCTCTACTAATTATTGTGGACTGACAAGTTATTATTTTATTAAATTGTCTGTAATCCTCTACTGTTATTGTTTTGATACTCAAAATATTTAGATAGTGGGAGCTCCTTTAAGGCCCATCTTGTATCCCTTTTATATGGTCCTATCATTCTTTAGGAAATGGAGTTGTTTTTATAGTTACCAATAATAGAACTCTCCTCCTTGAAGTTGTGGCTTTTTTGAATTCTAGAGTAGTATTAATAAGACAAGCTCTAGTCGGGGTAGCAGAATTTTAGGAAATGTTAATGCCTTGTGACAGAAACTGATTCTAGTCAGTATAGAAGACAATTTAGTGAAGGAAATTTTCTTATGTTTTAAAACTAAGGATACCATAATCCTAAAAAATTATCTAATAAAATAAAATAACCACATTAGTTGATAGAGTCAGTAATTGGGTCAATACAATTTATTCAGAGAGACCATAGCTAAAGTAGTAAAGAATATAGATGTTAAAATACTATGAATTTTGAGAGTTCCTGTTGTGGCTCAGTGGAAGTGAATCTGACTAGTACCCATGAGGATGTGGATTTGATTCCTGGCCTTGCTCAGTAGGTTAAAGATTTGGAACTGCTGTGAGCTGCGTGTAGGGTGCAGGTGTGGCTCAGATCCTGTGCTGCTGTGGCTGTGGTGTAGGCCAGCAGCTACAGCTCTGATTCGATCCCTAGCCTGGGAACTTACCTATGCCATGGGTGCGGCCCTCCAGAAAGCAAAAAATATATATATAATGAATTTGACTCCCACCGTTGCCACTTATTAGTGGATAACCTTTAATACTTTATTTCAACTCTCTAAGCATAGGCTGCTTCATATGTAAAAATGAGTTTAATAGTACTAACCTCATAGGTTTGTTGTGAAGATTAAATAAATGATGTATATAAAATGGTTAAAACAATGCTTAACACATGGTGAGTACTCAAACAGTATTAATTCCTAATCACTTTTATTTTAATGATTATTTTATCAATACTAAATTTAAAATTTCAATCATAAATTTGTTTGTGTAGTTTAGCTTCCATTCATTCACATAGTGATCCAGTGTGTTTTGAGCTCCTTCTTTGTTCCAGGCTATGTGCTCAGGACTGGAAATAGCATCAATGAGCAAAACAGTCATGATTCCTGCTCTCACAGAATTCACAAGGTAGTAGTGAGGAAAGGCAGTCATTTGAATTGTTCCTCCTTTCTTGAGTTTTAACAACTTTTTATGAAATGAAAACAACACAAAACGTGCACAAAGCATGACAATACAATAATCATTGAAACAATTCTCATGTAAATGCTTTCCAAGTTATGATATAGCGTATTGCTAGAACCCAGGAGCTCTGTATGTACACTCTGGATCTACCTTACCTCCTTCTTCCTATCTGGATACAGCCACTCTTCTGAATTTTATGATTAAAAATGTATTTGGTTTCTTGTTTGTTTGCTTTATCACTTACATATTTCTCCCTAAATAGGACAGTTTAGCTTTATTTATCTTTGAATTTTAACAGTTAATGAGTCATACTATATGTATTCTTCTTTGTCTTGCTGTATGTGTGTGCCTCTGTAATCTTTTACCTCTCAGACATTATGTTTGTATGAGTCATCCTTGTTGTAACATCTTCCTCTTTTACTCTAGTTGATGGACATTTGGAATGTTTCTCGGTTTTGGTGACTATTCACTGTGACGCTCTGAACATTCTAATACATGCCTCTTGGACACACATGTGCATGCATTCCCATGCATATACCTAGAAATTGAATTCTTGGACCATATAATAAATATATCTTCTGCCTTAGAGGATAATGGAAAATACATTCTGAAGTAATACTTGCATTAGTGGTTTATGATGTTTTTATGAAAAAAAAAAATAAGAGAACAGAGTCAAAACCTACCTAAACAAACCAGTTAGGGAATCAAATAGAAATTTTTAATGGATTATACGAGCACTTGCTTCCGTGTTCACTTCTTTTGTCCAAAATTTAAACATATCATCTCAGTTCCTTGTATGTTTGCAGAGGCTCTTCTCTTTACTAGACTGGTTGTGAGGAAGGAAAAGATGTATTCTGTACCTTGCTCCCCAATGTGCTGCATCTTTGATTGCTTTATTATTTGAATAAAATATACATAAAGGATGTTACAGAAGAACAGGGTAAAGAGACATGAGGACAGAATTATTTTCAGTTTCAAAGCTTTTACTACTAAGCACAAGTAGGTGATAAGCTATAGATATGTGTAACATTTTTAAAGTTATGGAACAAAGAATATGGTGTCTTACTGTTTCCACTGTAGAAAGTTGGAGCCCCACTGACTTTCAATCTCCTCATTTATTTCTGAGGTTAAAGCCATGCTGTAACAAACCAACCTTCACATTTTAGTTGTCTCACTTAGGCATCTTGCTTTTCTAAGAGCCTGCAACTGGGTGACATCCATGTCACTAGGTATTTACCCGAGTTGCGGATGGTCCCCAATTTAAATTTCTGTTTTCTCCAATATTTTGTGGTCTCTTTTGCATTTAGATACACTTTTAGAAAATCCAGAAAATTCTAAATTGAGATATAACCTTTCAGATTGCTGAGGTTGTTTATGCTCTTGATTGTAATGTGCTCTCTATATACTGAGCAGTTGATTCCTGCACTGGTCGAAATACAATTGTCTGGCTGCTTCACATGTGTCACCAAGTTCTGGTCACTTGGTATATAGAGAGTAAACTATAACGAATAGAATTGACATCCTCTATTGGCTGAAATCTCCCACCCCAAACTATAGCAGTAGAGTAGTTTTATTTCCCTCCCCACCACAGGAAAGTATACAGAAATTCAGGCAATAAAAGGTTAAAGAGTACTGAAGCATTAAACTGTTATAGACAGAACCATAGTGTCATCATATTCCTAACGTGACAGTGAAAACTAAATACACATAAATGTCAAAGACAGGATTGATTTTATCATTATAATATCATTTATTTATCAGAGGCTCATCTTTATTTGCCGGTAATACTCAAGATGTTCTTTACTCAGCAGGACATCAGCAGATTTGTAGTTTTGATTTAGGATACTTAGGATTCATGGAAGCAAAATGCTTGTGTGTGTGTGTGTGTGTGTGTGTGCATGTGTGTGTGTTTGTGTAAATGCTTAGGCATAGCATATGTATGAAAAGGTACACATAGTGAGATTTTGCCTCAAAAATTCTTTTAGATGTTGATTCAGGCAGTAATAAGGACAGGAATAATCTTAAAAGTGACCTCTTTTACAGTGGGACTATGAACACAATTTACATATCTCAGAACTGTTATCGGAATTGGAGTTCAGCAACTGAGACATGGGAAATGAATTTGCAGTCTCAAAAATGGCGCAAAACGATATATTGGTTATTATTGGTTTTCATGAAATGGTAAAAGGGGAGGACTATTTGCTTTTATAGTTAAATTTTATACTATTGCTATGTAATGCCAACTATGAATGAAAGGCTTCCTTCGTGCCTGTAGTTTTCATTGGATGCCAGTAGATGGCAGATTTATTTACGTTATCATTAGGCCAGCTGTATCCTGTTTCTTTTCGAGAGAAAGGGAATTTAAAAATCTTGGATTTTTCATCTTTTGAATGCTTTGTTGACAAATTATAGCCATATTCAGTTTATAAAATTCACTCACAATAATTTTCACAAACAGCTGGAATGTGATGATTAGCTTCTGTTGGGAAATCGAAAGAGATCAGGTTTGTGCTGATAAGACACTTTTGAAGGGGTGTTCTTGGGGTGAGGTTTGGCTGGAAGGGATTCTTAAATCAAATAGTAACTGATAGTAATAGTAATTAATAGTAATCAAATAGTAAAGTCCATATACACTGTGTTAGTTCTTTACTGCTACTGTAACAAATTACTATACATTGCATTGCTTAAAACAACACAAATTTATCATCTTAAGTTCTGGAGGTCAGAACCTCACTGTGTCAGCAAGGCTGTGATTCTTTCTAGAGAATCTGTGGGTGAGTCCATTTTCTTTCTTTTTAGTTTTTAGAAGCTTCTGAAATTGCTTGGATCATAGCCCCTTCCATTGTCAAAACCAGGAGTGATCTGTTAAACTCTTTCTCAAAGTGCTCAACTTTCTCTCTTTCTCTTCAAGGACCCTTGTGATAACATCACACTCATCTGGATAAACAGGATCATCTCCCCATCTCCTGCCAGTTGATTAGCAATCTTAATTACTTTGAGTCCATCTGAAACTTTCATTGCCCTTTGTATTTAACAACGTATCTACAGGTTCTGGGAATTAGGCTGTGGACATCTGTGGCGGCATTACTCTGCCCACCATAGACAATGTTCTCAGCACATTGCTGACTGGTATCCCTCCAAAACACCTATGCTGAAATTCTAACCCCCCAATGTAACGGTCCTAAAAGGTAGGGCCTTTAGAAGATAATTAGTACATGAGGGTGGAGCCCTCCTAAGTGGGATTAGTTCCCTTCTAAAAGAGAGTCTAGAGAGCTCCCTAGCTCTTTTCCTGACATGTGAGGACGTCACTGGAGAACAGACATCTGAACCTGGAAGTGAACCCTCACCAGATCTCAACCATGCTGGTATCCTGATCCTGACTTCCAAGCCTCCAAAATAAATACCTGTTGTTTAAGCTACCCAGTCTATGGTATTTCAATTAAGCAGCCCCAAAGGGTGAAGATAAATAGTCAAAATAAACCAGGCTGGACAAATGAATATACAGTTCTGTGATTACCTCTGGTTTATGTAACTTACAGCCTAATTCTCTGTACATTGATAACAGTGGAGGTGAGGAAGGACTGAGTTGGGATCACTTTCTGAGTTGTTTAAATAGCATGCACAAAGTTTGTGTCATTCTCCTTTACTCTTTGAATATAAAGCATCTTTTCAACAGTTTCATAATATTTTGGTATCCTGGCCATTTCTGTTTCCCTTGAAGCTGAAGAGAGTAAGAATTACAGCTTTATTCATAATTTATTTAAATGTTCAAATTAAGTGAGAGGTTCTTTGTGCCATTTATGGTATTAACATTTAGAGCCTCAACCCTGATTTTGCTCAGATAATCACTCAGATCATTGTGGCATTTGTAAAAGTTCTAACAGCAAAGAAACTATAGCAAGAATAGTAAGAATCTTACCAAGTAATATTCTTGTATATTAATAGACAGTCAATCAAGAATTATCTCAGGGCTCATGGATAGGCCGTATTTCTAATAGTTTTCAAAACCGCCTCTACATTAGAATTATCTGGGGAATTTTAAGATAGGAGTTCCCATCGTGGTTCAGCAGAAATGAATCTCACTAGTATCCATGAGGACACAGGTTTGATCTCTGGCCTCACTCAGTGGGTTAAGGATCCAGCATTCCCATGAGCTGTGGTGTAGGCTGGTGGCTACAGCACTGATTTGACCCCTAGCCTGGGAACCTTCATATGCTGCGGGCACAGCCCTAAAAATACAAGAATAAACATATACATATATACATACATACATATGTACCTACATACATACTATATATGGAGTCCCCAGCAACACGATTAAGTTAAAATCCCTAGAGATGGGGCCTAATTATTAGTATTATTTGAATGCTTCCCAGGTATTCTGACTGTGCAGCCACAGTTAAGTACTATACCATCTAGTTTTTTTTCCTCTACTTTTTATTCTTCTCTTGTCTGCCTTTCTTACCCTCTGCTTCGGGCTTGCCTAAAAGATTACTTTTCCATGTAATAGAGGGAGTTAATTGGAAGCCTCTGTTTTTATTGAAGCTGCCAGGCTATATTTCCTGTAGAAAACCAAACTGTTTTTTTCCTGACAGCAACTGCTTTACCTGTTTCTCTGAATCAACAGATAAATAAAGGTACAGACATATTCAAACGGATAACAATAGAGGTTTCTCCACAGGCACCAAGTGGTTTTAAGTTACTGAAGTGTTCTATATTTATTGATGATAATGCTTTTAACAAAGAGATGCTGAGTTATGATTACCATAAACCTCTGGCAAGTTTGTTATTTCCAACCAAAAGTATATATTAAATGTGTATCATTTGCATATATCTTTATCACTTGAAACCAGCCAGATTTAAACTACTTAGAACTGACTTCATAACAGATCACTATTATGTACAGTGTTTGGACATGAATGATGTTAAAGGCACCATAAGATGTCACAGAAATTAAGTGCCTCTTGCATTGTGGCCTCTCTGAATCCTATTTTATTTGCAGAGCTTTGAGTTCCTCAAATATCTGGTGGATACTGTACAGGGACAATACAGTGTTTTATTACAGACAATTCCGACTGGGCATAACATCATACTACAGGCTTAGAAGAAAAGGAAGTTAATTTACTTACCTTGTATATGTGCAGCCATCAATGTGTAACTATGTTTTTTCATGCTAGTAGAACTTTGCCTCTCCTTTGTAAGATAATGGATTTGGTCATTTAAATATATTTTGAACATATTATTATACAAAACTAAATGTTATATACAAGGCTTCCTGCTTTAAGGCTTATTGAATCTTCTGTTAAAAGAGAACTTTCTACTTCTATAGCAGTGTTCCAAGAGTGAGAGCATAGGCTGCATTAATAACAACAAACTTGTTCATGTCTAGGCTTGTCCAGAACGCTCATGCATCAGCCAACTGAGAGTTGATTTACATGTCGAACCCCATAGTTTTACAGGAAAGACACCTGACAGGAGTCTGAAGTGCATTTAGACCTCCAATACTAAAACATCAAACCTACACTGTAAGAAGGGTCTCCCCTTCATTGCAATTCCCTCAGAGGGGAAGAGACTCATCCTGAGGAAAGAGAGGGTTGAAGTGCATTACTAAAGCAGAACTAAAGTTTGATACATCTTATTCTAAGATACTGAGGCTGTCTCCCAGCCTTGACATTGGTGTCAAAGCAAAAATTGCACTGATAAAAGGGCAAGAAAGACTTCATTCAAGGCTAATGCAGTAAGAGAGAGAGCCTACACTGAGACATAAGGTGGGAGTGTTTTTGAGCACTGGGTTGAGCTAATAGAAAAGTACTTATGGACATTAGGGACTAGGGTGATCAGTGAAATGTGTTGAGCACATTTGAGTTTTCTGAGTCTAGAAATATTTTTCTCTGCTGTTACTCTATCTGTGCTTGTTAATTGTTACCCATGAAAGTTATGCTCCTCCTCTTCCACAGAGACTAAGAGATTGGGATGCTGTCCTTCAGTGTTTACATTTCAAAGGGATGTTTCCCAAGTCCCTGAGAAAGACATCTCCTGGGTGGTAAAACTGGCAAGAGTCTGGGAGAATTACATACATTTCAAAACAGAATAAAAAGAATTTACAGTTTCAAGTTTTCTGAAGTAAATGCACTAAGAAAAGGAGGTCAGAGGCTTATAGTCAGGAAGAAACCTATGTAAAGTTTAGTCAAGATGAGGTGAATGTTAGGCCATCTTTGCCACTGGATTAGTGCTAAAATCTCAAGGACAAGTGACCTCAATAAAGACTGATTCAAATAAAATGTGATGCTGTTGAAATTTCCTGTAATAAAACAGAAATGCAGGGTGGTGCTAAGAGAGGAATGGCATTTCTCAGTGTCATGTTTGCACAGTAATAGTTGAGGCAAAAAGAAAAGTCGCTCTCAAGGCCAACAGAGAGCAAGGGTCCATGAAAGATCAATACAAAGTGATGTCAGAGCTGACAACAAGAAACATTCCTGTAGTAGCACTTCTCAGGAAATAGCTGGGAGGTTTAGTTCTCCATTTGGGTAGGAGGACAACCATGGTGACACGCACAGAAAAATAAATTGAAGTAATGGAAGACGGCACCTAATTTTCATGGGCACTTACAAGTATTTTATGAACAACTGTGGATCAAAAGGAAGTATTTGGAAATGGTTAAGGTTTCAGTGACATTGTTGAGAAGAGTGATGCTAGGAATTGAATTCTGATTCTTTCAAATTGACATAGTTTATATAACAGCATACTATACTGGAAAATAATATACATATATCTGTTATTCAAATAAAAATGCCAGTTTCGGTTTTGCCGCTTTACTTGTGACCTTGAGCAAGTTACTTAAATTCCCTGTGCTTGAATTATATTTTTCTCCTGTGAAATAAAAACAAAAATATTTACTGTGCATGATTAGTGTATTGATTAAATGTATACCAAGCATAAAGCCCAGTACGTGGTACAGGACAAGCCCCCTAAAAATGTAAGTCCCCTTCCTCCATTATATTCCATAAATTTACAAAGAGGAAGAAGTATCAAACATTTCAAATTATCTTGATACTCAAGAATTTAATTAATATCAAAAACTTGACTATATTACTTGCTTTCCTTAGACGGTCTCCATGCACAGAAAGTTTAGACTTGAGGAAACCTCCAAATTGAGATACCTAAAACCCTTGGTCTTAGTTAGCTGGATAATTCAGATGAAAAAGATGTAGTATTTTCTGAAAATAATGGCATCAATTCTCTGATATATTTTGCATTTTGAAACATAGTCAGGAGAACTGGAACAAAATGACTGCAGTTTGTAACTAGAATATAACTAAATTAACTCCAACAATAAATTTTGACAAGGGGAACTTGCGTCATGCAATAAAGTACTGATATATTTGCAAGAAATCTCTTTAACTTCTACTTCACTGAAAGAATAAAGATACTATACTGTATAGATTGAATACCACCTTTAATTTTATGTCAAACTATGGAGCACATATGAAAATATATAACCTAAATACATGATTTATAGAGATTTTATGCCATTAAAATAACATTAATAAAAAGTTATATATATAAATAGGTTAATTTTTATGCCTCTCTGTGGGTGTATATGTACATACAGGGGCTGTGGTCTATGAATTGAATCATTCTTATTGTCTTTCTTGGATCTCTCTATTAGGTATTCGAATTTTTTTTCTCTATCCTTGGCTTTGTATAGCATCTGTTGTGTAACTATTTTCATGAATTTCTCCAGGTAATTGGCTTCATGTAATTTTACTTTTCACTAATGTCTTTAGATACATCTTAAATACTGATATTTCACATCTTCTGTCATACAGATTCAGGAAGTTTGATTATCAAAAAAAAAAAAAAAACAGCTATGTTGAACCTTGTATAGGTGTGCTGCTGTGCCTTGAGCATTTCTTTCTAACCTCTGTCGCTGAAAACCTATTTGCCTCCTTTCTATCTACTGATACTCTGTCTTGTGTTGTAGGCAGAATAATGGCTCTCCCAAAAGTCTATATCCTAGTTTGTAGAAACTGTAATGATGTTAACTTTATAAGGCAAAAGGAACTTTGCAGATTTAATCAAGAACAGCCTGGATTATCCAGGTATATCAAATCTAGTCACACACTTTTTTAATAGTGGCAAGCTTTTCTGGACTGTTGTAGGGGTGGGCAGAGAGGGAGAGAGACTGAGGAATGATCAGAGAGATGTAACATTTCTGGGTTTGAAGACACAGGAAGGGGATGTTGAAGATGGAGCTAAGAAATGTAGGCAGTCTCTAGAAGTCAAAAAAAGGAAGGAAATAGATTTTACCCTAGAACCTCCAGAGGAAATAATAATCTGCTGATATCTTGACTTTAGCCCAATAGAACCATGCTTGACTCTCGACCTACAAAACTATAAAATATTGAATTTACACTGTTTTAAGCCACTGAGTTTGTAGTAATTTTGACAGCAGCAGTAGAAAACTAATCCGACTTATATCCACACATACAACCTTGGTGCAAGATGGATGATGGGTATTTAGTAGGGTGGAGTGTATTCTGCTTTACAATTCAGGTTTAAGGGCTGACACTTTGCTGGAAGTCCGCAGAAAACACTAACTTGAACAGCTCTCACGACTCATTCTGGGCACATCTTCATTTCCCAAAACTATTCTTTGTATACAACATGCTTTACATAGTGGGGTGTGTATAAAACCTTTCCAAAGAGAATCACTCCAATTGTATTGCTGTCTTTACACCTTGCTAAGAATCTACAGATCATGTGCTTAACACTAGCTACTTAAACTGCTTACTCAACCTGTGATTTCTCATCACTGAAACTCTTCTTGATTTAGCTGAGGGAGAGGAGAGCCTAATTTGGTCCTTCTCTCTTTACTCGTAGGGACTTCAGCATTTCTCTTTTTTTTTGCCTCTTGGAGGTATATCCTTCAAATCAGCCCACAGACCCCTTCTGCTATATACCAATTCTACAAGAACTAGGGGAAAGGAAATGTCTGTTCCTGGTTTACTATAGAAGTGCATGTTTCTTATTTTCTTTTATCTGTGATGTGGATTTGTTTGTTTCTTCCTCCCCACCTCCTACCCCAGTTTACCTTCCCAGGTCCTGCTACGTGAATCCTTGCCTTTAAGTGTTTATAATATAGAATTAAAAATGATTTAATGTTTGTGTATGTATGCACACGTATATGTGCATCTACATGTATTTGTTTAATAACAACTTAGATAGAAATTCAATTTCATACACATTCACATCTGTTAACCAGAAAAAAATGAAAAAGTTAACATTAGTTAATTTCACTTTTGATGAGTCTCTGCAGGCCTATAATAGTTCTTGATGTCTTGATGGGAAAATGAATCTATAAACTGCTAACATTCTGAAGGTCTTTTGTTCATAAAAGTGATAGCTGGCACCTCCTACTGTAATTAAACCATGTATTCTGATTGCCATTGTTCGTACTTGGTTCATATCAAGAGTGATGACTAAAGTCCCTTATCTAACTGAAGTCTACTCTATTTTCTGTCCATTAAATAATTCATTGAAAAAAATGTTTTATCTGAAAACTGTATGCTACATATAATTTAAAGAGAATGCAGACATAAATTTCTTATCCTAATCAAAAGTACAGTAAAAATAGCATAGTATGAAATTGAGTCAATGGTATGCTCATAGCCAGCACTTGGTTTATTGAACCTTTTTACTATCTAAAAAATACCTGAGCTTCCCCTGTCTCTACCATCTCCAACTCTGTTCCAACCTCTCAATCTTTCTCCTCTATTATTTATTTATTTTTTGCAAAGATACTTTTTTATTTTTTTATTTTTATTTCCATTATAGCTGGTTTACAGATTTCTGTCAATTTTCCAACTGCATAGCATGGTGACCCAGTTACACTTACATAAATGGATTCGTCACAGGTGATTAGACAGAGTTCCCGGTGCTATACAGCAGGATCTCCTTGCTTTTCCATCCCAAAGGCAAAAGTCTACAACTGTTAGCCCCAGACTCCCAGACCATCCCACTTCCTCCACCACCCTCTTGGCAACCACATCTGTTCTCCAAGTCGCTGATTTTCTTTTCTGTAGAAAGGTTCATTTGTGCAGTATATTAGATTCCATATATAAGTGATATCATATGGTATTTATCTTTTCTTCTAATAATATCCTTGAATGAATAATATACTTATATATAAACCCAAATATTGATTTAGAACAAATTAGTCTCGTACCACTCAGGGCACTAGGAGGTGACTTGCAGCAGGTTGGTTTCAGACACACTCTTACACAAGTGTCTTACTTTGGGGACAAAACTTGGACTGTAATGGGAAATTTGGAGCAAGGGAAGATAAATTAGAAGGAGCTATTGAAGAGAGCAGATGGTAGTCCCAGGAGTTTTGTGACTTTTAACATAAATAATTTTATGAGGCAAGCATCCAAAGTAACCAAGCCCAATTTCTTTTGAATTGCACTCCAGGAACAGAAAAATATAGGAGTGATAATAGTCCATGTTGGAGACAGTTCAGAAACAGCTATTCTTTCTCATTCTTGGTTGATTAAAATAGAACCATAGAATAGGAAAGTGCTAAACATGAGTGTTAAGACCTCTTTTTGTGGTATTTTTGTTGTATTCTTTTTTTTTGCATCATAATCCCATGGCATCAGCTGTATTTAACTGCTTGCCCTATATTCCTGTTAAATAAATTATGCTTTCTTGAGTGCTAACTATTCGTGGACATGTTCTGATGACTCTGGGGTGAATTTACCCACTTCAGTGAATACAGTAATAAGCCAGACTTTCTGTGCCATGTTCTAGTGGAATTAAGATACCAAATGCACAGCATTCCAAATCTTTGGAAGCAGCAAAATGCAGTCAACCAAGTGCTAGGCTCTAATTGAAAGATAACATAAAAGAGTGAGTTTTTTTTTTTTGATCGTTTTACCCACAAGCATAAAAATCACTATATATAAAATGTATTTTTAAATATATATAGGTTTGTAATGACACAAGGCATTTTAGTTGTCTTTTCTTTTTTAAGATTTACTAAGGATTACAAGTATAGAAATTAGGCTTTAGAATTATTCCCGTGTTGAAGTTTTGTTAGGCTTATGCAATAATGCACTTAAGGTTTATGAAGTATTTTTTAGATAATCAAGTGAAATGTCTATATCAACAATGGAAGGTAACCCAATATGGATGTGATATAATGGTAGAAGATGAGAAGAAAATGGTTTAGAAATCTCAGGTCAAAGTAAGATAAAGAATGGAAGCAATAGGGTAGACAAAGTACCAAAATATTCAATATCATCAAAATTATTACGGAAGTTCAATAATTTAAAGATGGAACCATTTTAGTTAATGACAAGAATTGATGCCCAAACCAAAGGAGCTTAAAGATCATTAGAACTGAGGATAAACAACGGTCAGGTCAGTGCATACTCATATGGTCTTTGAATCACTAATAATTATAACAGAATTGGGATGGATACATGGAATGGGTCATGACCTGCAATTATTCAAAAAATGTGGAGTGAACATGAGATTTGTAATAATTAGGGACAAGGAGGGACTGGTATTACTTGATAAACTTCCAAGAAACTGGGATTTAAATGAAGGTAGAACAAACAGGTTTGGAAAAAGAGGGGAATCCTATCTCATTTTCTGACTTGGAGGTCCCCACAGAGTGAAATAATGGTTCTTTCATTTGGGATATCTCCTGGAAAAATCTCAGTGTTTCAGGAAGAGCCCGGACTTAGTTGAGGTCAACAAATGAATAACTTAAAGATGGACAAGGTTTCCACAGTGTCCAGAGCAAAGGAGGGCTAGCACTGAGCAGTGTGGGAATGAGAATAGGGGAGAGGAGAGATGTAAACAGGGGGTTGTGTTTTGGGAAGTTATAATAAAGATGTACGAATCAGGTTATTGTATTGCTGTTTTAAACATGTCTTTAAAAAAATGTTTCAGTGTTAATGAAAACTGAGAGCACAAGTATCATCAGAAGCCCAGTGAATCACTGCTGGCAGCTGGCTCTGGATTGCAGGTGCATTAGGGCATAGGTGGAACAGACCTTAGGCAGCTGAAGTCTCTGTAGGCACTGAAGCTGTTATGGAAACAGATATCAAGAAGCCAGAGAGGCAATAAGTACAGTACAGTAATAGCCCCAAGTGGTGAGAGACCTTACATGTTTCACTATATGTATACTTACTTCACAAAATACACAGGGCTATATTTTTATTTATGAATTAGCTTTGATTTACCTTATTACTTCATTAAATGTACATTTATACAACTTCATTTTAGTTATCTAATTTTCACATTATAAAGGTAGAATATGTCTCAGGGGTTGTATCTGGTGGTTGACCAAAAAAAATTTTTTAAAGTGAATATACCACTGGTGGTTTAATCCAAATCACATACAAAGCCTGATTTGTGTGAACTGTTTTTCTGTTGAAATGAGTAATCTGTTTTTTTTTTTTGTAATTTTACTTTTTATATATAACCATAGAACTTCTAAAATAGAATTAATACTGCATAAGGAGTTTTACTGCCTCTTTCAGATGGGGAGCTGACCTGCCCTGACTTTCTAAACAGGATGTAGTGATAATTGGTAGAATGGTGTGGTGGCAGGTTTACCCAGCTGGTCACCTGAACGGAGAACAGCTTTCCTATTAAAGTGAATCCACCCATGAAGGACCTTTGAATTTGCTGCTTCTGCAGAGTGGGTGCTCTGCTGATGCATTCTGCTCAAACCCCAAATGAAGAAACGCTTGGATTATTTTTGATTCAAAGGAAGCAAGGGGGTGATAAGCAACTGCCTGCTCATTTGGAGCATATGCTCACTGAGTTCTAATTCTCTTTAGCTTTGGGACCAGATGCTGCATCCTGATAATTCCCAAACCTGGCTGATCTTCAGAATCATTCAAGGAGCTTTTAAAAATGCTAGTGTCCAGAATTTCCACTTAGAAATTTCAATTTATTATATCTTGGCTAGGGTATAGAAATCTGTATTTGAAACAAGCTCCAGATAAATATTTCAGTTTTGGGACTCACTGCTCTATATCAGTGGTTTATACCCTTGGTCTGGCATTGGTAAGGAGAGGAAATTCTGCATATAATTCATGAACATCCCCCGTTCCCATGCCATCTATCTCCAAATGAAAATCATTGCTCTAGACTACTTACTAGACAAGTATTTATATACCTAATGAGAACACACTTTGAGATAGCATTGCCTACAAAAAAATATAAAAGATTAAATGGTAAATTTCTTGACTCTTTAATGCGATGCAGACCTGAGGCTACTGCCTCCTTGGCCGAATACACTCTCCTTAGAATAAGGGTAGAACATAATTTTCTGAGCTACTTGTTCTCAAGTCACATGCACTGGGCTTAAAGTTTAATTCTCATCATCAGGAAATAATTCTAAATACTTTTAGCTGGTAACAGTACCTCATCTTACCTCCAAAGTAGAATGTGTATAAAAATCAGATACTGGCCATTTATCAATAGGGCTGTTTGTAAGGGCAATATTGAGGTATAAGTGGCCTGGGACTATGTTTAGAAGGTTCTTTAATAAGTGTTTAATTAAAGAGCATATCAGGCCAGGAGAGAGAGAGAGGCTAATAGAGAGAACATACTTTGGGGTATGGAGTGTGATCAAGGTCTTGAACCAAAGATAAAGAGTTGACTGACTGGATTTCATTCCAGTAATTGGTAGCAGATGTACAGTAACAGGATGACCAGAAATGAACCTGGATACTATAGAGTGAGGACACTCCAAGAACTAACTATGCTTGCATATATAGCAGAATTATTTTTACACACTGATCAGTAGATTTCTTGGATGAAGTTGGGGGACTTGTGAATGAGCGGACAGTGCATTATGGTGACGCACTGGTGAAAATCCCTGACATGGACTCCAACTATGTATTTTACAACTCATTTTTCTCCATAAAATTATCACATGGAAATATCAGGTACCCTCTGCAGTGCATATCTGTTGTTTTTGTCTGCTCAGGATTGGTCATTCTTTAGTAATAGCATTCTGATTTTCTTTGGGAAATTACCCTCTCCCTGCCTATATTTGTACTCTAATGATTACAGTGATGGGCATGTTACCAGTGAGAGCCATAAGACTCAATTCTGGGCCAATTGTTGGAATACTTATGAGGGACACTCATGCTTTCCACTGGAGCTTCTGGGTGGTTTGGATAAAAGCCTGGGAAATCTGCCAGCCATCTTGCTGTAAGACAACAAACTTATAGAACCTCAGGCTTATATAACCCGAACTTTTCAGAGATAAGGCAATAACTCCTCTCTGTGTATGTGTGTGTTTCTCTGTCTCTCTCTCCCTGCACCCCCTCCTCTCTCCCTCTCTTGATCTCTCTTTCTCTAAGTCAAGTTAGTTTGAATTGGGTTATCTAATGCATTCAAACAAAAATAGCCATAATTAATATTTACTTGTTGAAAACTATGTTTGCTTATGGTTCAAATTTAGTGTATAAGAAAATAAGCCTTTAGAAAAATTGCTGATAATGACCATTTGTTGAAAGAGTGAATCCAAGTAAAGCTATTTATAATAGTTGTGAGGGGTAGTGTCAAAACATACTTGACCTTTCTTAAGTAAAAAGAGAACAGAGGATAATAGTGAGAAGAGGGAGGAAGAGGAGAAGGAAAGAGAGACAATATGAGTCTTGGAGTTAACTGATAGGAAAAAGCTGAAAACAAAGAAGATTTGAAACCATGGCGTGGAAGAGATGACTTATTCTTCTACAATTTAATGGCTATTTCTTTGAATTCTTACTCTCATATTTAGAGACAGAGTCAGGGACATATACAGTACTCTCTAAGTAGTAAATAACTATCAGCTAAGATAGACAAGTAGATGATAAAAAGTGAAAATGTCTTGGGGGATACTGGTAGGTAGCAGATTGTCAAAAATTATTGTTGAAGTAGCATGAAAACTTTTACTCATTTTCTTAATAGTTCAATCCTGTAATAGTTGTTTTCATTCTTTTTTAGATGCTGAAGTAAGCTCCATGGGATTACTAAGTGAGAACATTCCTGGGGTAGTGTGACCTTGGAAAGGTGTTTGCACAAGCCAGACAGTGGGAAGGAGAGACTGACTGGTGGATGATAAGGTATGTGCCTCTATTAAACTCCTTTAATCCATTCTTCATCCTATTTGAGCTGTACTTAAGTTAATAACTTATAGTAGGGGTCTCGGTTTGAAGACATGCTGTGTTCATTTTGGGGCTTCAGACATACATGTGCATGTCTGGAGAATTAGTAAGAAGCATATAAGATACTTATTGGTATGCAAGATTGGTAACCCACTTGGGAAAGAATTCATCTTAAAGTTTGAATTAACTTGGTGGTTTGGGGGAGAAAGACTCTTGAGTCAACTCTGGTGAGGTTTATAAATTTATTCTTCATCCTCTGTGACTGTATATTAGAAGAATATAACGGTGCATGTATAGGCTAGAAGACCCATTATACAAGATACTCAATAAAAGAGTAGGCTGCAGGCAATACTACTTTAGTATTATTTTTCTCAAGAAGTATAACACAAACAGAAGAGAAACACTCACACCCACTTTTCTACACCTTATAGAGCACCAGACAGTTTCAGTGGTCTGAGTACATTCCTTTGTGGCAGGATGCCTTGCAGGGGAAAACAATGTCATCATTGACATGACACATAGCAGAGACACCTTGACATGGCACAGAGTATGGCAATCAGCAGTAATAGTGGTATTTAGCAGGATTAGAGTAACTTACTGCAAGCAATATCTGTGCCCAGAGTAGTGGTGGTATCTATTGGGCATGGCTGAACCTAGCAGGAGGCAGAGCAGCATCCACCACAGACACTCAGGCTGAAAGAGGGTAGGACATGGAGGTAGTTTCCAGAGAATGGACTGGAACCCACCTGGAACAACAGTGATGCTCATGTTGTCAGAGCAGGCAGGGAAGAATGGAGTCCAATGATTCTGGTATAGCCAGAAGAGGAATCAGGGATGCTCAGGGATTGCTAAATGGTAGGTAATTAGAATTGCCTCAGAATTCTTGAGTGTTTAGTCACTTTTCTCAGAGTTGAGGTCATGTATTAAAAAGTAGGAACAAGAGCCAGTAAAATATCGTATACGGCCAGAACAGAAAAAATACACATACGCATAAACACACACTAGTATTTATAGAATTAATTTTATTGCTTCTAATGTGCACTCCTATCACAAAGTAAATTTTAGTTTCTATGAGTAGTGAAAGGCAAAGTCCCTCCTCCCTGTAAAAATTGAGAGCTGGTTTTAAAACCATGTAGACAACCAGTTGTCATCAATATGAGTGTTAGGCTCCAGCAACAATGAAGTGTTGTGTCTTTGTTGTCATTTGCTTCTAGGTATTTTTTAATTTCCTCTTTGATTTCTTCAGTGATCCATTGGTTATTTAGTGGCATGTCGTTTAGTCTCCACGTGTTTGTATTTTTGGCCATTTTCTTCTTGTTGTTGATTTCCAGTCCTATAGCATTGTGGTCAGAGAAGATGCTGGAAATGATTTCAGTTTTTTAAAAGTTACTCAGGCTTGATTTGTAGCCCAGGATGTGATCACTCTTAGAGAATGTTCCATGCGCACTTGAGAAGAATGTGTATTCTGTTGCTTTTGGATGGAATGTCCTATAAATATCTATTATGTCCATCTGATCTAATGCTTCATTCAGGGCCTGTGCTTTCCTTATAGATTCTCTGTCTGGATGACCTATCCATTGCTGTAAGTGGGGTGTTAAATTCCCCCACTATGATGGTGTTATTGTTGATTTCTCCTTTGAAGGTTGTTAGCAGTTGCCTTATATATTGTGGTGATCCTATGTTGGGTGCATAGATATTTAAGATTGTAATATCTTCTTCTTGGATTGATCCTTTGATCATGATGTAGTGCCCTTCCTTGTCTCTTAAAATGTTCTTCATTTTAAAGTCTATTTTGTCTGATACAAGTATTGCTACTCCGGCTTTCTTTTGATGCCCGTTTGCATGGAATATTTTCTTCCATCCTCTTACTTTCTATTTGTATGCGTCTCTAGAAGTGAAGTGGGTCTCTTGAAGACAGCATATATATGCGTCTTGTTTTTGTATCCATTCGGCTAGTCTGTGTCTTTTGGTTGGGGCATTCAGTCCATTAACATTTAAGGTAATTATTGCTATATATGTTCTTATCGCCATTGTATTAACTGTTTGGGGTTTTTGTTGCTCTTTTTCTCTTCCCTTATTCTCTTGTTGTCTCCTCTCACAAGATGGCTATCTTTAATGTTGTGTTTGAGTTGATTTTTCTTATTTGTTTGTGTATCAATTGTAGAGTTTTGGTTTGCGGTAACCCTGAAGTTTTGATATAGGAGTCTATATATAAATGAGATTGTATTAAGTTGTTGGTTTCTTAATTCCACGTGCTTCTCCAGTGACCTGCATTTGTGCTCTCTTCTCATGATTTCTGATTTTGGTAGCATAATTGTGCATGGATGATTTAGTATCTTTACTGTATATATGACTTTACTGGTGGGCCTTGTCATTTGTGATGTTTTTGTTTCCGGTTGTGGCCTTTTCTTTTCTGCCTAGAGAAGTTCCTTTAAGATTTGTTGTAAAGCTGGTTTAATGTTGCAGAAATCTCTTAGCTTTTGCTTATCTGTAAAGGTTTAGATCTCTCCTTCAAATCTGAATGAGAGCCTTGCTGGATAAAGTAATCTCGGTTGGAAGGTTTTCCCTTTCATCACATTTAGTATATCATGCCACTCCCTTCTGGCCTGCAGAGTTTCAGATGAAAAATCTGCTGATAACTTTATCGGGGTTCCCTTGTATGTCATTTGTTTCTTTTCCCTAGCTGCTTTCAGTATTTTCTCTTTATCTTTAATTTTGGTCATTTTGATTAATATGTGTCTCGGGGTGTTCCTCCTTGGGTTTATTTTATATGGTACTCGTTGAACTTCCTGGATTTGAGTGAGTGGTTTCTTTCCCATATTAGGAAAGTTTTCGTCTATAATCTCCTGGAATATTTTTTCTGTCCCCCTTCTCTCTCTCTCTCTTCTCCCTCTGGCACCCCTATAATATGGATGTTGGTTCATTTAACATTATCCCAGAGTTCTCTGAGTCTCTGCTCATTTCCTTTCAATCTTTTATCTCTTTTCTCTTCTGCATTAGTGATTTCC